>CM053036.1:10792996-11392996 GCA_028564925.1 Lithobates sylvaticus | reverse complement strand
TGGTGACAGGTACTCTTTATGGAGGGATCGGGGGATCTAAAAGACCCCAAATCCCTCCTTTGCACTTTAAAGTATTCAGATCACCGAAAACGGTGTAGCTGAATACTGTGTACTTTTTTAAAATTCGGCGCCATTGGCAGCCAAGTACACAGGAAGTGACGTTGTGACGTCGCTTCCGTGTTTACATCAAGAAGACTGGAACCAAGCCGTTTCCGGCTTCGTTCCAGTCCCTCACTAGCCGCCGGAAGCGGCGGATGTTAGATCGGGCCTCCCGATCGAACGGGAGACCCGGTAAGAGCGGTGCGAGGCGGCGGGAGGGGGGGGACGTCCCCTCCCGCTCCTCTGGTATAACAGCCAAGCGGCTTTTAGCCGCATCGGTTGTTATACCTGTAAAGCCGATCGCCGGCTCTAAACAACGGTACCGGGATGATGCCTGCAGCTGCGGGCATCATCCCGGTATAACCCCCGAAAGCCGAGTACGCATATCTGCGGGAAGGGGTTAAAGCGGATCTGCACTGTCTATTTTTTTTTTTTTTTTTTTTAGCGATGCTATGGATTGCAAGATGTTTTGTTAGTACTCACGTGTTCCTGTTCCCCGAGTCGTTGCTGCCGGTTTTCGTCCTGTAAAAAAGAAGAAGAATCATCCTTCCTGCTGGGGGCCATCTTGCCTGTGGGCATGTGAAACCCCACAGGCACTTTAGATGGCCCAGCATGCACCGCCGTTACTGCGCCGAGCTCGCGCGTGCGCAGTAACGGCAAAGTGCAGCTCACGTTCTCCGAAACCTCGCGAGATGTCGGCACATCTGCCGACATCTCGCAAGATTTTGGAAGATGTGTCCGAAATCTCGCGAGATTTCGAAAGATGTGGCCGAAATCTTGCGAGATTTCGGAAGATGCCCGCACAGACTCCTGGGATCAATGACACCAGATCCCAGGAGACAGTGCGGCGTGACGAGGATCCCCGCACAGACCCCGCCCACCCCCGAAGAGACAGAAGACAGGAAGTCATCGATTACTAAATGAAATGTGTGCAGAACCGCTTTAAGTAGGCAGGACTGACGAGCAGGATATCATCAACAGCCGAGTAACTGTGGAGAGATAGGAGCTGGCAACTAGCCGACAGCTGAGAGGCCATCTCAGAGAAGGAAGGGCTGAGCCCAGCCCTGACAGCAATCCTTGCACACACAGCCTGCTGGTCCTCAGTAAAACCTGCACAGGGCATTAGAGGCTTCTTCCCTCCCCAAAGCTCTTAGAAGTCTGTGGACTCCAGGCTCCAGTCAGGCCGGGAAAGCTCTTTGAAGTCTTTGGACTCCAGACCCCAAACCAGGAGTTTCTAAACCAGGAGAAAACCGAAATACCAGTTCTCGCCACTCTGAGCAGATCTTCTGGAGCCCCTCAACCTGCCTCCTTGACAGCCCTATGTCGTTTTGCCTATTTCAACCCAATGGCAGACCACAGCACTGTCACAGGCAGCTGCTTTAGATGAAGGCCTTCATATTATCATCTGACGCTGCAAAACCAAGCATTCATTTTTCTTCTGCCTTCAGGGCAATAAGGCCCCTTTCACACTGGGGCGTTTTCCGGCCCCATTCACTCCAGTGTGAAAGCCGGCGGGCTTTCACACTGGAGCGGTGCGCTAGCAGGACGGTAAAAAAAGTCCTGCTAGCAGCATCTTTGGAGCGGTATAGGAGCCGTGTATTCACCGCTCCTATACCGCTCCTTCCCATTGATTTGAATGGGACACCGCGGTAAAACCGCGGAAATACCGCCACAAAGCGCCGCTACGGCGGCGCTCTGCGGGGGGTCTTTAACCCTTTTTCGGTCGCTCGCGGGGGTAAAACCGCAACGCGAGCGGCCGAATACCGCGGCTAAAACTACGGTAAAGCAGCGCTAAATATAGCGCTGCTTTACCGTCACCGCGGCTCCCCACCCCAGTGTGAAAGGGGCCTAAAGCAGCGCTAAATATAGCCCTGCTTTACCGTCACCGCAGCTCCCGCCCCAGTGTGAAAGGGGCCTAAATGGCTTTCTTGTACGCAGTCAACACAGAATAATCATTAGTCCTGTAATTAGAGATTATGAACCATTGAACCGACGACCGTGCCCCATGCAGTCGTTGTGGCTCTGCGTAGGTTAATGACACCAGATTGACGTGTCTCGGGCTGGCTAGAACTCGCCAGGCTGCGATTATTTTGTGAGGAAGTTTTGGTGGTTGCACAGCGTATATGAAAGCGGCGGCAGCAGCAGCAGCATCCCTGGGAGCTTAGGAGCGTGACAGAATTGATCTGTATTGTAAATGACTCTGCAGCCTGTGAGGCGCTATTAATGTAAATATTGATTCATGTTCAGGCCAACCTAGAAACTTCCCACATTCTAAAAATGCAGAAATATGTGGATTAGAAAGGGAATTGTGGCTTATCCGCATGTCTTTGTTCAGACAATAGAAAGCGGCAAAACTGCTAAGTATCAGCAGATACTCACGGGAGCAGCCAATCGATGTAATGATTTTGTATGAGAGGTTGTCTGATAATTAGTGGAGATTTTAGTGGTATAAACCCGAGAAATGAGGGCAGAAGGGACGTTACTCAGCTGGAGCTGCCAACCCGCATACACAGACATTGAAGAAGACTGGAACTCATAAATTGAAGATTTGCCATGCGTTACAAACTAGAAGCGCATAGAGAGAGCACACAGAGACAAATAACACAGAACCCGACTTTTGGGGTGTTTATTGGGGAACTTTAATATACAGGAGGGGAGCAGCAAGAGTAGGTCTACAAGTAGACTTCTAGGAGGACCAGGGAGGCCAGAATAAAGATCATGGTGTAGCGGTAATACCCAGCCAGGGGTAAGTCCAGGACAACAACTCTGTACCACAGGGGTAAGTCCAAGATCCACAGGGCCAAAATAGAAACGGTAAGGAAAAGAGTCCAAAGCAATATGGCACAGCAAAGAGAGAAGCCCACAGGGCAGCAATATGGCACAGCATGGAGAATAGTCAACAGGGCAGCAATATGGCACTGCAAGGGGAAAAGTCCACAGGGTAGCAATATGGCACTGAAAGGGGAAAAGTCCACAGGGCAACAATATGGCACAGCATGGAGAAAAGTCCACAGGGCAGCAATATGGCACTGCAAGGGGAAAAGCCCACAGGGCAGCAATATGGCACAGCATGGAGAATAGTCCACAGGGCAGTAATATGGCACTGCAAGGGGAAAAGTCCACAGGGCAGCAATATGGAACAGTCAGAAACCATGAAATCTGGCCGAGATAGAAGTACAGTTAAATCACACTTGTTTAATAATAAAAAGTAAAAAGAACAAACATAGTCAAAAGATAGCCAAAGTTCAGTAACCGGAACGGATAGTCAGCCAAGCCAGAAGTCAGGGCTCAATGTAGTGGAACAGCAAGCAGGATCTGGAGCCAGAAGGGATGTCAGCAAAGCAAGTCTTGAACTGGATCGCAGGAGATCGTTTCTGTGATGTTGACCAAGGTGAAGGCAGGGCTCCTCTGGACCGGACGGCTTAAGTAGGCAGGACTGACGAGCAGGATATCATCAACAGCTGAGTAACTGTGGAGAGATAGGAGCTGGCAATTAGCCGACAGCTCAAAGAAGGAGTACCCCCTCCTCAACGACCCCTCGCCCTCAGAGGACCACAAGCCTTGAGGGGAAAACGTCTATGGAAATCACAGAGGAGGACAGGGGCATGTACGTCCGAGGATGAGACCCAAGAGCGTTCCTCCGGACCGTACCCTCTCCAATGCACCAGGTAGTGTATGCGCCCACGGAACCTACAGGAGTCAACAATGGACTGTACTGCATACTCCTCATGGTTCTCAACCTGTACAGGGTGTGGACGTGGCACCGAGGTGGTAAAGCGTTTGCAGACCAAGGGTTTTAATAAGGAGACATGAAATACATTTAAAATACGCATATTAGAAGGAAGGTTTGATGCGTAAGCCACTGGGTTAATCCTGCAAAGAATACGGAAAGGCCCAATGAACCAAGGTGCGAACTTCAGTGAGGGAACACGAAGTCGGAGGTTGCGAGATGACAGCCAGACTCTGTCCCCAACCTGGTAGGAAGGCGCAGGCGCAGGCAGGCGTCTGCGGTCAGCATGGAGTCTGTACCTATCATTAGCATGTCGCAAAGCCTCCTGGACTTGTGCCCAGGTGTAACAAAGACCACGGAGATGCTCCTCTAACGCAGGAATATTCTGCGGAACAAACGAGTCAGGCAACATGGAAGGTTGGAAACCATAATTTTCCATAAACGGGGAGAATTGGGAAGCAGAATTCAAGGCACTGTTGTGAGCAAACTCTGCCCACCGTAATAGGTCTGACCAGTTGTTATGATGGTCAGAAATATTGCAACGTAGGAATTGCTCCAAGGACTGATTGCCTCGTTCTGTGGCCCCATTAGACTGCGGGTGGTACGAAGAGGAGAAAGCAACCAGTACACAAACTGACTACTCCTGTCCGAGACAATCACCTTGGGTAGCCCATGTAAGCGAAAGATCTCCCGTGCGAAAATGGAAGCCAGTTCCTTAGAAGTGGGCAACTTCTTAAGTGGAATACAATGGCACATCTTTGAGAACCGGTCAACCACCATAAGGATAACTGTGTCGCCCTGGGAGTTGGGTAACTCCACAATTAAATCCATAGACAGGTGGGTCCAGGGCCTCTATCCATTGGATATGGGTTGTAGGAGGCCCACTGGAAAGTGTCGTGGAGTCTTACTCTGAGCACACATGGAACAGGTAACTACGAAGGCGGTTACATCAGCACATAGACTAGGCCACCAGAATTGTTGGGAAATGGTCCAAAAGAGTTGATTCTTACCAGGGTGGCCAGCAGCCTTGGGAGAATGGTAAGTCTGGAGCACGGCAGTACGGAGACTCTCTGGGACAAAGCAGCGGTCACAAGGTTTCTCAGGAGGAGCATGGACCTGAGCAGCAAGAATTTTGTCACCCAAAGGAGAAGTAAGACTGGTGCGAACCGTAGCCAGAATACAATCAGGAGGAATCACAGGAACCGACTCCAACTTGGAAGTGGAGGAAAATTGTCGTGACAAAGCGTCAGCCCTTACATTCTTAGTACCGGGTATGAGACAATGTAATTGAAACTTGACAAGAAAATAGATTTTTATTTCATTTGTAAATAACTTTTCAATGCTTTGTACCATTGCTGACAGCTGATGTGTAAACAAAACAGTTGGTATTGGTAATTGGTATCGGCGAGTACTAAAAAAAAAAAAGTATAGGCACTCGTAAAAAATAAAAAATGGTCTTGGTGCATCCCTACTTTAAATATTAGGGATGGTGGTACAACCATACAAAAAGGGACAGAGACATGGATACCAATTAACCGGTTCACGGCCGGCTCAGACAGATATACGACAGCAGAATGGCTCTCCTGGGCAAAATCCTGTGTATATATACGGCTTTGCCCATGAGAGCCACCAGAGGGCGCGCGAGCGCCACTGCACAGCGGGGGATCACGCCTGCCAGCCACGCGCGATTGCGTGCATGAGAGCCAGCGCTGGGATTTGTGTGTGTAAACACACAAATCCCTGTGCTGTCAGAGGAGAGAAGACAGATTCTGTGTTCCTACAAAGTAGGGTCAGCGATCTGTCATCTCTTCTAGTTAGTCCCATCCCCACACAGTTAGAACACACTGAGGGAACACACAGTTAACCCCTTGATCACCCCCTAGTGTTAACCCCCTTCTCTGCCAGTGACATTAATACAGTAATCAGTGCATATTTAGAGCACTTATTGCTCTATAAATGTCACTGGTCCCAAAAATGTGTCAAAAGTCTCCGATCTGACCGTCGCAATACCGCTAAAAATCGTAGATCACCACCATTACTAGTAAAAAAAAAAATTAGTTTGTAGGTGTTATAACTTTTGCGCAAACCGATCAATATACGCTTATTAAACATATTGGCCTAAACTGATGAAGAAATTTGTTTTTTCTTTTTATTTGGGAGATATTTATTATAGCAAAAAGTAAAAAATATATTTTTTTTTTCAAAATTGTCGCTCTTTTTTTGTTTACAGCGCAAAAAATAAAAAACCGCAGAGGTGATCAAATACCACCAAAAGAACACTCTATTTGTCGGAAAAAAATGTTGTTTCGGTACAGCGTGGCATGACCACGCAATTGACAGTTAAAGCGCCGCAGTGCCAAATTGTAAAAAGTGCTCTGGTCAGCAAGGGGGTAAAATCTTCCGGGGCTGAAGTGGTTAAATAATTGTGGTTGTTCAGTGAACTGGAATTTTGATTGGATGCTTTTGTGGCAGGCAGCTCCAGCTGGTGATGGGGTTGGAACCCGGGGATGTACTGTATGTGTCCTCCAGATTGTTATCAGGTGGACTAGTTGGCTCCCTGCGATTTGGCGGTAGACAAGGGGTTAATAGCTGAGCGCACCCTTTCACAGCTGATTAATAAAGTGTAGTAGAGAGAGAGGTTCAGTCTGTGCTAACGACAAGCCGAGACCGGGAGCCGCCAACCCGATCAGTGAACAGCCAAGAGGCTGAAGATTTGTTGTTGTCTTCTAATGATCCCTTCAAGGGTGAAACGGTTGATGTTTGTTTTGTTCTCTGAATAAATAAAAAAGCGGGCAAGGAGCCCTAAAAATGCAACTTGACATGTGGAGCGCCTCCGTACAAACGCTCAGATTCACGCCGATCCCTTACGGCTTTCGAGTTTGAATGCGTTCGGCTTCTGGGTTGCCCGTGTTCTGCATTGGGTTTGCATGCTGAACCGCGGAAAACAACGAGGGCGCATCTTCTGGAAACTGGAGGGTAAGATATAGGCTGCAAACCCACAGAAACACATAATCGCCAAATACGGCGGTAGACTTTTCCTGGCAGTTGAGGTTCAGTTTTCTCAAAGTCGGGCTTTTATGTATAATTTTATTCATCAGTGGATTGTGATTACTGATTGGACTTTAATTTTCAAAATTACAGGTTCATGAGCGTAAGTAGCCTTGGCAGTAACTTTGAATTCTTATTAGGTTTTTTTTTAATTTTTTATTTTTTTTTAGCATTCCCAAAAAGACACATCGCAGACGGCAGATGTTTGACAATCCATTTTTTTTTTTTTTAACCACTTCAGCTCTGGAAGGTTTTACCCGCCTTTATGACTAGGGCATTTTTTGCTATTCAGCACTTCATTACTTTTACCACTTCAGCCCCCGGAAGGATTTTCCCCCCTTAATGACCAGGCCATTTTTTGCGATAAAAAGAGGGCATCCGCTCCTCCCCCCAAAAAAATTACATGCCAAATGTGGCATGTCAGGGGGTCACCTGCACTTAAAGCGGAAGTTCCATTTTTGGGTGGAACTCCGCTTTAAGGACGGGAAGGATTTGCCCCCTTAAAGAGGAAGTAAAGCCTCCTCACAAAAAAAAAACGGAACCTGCGAGGCAAAGGCATAATGAGCTAGTATGCATAGCATACTAGCTCATTATGAATAACTTACCTGAGAACGAAGCCCCCAAAGCGGTCCTCATCCACGACCTTCTCCGCCGCCATCAAGCCCGGAGTGACTGCCGGGTCTCGCCGCTCCAGCGCTGTCATTCGCTGGATCGGCGATGACGTCACTCCTGCGCATGCGCACGAAAGCGGCATATCGCCGTGATCTCGGCATGGGCAGTGCGCCTGCGCGCCGCTGTCAACGGCGCATGCACCGTAGACAGCGATGTCTCTTTTTTTCTAAATATCTCCTAAACCATGTAGGTTTAGGAGATATTTATTGGACCTACAGGTAAGCCTTAATCTAGGCTTACCTGTAGGCCAAAGTGGTTTGTAAGGGTTTACAACCACTTTAATGACCAGGCGATTTTTTGCGATACGGCACTGCGTCGCTTTAACTGACAATTGCGCGGTCTTGCGACGTTGCACCCAAACAAAATTGACGCCCTTTTTTTTCCCCCCACAGTATTCAGAATTCAGTATTCTTATTGTAGGAAAAAAAAGGACGTCAATTTTGTTTGGGTACAGCGTCGCACGACCGCGCAATTGTCAGTTAAAGCAACGCAGTGCCGTATCGCAAAAAAATGGCCTGGTCATTAAGGGGGGAAATCCTTCTGGGGCTAAAGTGGTAAAAGTAATGCAGTGCTGAATAGCAAGAAAAACGGCCTCGTCATGAAGGGGTTAAAAACCTTTCAGAGCTGAAGTAGTTAAAAAAAAAAAAACATCTGCCGTCTGCGATGTGTCTTTTTAGGAACGCTAAAAAAAATAAAATAATAAGAATTCAAAGTTACTGCCAAGGCTACTTCTGTATTACGCTCATGAACCTGTAATTTTGAAAATTAAAGTCCAATCAGTAATCACAATCCACTGATGAATAAAATTATACATAAAAGCCCGACTTTGAGAAAACTGAACCTCAACTGCCAGGAAAAGTCTACCGCCGTATTTGGCGATACGTTTGTCAGGATATGTGTTTCTGTGGGTTTGCAGCCTATTGTCGCGTACACACGGTCAGAATTCTCGTCGGAAAAAGCTCTGATGGTTTTCCCGTCGGAATTCCGACGGAATTTCACTCAAACTGTGTTGCCTACACACGGTCACACCAAATTCCGACGGTCAATAACACCACGACATACAACACGTTCAACTGCACTATAAAAGGGAAGTTTATTGCTTCTGAGCATGCGTTAAATTGTTTCCGATCATGCGTAATTTTGCGTGTCGGAATTGCATACACGCGATCCGAAAATCCGATAGAAAGGTTTTTCGTTGGAAAAATTAAGAACAGGTTCTCAATCCAAAGTCCGTCGGAAATTCCGACAGAAAAAGACCGATAGGCATACACACGGTCGGAAAATCTGATGAAAAGCTCCCATCGGACTGTTTCCATCGGAAATTCCGACCGTGTGTACGCGGCATAAATCTTACCCTCCAGTTTCCAGAAGATGCGCCCCCGTTGTTTTCCGCGGTTCAGCATGCAAACCCAATGCAGAACACGGGCAACCCAGAAGCCGAACGCATTCAAACTCGAAAGCCGGAAGGGATCGGCGTGAAACTGAGCGTTTGTACGGAGGCGCTCCACATGTCAAGTTGCATTTTTAAGGCTCCTTTTTATTTATTTGCAGAAAACAAAACAAACGTCAACCGTTTCACCCTTGAAGGGATCATTAGAAGACAACAACAAATCTTCAGCCTCTTGGCTGTTCACTAGTCTGGTTGGCGGCTCCCGGTCTCGGCTTGTCGTTAGCACAGACTGAACCCCTCTCCCTCTCCCTCTCCCTCTCTCTCTCTCTCTCTCTCTCTCTCTCTCTCTCTCTCCCCTACACTTTATTAATCAAATGTGAAAGGGTGCGCTCAGCTACTCAGATATCGGGGAACTGAAGAAAGTGCAGAGAAGGGCAACCAAACTGATAAGAGGCATGGAGGAGCTCAGCTATGAGGAAAGATTAGAGGAACTGAATTTATTCACTCTTGAGAAGAGGAGAATAAGGGGGGATATGATCAACATGTACAAATATATAAGTGGTCCATATAGTGAACTTGGTGTTGAGTTATTCACTTTACGGTCAACACAGAGGATAAGGGGACACTCTTTACGTCTAGAGGAAAAGAGATTTCATCTCCAAATACGGAAAGGTTTCTTCACAGTAAGAGCTGTGAAAATATGGAATAGACTCCCTCCAGAGGTGGTTCTGGCTAACTCAGTAGATTGCTTTAAGAAAGGACTAGATACTTTCCTAAATGTACATAATATAACTGGGTACCAACATTTATAGGTAAAGTTGATCCAGGGAAAATCCGATTGCCTCTCGGGGGATCAGGAAGGGATTTTTTTTCCCCTGCTGTAGCAGATTGGAGCATGCTCTTTTGGGGTTTTTTTTTGCCTTCCTCTGGATCAACTGTGGGTATAGAATGGGGTTTATTGGATTGTACGATATTTTTTTTTTTATTTATTATTTCTTTTATTTTTATGGTTGAACTGGATGGACTTGTGTCTTTTTTCGGCCTAGCTAACTATGTAACTATGTAATTAACCCATTGCCTACCGCTAGACAGCCAGATTGCAGGGAGCCAAATAGTCCACCCGATAACTTAAATTAATGTGGTTGTAAAGTCAGAAGTTTTTTTTTATCCTATCTATGTATTAAAGTGTTGTTTCCCCCAAAGAATCAAGAATGGTTTTCTGTGCAGTAAATGACCTAAAAAAAATTAATTGAATAATTTTTTTTTTTTTAACTTACCCTTTTCTCCCTGTTGCTATGCGGTCCCACGAAATCTGCCTCTTCCAGTGCCTGGGCTAAACACGTCACTTCCCTCGGCGCCTCCGCTCGCTAATGCTCCTGGGAGATGTGTGTCATCATTTCCCAGGAGTCAGTGGGCTGCGCTGAGGGCTAGGTTGCCATAACAACGGGGCGGGCACTTCCGCCGCCGCCGCTGTTATGGCAACCTGTATACTTTACAGCGCCGCTACGGCGCATCACTGCGCATGCGCGAGATCGTGGAAAGAATGTGTGGTGCATGCTTGTCGATCAGCAGCACCGTATCCCGGAGGAGGATGCCTGTGGGCTTCACATGCCCACAGGCAAGATGACAATTGTCAGGAGACTGTTTTATAACTTGGTTTTGGTGGCAACGGCATGCAGTATTATTTAGAATACGAACAAGTGAGTTTTATCTTGATATATAGTAATGATTGTCATTATGCAAAAAATAAATAAAAAACGTTAAAGACAGTGGAACACCACTTTAAGATAAAAAGCCTTCTGTGTGCCGTCTTTAGCCCCCCTAATACTTACCCAATGCAGAACACGGGCAACCCAGGAGCCAAACGCATTCAAACTCGGAAGCCGGAAGGGATCGGCGTGAAACTGAGCGCTTGTACGGAGGCGGTCCACATGTCAAGTTGCATTTTTAGGGCTCTTTGCCCGCTATTTTTATTTATTCGCAGAACAAAACAAACGTCAACCGTTTCACCCTTGAAGGGATCATTAGAAGACAACAACAAATCTTCAGCCTCTTGGCTGTTCACTGATCTGGTTGGCCGCTCCCGGTCTCGGCTTGTTGTTAGCACAGACTGAACCTCTCTCTCGACTACACTTTATTAATCAGCTGTGAAAGGGTGCACTCAGCTATTAACCCCTTGTCTACCGCTAAACAGCCAAATTGCAGGGAACCAACTAGTCCACCCGATAACAATCTGGAGGACACATACAGTACATCCCCGGGTTCCAACCCCATCACCAGCTGGAGCTGCCTGCCGCAAAAGCATCCAATCAAAATTCTAGTTCACTGAACACCCACAATTAGGGATGAGCCGAACACCCCCCCGTTCGGCTCGCACCAGAACCCGCGAACGGACCTAAAGTCCGTGCGAGCTTGAGAACCCTATTAGTTATAATGGATGCGAACGTTCGAAATTAAAAGTGCTCATTTTAAAGGCTAATATGCATGTTAATGTCATAAAAAGTGTTTGGGGACCTGGGTCCTGCCCCAGGGGACATGTATCAATGCAAATTTTTTTTTTTAAAAACGGCCGTTTTTTCAGGAGCAGTGATTTTAATAATGCTTAAATTGAAACAATAAAAGTGTAATATTCCTTTAAATTTCGTACCTGGGGGGTGTCTATAGTATGCCTGTAAAGGGGCGCATGTTTCCCGTCTTTAGAACTGTCTCTGCGCAAAGTGTCATTTTTGAAAGTAAAAAAGCTATTTAAAATCACTCGCGGCTAATGTTAATTCACGGCTCCCGTAACACAGAGAACAGTGATTCATTGAAACTCATTCATAAAAAAAAGTAATTGATAGAAAATAAAAAAAATAAAAAAAATGAAAAAAAAAAAGCGTAGGGGTCCCCCCAAATTCAATAACCAGGCCCTTCAGGTCTGGGATGGATATTAAGGGGAACCCCAGCCAAAAAAAAAAAAAAAAATGGCGTAGGGTCCCCCTCAAAATCCATACCAGACCCTTGAGGTCTGGTATGGATTTTAAGGGGAACCCTAGCCAAAAAAAATGGCGTGGGGTCCCCCTCAAAATCCATACCAGACCCTTATCCGAGCACGCAACCTGGCAGGCCGCAGGAAAAGAGGGGGGGACGAGAGCGGCCCCCCCTCTCGCCTGAACCGTACCAGGCCACATGCCCTCAACATTGGGAGGATGCTTTGGGGGTCTAAGACCCCTAAAGCACCTTGTCCCCATGTTGATGAGGACAAGGGCCTCTTCCCCACAACCCTGGCCGGTGGTTGTGGGGGTCTGCGGGCGGGGGGCTTATCGGAATCTGGAAGCCCCCTTTAACAAGGGGACCCCCAGATGCCGGCCCCCCCCCCCGGGGGTGAAAGGGTAGGGGGGTACAAAAGTACCCCTACCATTTCACCAAAAAAGTGGCAAAAATGGTAAAAATGACAGGAGACAGTCTTTGACAATTCCTTTATTAAAATCTTCTTTCTTCTTTCTTCATCCTTCGGATTCTTCATCTTCTCCTTCCTTCATCTTCTTCCATCTTCTTCTTCCATTTTCTTCTTCCTCCGATCCGCTTCTTCTTGCGCTGGTCTTCTCGTCCTTCTCGTCCGGCATCTTCTTCCGTCGCCACTTTTTTGGTGAAATGGTAGGGGTGAAATTGTACCCCCTTACCATTTCACACAGGGGGGGGGGCGGGATCTGGGGGTCCCCTTGTTAAAGGGGGCTTCCAGATTCCGATAAGCCCCCTGCCCGCAGACCCCCACAACCACCGGCCAGGGTTGTGGGGAAGAGGCCCTTGTCCTCATCAACATGGGGACAAGGTGCTTTAGGGGTCTTAGACCCCCAAAGCATCCTCCGAATGTTGAGGGCATGTGGCCTGGTACGGTTCAGGCGAGAGGGGGGCCGCTCTCGTCCCCCCCTCTTTTCCTGCGGCCTGCCAGGTTGCGTGCTCGGATAAGGGTCTGGTATGGATTTTGAGGGGGACCCCACGCCATTTTTTTTGGCTAGGGTTCCCCTTAAAATCCATACCAGACCTCAAGGGTCTGGTATGGATTTTGAGGGGGACCCTACGCCATTTATTTTTTTTTTTTTGGCTGGGGTTCCCCTTAATATCCATCCCAGACCTGAAGGGCCTGGTTATTGAATTTGGGGGGACCCCTACGCTTTTTTTTTTGTTTTTTATTAATGAATGACAGCTCTCTGTGTTACAGGAGCCATCAATTCATTAGCCGCGAGTGATTTAAATAGCTTTCTTCCTGCAAAAATTACACTTTTTTGTAGGGAAAGTTCTAAGCACAGGAAACCTGCCCCCCTTCACAGGCCACCTATAGACACCCCCCAGATGTGATACTGCAATGCTGTTCTAACAGCATGCACACACATATCCCCAGAAATAAAGCACATATTGTTGTCAGCAGTCAGCAGCACACTGACACGCTGACACTGTCTGAAACATAATATGCGAGGCCGCCGGCGCGGCGGCCTCTTATACCGTGGGGCGTGTACTAAAGCCCCTGAGCTATAATTGGCTACAGGCATCCTGCCTGTAGCCAATTATGGCTCTCCTCGCTGCCGGCGCTGTGATTGGCCAAGCATGCGGGGTCACAGTGCATGCTTGGCCAATCATCAGCCAGCATTGCACTGCGCGGGCCGCAATGCATTGCGGGGCCGCTCGCATCACACGAATTTGATGCGAGCGGCCCCAATAGTTCTGGGCTCGCCGAGCGAGCGAACACCCGGTGCTCGATTCGAACATGGGTTTGAATCGAACACCGGGCTCATCCTTACCCACAATTATTAATTGGTATCCATGTCTCTGTCCCTTTTCATAGGGTTGTACCACCATCCCTAATATTTAAAGTAGGGATGCACCAATACCAACGAGTGCCCATACTTTTTTTTTTAGTACTCACCGACACCAATTACTGATACCTTCTGCAACTGTTTTGTTTACACTTCAGCTGTCAGCAATGGTACAAAGCATTGAAAAGTTATTTACAAATTAAATAAAAATGTATTCATTTTTTTCCAATTTTGCGCTTTTTTTTTTTAACCACCTAAAGCGAAGTTCCACCCATATAAAAGTCAGCAGCTACAAAAAGTGTAGCTGCTGACTTTTATTAATCGGACACCCACCCATCCCAGGGCCCAGCGATGCGGGCGAACGAAGCCCCGCTCCTCTCCTCGGCTCCGGCAATGTGACTGTGGCATGTGCACTGCACTTTGATTGGCCGGGCAATCTTCTGGGACCTATGACGTGTCCCAGAAGATTGCAGGGAGGGAGGGGGGGGGAGAGGTGAACTTTCTTTTGGCGCCGCAGAGCTCCGGGAGGAAGTGGGAGCTGGATGCCCCTAAAAAGAGGGAATCCCCCCCCAAAAAAATGACATGCCAAATGTGACATGTCAGGGGGTCACCTGCACTTAAAGCGGAAGTTCCATTTTTGGGTGGGACTCCACTTTAACGACCAGGCCATTTTTTGCGATGCGGCACTTCGTCGATTTAACTGACAATTGCGCCGGTCGTGCGACGTTGCACCACCCAAACCAAATTGACGTCTTTTTTTTCCCCACAAATAGAGATTTCTTTTGGTGGTATTTGATCACC
Source organism: Lithobates sylvaticus (assembly GCA_028564925.1). NCBI lineage: Eukaryota > Metazoa > Chordata > Amphibia > Anura > Ranidae > Lithobates > Lithobates sylvaticus. The sequence continues at coordinate 11,378,463 of CM053036.1, read as the reverse complement.
TCTGCAGTTTTTATTGCATGTATGCAGTATTTATTGCATGCCCTGGCACCTAGGAAGAGGTGGCACAGAGGAGACACAAGGATGGACATCCCCGCCGCCACGGCTGCTCTGGTGGACTCAGGACTGGCGGTAAGTGCCGGACCACCTGCGGGGGGGGGGGGGGGTTCTGTCAGAGAGCCGCAAACAGGGGGGCGCCAGAGCCGTGAGCACAAGTGGCTGCATATGATGGGCACAAGTGGCTGTATTTGATGGGCACAGTGACTGCGTTTGATGGGCACAAGTGGCTGCATATGATGGGCACAAGTGGCTGCATATGATGGGCACAAGTGGCTGCATTTGATGGGCACAGTGACTGGGTTTGGTGGGCACAAGTGGCTGCATATGACGGGCACAAGTGGCTGCATATAATGGGCACAAGTGGCTGTATATGATGGACACAAGTGGCTGCATATGACGGGCACAAGTGGCTGCATATGACGGGCACAGGTGGCTGCATATGACGGGCACAAGTGGCTGCATATGATGGGCACAAGTGGCTGCATATGATGGGCACAAGTGGCTGCATATAATGGGCACAAGTGGCTGCATTTGATAGGCACAGTGACTGGGTTTGATGGGCACAAGTGGCTGCATATGACGGGCACAAGTGGCTGCATATAATGGGCACAAGTGGCTGCATATGATGGGCACAAGTGGCTGCATTTGATGGGCACAGTGACTGCGTTTGATGGGCACAAGTGGCTGCATATGAAGGGCACAAGTGGCTGCATATGATGGGCACAAGTGGCTACATTTGATGGGCACAGTGACTGGGTTTGATGGGCACAAGTGGCTGCATATGACGGGCACAAGTGGCTGCCTATAATGGGCACAAGTGGCTGCCTATTATGGGCACAAGTGGCTGCATATGATGGGCACAAGTGACTGCATATGATGGGCACAAGTGGCTGCATATGATGGGCACAGTGACTGGGTTTGATGGACACAAGTGGCTGCATATGATGGGCACAAGTGGCTGCATATGACGGGCACAAGTGGCTGCATATGACGGGCACAAGTGGTTGCATATAATGGGCACAAGTGGCTGCATTTGATAGGCACAGTGACTGGGTTTGATGGGCACAAGTGGCTGCATATGACGGGCACAAGTGGCTGCATATAACGGGCACAAGTGGCTGCATATGACGGGCACAAGTGGCTGCATATAATGGGCACAAGTGGCTGCATTTGATAGGCACAGTGACTGGGTTTAATGGGCACAAGTGGCTGCATATAATGGGCACAAGTGGCTGCATATGATGGGCACAAGTGGCTGCATATGATGGGCACAAGTGGCTGCATTTGATGGGCACAGTGACTGCGTTTGATGGGCACAAGTGGCTGCATATGATGGGCACAAGTGGCTGCATATGATGGGCACAAGTGGCTTCATATGATGGCCACAAGTGGCTGCATATGATGGGCACACATGGCTGCATATGATGGGCACAAGTGGCTGCATTTGATGGGCACAAGTGGCTGCATATGATGGGCACACGTGGCTGCATATGATGGGCACAATCTGTAAACGTCTCCCTGAATGTTTGTAGCTCCCTCAAATGCCAGGGCCCATAGTCAGTAGGCAAGAGGCGACCCCCTACAGTCCGCTCCAAAAGCCCCGCGTCCTGGTTGGGTCTGTCACACCTTCCGTTTCAGAATGCTCTACTGAGCTAAAGTCAGGCTGAAGAATATTATTTGCCTCATTTGTTTCTTAAAAAATGTGGAAATAGTTGTATAATGTTTCAGGTCACAATACATTCATACATGTGGCATCCCGTAAAAAAACAACAACAACGTGTTGCTCCCCACCGTCCTACCTAAGGCGTGTAGGGATTTTCCCGATCACGTAGACTACACACACCAATTATTCCACATGCTTTCTCCTTGGCGTTCTCTCCCCCGGGGACTCTTTTAGAAGAGCTTCTAGTGAAGGCTGTGCTTTTCCCGTCAGTGTGCTTGGGACACGGGTGGGGGGCGGGGAGGTTTTGACAGATTCATTGCTGTTGTCTACACCTCCAATCAATGAGCAGATTCCGGGGTCTTCTAGAAGATCCTTCTTATAGATTTACTGATTGGTTGCATAATAAATCAGACTACTCGGGTTGGCATCATCAGAAACAAATTGGTGTTCATTTTCAATTTAAAAATTCTCTAAGTACATCCTGATTTATTCCTAAATCTGGTGAGCCGTTTAACGGTCCACAAAATCCGTTCAACATTTATTGCCTGCAAAACAAGATAGAAAAACATAATAGATACAAAATAAGAATCTGGATACAAAGGTGTCTGTAAATTCTCAATCATTTTGGTGTGTTTCTCTTGATAGCACACACATAATTTCAGCATAGAACTATACAGTATCTCAAAAAAGTAAGTACACCCCTCACATTTCTGTAAATATTTTCTTCTCTCTTTTCATGTGACAACACTGAAGAAATGACACTTGTCTACAATGTAAAGTAGTGAGTGTACAGCTTGTATAACAGTGTAAATTTGCTGTCCCCTCAAAATAACTCAACACACATTAATGTCTAAACCGCTGGCAACAAAAGTGAGTACACCCCTAAGTGAAAATGTCCAAATTGGGCCCAATTAGCCATTTTCCCTCCCCGGTGTCATGTGACTCGTTAGCAGTGATGTAAGTAAATGAGTTAAAATAAACTGAGTTACTTAACGCAGTTACTTTAGAGGGTAACGAGTAATCTAACTGATTACTTTTCCCCTCATGGTAACTCAGTTCCCATTACTTGGGCGGCGTTACCGCAATTACATCTACCGCCACTAGATGGCAGTAGTGTAATTCCGGTGTCCTGCTGAAAAAGTTCCCCCGCCGGATAAGGACCCCCTGTACTGCGCAGGCGCAGCGCTTGCGCAGTACGAAGGACTACGGAGCTTACAAAAATTGCCGAACCTAAACAGCTCTGAGTGAACTCTACACCGTGCAGGCGCAGTTAACATGTAATTGTACGAGGCGATGCCGCACGCTCCTGATGCTCGTGCTACTCTGCAAGGGGTGTCTATCGTGTAACTAAGGGGCGGGTCTAGTATTACTGTAACCAAGGGGCGCATTTATTATTATTGTTATATATCGAGCTCTGCCCATTTATTTAACATTCGCCCTCTTCTGTAGAAATCCGCCCCTTACACGATATAATAATAATAGACCCGCCCCTTACACGATATAATAATAATAGACCCGCCCCTTACATGATATAATAATAATAGACCCGCCCCTTACACGATATAATAATAATAGACCCGCCCCTTACACAATATAATAATAATAGACCCGCCCCTTGCTTACACGCTATAACAGATCTGCCCCTTGGTTAGAGTAATAATAGACCCGCCCCTTACACGATATAATAATAATAGACCCGCCCCTTACACGATATAATAATAATAGACCCGCCCCTTGCTTACACGCTATAACAGATCTGCCCCTTGGTTAGAGTAATAATAGAGCAGCCCCTTTGGTTACACGATATATAACAATAATAATAAATGCGCCCCTTGGTTACAGTAATACTAGACCCGCCCCTTAGTTACACGTATAGAATATTAAAAAAAAAAGTCAGTTACTTTGCTGCGTAACTAATTACTTTCCCAATGTAGTAACTGAGTTACTAACGCAATTACTTTTTGGGAGAAGTAATTTGTAACTTAACTAATTACTTTTTTAATGTAAGATGACCGACACTGCTCGTTAGTGTTACAAGGTCTCAGGTGTGAATGGGGAGCAGGTGTGTTAAATTTGGTGTTATCGCTCTCACTCTCTCATACTGGTCACTGGAAGTTCAACATGGCACCTCATAGCAAAGAACTCTCTGAGGATCTCAAAAAAAAAGAATTGTTGCTCTACATAAAGATGGCCGAGGCTATAAGAAGATTGCCAAGACCCTGAAACTGAGCTGCAGCGCGGTGGCCAAGACCATACAGCGGTATAACAGGACAGGTTCCCCTCAGAACAGGCCTCGCCATGGTCAACCAAAGAAGTTGAGGTCACGTGCTCAGCGTCATATCCAGAGGTTGTCTTTGGGAAATAGACGTATGAGTGCTGCCAGCATTGCTGCAGAGGTTGTAGGGGTGGGGAGGGTCAGCCTGTCAGTGCTCAGACCATACGCCGCACACTGCATCAAATTGGTCTGCATGGCTGTCGTCCCAGAAGGAAGCCTCTTCTAAAGATGATGTACAAGAAAGTCCGCAACCAGTTTGCTGAAGACAAGCAGACTAAGGACATGGATTACTGGAACCATGTCCTGTGGTCTGATGGGACCAAGATAAACTTATTTGGTGTCAGATGGTGACAAGCGTGTGTGGGGGCAACCAGGTGAGGAGGACAAAGACAAGTGTGTCTTGTCTACAGTCAAGCATGGTGGTGGGAGTGTCATGGTCTGGGGCTGCATGAGTGCTGCCGGCACTGGGGAGCTACAGATCATTGAGGTAACCATGAATGCCAACATGTACTGTGACATACTGAAGCAGAGCATGATCCCCTCCCTTCAGAGACTGGGCCGCAGGGCAGTATTCCAACATGATAACCACCCCAAACACACCTCCAAGACCACCACTGCCTTGCTAAAGAAGCTGAGGGTAAAGGTGATGGACTGGCCAAGCATGTCTCCGGACCTAAACCCTATTGATCATCTGTGGGACATCCTCAAACGGAAGGCGGAGGAGCACAAGGTCTCTAACATCCACCAGCTCCGTGATGTCGTCATGGAGGAGAGGAAGAGGACTCCAGTGACAACCTGTGAAGCTCTGGTGACCTCCATGCCCAAGAGGGTTAAGGCAGTGCTGGAAAATAATGGTGGCCACACAAAATATTGACACTTTGGACCCAATTCGGACATTTTCACTTAGGGGTGTACTGACTTTTGTTGCCAGCGGTTTAGACATTAATGGCTGTGTGTTGAGTTATTTTGAGGGGACGGCAAATTTACACTGTTATACAAGCTGTACACTCACTACTTTACATTGTAGACAAGTGTCATTTCTTCAGTGTTGTCACATAAAAATAGATGTGAGGGGTGTACTCACTTTTGTGAGATACTATAAGTACATTTATTTTTTATTTTTTATTATTCACATAGGGACAGATGAGTTCAGAGACTGATGAGTTATGCTGCCATCTACAGGAAGATTTGGACACTGGCAAACAAAAGAGGCAAGCACAGTATTATACCTCCCACTCCCAGCCTGCCTCCATTTTTGTTAGTGTCCTGGATGGATGCCTTTTCTCTTCTGAGAAAAGCTTAGAGTGGTTGTAAAACCCTTACATCTTATAATGTGCTAGTATGTGATGCGTACTACCACATTACGGCATCAAGGTTACATATATGCAGCACTAGAAGGCTAATCATCAAATTATAAAATAAGAGTCCATAGTGTTAAAACAGAGTCTTTGTTCAGGGGAAATACTGGAACCACCTAGGGTGCAGACAGAGATACAATAAGGTGAACATGAGATTATCCTCCACCGAATATCAACACACCGGGCCTCTTACCAAAGAAAGTGGACCACTGAATTACAGGTGGTCAAACAAGCATGATATATCCGCAGTGCCACAGAACCACTTCAATTGGATCATAGAAGGCTGGATCTTGAAGTCCCACTCAATGGTAATTCATAGGTACGTGCATAGGATACAAGTAAGCTACTCCTCATGGTGTAGTATTTAAAACCAAGGTAAATGTATTTCTTATAAAAAAGCCAGAGTACTCACATTTTTAGAAATAAAAAACAGGCAAATCCAAAGCTGCAATTCGTCATGGATAGTAGATGTTTCCAACCACAAAGATGGCCGCAGTCGGCACGTTACAGTGCTGTGACGTCAGAGCTCCACCCTACGCAGCGTTTCGTCCAATAGGAACGTCGTCAGGTTTACTACCGCTTTAACTGATCTCTTACAAATCTGTGAAGGGTTTCAGTCCTCTAAGCTTGTCAAACAATGGAGCAGTGGCGGCCTGTTAATTAGGGCCGCCCCCCTAATCCATGAGCCCGTCCCCTAATCTACATGCTGGATGCATAGATTTCAATGAGGTTTTTTTTTTTAAGCACATGATTAGAGCCTGAGGCTCTAATTGGCTTCAAAAAATGGTGACTTATGTGACAATAGCGAATTTAATATTCAATATGGTCTTACTGATTCTCCTCCCGGTGTCAGGGCTGGGCTCAACCCTTCCTTCTCTGAGCTGGCCGCTCAGCTGTCGGCTAACTGCCAGCTCCTATCTCTCCACAGTTACTCAGCTGTTGATGATATCCTGCTCGTCAGTCCTGCCTACTTAAGCCGTCCAATCCAGAAGATCTCTGCCTTCGCCTTGGACAACATCACAGAAACGATCTCCTGCGATCCTGTTCAAGACTTGCTTTGCTGACATCCCTTCTGGCTCCAGATCCTGCTTGCTGTTCCACTACGTTGATCCCTGACTTCTGGCTTGGCTGACTATCCGTTCCGGTTACTGAACTTTTGCTATGTTTTGACTACGTTTGTTCTTTTTACTTTTATTATTAAACAAGTGTGATTTAACTGTACTTCTGTCTCGGCCTGATTTCATGTTTTCGGACACCCGGCCAATCAGGAAGGCTGATTGGCTGAAAAGGAGAAGTGATCACATTGGCCACCGCAGAGGAGGAAGCCGCCGCCGCCGCAGAGGAGATGCAGGAAGGAGCCAAAGCTGCCCGCAACCTAGATGGGGTAAGTAAGTCAGGGTGACGGACGGGGGGTCAGGTGTCTTGTTTGCCCCCCCCCCCAAATATACAACACCAGCCGCCGCTGCAATGGAATTCAATTTTATAAACATATGCCCAAGAGTCGGTGTCTCATAATAATGGTACATTAACACTAGTGGTCCCATTAACACATAGCGGGTTGATTTACTAAAGGCAGATAGACTGTTGCCCTCTTCCCTCTGCACGTGCAGTTCCCCCAGAGCTTAGTAAATGAGGTAAAGCTCCACTTTGCAAAGAATATCCAATCACGTGCAAGGAAAATGAAAAAGAGAGCATTTTTGCCTGGACTTGATTGGATGATGGAAGTCAGCAGAGCTTCCCCTCATTTACTAAGCTCTGGAGCAAAGTGCACAGTCTTTTTTGCTTTTAGTAAATCAACCCCATAGGGTCACAAAAAAAGGAGACTGAACTCCACTGTTACACAGTATTGCTTTCTTGCTGCTCATCATAATATGCTGAATATGAACAATTTTTTTTTAGGAAAAAATAAAAATATATATATATATATATATTTTTTTACTTTCTGCTATAAAATATATTCAATAAAAAAATGAAAAAAATCGAATTTCTTTATAGATTTAGGTCGATATGTATTCTGCTACATGTTTTTGTTAAAAAAATAAATAGAAAATCCCAATAAGTGTATATTGATTGGTTTGTGTGAAAGTTATTTTGTCTACAAACTATGGGATACATACCAGAATTTTTATTTATTCATTTTTTATTATACTAGTAATGGGGATCAGCTACTAGCGACACTTTACTGCTACCACCCCCACCGCCCCAGTGTGAAAGGGCCTCTAATAGTGCGGCGGACAATCTGGCACTAACTGACGCTGGGTGGGAACTGACTGACTGCCGCTGACTTCACCAGTGACACTAATACAGTGATCGGTGCTAATACTATACACTGTCAATTGCCGCCACTGTGCCCGTAAATCGCAGCCACTGTGCCCATCAATCACAGCCACTGTGCCCATCAAATGCAGCCACTGTGCCCATCAATTGCCGCCACTGTGCCCATCAATTGCTGCCTCTGTGCTCATCAATTGCCGCCACTGTGCCCCATAAAATGCAGCCACTGTGCCATCAAACGCAGCCACTGTGCCCATCAATTGCCGCCACTTTTCCCACCAATTGCCGCCACTGTGACCATCAATTGCTCCCACAATGCCCTATCAAACGCATCAAAAGCAATTGCTCCCACAATGCCCTATCAAACCACTGTGCCATATCAAATGCTGCCATTGTGCCAACCCGCCGGCCCGCCGTCTGCACTTACCTGTCTCGGTGGGACAACTCCTCGATGTCTTCTCCCATCCTCTCTTCCCGTCCTCTGCTATGATTGGACGCCTGGCGCCAATTAGAAGCCTGGCGTCCAATCACAGACGAGTGAGGGGAAGATCGCCCTCACCCGTCTCCATAACAATGCAGGGCGGAAGCGACGTCACTTCCGCCCACAGCTCTTAAAGGGTCTTTTTTTTTTTTTTGCACTTTAGTGTAAATATGAGATCTGAGGTCTTTTTTGCCCCCTAGATCTCATATTTAAAAGGGATGTTTACATTCCTTGTAATAGGAATAAAAGTGTAAAAATAAAAGGTAAAATAAATAAGAAAAAAAAAAAATGTAAACGCGCGCCCGTCCCGACGAGCTCGCATGCAGAAGCGAGCGCATACGTGAGTAGCGCCTGCATATGAAAACGGTGTTCAAACCACACATGTGAGGTATCACCGCAATCGGTAGAGCGAGAGCAATAATTCTAGCCCTCCTCTGTAACTCAAAACATGCAACCTGTAGAATTTTTTAAACGTCACCTATAGAGATTTTTAAGGGTAAAAGTTTGTCGCCATTCCACGAGCGGGATGCAATTTTGAAGCGTGACATTTTAGGTATCAATTTACTCGGCGTAACATCATCTTTCACAATATAAAAAAAAATTGGGCTAACTTTACTGTTTTGTTATTTTTTTTTATTCAAAAAAGTGTATTTTTTCCAAAAAAAGTGCGCTTTTAAGGCCGCTGCCCAAATACGGTGTGACAGAAAGTATTGCAACGACCGCCATTTTATTCTCTAGGGTGTTAGAAAAAAAAATTAAGTAATTTTCTAGCAAAAAAAAAAAAAAAAAAAAAAAACAGTTTTTTTAACTTGTAAACAACAAATCTCAGAAAGAGGCTCGGTCCTTAAGTGGTTAACCGCTTCCCGACCGCCTCACGCCGATATACGTCGGTAGAATGGCACGGCTAGGCAAAACCACGTATAGGTACGTGGTCCTTTAAGAGGCCAGCCGTGGGTCGCGGTGCTCCGTGACATCGGCCGCGGGACCAGCGGACCCGATCGCTGCTGGTGTCCCGCGATCGGGTGACAGAGCTGAAGAACGGGGAGAGGTCTGTGTAAACAAACCTCTCCCCGCGCTTCCTACGCAGCCTGTCATTGATTGGCTGTTCCCTGTCATCGGGAAAGCCGATCAATGACGTCAGACGTCAGCCCCTAATGTAACCCCTCCCCTCCCCCTAGTGGTTAACTCTTTCACTGCCAGTGTCATTTATACAGGTATCAGTGCATTTAAATAGCATTGATTGCTGTATAAATGACAATGGTCCCAAAAATGTCCGATGTGTCCGCCATAATGTCGCAGTCACAATAAAAATCGCTGATCGCCGCCATTACTAATAAAAAAAAATATTAATAAAAATGCTATAAAACTATCCCCTATTTTGTAAACGCTATAACTTTTGCGCAAACCAATCAATAATCGCTAATTGCGATTTTTTTTTTTTACCAAAAATATGTAGAAGAATACGTATCGGCCTAAACTGAGGAAAAAAAATGTTTTTTTTATATATTTTTTTGGGATATTTATTATAGCAAAAAGCTAAAAATATTGCATTTTTTTCGAAATTGTCGCTCTATTTTTGTTTATAGCGCAAAAAATAAAAACCGCAGGGGCGATCAAATACCACCAAAAGAAAGCTCTATTTGTGGGAAAAAAAAGGACGCCAATTTTGTTTGGGAGCCACGTCGCACGACCGCGCAATTGTCAGTTAAAGCGACGCAGTGCCGAATCGCAAAAAGGGGGCCTGGTCCTTTGGCTGCCAATTGGTCCGGGGCTGAAGTGGTTAAGGGCCTAAAAATGTGATGCAAAATCAGCTGGAGCAAAGATACGGCGCCGGCATGCTGCAGACAAGGACCGGTAAATGCTTCCTAATTTGGCAAGAGATAATATGCAGATTTTTTTAAACAAACATTTTTTCCTGTGTGGTTACAAATCAAAAAATAATAATCTGATTTGTTGAACGCAATTTCCTTTTAAAACACGAATAATACATTCTAATGGCACAGAGTGAACTTCAGCTCCCAAAAACGCAGCTACCAAATTTAGCTCCAAGCTGTGAAAATAATGCCATCCGGGGGTCTGGAAACTCCAGGATTTCAGTAACTACTCTGAGCTAGCTTTGAAAATGAGGATTCCTTTTCCTCTAAGGAAGCGATAAATCCAAGAGAGAGATAATGAAGAAAAGCTGCTAATTAATGGCCAATGGCTTCCAACAACTGAAAAGTCACTTTAATCATTTTAATTAATTGTACTTTAAAACGTTGCGGGGTCACCTGGGTGAGCACACTTTCATTCTTGCCGTATATTAATAATCGGAGCCGCTGTCTGAAATAGTTTTCTTCATTTCTGGTTTAGGCAGAGCTCCTCTATATGGCATATCTCAAATGATGGATTATCTTAAATATGTCCAATTGTTTCCCCTTAATTGGTAGTTTTGTCTGTATGGAAATGTCTTTGTCTTTCTTTTCTGAAAAGAGAGAAGGCATCAGAAATTGGATTTTCCCAAAGGATTTTAAGCTTCACTTTAGCAAGTGTTGCGATGAGTGAATTGATGCAACAGCCATATTTGGCCTTACTGTGGTACCTTTTAATATTCTTATCGTATCTGGTCAGGATACCCTTAGGCCCCTTTCACACTGGGGCGGTTTTCAGGCGGTACAGTGCTAAAAATAGCGCCTGTATACCGCCTGAAAAAACCGGCCCCATTCACTCCAGTGTGAAAGCAGCATCTTTGGAGCGGTATAGGAGCGGTGTGTTCACCGCTCCTTCCCATTGATTTGAATGGGACACCGCGGTAAAACCGCGGCAATACCGCCGCAAAGCGCCGCTACGGCGGCGATCTGCGGGGGATATTAACCCTTTTTTCGGCCGCTCGCGGGGGGTAAACCCGCACCGCGAGCGGCCGAAACCCACGGGCAAAACGACGGTAAAGCAGCGCTAAATATAGCGCTGCTTTACCATCACCGCGGCTCCCCGCCCCAGTGTGAAAGGGGCCTTAGAAACTGTCTACCACTAAAGGGCCGATCGGATTTTTTGACAACAAACATGCAAATTAGCTGTTTTGGACCAACATCCGACCGTGTGTACGCTCCATCGGACCAACTTTTTCAGTTTTCACCTGACTTTTGTTGGCTGTGCGAACGGACCAACTTTCTGCCAACAAAAGTCCGATGGAGCAAAGTCCGACCGTGTGTACACAAAACCATCGGACTTTTGTACAAAGTACAAACATGCATGCTCAGAACCAATGCAAAAGATCAGACAACAATATAGAAGTTGACCAAAGGTGGCGCTGGAGTATTCGAACGTCCTCTTTTGAAGTGTCGTCAGTACGTTGAAACGTCACTACGTTCATGTTTGTTGCCTAAAAAGTCTGATCGTGTGTAGGCAAGACAAGCTTGGGGCCAACGCCCTTTGTACAAAAATCCACGGGAAAGTTTGTACAAAGTCCGATCGTGTGTATGAGGCTTTACACTAAATTGTAAAAAGTATTGGGACACCTGTCTTTACACGCACATGAACTTTAATGTCGTCTAATGCCGCGTACACACGATCGGAATTCTCGTCGGAAAAAGCTCTGATGGTTTTCCCCGGCGGAATTCCGCTCAAACTGTCTTGCCTACACACGGGTCACACCAAATTCCGACCGTCAAGAACGCGGTGACGTACAACACTACAACGAGCCAAGTTCAATGCTTCCGAGCATGCGTCGAATTGTTTCCGAGCATGCGTAGGAATTTTGCGCGTCAGAATTGCTACAGACGATCGGAATTTCCGATAGAAATCTTCCGTTGCTCTCAATTTTTTGCTGTCGGAAATTCAGCAAAATTCCGATGGAGCCTACACACGGTCGCATTTTCCGATGAAAAGCACTCATCGGTCTTTTTCTGGCCGGAATTCCGATCGTGTGTACGCGGCATTAGTCTGTAGGCTTCAATATTGAGTTGACCCACCCTTTGCAGCTATAACAGCTTCAACTCTTCTGGGAAGGCCGTCCACAAGGTTTAGGAGGGTGTCTATGGGAATGTTTGACCATTCTTCCAGAAGCCCATTGTGAGGTCAGGCACTGACGATAAGGCCTGGCTCGCAGTCTCCGCTCTAATTCACGCAGGGCAGTAGACATGTGCACACTGAAATATTTTGTTTCGGAATTTCGTTTTCGTACGAAAAATACATTTATTTAGTTACTCCCGAAATTCGTTTTTATTTATTTTGTTTCGTTAAAAAATGCATTCGTCCGAAAATCCGAAATAATTAAGGTCATTGAAGGCTTATGGTGTCTGTCGAATGTTCTAAGAAGATTCGACGGAGCAGCTAAACTGTACAACGCCGCAATCGTACATTTCCGGTCGAATGTTCTGCCTACAAGCTATAGTAGAATTCTAATGTTGTATGACATTAGAATTCTTCTATAGCCTATGGGCGGAGCATTTGACCATAAATGTCCGCTCGTGCCGACTGCTTCGTCGAATCTTTATGTCCAATCTTTTCTCTCTACGTCAAATCTTTTCTCTCTACGTCGAATCTTTTCTCTCTATGTCGAATCTCTTCTCTCTATGTTGAATCTTTTCTCTCTCTATGTCGAATAATCTTGGACTAATAGAGTTAGGTTAGGCACATTCGACCTTTTTTGCTATTGTCTCAATAATGTTGAATCTTTTCTCTCTATGTCGAATCTTTTCTCTCTATGTAGAATGATCTTAAATTAATAGAGCTAAGGTTAGGCACATTCGATAGACACAGATCACTATTGTCAGCGTCATGTCAAATCTCCTATCTATATCGAACTGTTGTCACAATGAAAACTAAAATAAAGAATTCATTCATGCCGAATCTTTCGGTTTTCGGATTCTGCACGTTCGTTATCGTTTGTTAAACCGATAACTAAAATACCCGAAATACGGACGAAAACGAATGCACATGTCTACAGGTGCAAAGGATGGAACAACTCAATATTGAACCCTACAGACTAATACTGGGATGCCATTAAAGTTCATGTGCGTGTAAAGGCAGGTGTCCCAATACTTTTGGTAATATAGTGTATCTTTCAAATGTGTGATCCCTCGCGCTACCAAGTAAAAAATTGCTGGATATAATAAAAAGTGCTAAACAAAATATGCAATAGCTACTGAATCTGAGGTGTTCACAGTACATGTAATAAAAATAAAAGAAGAAAGTGATCAGCGCAAATTCCTCAGATATCACGTGTGTGTGTGTGTGTGTGTGTGTGTGTATAGATAATGCACAGTGTAAAAAAATCCAAAACAACCATCCAAATAATTCACAATGTGTATAAAAGTACAAATAAATAAGTCCAAAAAGACCATCCAAGTGTCAGTGAATCAATGAATAAAAGTCCTCATAAGGTACTTCCACCAATAATCAAAGTGATCCCGTGCCTTCACACAACTGCTCAGTGCTCACAGAACTCTCACCTCTATGCAGTGATTAATCAGCCTTTAGAGGACACATATAGGTGCTGACGATCTCCAACCTCCAGACTCCAAGCTACCGACTCTTGTTATATCGCTCAGGGCTCCAGATTACCTGTGGAAATTTAATAAAATGCCTTTCTTATTGTCAATTATTTCAAACATGTGATGGTTTATTTAAGACAAATTGAAGCTTACATAAAAACGTAGTTAAAAGTGCAATGGAATACAAACAACGGCGTCAGTACGCCTCTCATATCACTTCCAGTCCGCGACTCACTCCGGCCACGCCCTTCACATTACGTTGCGTGACTTCTTCAGGGGCACTGAAGCCCCTGAGGAAGTCATGTGAATCTTTGTTTCTGTGTGCGTATGGACCTACCTCTTCTGTAACTGGTGAACATTGAACATTGCCTATTGCTCTGTGAATCTATAAGTAAAGAATTTACATTAAAAAAAATAGAAATACGCAATTGGAATAACTTGTCTCCAGATCTTTGCATTTTGGCTCTCCTACACCTTCACTTGAACAGAATAGTTACATAATTGGTAAGTACATAGTGGACCCAATTTTGTACAAAAGGTCTAAAAACTCGTCGAGGGCCAAGTAAAGCAACCAAAAGGGGACGGAGTAAGAAGGAAATGTCTGAGTTGTAGTGCTTGCCATATTAAGAAGTGACAGGGGCCTTTTGGTCAAATGAGTTTAATTTTATTTGATCTATTATCTATAAAACTAGCCAACATTTGTCTTCTTCAGGGCTACGGCAGAAGTCTTCATTTTGTAGCACCTTCCTAGGCAGGTGCTAGGATAGTTAGATAAGTGTAATGCCATGTACACACAACCGCTTTTGCTGTCGGAATAAATTCTGAATGTTTTTTCCGACGGAATTCCGAAGGAATTGCGCTCAAGCTGTCTTGCATACACACAGTCACACCAAATTCCGACAAGAACGCGGTGACGTACAACACGTACGACGTCTCGTACTTGCTTCAGACCAATGCGCCATTTTTGGAACGTCAGAACAGCATACAGATGAGCGGTTTTCCCGATAGAATTTGATTCCGTTGGAAAAATATAGAACATGTTCTCTATCTAAGTCCGTCTGAATTTTCGACGGAAAAAGTCAGATGGGGCATATACAAGGTCGGAATATACGATGAAAAGCTCCCATCGGACTTTTTCTGTTGTGTACACAGCATTAGAGTGTGTTTTTAATTGATACATTTAGTTAGGGAGGAGTGCTGAGACCTGGGTGCTTGGAAGAAGCTGGCTGAGGGAAGCTGTCTGCTATAGATCTGTCTGATATCACTGGAGGGAATCGTTTGGATGATTCTAAGGAGGCTCCATCTGTCCTTGGGCCTTGTGAGTACAGAAATTGTAAGAGCTTGGGGACCTTTGTGCTTTAGCTACCCCTCTGGTGCCTTTTTTATAGTAAGCTGTGGGTCTGTTTAAGGCAGGGGTCTCAAACTGATGGCCCTCCAGCTGTTGCGAAACTACAAGTCCCACGAGGCATTGCAAGGCTGACAGTTACAAGCATGACTCCCTCAGGCAGAGGTAGTTCCACAACAGCTGGAGGGCCACCAGTTTGAGACTCCTGGCTTAAGGGGACACTAGATGGTTTTCTGAAGAGCTCTGTCCAGACATGTCTCTACTTAAAGAAGACGTAAACCCTGGTGGGTTTTACTTCTTCTTTATTTCCCTGCAAAGGTAAAGCATAATGGGCTACTATGCATCGTATAGTAGCCCATTATGTGTCACTTACCTGACACAGAAGCCTGCGCTGTCGCCGTTGTCCCCACAAGCAGGGAGCTTCCATCTTCGCCCCTCTTCCTTCCAGGGCCGCAAACTCCGGGCTCTGTGACTGGCCAGAGTCACGTGACGTCACTCCTGCGCATGCGCGTGGGCGACGCCAGGCACAGCATGACCCCTAATAGAAACTTTCTAAAGGGCACATGCGCCAATGACATTGGCGCATACGCAGTAGTCATTGGTGTTCATTGCTCATTGCGAACGGATTCAATAAAAAGATGAGACTGTGTTGGCTTAATAAAAAAACAAATGTTTCTAGGCTATAAATTGCACGTTTGCGAAATGGTGAAGATAAACAAAATTCTAAATGACAGATGCGTTAAAAAGGTTCCAGCCCATCAATTCAGAGTTAAATTAAACGATGCCCCTAAGTTTCAATGTGTGGTTGAGAATGTACTGTACATGCATCCTGACTGGTTATGTGTATGTGTGGGTAGGGGGTGTTTTAATGTGCATCTTATTGTATTTTATGTAGCGCTACCCCTGCAGGAGCTGTTGTAGTTCAACGGGTTATTTTTCAAATTAGTGCAGAGGTAGCCAGGCACACAGCAACAGTCCGCTCACGCAGGCTCATTGAACAGTCTAGGGGAGGTATTTTTTGAGGTTTATTGCTTGAGGAGCTGCAACAGGAGAGGGATGGTAGGCTATGAGGTACTCCAGAATGTTTACACACATTTACAGAGGACACTCTTCTTTCAGTAAATGTAGCACAGTCTATCTCTCATGGCTGGGGACCATGAGATAGTTTGCAGAACAATCTATTGGCTCACAGCTGGGGACCATGAGATAGTTTGCAGAACAATCTGTTGGCTCACGGCTGGGGACCATGAGATAGTTTGCAGAACAGTCTGTTGGCCACAGCTGGGGACCATTAGGTAGTTTGCCCTGCAAACTCAAGGTCCCCGCTGTGAAACTTTAACCATTCAAACTACCTCATGGTCCCCAGCTGTGAGCCAATAGACTGTCCTGTAAACTATCTAATGGTCCCAAGCCATGAGTCAAAAGATTGTTCTCCAAAATACCTCATGGTCCCCAGCTGTGAGCCAATAGACAGTTTACAGGACAGTCTATTGGCTCACAGCTGGGGACCATGAGGTAGTTTGGAGAACAGTCTATTGACTTATGGCTGGGGACCATTAGATAGTTTGCAGGCCAGTCTATTGGCACACAGCTGGGGACCATGAGGTAGTTTGTCCTGCAAACTCAAGGTGCCCAATGTGAGACTTTAACCATTCAAACTACCTCATGGTCCCCAGCTGTGAGCCAATAGACTGTCCTGTAAACTATCTCATGGTCCACAGTTGTGAGACTTTAACCATTCTGCAAACTACCTCATGGTCACCATCTGCGAGCCAATGGGCTGTCCTGCAAACTATCTCATGGTCCTCAGTTGTGAGTCAATAGATTGAATGGTTAAAGTCTCACAGCGGGGACCTTGAGTTTGCAGGACAACCTATTGACTCATGACTGAGGACC
Organism: Lithobates sylvaticus; assembly: GCA_028564925.1. Classification (NCBI taxonomy): domain Eukaryota; kingdom Metazoa; phylum Chordata; class Amphibia; order Anura; family Ranidae; genus Lithobates; species Lithobates sylvaticus. The sequence goes on along the minus strand of CM053036.1, from coordinate 11,361,640 downwards.
ATGAGATAGTTTACAGGACATTCTATTGGCTCACAGCTGGGGACCATGAAATAGTTTGCAGAACAATCTATTGGCTCACAGCTGGGGACCATGAGATAGTTTGCAGGACAATATTATGGTCCCCAGCTATGAGCCAATAGATTGTTCTGCAAACTATCTCAAGTCCAAAGGTGCCTCAGGGGCAAGCAGCCCTCCAAACTCCAGCAGGAGTTGACGCATTTCACAAATTAACTTTGCTTAGTCATAACCTAAAAAGCACTTCCAAATGTAACATATTCAAAAAAGTTCCTATAGTTGGTTAAAAAGAACCTTACAAATAACAAACAACACCTGCTATAATAAAACCAACAAGTACATATACCAAATATAGAAACCTAATTATACTCATCATGGGAACAAAGGTGTATCATTAAGGAAAAAAACCTTATAATATATATATATATATATATATATGTGTGTGTGTTTTATCGGCGTACAACACGCACCCCAAGTTTAAGGAAAAAAACTTACATTTAAATGCCCATCAATGCAGCCTTATCAGTGTCCATCTGCAGCCTTGTCCATCATTGCAGCCTTGTCAGTGTCCATCTGCAGCCATCTCTGCAACACTAAAAGTCCCAGCCATCTCTGCAACACTACAAATCCCAGCCATCTCTTCTAGGTGTGCAAAACTACAAGTTCCATCAAGCTCTACCAGCAGCGCACACAGATTGAGCGCGGCACCGCTTTTCATCGTCCTAACAAACGTGACAGTCAGCAATTCAGCCCGGATCCGGCAGACTTTCTGCCATTACCTTTTCTCTGTGGCTTTCGCCAGCTTTCGCCCGTTCTTGGCGGCTCACGCGGGATTGCGAGAGCGGCCGAAAGCCGCTGAGAACCACCGAGAACGTCCGAAAGCCGATGAGAACGGACGGAAGCTGCCGAGAACGGACGAGAGGCTCACAATCGGTGGAGGGATCGCGTATAACACGCACCCACGATTTTCACCTGATTTTAAGGGGGAAAAAGTGCGTGTTATACGCCGATAAATACGGTGTGTATATATATATATATATATATATATATATATATATATATATATAATATAAATACATATAACCATATATATAATCCAAAAATGTATTGAAAAATATAAATAGATAGACCCAAAAACCCATTGATGAATAAAAATGGACAATATCAGTCGGACTACAATCAATTATTTCATACATATCAATATGAACACAATATCTATAAATATAAGAAAAAAAGGAGCAAAATTGACAATAGGAAACAATAAACCACATATACTGTATATGTATAAATATGTCCAACCGATTTTTCATCCAGCACCAGGACATGAGAAAATAAAGGAACGTAAATCACCTCTCTACTCACAAAAGAGTGTGACGTCCCACTCGTGTCCAAATATCCAAGGTAGTGTTATTATGATTCGCAACGCTGATAAATGGGGTGCTGTGGTGGTTTTGGAGACAGACACCTATAGAAGTGAAGCCATGAGAGAACTCAGTGGTAGAGATACTTATGATATTTTAAAAAGTAACAACCACTAGAAAATATAAAAATTGATTTGATAAGGGAGCTAGTTTAGGGGCTTTTACCCCAAAGGAAACTGAAGCATTAATTCCAGACTGTCCGATTCTGCCCCACTTTTCACCATCTCCTCAAGGGACTCAATCCAATACTGGGGAGACACATTGTTTCTGGTATTGATTCTCTTAATGAACGCTTGGGAGAGTGGGTGGATGAGCAGCTCCAACCGATTGTTCAGATGCTACCCAGCTTCCTAAGAGCCGGTTCACACTAGGGCGTCTCAGGATCCGACTTCAGGTCGCCCCGAGATGCCCCAAGTCGTCCCAAGTCGCGCTGTAATGTTACTCTATGGAGCCGTCTCAATACACTTCCTTAAGTTGCTCCGACTTCAAAAAGGTTCCTGTACTACTTCAATCCGACTTCTAGGTGACTTGTACCCATTGATTTCAATGGAAGTTGCCTCCAAGTCGGATCTCCATCTATTTTGAAGCGACTTTACAGGAAAATAAATTTGTTTACTCAGGCAAACCCCACCCTCCCAGAGAGCTGATTATTCTGTGATTGGCCACAGCCAAAGTCGCCTGGCCTGGGGGCAACTTGAAGTTGTGTTGTAAATAACTCAAAGTCACGTTGAAGTTGCTTCCAAGTCACGTTGAAGTTGCTTCCAAGTTGCTTCCAAGTTACCTTGCTAAGTCGCGCTGTAAGTCGTGTTGCCCCAGTGTGAACCGGCACTTAAGTCGCTTCAAAATAGATGGAGATCCGACTTGGAGGCGACTTCCATTGAAATCAATGGGTACAAGTCACCTAGAAGTCGGATTGAAGTAGTACAGGAACCTTTTTTGAAGTCGGAGCGACTTCAGTAGTGTGCATTGAGACGGCTCCATAGATTTAGAGCCGGTTCACACCAGGGCGACTCAGGATCCGACTTCAGGTCGCCCCGAGACGCCCCAAGCCGGCCCAAGTTGCCCCCAAGTCGCGCTGTAATGTTAGCCTATGGAGCCGTCTTTATGCACACTACAGAAGTCGCTGCGACTTCAAAAAAGGTTCCTGTACTACTTGAAAACGACTCTAGGTGACTTGTATCCATTGAGTTCAATGGAAGTCACCTGCAAGTCGGATCCCTGTTCATTTTGACCATCTCCTTCAGGCAAGTTCACAGGAAGTACAAAGGAATTTAACCCGGTTAGCCTTGATGTTGCCTCGAAGTTGCCTTGAAATTGCCTCGAAGTTGCCTTGCTGTTGCCTCGGAGTTGCCTTGCCGTTGCCTCGGAGTTGCCTTGCCGTTGCCTCGAAGTTGCCTCGAAGTTGCCTGGCAAAGTCGTGCCGACTTTGTGGTCGCTGTAGTGTGAACCGGCTCTTAGGGATACTAATCATTTGTTTGCTATTCAAATTTATCAACAATAGCTATCTGATTTTGCATGGGTTACATGCGATGTCTCGAGTCTTTATTCATCGATACCCCATGATTTAGCCCATGAGACGGTCTCTTCATCTTTTGACTGGTTACACCGATTTGTTATTAGATTTACGGGAGTTTATTTTGGATTCTTCGGATCATTTATTGACTCACAACTATTTTCTATTCAATGGGGTTTTCTATCTCCGGAGGTGTGGGGCCACGATGGGGGCAACTTTTTTGACCTTCATTTGCTAATCTCTTCATGGGTTGGTGGGAGAGGTCCCACATCTTTAGGGATAGGAACCCCTTTAGGAGCCAGATTGCTGTGTATTTCAGATATATAGACGATTTGATATTTATATGCAATAGGAATATTGATTTGTCTTCTTTTTTGAATTATCTGAACGACAATACATGCAATCTTCGATTCACCGGGCAGATGGATGTCGATGTAGTTAATTTTTTTGGATGTACAACTTTGACATGATAGAGGCAGGATTCACACTCAGTTAGGGCTGAAATGATTAATCAATATTATCGATAATGAAAATCGTGGTTAACGATTTTCATTATTGATTAGTTGGTCCACACCTTCCTCCCTGCCAGTCCGTTAGAATCCTTCTGTGTACAAGGCGGCGGCGGCGCCGCCGTATTCTCATAAGAATACGGCGGCACTCATGTGACCAGGCACGTCCGCGCCTCTCCTCCTCCCTGACGTCAGCTCCCCCCTGATATTCTCAGCCCCGCCCGCTGCTGCCTCGAGGGAATAGACTGAGAGAGGCGAGAAGAAGCCGTGAGAGCCGAGCTGCACCTGTTTGAAGTAATAAGATAGCGGCTAATGGCTATACAGAATACTCAGTACAGTACATTTATTTCTGTGATGACAAGTGCCCCATGAAGTATTGCTGGGGGGAAGTGCCCCATCATTGGTGTTCCGGGGTGGGTGGGTGGAATAGTGCCCCATCATTGGTTTTCCTGGGGGGGGGGGGGGGAAAGGGTGCCACCTTGGTGTTTCTGAGAGGGGTAGGGGGGAATAGTGCCCCATTGGTGTTCCTGGGAGGGGACCCCATCATTTGTGTTCCCGGGAGGAATAGTGCCCCATCATTGGTGTTCCTGGGAGGAATAGTGCTGCCCCATCATTGGTGTTCCTGGGTGGAATAGTACCCCTTCATTGGTGTTCCCGGGAGGAATAGTGCCCCATCATTTGTGTTCCTGGGAGGAATAGTGCCCCTGGTGTTCCCAGGAGGAATAGTGCTTCATCATTGAATATACCCCTGTATCTCGGGGTCTCTTGGAACTAGGAACCCCATCTTTTGATATGTTGTAATGCTAGTTCCACTGGGTTTGAATACCAAATTTGCTGTTCCTAGCACCAAGTGTCCCCGAGATACGGGGCCCCAAATTCAGGTCGGAAAATGTCAAGCACTTTTCTGCAGCAGGTCCACTGGGTTGGCATACCAAATTTGGAGATACGGGGCCCCAAAGTCGGGTCGGAAAATGTCATTTTCTGCTGCAGAAAAGTGCTTGACTCAAGTATAAGCCGAGGGGGGCATTTTCAGCACAAAAAAATGTGCTGACAAGCTCGGCTTATACTCGAGTATATACGGTAGATCGTTTTTTCAATTGTAATACCCACGATGTGGTTTATGTTATTACATGTGGAGCGTGTTCCATTCAATTTGTGGGAAGGCTTCTAAGGCTCAGGGACAGGTTCCGTGAGCACCTGGCAGATATTCGAGGATGTAAATCCACCAATATTGCCCGTCACTTCAACACCGTGCATGCAGGTGATTTGTCACTATTAATAAAGGTACAAATCATTGAAAGAGTGAGAGTCCCTCACAGAGGAGGGGATGCATTTCGCCTTCTCTGTAAGAGAGAGGTATTCTGGATTTTTAAACTCCAGACCAGGATACCTAAGGGATTTAACTATGAGTGGGATGTTACACACTACTATGAGTAGAGAGGTGATTTAGGTTCCCCTGTTCTCAACAAAGTAAAACATGGATGGATGGGGGAGTTTGCTTTGAATTTAAAAAATCGAATAGCGTTCTCAGTTTGTGGTGCTCATATGCCGCGTAGTTCTGCTTTAATATGTTTTGTTATAGGGAGGCCTTCCATCTGTTGCGGCCCTTTTGGATGCTTCACTTGGGCAGAAATGTCTGAGGAAGGAGATTGGTGGTAGTCTGTTTTGCTAAACTACAATTTAAATTCATCGCTCGCTACTCTTTGGACTGGTGCCAGTGAGCTCTGCTGATCACATTTCGACTGCTTGTCAAGAGTCTGCAGTAAATTCGGGCTCTCCCCTGCTAGGATGCCGGGACGTGTAGTGACTGACTGATCGGGAAAACACTGGTGGAAGGTTTTTCACGACTTGAGAACGGTTTGGAGTGCACCGTATTTTTCCCTCCATAAGACGCACCGAACCATAGGACGCACCTAGGTTTTAGAGGAGGAAAACGAGAAAAAAAAATATTCTGAACCAAATGGTGTACTAAAATAGTTACCAGTGCCCATGAAATGCAGCCTGACCTGTGCCAAAAAAAACAGCCTGACCTGTGCCAAAAAAAAAAACAGCCTGACCCGTGCCCATAAAATGCAGCCTGACCCGTGCCAATAAAATGCAGCCTGACCCGTGCCAATAAAATGCAGCCTGACCCGTGCCAATAAAATGCAGCCTGACCAGTGCCAATAAAATGCAGCCTGACCTGTGCCAATAAAATGCAGCCTGACCAGTGCCAATAAAATGCAGCCTGACCTGTGCCAATAAAATGCAGCCTGACCTGTGCCAAAAAACAAAAACAGCCTGACCTGTGCCAATAAAATGCAGCCTGACCTGTGCCCATAAAATGCAGCCTGACCTGTGCCATGAAATGCAGCCTTACCAGTGCCAATAAAATGCAGCCTGACCTGTGCCAAAAAACAAAAACAGCCTGACCTGTGCCAATAAAATGCAGCCTGACCTGTGCCCATAAAATGCAGCCTGACCTGTGCCATGAAATGCAGCCTTACCAGTGCCAATAAAATGCAGCCTGACCTGTGCCAAAAAAGAAAAAACATCCTGACCTGTGCCCATAAAATGCAACTTGACCAGTGCCCATAAAATGCAGCCTGACCTGTGCCACCTCCACCTCACACAGACTGACATTCCTGTATGCATCCGCCTGTCACTCAGATAGAAGACAGAGCAGCCCGAGTGGCCGCCGCGGCTGTACTCCATTCGGCCGCTCGGGCTGCTTTTCTGTCTGTGGCTGAGTGACAGGCCCAGCATGAGATCACCCGGCGCTGGCGGGAGACTGGCCCAGTATTGTAACATGGTTCCGGCGACGGGGGGGCGCGACTGGTCAGTATTCGCGCTCCATAAGATGCAGAGACATTTCCCCCTATTGTTTGGGGGGGTGCACCTTATGGAGTGAAAAATACGGTACTGTATATCAATTGAGCTGTCCATTGATGCACTTCAACTGGGAGAAGCAGATTCTGGCACCAGGATACAATTTCTGGAATGTTGCAGGGCAGAATGGGTTGGTCTTTGGTACGGAGGATTCCAGCACATGAGTGGCGAGTACTTAAACAAGGGGTTCAAGTGGTTGCAAAGGCTGTAGGTGCATTCTTTGCTTGAAGGTAAAGAACCTTCTGTGTGCTGCTCCCCCCAACAGTCCTCACCTAATCCCCACGAGAACCTGCTCGATCCAGTGATGTGCACGGGAGCCTCAGCTGTCCTGGGTCTCTCTATTCTTACTGGCTGAGACACAGCAGTGAGAGCCATGGGCTCCCACCGCTGTCAATCACAGCCAGTGAGCCAATGATGGGAGAGTAAGGGCGGGGCAGAGCCTCGGCTCTATGTGTCTTATGGATGCATAGAGCAGGGCTCAGGAGCGTGCACGCACCAGTGCCCCCATAGAAAGCGACTTGTGGTTGGGGGCACTGGTCAAGGGTGAGGAGCCAGGAGTGCTGGGGGTCCGAAAAGAAGAAGATCGGGGCTGCTCTGTGCAAAACCAATACACAGAGCAGGCAAGCATAATTAGGGTTGCACCCATACCAGTTTTTCTTTTTTATCGACGAGTACCGATACTTTTGGTCAAATACTCGCCGATACTTTGCAGTGTGATTTGTGTCAATACAAAATGAACGGGCGCAAATCGCACTGTAAAGGATCAAATGCGATTTGGACAAGAATGGGGTTGCGATTTCTGTCCGAATCGTATGCGATTTCCCCTGTCGCTCCTGTGTGTGTGAACCCAGTATAGAAAGGGAAGCGCCATCTAGTGGGCAGTTTATTAAAAAACATTAGAACTCACATTAATACATATCTGATCAAATTCTGCATAGGTGTCCCGGTCCCGCCGATGTTAGAAAAACAACGGCCGCTGGAGATGCTCACAGGGCTGGAGGAGAAGTTCCCGGGACCCCTGTAGGTATAGGGCGGAAGTGATGTCAGCTTGGGGGCGGACCACCTCTACATCTCTAAGGATGAGCTCAGGCATGTTCGCATGGTCCACGTGCAGAGCCCGCCAGCAAGTCGGCGCAGCGCTGCGCTAATCACAGGCAGTGGGACATTATCCCGATGCGCGGCTGCAGAGATTGGGCAATGTCTCACTGCCTGTGATTAGCGTTGCGCCGCAAACACGCATGAGCTCATCCCTAATCTCCTCCAGCCATGTGAGCACCTCCCAGCAGCCATGGTTATCATTGGCGGGAAACGGACACCATGCAGAGTTGGATTTAAAGCGGTTCTGCACACATTTCATTTAGTAAATCTCTTTGCCTTCCAAATCAGGCAAAGAGTACTAAATGAAATGTGTTTTTTTTTTTTTTTACTTACCTTGTAATCGATGACTTCCTGTCTTCTGTCTCTTCGGGGGTGGGCGGGGTCTGTGCGGGGATCCTCGTCACGCCGCACTGTCTCCAGGGATCTGGTGTCATTGATCCCAGGAGACAGTGCGGGCATCTTCCGAAATCTCGCGAGATGTCGGCAGATGTGCCGACATCTCGCGAGATTTCGGAGAACGTGAGCTGCACTTTGCCGTTACTGCGCACGCGCAAGCTCGGCGCAGTAACGGCGGTGCATGCTGGGCCATCTAAAGTGCCTGTGGGGTTTCACATGCCCACAGGCAAGATGGCCCCCAGCAGAAAAGAAGAATATAAAGAATGTTATCGGAGGAAAACCGGCTGCGATCGAGATGGAAGATGGAACAGGTAAGTCCCCCAATTTAGCTATATGGCCTTGGCATATTCCCCCCCCCCAAAAAAAAGCAGTGCAGAACCGCTTTAAACAGATACGTACTTTAAAGCTCAGCTCCACCCAAAAGTAGAACTTCTGCTTATTTGCTTGTTCGCTGTGACCTATCGCAGAAGGTCACATGACAATTGTAAACAATGGATGGCTTCCTTTCATGCCATCCACTGTGTACAATTGTGTTGCTTGCTGTGATTGGTCACAGTGATCACATGGTACAGACAGGGCCAATCACAGCCCACCTGTACTATGTAATTAGCTGTGGCCAATCACAGCTAATCACTACAATACTCACTGAATGAACCAATTTCATTCAGTAAAATGTTTTCCCTCCTAGACGTTCGGCCTCCTCCTCCTTTCTCCGCTGCCGGGACAATCAGAAAGCGCAGCGCTCTTCGCGCATTGCGCAGTAGAGAACCCGGGCGTGAAGCTGAAAGGCTCAGAGGTTCCCTGAAGCAGCACTGAGAGCACGAGCCAACACCACTGACTGTTGTAAATTGCAAGTGCTGAAGTAAGAATTTTAACCCCTTGTCGACCGCCTAACTGGGAATGTAGGTCACCACTTTGATGAAGGTCACCCCGGTGGGTTATGGTAGCAGCTAGCTGCCATAACCCCAGTATCGTTTTATCCCTTAGAGCCAAGTGAGCTGCCTAGCTGTCGGCCACATCAAATCAGTTCCGGGCTTACCGACGGCTCCGATAAGCTCGGAAACTACCAGGAAGTGGCAGGGGGGGGGGGGGGCACCTCTTTCCAGCCGCCTATAAAAGTGATCTTGCGGCAAATACGCCGCTGGGATCACTTTTATCTGAAAGCCGGCCGCGTCTCTGACGGCTTTCAGATAAAAGTGATCCCAGTGCCGGATTTGCCGCAAGATCACTTTTATAGGCGGCAGGAGAGAGGTGCCCCACCCCCTCCCGCCACTTCCTGGTAGTTTCCGAGCTTACTGGAGCCGTCGGTAAGCCTGGAACTGATTTGATGCGACCGAAGGCTAGGCAGGAAGCAGAGTGAGGGCAAAATGACCCCCCACTCGGCTCTATATCCTTGGAGGACCGGAGCGACCTCCGACATCACTTCCAGTTCTCGGGCAAAAGACATGATTTTATGTCAAAGTGTCAAAAATGTGTTATTTTTTTTTAAGGGTAAATGTGAGATCTGAAGTCTTTTTGACCCCAGATCTCTCAACAAAGAGGTCCTGTCTTGCTTGTTTCTATTACTAGGGATGTTTACATTCCTTGTAATAGGAATAAAAGTAATTAAAAAAAGTTTGGCGTCATTCGATGAGCGTGCACAATTTTAAAGCGTGACATGTTTGGTATCTATTTACTCGGCGTAACATCATCTTTCACATTATATAAAAAAATTGGGCTAACTTTACTGTTTTGTTATTTTTTAAAATCATTTTCACAAAAAAAAAACATGTTTGAAAAATCGTTGCACAAATACTGCGCGAGATACAAAGTTGCAATGACCGCCATTTTATTCCCTAGGGTGTTTGCTAAAAAAAAAAATATATATATATATATATATAATGTTTGGGGGTTCTGAGTCATTTTCTAGCAAAAAAATTATGATTTTTACATGTAGGAGAGAAGTGCCAGAATAGGCCCTGGTATGGAAGTGGTTAAAAAAAAACGAGGATTTAATACCAATTTAGAGTAGATGTAACAGGTTTACTGTATCATGAAAATGTGCTTTTTTTTTTCGTTTAGGAAATACAGTTTTCACTTATTTTTGTTCTTTTTTTTTTTTTCTCAGCATCGATGATCCCTTCCAGGCTCTCTGCAGCCACTTCCCGTATCCATGCTTCCTCTTAAGTGGTAGCTGCATGCCATGGCTCAGGCCGGGCTTCCTCATGGTAACATCGGTGGAACATGTTGGCACAGTCACCTATAGACTTCACCAGAAGCCCATGTGGCATTGGTATAGATGACAAAGAAGAGAGCAGTTGGGACACAGGGACAGAGAGCGTCCGTATTGCAGGAATAAGGATCTTCATGGCAGGATCTCCAGGTATTATTTAAATGAAAGCTGTGGATTTAAACAGATTGCAGTTGACTTTTTAACATGATATTATTATGTTAAAGGTTATGAGATTTTTTTTAGTAATTGTGTTCACATCTACTATAAAGCAGACCTTCAAACAATGCAGAGACCACCAATCACACAGGCAACAGTCCATTCACTCTGGCTCTATTAACCACTTCAGCTCTGAAAGGCTTTACCCCCCCCCCCCCCCCTTTCATGACCAGGCCATTTTTGCTATTCAGTAGACATTCATAGACAGTGCAATTCGTTTAGTTCCAAATTTGTTTAACGAATTTTGACAACTTTGTTAAATCGGAAATTTCCAAATTTTTCAATTTCCGAAATTTAGAATTTCCGAAATTTAGAATTTTCGGAATTTAGGAAATTGGAAATTCGGAAATTGGAAATTCGGAATTTAGAATTTTCGGAAATTGGAAAATTTTGGAAATTGGAACATTTCAAAATTAAAAAATTAGAATTCGGAAATTCCAAATTTTGGAAATTTTAAAATTCGAAATTAGGAAATTTGAAAAGCCAAAAATAAGATTGTACAGTGGTGTGAAAAAGTGTTTGCCCCCTTCCTCATTTCCTGTTCCTTTGCATGTTTGTCACACTTAAGTGTTTCGGAACATCAAACCAATTTAAACAATAGTCAAGGACAACACAAGTAAACACAAAATGCAATTTGTAAATGAAGGTGTTTTATTATTAAAGGTGAAAAAAAATCCAAACCATCATGGCCCTGTGTGAAAAAGTGATTGCCCCCTAAACCTAATAACTGGTTGGGCCACCCTTAGCAGCAACAACTGCAACCAAGCGTTTGCGATAACGTGCAATGAGGCTTTTACAGCGTCCTGGAGGAATTTTTGGCCCACTCATCTTTGCAGAATTGTCCTAATTCAGTTACATTAGAGGGTTTTCGAGCATGAACGGCCCTTTTAAGGTCATACCACAACATCTCAATAGGATTCAGGTCAGGACTTTGGCTAGGCCACTCCAAAGTCTTCATTTTGTTTTTCTTCAGCCATTCGGTGGTGGACTTGCTGGTGTGTTTAGGATCATTGTCCTGCTGCAGAACCCAAGTTCGTTTCAGCTTGAGTACACGAACAGATGGTCGGACATTCTCCTTCAGGATCTCTTGGTAGACAGCAGAATTCATAGTTCCTTTTATCAAGTCTTCCAGGTCCTGAAGTAGCAAAACAACCCCAGACCATCACACTACCACCACCATATTTTACTGTTGGTATAATGTTCTTTTTCTGAAAAGCAGTGTTCCTTCTACGCCAGATATACTTGGACACACACCTTCCAAAGAGTTCCACTTTTGTCTCATCGGTCCACAGAATGTTGTCCCAAAAGTCTTGGGGATCATTAAGATGTGTTGTGGAGAAATTGAGACGAGCTTTGATGTTCTTTTTGCTCTCCTTGGAACTCTGCCATGCAGGCCATTTTTGCCCAGTCTTTTCCTGATGGTGGAGGCATGAACGCTGACCTTAACTGAGGCAAGTGAGGCCTGCAGTTCCTTGGACGTTGTTGTGGGGTCTTTTGTGACCTCTTGGATGAGTCGTCGCTGCGCTCTTGGGGTAATTTTGGGCAGCCGGCCACTCCTGGGAAGGTTCACCACTGTTCCATGTCTTCGCCATTTGTGGATAATGGCTCTCACTGTGGTTCGCTGGATTCCCAAAGCTTTGGAAATGGCTTTATAACCCTTTCCAGACTGATAGATCTCAATTACTTTCTTTCTCAATTGTTCCTGAATTTCTTTGGGTCTCGGCATGATGTGTAGCTTTTAAGGATCTTCTGATGGACCTTACTGTGTCAAGCAGCTCCTATTTAAGTGATGCCTTGATTGTGAACAGGTGTGGCAATAATCAGGCCTGGGTGTGGCTAGAGAAATTGAACTCAGGTGTGGACAACCACAGTTATAGTATGTTTTAACAAGGGGGGCAATCACTTTTTCACACAGGGCCATGATGGTTTGGATTTTTTTTCACCTTTAATAATAAACACCTTCATTTACAAATTGCATTTTGTGTTTACTTGTGTTGTCCTTGACTATTGTTTAAATTGGTTTGATGTTCCGAAACACTTAAGTGTGACAAACATGCAAAGGAACAGGAAATGAGGAAGGGGGCAAACACTTTTTCACACCACTGTAAATCTGAATATTCAAAAGAATGAAAATCTGAAAGTTGGAAAACCTGAAAATCTGAAATAATAACTAATAATAAATATTAAATTATAGGTATTGTTTTTCTTGTTAAAAAAAAAAAATTATAGGTATTGTAATTTCCTTTCACATTTGGCTGTTAGTGAATGTAACGAGTACGAATTTATCCGAAGTTGCAAATTATCTGAAATAACGGATGTCGTATCTTAACGAATGGAACGTAACAATCTAATAATAATAAATAACAATAATAATAATAAAACCTTTTTATTATTATTTATTATTAATTTGTTCCATTCCATTTGTTTAGATGCGGCATTCGTTATTTTAGATAATTCGTAACTTTAGATAAATTTGTATTCGTTACGTTCACAAACAGACAAATTTGAAAGGAAATTCCAATACCTATACTTTATTAGCTAGTTATTATTAGTTAGTTATTATTTCGAATTTTAATGATTTTCTTTCTTTTTTTCAGATTGTCGAATTTTCCGACTTTTGGATTTTCAAAATCCGGAAATTTGGAATTCGTAAAATCGGAATTCGAAATTCGGAAATCTGAAAATTGGGAAAGTCGATATTTGAAAATAAGAAATTTGGAAGTTTGAAAATCCGAAAAATTCGAAAATCCGAATTTTCGGATTTCCGAAAAAAGCAAATGAAAAGGAACACATTGAAAATTTGAAATTTGGAAGTTTGAAAATTGGGAAATTTGAAATTTCGGAAATTTGAAATTCTTAAATTTGAAAATCCAAAAATTCGAAAATCTGAATTTTCGGATTTCCGAAAAAAGCAAATGAAAACAAAAACAAACACATTTTTTTGTCAGTGCACATGTCTACTATTCAGCACTGCACTATTTTAACTGGCAATTGCGCAGTCATGCAACACTATATCTAAACAAAATTAATATAATTTTTCTTTACACACAAATAGCTTTCTTTTGGTGGTATTGGGCATGATTTGTCACCCAATGTGTTCAGCGGATAAAGCCAATGACAGATCACTGTACCGGCCCGCTGCTGGTACCATGTGATCGCTGTGTGACCTATCACAGAAGGTCACATGACAATTGTAGACAGTGGAGGACTTCCTTTCATGCCATCCACTGTGTACAATTGTGTTGCTTGCTGTGATTGGTCACAGTGAACACATGGTACAGACAGGGCCAATCACAGCCCACCTGTAACATGTAATTAGCTGTGGCCAATCACAGCTAATCACAACAATACTCACTGAATGAAGAAAAGGTTGAAGTGGAAACCGCGCTAATTAGTATTCAAAACACATGTGGGTTTCCCCCGCTAGTGTATGCTGTGCTGTGGTGTCCCCACAGACCTTCAATCTCAAATGTGCAGGTGCTAACCTATAGTGTATTAATACCTTGTTCAAATAAGGAAACAAAATACAAAAATGTGTCAGGTGCCTAGTGTTGGTTTTATGCCTTGTTGAGGCTATTTAAAGTGCTTAGTGCATGCGGATATCATAGGTTGCTATCCTGTAGTGTTTGGGCTTAATATGTGCTGGTTACAGGGTTTGGTGCTCTTTTTTTTTTTTTTTTTTTAAAAACAGATATGTTCCATCAGTAGCCCATCTTCACTCCCCCAAAAATAATAATACAACGGGGCATCTATAGCAAATATCTATTACATGTGGTCTAGGTTTTCTAATAGCGTAATCAATACCATAGTACCATCAGTTTAACCATATAGAAAACAATTATTCAATTTTCCAATATCATGCAGTATAATATAAACAAACACAAAAAACAGAGCTGGAAACTGTATAAAGAGTCCGTGCCAACACCGCTTGTGCTTAATAAAAGTATATAACTTGTGCAGATTTCTTGCTTAGTGACCGTCACCACCTATGGAATGGATCACTTACCAGAGCTTGGTAAGTGTAAGGCCTGCGGTTACTTTAGGATAACCAATCCCATCAGTGGCCTCCCTCTTTCTCTCACCTCCTGGTCAGGTATTGTATGGGTGTTTTGCAAACGGACTCCACAGCAGGTGTCCCCAAAAATGAAATAATAGACAGGGGGCTTCCAATAGTGAAGTATGTTGATCAAAGGGTGTTTATTAAAAGAAATAGTTTAAAAAGACTCACATGGTCCAGGTGCCGCAGCTGGCACCAAGCATATCCAGCCTTGTGTTTTAAAATTGCGTCCTGACTTCCCTTCCTGGTCTGAGGTCCCTCTCCCAGAAGTGATGCAAGCGCGTACGATTACCCAGCAGCCTCTACGCATTTCGCAAAGGTTATTGCGTCATCAGGAAGCTTTGCGAAACGCGTAGAGGCTGCTGGGTAATCGTACGCGCTTGCATCACTTCTGGGAGAGGGACCTCAGACCAGGAAGGGAAGTCAGGACGCAATTTTAAAACACAAGGCTGGATATGCTTGGTGCCAGCTGCGGCACCTGGACCATGTGAGTCTTTTTAAACTATTTCTTTTAATAAACACCCTTTGATCAACATACTTCACTATTGGAAGCCCCCTGTCTATTATTTCATTTTTGGGGACACCTGCTGTGGAGTCCGTTTGCAAAACACCCATACAATACCTGACCAGGAGGTGAGAGAAAGAGGGAGGCCACTGATGGGATTGGTTATCCTAAAGTAACCGCAGGCCTTACACTTACCAAGCTCTGGTAAGTGATCCATTCCATAGGTGGTGACGGTCACTAAGCAAGAAATCTGCACAAGTTATATACTTTTATTAAGCACAAGCGGTGTTGGCACGGACTCTTTATACAGTTTCCAGCTCTGTTTTTTGTGTTTGTTTATATTATACTGCATGATATTGGAAAATTGAATAATTGTTTTCTATATGGTTAAACTGATGGTACTATGGTATTGATTACGCTATTAGAAAACCTAGACCACATGTAATAGATATTTGCTATAGATGCCCCGTTGTATTATTATTTTTGGGGGAGTGAAGATGGGCTACTGATGGAACATATCTGTTTTTAAAAAAAAAAAAAAAAAAAGAGCACCAAACCCTGTAACCAGCACATATTAAGCCCAAACACTACAGGATAGCAACCTATGATATCCGCATGCACTAAGCACTTTAAATAGCCTCAACAAGGCATAAAACCAACACTAGGCACCTGACACATTTTTGTATTTTGTTTCCTTATTTGAACAAGGTATTAATACACTATAGGTTAGCACCTGCACATTTGAGATTGAAGGTCTGTGGGGACACCACAGCACAGCATACACTAGCGGGGGAAACCCACATGTGTTTTGAATACTAATTAGCGCGGTTTCCACTTCAACCTTTTCTTTATTCTGAATAGCCACCTACGGGTGGTTATATTGCACGGAACTGCAGCTCACTAAAATATTTTACTTTATTTACTCCCAGTTTTATTTTTATTTTTGGAACACACTAACCAGCGCCAGTACCACACGTTCTTATTATAATACTCACTGAATGGACCAATTTCATTCAGTAAAAAGGGTTGCTTACACCAATGAAATTCATTGGTATAAGCAAAGATAATGTGTAGAAAAAAAAAAATGCTGATTACTCCCCCAGAGTAGTAGTTTTACTATGGTAACACTGTATTACTCTGGTCACAGTGTGTTAAAAAAAATAAAAAATTAAATAAAAAATCTAAAATATTAAAAATGAAAGAAAAAAATTTAATTTGAAAAGAAAAACACTTTTTTTTTATATATATATATATTTTTTTTACATCCTGTCACCAGTCAGTTTCCCTGATCACCACCACACCAGTTATATGATTACGCTGGTGACAGTATGTAAAAAAAAAAATTGAAAAATATATATTTTTTAAATTTCGTAATCTTTCAAATAAAAAATTACAACTTCAAAAAGCTGTCAGTGCCTCTTACTAAATACCTTGGACTGTCTACTTTCTAAAAAGGGGTCATTTGGGGAATATTTGTGCTGTCCTGGCATTTCCGGGCCTCAAGAAATGAGATAGTCTGTCAGTACATCAGAGTTGATCAATTTTCAGATATACAGCGAGTAAAATAAGTATTGAACACGTCACCATGTTTTTTAGGTAAATACATTTCTAAAGGTGCTATTGGCATGAAAATGTCCCCACATGTCGGTAACAACCCATGGAATCCATACATACAAAGACACCAAAACAGTTCTGTGTAATAAAATGGAAGGACACAGGGAAAAATTATTGAACACGCTAACTGAAATGTATTTAATACTTGATACAAAATCCTTTGTTGGTAATGGCGGCTTCAAGTCGCAGGCTCCTGTATGGAGAAACTAGTCTCATGCGTTGCTCAGGTGTGATTTTGGCCCATTCTTCCACACAAACAGTCTTCAAATCTTGAAGGTTCCGTGGGCCTCTTCTATGAACTCTGATCTTTAGTTCTTTCCATAGATTTTCTATTGGATTCAAGTCAGGTGATTGGCTGGGGGCCATTCTAGCAGCTTTATTTTCTTTCTTTGAAACCAATGGAGAGTTTCCTTGGCTTTGTGTTTGGGATCATTATCTTGCTGAGATGTCCTCCATCGTTTCATCTTCATCATCCTGGTAGATGGCAGCAGATTTTTTATCAAGAATGTCTTGGTACATTTTTCCATTCATCCTTCCTTCAATGATTTGAAGTTTGCCAGTAACGTTTGCTGAAAAACATCCCCGCCCCCACACCATGAGGTTCCCAACTCCAAACCTCCCTGTTGGTATGGGGGGTGTTTTTGGGGTGATGTGCCATGAGACCTCCAAAAATGGGGTGCATTATGGCATCCAAAGAGTTAAATTTTGGTCTCCTCTGACCAGACTATATTCTCCCCGTATTTCACAGGCTTGTCTAAATGTTGTGCAGCAAACTTTAAACGAGCTTCAACATGCTTTTTCTTCAGCAATGGAGTGTTGCGCGGTGAGCGTGCATACAGGCCATGGCGGGGGAGTGCACTACTTATTGTGTATCTGCTAATTCCAGGTCTTTCTGAAGCTCTCCACAAGCGGTCCTTGGTTTTTGGACAACTTATCTGATAATTCTTTTCACTTCTCTGTTAGAAATCTTGCGAGGAGCACCTTGTGGTGGCCGGTTTATGGAGAAATTATGTTCTTTTCACTTAAGGATTATGGCCCCAACAGTGCTCACTGGAACACTCAGTTTAGAAATCCTTCTGTAACCGATGTTTAAACAGAAAAGTCAGTGCTACTACCCATACACCACATAGATACCAGAGCTCCCAGGTGCTTGATCCACAGTCACTGGCTGAGTAATGTAGGAAAAATGATTGCTCTTAAAATTTCTTCATTTTATTGAATAGACACAGTGAACAAACGCTGATTAAATCAGTTGATGCGTTTCGGCCTATAAGGCCTTAGTCATAACCATTACTAAGCCTTATAGGCTGAAATGCGTCAACTGATTTTAATCAGCGTTTGTTCGCTGTGTCTATTCAATAAAATGAAGACATTTTAAGAGCAACAACCGGAGTGTGGATAATTTTTCCTACACTTCTGTAACCAATGCCATTAGTATGTTTTGCAACAATAATGTTGCAAAGGTCTTGAAAGAGCTCTTTTTTACCAGGGTTGTCCCGATACCGATACTGAGCATTTGCACGAGTATTGTACTCACACAAATGCTCCCAATACCAGATCCGATACCTGGGAGAGAGGATTAAGCGACTCGGCACAACCGGAAGTCAACGTAAGTGACGCTCCGTGTTGACGTCAGCGGTTGGACATCCCGATGCCCATCTTGGTACACCCTGCACTCGGCTGCAGTAAGCCAGCAGCAGACATCTTATTACACCCAGCCCATATAGTTCGCTGGGTGTAACAAGATGGCCGCTGCTGCTTTTAATGCGACCGAGTGCAAGGAGTAGCAAGATGGGCGTCGCAGCAGCCTTTCCTCATGGCATGGCAGTGCCTGCCCATCAGTGCCCATAAATGCCACCTATTAGTACCCAATGCCCATATGTGCCGCCTATCAGTGCCAGCCACCTGTCAGTGCCATCTATCAGTGCCAGCCACCTGTCAGTGCCATCTATCAGTGCCAGTATCACCTGTCAATGCCATCTATCAGTGCCAGCCATCTATCAGTGCCAGCCATCTGTCAGTGCCACCTATCAGTGCCAGCCATTTGTCAGTGCCATCTGTCAGTGCCACCTATCAGTGCCAGCCATTTGTCAGTGCCATCTGTCAGTGCCCGCCATCTATCAGTGCCACCTAATCCTATCAGTGTTCATCAGTGCTGCATATCAGTCACATTTATACAGTAATCAATGCATTTTTATAGCACTGATTGCTGTGTAAATGTGAATGGTCCCAAAAATGTGTCAAAAGTGTCCGATGTGTCCGCCGCAATGTCGCAGTCACGATAAAACACGCAGATCGCCGCCATTACTAGTAAAACAAAAAATAATAATAAAAATGCTATAAATCTATCCTCTATTTTGTAGACGCTATAACTTTTGCACAAACCAATCAATATACGCTTATTGCTATTTTTTTAACCAAACATATGTAGAAGAAAACATATCGGCCTAAACTGACGAATAAATTAGTTTTTTTATATATTTTTTGGGGATATTTATTATAGCAAAAAGTAAAAAATATTGCCTTTTTTTCAAAATCGTTGCTCTTTTTTTTTTTTGTTTATAGCGCAAAAAATCAAAACCGCAGAGGTGATCAAATGCCCACAAAAGAAAGCGCTATTTGTGGGGAAAAAAAGGATGTAAATTTTATTTGGGTACAGCGTCGCACGACCACGCAATTATCAGTTAGAGCGACGCAGTGCCGAATCGCAAAAAAATGGCCTGGTCATTAAGTGGTTAAACGAAAATCGCACGAAAGAAAAAATTTCCGTGCTTGTCCAATCAGATAATATCGGATGAACTGTCGTGATCGGCTCTGGAAAGCTCTGTACTAACGATTATCATAAGTTTTCTTCGTTTTCTTCGAAAAGCGCGGTATATTTCATACGAATTTCTGATCGTGTGTATGGCGTCCATTAGACTCTCTTCTTCTGCTCAGGGTTTTGAAAGGGAAGGCCTGATCTGATTTGATGGAGAACATCTGTTGGCGTTATTGCTTCTCATTTTGCAATGTATCAATGTACGAATGCCAGATTTCACCATGAGATGTCAATATAATCAATGGAGAAGTAATTATGGAAGTGAAGTAATTACGCAATGTTTTGGGAAGGCTGTCTTATGGGCCTAAAGTAAAGCCAGGATAATTGCTGTGCATTGTACCATTTAACCACAGAAAATGTGAATGCGGAAGATAAGGAAAGATAAGGAAACGGTTAGAAAGAAAATGAGAAACAATAAGCAGAAACGCCGATGCACGAGGAGTCAGGCCTAAGTATGGAAGGGATTGCTTGTTCGAAAAATACACTATATTACCAAAAGTATTGGGACGCCTGCTTTTACACGCACATGAACTTTATCCCCTTCCCGCCGAGCGTACGCAGATATGCGTATTTGGCTTTCGGGGGTTATACCGGGATGATGCCCGCAGCTGCAGGCATCATCCCGGTACTGTTGTTTAGAGCCGACGATCGGCTTTCCGAGGATAACAACCGATGCGGCTAAAAGCCACTCGGTTGTTATCCCGGAGGATGGGAGGGGACATCCCCCCCCCTTCCCGCCGCCTCCCGTCGCTTTTCTCGGGCCGACCGAACATCCGCCACTTCCGGCGGCTAGTGACAGACTGGAATGAAGCTGGAAATGGCTTCATTCCAGTCTCCTTGATGTAAACACGAAAGCGACGTCACAACGTCACTTCCGATTTACTCGGCTGCCAATGGCGCCGGTTTTTAAAAAATATACAGTATTCCGATACAAAGTTTTCGGTGATCTGAATACAGTGCAAAGGAGGGATTTGGGGTCTTTTAGATCCCTCCATAAAGAGTACCTGTCACCACCTATTACTGTCACAAGGGATGTTTACATTCCTTGTGACAGCAATAAAAGTGATCAAATTTTATTTTTTTATTTTTTTTAAAACACAATTTCATAATTTAACCGCTTCCCGACCGCCCACTGCATATATACGTCAGCAGAATGGCACGGGCAGGCAAAACCACATACCTGTACGTGGCCCTTTAAATGCCTGCCCGTGGGTCGCACGCGCCGCCAGCGGCGCGCTCGCGACCGGTCGGGAGCTCCGTGACCCCGGCCGCGGGACCAGCGGACCCGATCGCCGCTGGTGTCCCGCAATCGGGTCACGGAGCTGAAGAACGGGGAGAGGTCTGTGTAAACAAACCTCTCCCCGCGCTTCCTACTCTGCCTGTCATTGATTGGCTGTTCCCGGTCATCGGGAAAGCCGATCAATGACGTCAGACGTCAGCCCCCGCCCCCTAATGTAAAAAAAACACACACACGTCAGAGCCCATAACCCCTCCCCTCCCCCTAGTGGTTAACTCTTTCACTACATCTGTCATTTATACAGGAATCAATGCATTTAAATAGCACCGATTGCTGTATAAATGACAATGGTCCCAAAAATGTGTCAAAAATGTCCGATGTGTCCGCCATAATGTCGCAGTCACAATAAAAATCGATGATCGTCGCCATTACTAATAAAAAAAAATATTAATAAAAATGCTATAAAACTATCCCCTATTTTGTAAACGCTATAACTTTTGCGCAAACCAATCAATAATCGCTTATTGCGATTTTTTTTACCAAAAATATGTAGAAGAATACGTATCGGCCTAAACTGAGGAAAAAAAATGTTTTTTTATATATTTTTGGGGGATTATTATTATAGCAAAAAGCAAAAAATATTGCATTTTTTTCAAAATTGTCGCTCTATTTTTGTTTTATAGCGCGAAAAATAAAAACCGCAGGGGCGATCAAATACCACCAAAAGAAAGCTCTATTTGTGGGAAAAAAGGACGCCAATTTTGTTTTGGAGCCACGTCGCATGACCGCGCAATTGTCAGTTAAAGCGACGCAGTGCCGAATCGCAAAAAGGGGCCTGGTCCTTTGGCTGCCAATTGGTCCGGGGCTGAAGTGGTTAAAAATAAATAAAATAAATAAGAAGCAGCAAAGAAAACGCATACGGAAGTCCTGCTCGCATATGTAAACGGTGTTCAAATCACACATGTGAGGTATCGCCGCGATCGTCAGAGCGAGTGCAATAATTCTAGCATTAGACCTCCTCTATAACTCTAACCTGGTAACCGTAAAAAAAAAAAAAAATGTAAGCGTTGCCTATGGAGATTTTTAGGTACCAAAATTTGTCGCCATTCCACGAGATATGCGTGCAATTATAAAGCGTGATATGTTTGGTATTTATTTACTTGGCATAACATCATCTTTCACATTATACGAAAAAATTGGGATAACATTACTGTTTTTTTTTTTTTCTAATCCATGAAAGTGTCCCTTTTCCCAAAAAATTGCGTTTAAAACACCGCCGCACAAATACCGTGTGACATAAAATATTGCAACCACCGCCCCATTTTATTCTCTAGATTCTCTGCTAAAAAATATATATATATATATAATGTTTGGAGGTTCTAAGTAATTTTCTAGCAAAAAAATAGGGATTTTAACTTGTAAACACCAAATGTCAGAAATAGGCTTAGTCATGAAAGGGTTAATGGCATCCCAGTCTTAGTCCGTAGGGTTCAATATAAGGTCTACAGAGACATGGATGAGTGAGTTTGGGGTGGAGGAACTTGACTGGCCTGCACAGAGTCCTGACCTCAACCCAATAGAACACCTGTGGGATGAATTAGTGCGGAGACTGCGAGCCAGGCCTTCTCGTCCAACATCAGTGCCTGACCTCACAAATGTGCTTCTGGAAGAATGGTCAAACATTCCCATAGACACCCTCCTAAACCTTGTGGACAGCCTTCCCAGAAGAGTTGAAGCTGTTATAGCTGCAAAGGGTGGGTGAACTCAATATTGAACCCTACGGACTAAGACTGGGATGCCACTGAAGTTCATGTGTTACTTTTGGTAATGTAGTGTATTTGTCCAATGTTCATTTTGGTGAAATTGTTAAAGGTCTGGAGAAGGTAGGGATGCTGTGATTATGCCTGTGCTGACAAAGTGCAGATATATCAATGACAGGCTGATAGAGAATTGTGAGTGGAAGTTGTGTGGATTTGTGGGAAGTTGTAGCAGTTTGAAAGCCTCAATTTCATTTGTACAACCTGTCGTAGAACCTTCAGGGCCCCCGATGCAAGAAGCCGTGAAGGGCCCCCCTGACCACTGAGGCTATTTCCATCAGTGCCAGGGCCCTATCCTATGGTCTGGATTTGAGTACCAAAGGCGGCAATGTTAAGTCACAAAAGTTGAAAGCAAATCGTATAGAAGTCGCAAGGAAATTGCAAGTAAGGCACAGGACTTCGGGGTGTGAACTGAGCCTTATGGTCCCAGAGCTGTCTCGGGACCCCCCCCACCCCCTATGGTGGCATGGTGGCAGAACACCAGGGCTCAGTCGCAAGTGCGACCTTTGGAACCATGGTATTCCACCACTGCAACCTGTGATATTCCAGAGGTTTCACTCAAGGTGTATAGCTTTGCAGTGAGTGCAGTTCAGCCAGGAAATACTGTTTTAGGGCTTGTTGGCCCACTTTTATTGAAAAAGTTCCACAAAATGGTTACCCTTGCAGGGGCTTCCACCATTACTTCAAACACAAAGAATAATGACATCAAATCGCAGCCTTCGATCGACAAACCAGAACTGCCTTCTCATCCCCAAAGCTCGATACAAATCGAAGGGAGAACGAAGATTCGCAGTACAGGGACCTCGGCTATGGAATGCTCTACCGAACAACATCCGCTTGGAAGAAAACCATCAGGCCTTCAGGAAAAAACTCAAGACCACCTCTTCTAATATCGCAGGACACCAATAGCAGACAAGCGCCTTGAGGCTATTCAGTTCGCATTTGCATCGCTATACAAATCATTCATTCACTCATTCATTCATCAAGCCTTCTAGCTTCCTCTCCAGTGACATTGCTCAGGCCCCAAGTCTAGACCTTTGGTCTGGTCCCTCAAACCACCTCTCAGCACCACTGCGCTCACCTTACCTGGTTTCCGGTAAGACCTGGACACAGGGTTAGAGGCTTCGTCTCCCCCCCCCCCCCAAGACTCTTTGCAGCCCCTGGACTCCAGAACCCAATCCAGAAATTACAAAACCCAGAGAACACTGAACCCCCCCCCCCCAAGTTTCTCTGCTCATAATAGCCATTCTGGAGCCTCTTACATCCTTCAGAAGTCTGCATTTCATGTACCTCTTTTTACACCATGACAGGGCCCAGCACTGTCACAAACCATATCTGAAATAGATCTAACCCCTAAATAGATGATGGTTTTACTAAAGCAAGTGTAATAGCGGTGTAATAGTGGATATACTAATTGTGACAGACCTATCCGGGACAGAGGTTTTTGGAGGGAACTGAATGCTAGCCTCTTGCCGACCGATCATGGGCCCTGGCATTTGGGGGAACGGTGTTCTTTGTGAGCTGTATGCTTGGGGACCCTTGAGGTGGTGTTACTTTGGATTTAGGTCCATATCCCCCCAAGAGACACAGACTCTGGGAACCCTGCATTTGCCATATTACAAATAGTGACTGATTTATACTGTGGACAAATACTGTTAGGAGATGCTGACGTCAATTCCAGCCACCTGTCTCTGTCCTGTGTCTGCTATAATGTAAATTAGTCTAGTATGACTTGTCACAGCTTCTAAAGAATCTTTTCATCCAGTGTGCTAGTTAACCCTGCAATTGTATGAATGAGATGTATGATAATGTGTATTGTATAGTTGGGGAGCTAGGAGACGTGAAGTCTGTCCTAATGGTCATGTCTCTGAGTCACCTAGGCTGTCTAAAGGATTAGATAATTAGCTCATGTTAATTAGGTTTCTGGTGAGAGGTTGTATGTTCATCCTGCTGTATATATTTGTGTGAGAGCTCAAAATAAAGATTCATTCCTGTTTGACCCTCAAGACAGAGCCTTGTCTCGTGTTTGGGGGGGGAGTTTTTCGTATGGGTTTCTTGTTCGGCTGATCAGAGTGTTCGGTAGCTGCCTTGGTGTTCGGGACGACTTTGACCCCTTTCATACTCAGGGTGTCGTTACACTAATCATGTATGGTGACTCTCAGACCTTCACTATTTTTATGTAATAAATGTTGCCCCCCAGACACATTCAGCCTTTGACCTGGGTCCAGCTCTCATCCCTGTTGTTCATCCAATCAATATATGTGTTCTGCAACTGGCATAACCCCCCTAAAGCCTTACTCTGGGATAAAACGAATGTTTCACCCTACTTTACTCCCACCCCCCTTCTAACCCATCCTTACCCTGTTTACCTAGTGAAGGCAGATAGACTCTGCCTGACCCAAGATGGCCACCAAAGTCACATGGGGTACCAGCATCCAATCGGATAGCTGCCACCCTGTGACCGATGAAGCCATAGAGGAACTAGGTTCCTCTTGACTATCTCCTCCACCTGCATTGCTGCTGTGGATAAACGCCATCTGCAGTGGAAAAAATAGACTGCACCTGCCTACATACTCACTTAAGTGCCCAGTCCAAATCCAGATTTTGTTGTCTGTTTTGTTGTCTCATTAGTGGATCCCACTGGAGACCATCCAATCGGAGGTGTTCACAGGCGGTGACATGGAGACCCAAAGAAGGACCCCTTCAGGAAGTAAATAGAAGAGGAGAAGATTGATTTAGGCAGGCAGTGTAACGCAGCTTCAGGTAAGCTAAAGATAAAGTTACAATTTTTATTTTTTATACTAACTGGATCAGTTGGGGGGGGGGGGGCGGTGGACAGTGGGTGAATGGTATCCCAGAGTGGGATTTTAATTTCTAATCCATCAGAGGCTGTAGCAGGGCTTGGCATTGCAGGGTTGCTCTGGAGAGTTCAGGCAGACTCAACATCTGCACCATCAAAGTCGACCGTCCCCAGGGCCCAGGCCTTGCAGAGGATGGCTTCATTGTGTGTGAATAGCGATGTAAACGACATATGATGTCCCACAGCCTGTTCGGATTGGTTGACCTGGGACCAAGCGCCCAGTGCACTTGGTCCAATTCTATTGATTCTGGAGGGGTAGTGTCTAGTACACAATGGAAGATGGCTACTACTGTGTCATGCAGATCTTCTGGACCAGTGGCTTCAGGGAGGCCTCGGAGCCACAAGTTGTTGTGGTGGCTCTGGTTTTCCAGGTCCCAGGCCTTTAATTTTAATATACATGGGCACCGGATTCAATAGCAACTTGGTACCTTGCGGATAACAACGCTCCAGATCCCTTACAGTCTAGCTTTTACCCAAAACTGAAACCCAATCAAAACTGCCCTTCTAAAACTCACTAATGATTTACTAACTGCGAAAAACCAATTGGCAATACTCCATGCTAATACTATAACACCTTTCTGCTGCATTCGATACAGTTGACCTCCCGCTTATCCTCAAAAAAACTCTACTCCCTTAGCCTCCTAGACTCTTCTCTTTTCTGGTTCTCCTCCTGCCTGCCTGTCACCTACTACTCTATCTCCTACTCTCCTTTTCCTTTTTCCATAGGGTCTCCCAAGGCTTTTTCTCTGGACCCCCTCTCTTTTCTATGTACACCCCCTTCCCTAGGTCAGTTGATAACCTCTAATGGCTTTCAATACCATCTCTATGCCTATGAGAACCCTATCTATCTCCCCCGTCCTCAGCTCACCCCTTCAGTCGCTTCATGCCTCACTAAATTACTGAGTGACATATCAGTATGGATGTCACACAACTCTGTCTCCCTTTTTATATTGCTCTTGTACTAATAATTCATAATAATATAAATAATAATTTCAGTTGCTCAGTTTGTTGCTTCAGGCTGCTTCTAAATTGCATTGAGCTACTTACTTAGAGTTGCATTTACATTGATTTGTATGGCATTCAGACACTAAAATCTGAGTACATGAGCCCTTGGCCGTTCTCTTCTAAGGTGATGATGTTTTGGAACTGAAGACTTTAAAGCGGAATATTAAAAAAATCATTTTTAATATTCAAAGCAAACTTTTTGTTAAGAAATCACTTTGAAAAACATCTTAGCATTTCTGGGCATGGTCATCTCAAGTTAGGGCATGTAGGCAGGTTGCCCACAGAAGTGTTGGTTTTAGTTAGTGGTTGGCCCAAGTTGGAGAAGGAGGGGGGTAGAATTAATGTTTGTGCTGCTGTTTCCGGGATTTTTGCATCCAACCCTCCCATCGGTGACATGAATATGGGAGGAGGCTGGGTATGGCTTGCTGGTGGTGGGGGGGGGGGGACATAAAGTAAGACATACATGCCATGACTGCTGTGCCATGCAGTCCACCGGAGGCGCTGGGATTCCGGAGTACAGCCAAGAAATGGGACCTTAGAAGAGAAGAAAAAATCCTAGACGGCCGCTGAAGGCATCTTTATTAGCTTTATCATAGCTAACTTGGCTATGATTAAGCACCAACGCATTGGTGTGAAACGCGTTAGATGCTTCTCCCTGTCCTCTTTGTATATGAAGTGACTGTATTGGATTTTAATTTTTCAATAAAGATGCCTTCAGTGGAGTGCGGCCGTCCAGGATTTTTTCTTCTTTTCTAAATTTTGTGCAGAGCCAGCACCTGCGAATTCCTAATAGGGCGGGTGTTTCCAAGAGGTCTGGAGCTTCTGGAGCTGCAATCCCTTTCTCAAGAAATGGGACCTGCCAGCTATGACTACCACCTGTAAAGGTATGCCTGGGCAGCCAACTAGTCAGCAAGGGATAGATAGAGTTCTTCTAATGTTAATGTATATCATGGACTGAATTGCTTTAGGCCCCTTTCACACTGGGGCGTTTTTCAGGCGTTTTTCAGGCGCTTTATCGTTAAAAAAAGCGTCTGTAAAGCGCTTGAAAGAAGCCTCATCTGCAATCCCAATGTGAAAGCCCGAGTGCTTTCACACTGAGATCCCTTTCACACTGGGGCATTTTAGCATTAAAAAAAGCGCCTGTAAAGCGCTTGAAAGAAGCCTCATCTGCAATCCTAATGTGAAAGCCCGAGTGCTTTCACACTGAGGCGCTGTGCTGGCAGGGCGTCAAAAAAAGTCCTGCAAGCAGCTTCTTTGCAGCGCTTTTGGAGCGGTGAATACACCGCTCCTAAAGCGCCCCTTTCCATTGAAATCAATGGGAAGCGCCTGCAAAATGCCCAAAAAGCGCCTGAAAAACGCTCAAAAAGCGCCTTTGGCAGCAGCGCTTTGTGGGCACTTTTAACCCTTTATTTGGCCACTAGCAGGGGTTAAAAGCGCTCGAAAAACGCTGGTAAAGCGCTGCTAGTTTAAGCAGCGCTTTACGAGCATTTTTCGGGCGCTGGCAGTGTGAAAGGGCTCTTAAAGCACTTGGGCTTTCACATTGGGATTGCAGATGAGGCTTCTTTCAAGCGCTTTACAGGAGCTTTTTTTAACGATAAAGCGCCTGAAAAACGCCTGAAAAACGCCTGAAAAACGCCCCAGTGTGAAAGGGGTCTTAGTCTTTTAGGTAAGGTTGCATCAACTGTTCCAAGCCTGGTCAAAAGAACTTGGGTCTGTAAAGCACACACAGGGTATGAAGCAAGGCACTATGACAGATCTAATCAGCGAGGAAAACAGGAGAAGTACAGTATGTTTATAGAGGAGAGGATAGGCATTTACAAAAATATTACAGCTTTGGAAGGTATCGTCCCTATAATAGCTGAATACAAAATAAACGTGTTGAGACTTTAAATATTGTCAGGAACCATAAACCAGGCAGGGACAGAAAATGCAGTTAAAATCACACCTTTAATATAATAGCAAACATAACCAGAATATTCAGGAACATAGTCAAAAACAGAAGCCAGGGTTTGGTAGCCAGAGCGAGTAATCAGATGAGCCAGGATCAGGGAGCCAGAAGTCAGCATTGTCAGGGGCAAAAAATCAGGAGCAGGAATCAGAAGAGAAGTCAGTCAAGCCTAGTCATACACAGGAACACAGCAGGAACACACTGGAGATGTTGACTATGTGAGGGCACGGAGGGAATGAGCAAAGCTGTTTAAATAGCCAAAAGGAACTGGCTGTAGGCTGGACTAATGAGGAAGGTACTGGTAACCAGGTAAGTCACGGTGGAAACAATGAATGGCTGGTAATTAACCGACAGCTGAGCAGCCTCTGTGCATTGAAAGAAAGAGCAACTAGTAAATAGCAGGAGCCCAGCCCTGACAAATATACCTCTCAAGAATATACAAACGGCAGAATTTTTTTTTTTTTATTATAAGTAGCTTTATTGTAACAATTTTACAAATATGTCGGGTAAAAAAACCTTAAAAAATCTCAGTGATTTCAATGTAGAGTCCATTATCCATTACAATGTATGACTCCTAACAAGCATAAATGAGTTCAATCAGATCACCATCTAAAGGTCAGTGCATTTCATGGGATCCCCTGCTTCATCAGGACCATGGGTTCATCAGGACTACGGGAAGGAAGGAGTTAACAAAAGCATGCACGAGGTCCATGTGCTTGGCGGGACCCCATTCTGTTAATGGGAGTGAGGTAACCGAGCTATGCTGGTTGAATGGTGTGCCCCTCCTTAATGCGTTGTACATCAGCAAAAATGTGTGGTGACCCGGGACGGCACTTCCAGAGGAACTCTGTACATGTGGTTACTGCACATAGTGTTACAGCTCATTTCTAAGTCTTGCTAATGTTGACTTTCACATGATTGCAGTCCATGCCTGGTCCAGGGCATTGGTGAGCGCGTACACTGCCAAAGGTACCCCCATGTGCAGGGCAAGTGAACCACGCCCACATGCAGATGATTCATGTAGCATTTCCTTCCTGGAATCCATCTGCCCTTAGCTCAGGCATGCAGACAGAAGGGTGTGCTCAGCTGAGAAAGTCCCTCCTCCTGTCACATCCCCGATCAGAGATTGAAATGACGAGGTTGGCCTCTCTTGTATCTCCAGCCCAGGTCCTGCTGAAGGTGGTACAGAGGGTACAGAGGGACAAGAGGAACATGAGTGCCAGGCAGGTGTTGATAGGAGTGCTCGCAGCAGGAGATGCAGACACTGGCAGGCTGGCAGATCAGCAGGTCAGGAACAGTAGTTGATCCAGCCAAAGTTAAAAGGGAACCCCACACAGGCTGCAGGTTCCAGATGCAAGGCTTGTCAGAGCTCCGAGCAGGCAGGAGATAGGATCTCACTGTGATGTGCAGAGCTGATGCAGATGACAGCTGGATAGGCACTTGAACCAGATGTGAGAGGTGAGCCGTGAACAGCAGTGCGGTCACAGGGATAGACGGAGGTCAGCAGCAGGTGGGCAACGAGGTACCGAGACATAAGACATAAACGTGGCCAAGAGCAGAGCCGGGGTCAGGAACCAGTGACAGAGCAGAGGCAGGATCCAAGTTCAGGTTAGAGCAGGGGTCTCAAACTAGCGGCCCTCCAGCTGTTGCGAAACTTCAAGCCCCATCGTGCCTGTGGGAGTAATGCCTGTAACTGTCAGCCTTGCAATGCCTCATAGGACTTGTAGTTTCGCAACAGCTGGAGGGCCGCCAGTTTGAGACCCCAGGGTTAGAGGCAAGCTGAGTCGGCAATAGGGAACAGAGTTCCAGCTGAAAGACCAGTCAACACTGGAGCATGAGCAGTAGCCACTTTTAAATAGTCCATCTGGCACCAACATCCATTGAGTGCTTGCTCGTGCATGCGCCGTACGCATTCATGTGTGCATGCGCATGCCTGGTCACCATTCTGCCGAGAATTCTGTGCGCACATGCATTTCTATTAGCCATTCTGTGCGCATGCACATTTCTATTAGTCTGGAAGTCATTCTCCTCACCTCCTCAAGATGAAGACTCTTGGGATGTATGACATCATTTTGGCCTAGGCCAGAAACCAGGAAGCAACTGAAGAAGTGTAAAAAAAAAAAAAAAAAAACATAAAAGAAGTAAATATAATCTACCTCCCTATCTATTTACTAATGCTAGCGGCATAAGGATTAAACATAGTTCATGCTGATTCAGACAGTTTAGTTCAACTTTAAAACATTGAGAGTCTTAGTCACTGTGCTAATGCCGACAATATTTGCAAATGCTCAGTCTATGTTTACTCGCTGTAAATGTCACTCGGCACTGACACACTATGCCATCGGACGGAGCGTTGCTGATATGTAACGCTTTCCAAGCCAATCCAATACCTCCCACTGAGTCTGACTTTCTGCATGCCCTTTGAATGTTTTAGCTAAACTAAGAGGCCTTTTGCTGTACAAAACTCCACAGTTCCCATAATCCCTAAGTATTGACAGCATGGCTATATTCAGGAACATTCGATGAGTATGTGTAAGCGGAGCAGAGTGTTATTGAACTTTGAGGACTTTGCGTGGCTTTGTCAGAAACCATGAAATCAGACCGGAGACAGAAGTACAATTAAATCACACTTGTTTAATATTAAAAGTAAAAAGAACAAACGTAGTCAATACATAGCCAAAGTTCAGTAACCAAAATAGATAGTCAGCCAAGCCAGCAGTCTGGGATCAATGTAGTGGAACAGCAAGCAGGATCTGGAACCAGAAGGGATCTAAGCAAAGCAAGTCTTGACCAGGATCGCAGGAGATCGTTTCTGCGATTGTTGACCAAGGAGAAGGCAGAGCTCCGCTGGACTGGATGGCTTAAAGCGGAGCTCCACCGTAAAGTGGAACTTCCGCTTATCGGATTCCCCCCCCCCTCCGGTGCCACAATTGGCACCTTTCAGGGGGGAGGGGGGTGCAGATACCTGGATAATCCAGGTACTTGCGTATGTTGCATGCGAGCATGGAGGGATGGGGGTGCTTTAAATTATTTTTTTCTTATTTATTTCATTTTTTGCTTTTACACTGTCCCTTTTATTTTTTTTATCACTTTTATTCCTATTACAAGGAATGTAAACATCCCCTGTCATAGAAATAAGGATGACAGGTCCTCTTTATTAGAAGATCTGGGGTCAAAAAGACCCCAAATCTCTCATTTACCTTTAAAAGCAAAAAAAAAAATGTATTATATATATATATATATATAAAAGCAAAATATTAAAGGATTTTTTTTAGGGAACTTTTGCTTAAAAAAAAAAAAAATAATATATATAATTTTTTTTTTTTTTTTAAAGCAAAATTCCCCCCCCAAAAAAAATGTCTTTAAATCGGTTCTGCACACAATAATTTAACATTAGGTCATTCTATCACATAGCATCTAAATAGTGGTAAAAAGCCATTTTTTTTTTTTTTCTGTGTTACCTTTTAATTACAGCCCGGTCTCTCCACTCATCCATCTTTGTCTGCGGCTGTGGGCGGGGTCTGTGCGGGGTTTCGTATCACTTCCCTTGAGTTGATCTGGTGTCATTCATCCCAGGAGTCAGTGCGGACAGCCGACGCGAAATCTTGCGTGATTTCACGGACGCCATCCGTTGTTATGGCAAAATAGTTATTTACGCCGATCTGCGCTGTTGCCAGTGCGCATGCACGGGAACCAGCAGGCATGCTGGTAGAACATGGCAACAATGGGAAACAGGAAGTGATTGCTTGTGGGCTTCAAATGCCCACAAGCAAAATGGAAATTCTGTTGTTTATTTTAAGTGCAGATCGGCTCAACAAATGGACATGGATACAGGACAAACATCCAAAAAGTGAGTTTAAACTTATACTGAAATAAGTTGTAACAGCAGTAGAAAAAAAAATAATTATTGTGTGCAGAACCGCTTTAATATTTTGCTTATATATATATATATAATTTTTTTTTTTACAATGGCCCGGGAACCGGAAGTGACGACAGGACATCGCTCTGGCCCTCCAAGGGCATAGAGATGGGTGGCGGCCATCTTGGCCTCACTCTTCTTCATACCCAGCTACCTCCAGCGTCGGATCGCTCCCGGGCTTCACCGATCGGTCAGGTAAGCCCAGGAACGACCACTTTTATATGAAAGAGAATCGCCTATAGGAAAAAAAAAATACCGGGGTTATGCCAGCTAGCTGCTGCCATAATCCTGGTGTTTACCATCAAACAAATGACATATTTTTATTATAAAGGTAAGTAGGTATTCCCGCGCTACTATAGTGGTGTACCCAGGAATCGATAAAATAGTGGATATATAAATATTAAAATTAAGTAAATAAAGCTAGCATTTGGTTGCAGCAAACCACCGACAGGGGTGCAAACCCCACCCTTAAAAAATGTGTAAAAAATCAATATATGGTGTTGCGCTCCAGATAAATATAATAGATTCTCTAAAAGTAAAATATATATCTGTGGATAGATAAACAATAAAATCCTCTAAATAAAATTATAATTATATCTGTGTGGAGTGTGGAGTGTGGAAATCTTGCTAAAACAAATAATATTGTGCTAGAAACAGCAAAATAAATAAATAAATGTGCTAAAACATGGGATTTAGATGCAGCAAATAAACACACTGGTGTTCAAATCCTAATCAGAGTGAATCTGTGCAAAATGGTGCAATAAATAAGCAATAGTATTAAAAGAAAGGACTGCGTCGGTGATCCAAAGTGTAAACAGAATGTGCAAAAAAGTATATATCTATGCAAAAATGCAATACAATATATATATATATATAGAGAAAAAAATATCAAAATATATAAAAAATATATATGCAGTGCAAACGGTGATTGTCAAGGGAAAAATGGGTAAATATAAAGTGCGACAAGAAAAAAATCATCCACAGGGATGTAATGTGGCTGTGTCAAACTAGGTGACAAGTTTAAATGGAGTGTGATGGATAAAGTCCATCCAAAGATGCAGGGGAGATAGCACTCTATGACTCGATGTGTGCGAGGTGATCCAAACCGTACTCCTCTGGGTGCCCGCAAATAACAGATGCAGTGGCTCCTTACCTCACTGCTGTAAGATAAACAGCATAGATCAATATGGCTCTCCTGAGCTCTGTATCCTGGGTGTGTATTGGGGCTTGGTTTGTCACTCTCACCACATCAGTGGTATTATTTCACTCACTGCACATCAGGGGTATTTTTTCACTTGTAGTCCTCCCAGGTAGCAAACATGTAAATCATGGAGGGAAGAGGAAGGAGCCCCAGATAGTGAAGTATGTCCAGTTTATTTAATAAAACCACAGATAAAACACAGGGGTACTCACAATTTCAGACAGACAGAATTCAGTGTAAAAACGAGCGCCGTGCTCGTGGTCCAGATGTCACTTCCGGTGTCCAAGTGTATTCTACTTTCCTACTAGTGTCGTCACGTCACATGACTTCATCAGGGATTCCCTGATGAATTTTCCTACTAGTGTCGTCACGTCACATGACTTCATCAGGGAATCCCTGATGAAGTCATGTGACGTGACGACACTAGTAGAAAAATAGAATACACTTGGACACCAGAAGTGACATCCGGACCACGAGCACGGCGCTCGTTTTTACACTGAATTCTGTCTGTCTGAAATTGTGAGTACCCCTGTGTTTTATTTGTGGTTTTATTAAATAAACTGTACATACTTCACTATCTGGGGCTCCTTCCTCTTCCCTCCATGATTTACATGTTTGCTACCTGGGAGGACTACAAGTGAAAAAATACCCCGATGTGCAGCGGGTTGACAATTGGTTTATTAAGGGCCTCTTCATAGCACTAGTGTGACATGTTTTGCAGGGGAGGAGAGGAGGGAAGCCGCCAGCGCAAATGAACTGATACCTGAAACCAACACTTTCAGGCTCGGTTCTTTGAGCTGTCAGTGGATCTCCCCTGTGCTAAAGAAGTCCGGTAATTGGAGCTGTCAAAAAAAAAAAAGCAGCCGGCAATATTTATTAACAACATTGCTCAGCCACTGAAACACTAAAATAAAAAGAAACATTGTTTATTTTTGTATCTTTCTGTTTCTTCATCTTCAGATCAAAGGGATGCACAAATGTTCCTCTGTAGCCTGGCAGGCCAGGAAAGGGGTGGGGACGAACGACGCCCCCCCCCCTGAGCCGTACCAGGCCGCGTGCCCTCAACATGGGGGGTGCCCTGGGGAAAGGGGGGCCGTGCGGCCCCCCCACCCCAAAGCACCTTGTCCCCATGTTGATGAGGACAAGGGCCTCTTCCCGACAACCCTGGCCGTTGGTTGTCGGGGTCTGCGGGCGGGGGCTTATCGGAATCTGGGAACCCCCTTTAATAAGGGGGCCCCCAGATCCCGGCCCCCCACCCTATGTGAATGAGTATGGGGGTACGATGTACCCCTACCCATTCACCTAAGGTGTAAAATGTAAAGTAAAAAAAAACACCCACACTTTTGAAAAAATAGTTTATTGCACTGCTCCGGGGGTCTTCTTCCGTCTTGGGGGTCTTCTCGCCGACTCCCCCGCCATTTACCAAGCTCTTTTACCGAGCGAGGGGAGTCCGGCTACCTTCTTCGTCGTCGCCGCCGTCTGGGGGTCTCGATCCGCCTTCGGGGGCTTCTTCCGTCTTGGGGGTCTTCTCGCCGACTCCTCCCCTCTCTTCTGCTCTTTTACCTAGCTCTTTCACGAGGGGAGGAGTCCGGCTACCTTCTTCGTCGTCGCCGCCGTCGTCTGGGGGTCTCGATCCGCCTTCGGGGGTCTTCCGGGGGTCTCTCTTCTGTTCTTGCGGCGGTCGTCGTCTTCCGCGCCGCCGGCGCCTTGTCCTTCTTGTTCTTCTTCTTCTCCTTCGCTGTCTCTGCCCGGAATGCCTGTGCCGATCTGCGCTCGGACTTATATAGGGACATGGGGGACAGGGTCACTTGTCACATGGTGACCCCGCCCCCTTGCGGTCACAGTCCCAGCATCCTCCGGACTGTGACAACGCAAGGGGGCGGGGTCACCATGTGACATGTGCATGTGACCCTGTCCCCCATGTCCCTATATAAGTCCGAGCGCAGATCGGCACAGGCATTTACTCTGATCAGTCTTAATTAACTCCCTATTCTCCTCCATTTAATTATTATTTTCCTGCTTTTTTTTTTCACGTCTATTTTATAAACGATAAACAATTTAAAACTTTTTTTTTTTTTACTTGCTTTGTTAGTGAATATTTTTGTCACATATATATTAACTTATATTTACACATTTCACATTGAAAAAGCGCAAAATTAAAAACAAAAATCAATTTATTTAATTTGTAAATAACTTTTTAATGCTTTGTACCATTGCTGACAGCTGAAGTGAAAACAAATCATTTGTGATAGGTATCGGTAATTGGCAGTGGCGTCACTAGCCCCGAATCTGGGGCCCATATCCCCTGAGTCTCTGCAGGGGTCCCCAAGGGGAGGGGAGGCTCTCTGGGGACCCTGATGTAAGTGGGGGGGGGCTCTCTGGGGACCCTGATGTAAAGGGGGGGCTCTCTGGGGACCCTGATATAAGGGGGAGGTTCTCTGGGGACCCTGATATTAAGCGAGAGGCTTTCTGGGGACCCTGATGTAAATGGGGACGCTCTCTGGGGACTCTGATGTAAGGAGGAAGCTCTCTGTGGACCCTGATGTAAGGAGGGGGCTCTCTGGGGACCCTGATGTAAGGAGGGGGCTCTCTGGGGACCCTGATGTAAGGAGGGGGCTCTCTGGGGACCCTGATATTAAGGGGGAGGCTCTCTGGGGACCCTGAGTTAAGGGGGGCTCTCTGGGAACCCTGGTGTAAGTGGGGAGGCTCTCTGTGGAATCTGATGTAATGAGGAGGCTCTCTGTGGACTCTGATGTAAGGAGGATGCTCTCTGTTGACCCTGATGTAAGGGGGGGGGCTCTCTGTGGACTCTGATGTAAAGAGGAGGCTCTTTGGGGACCCTGATGTAAGGGGGAGGCTCTCCGGGACCCTAAGGTAAGGGGGGCTCTCTGGAAACCCTGATGTAAGGAGGAGACTTTCTGTATACTCTGATGTAAGTGGGGGGCTCTTTGGGAACCCTGATGTAAGTGGGGGGCTCTCTGGGGACCCTGATGTAAGAAGGAGGCTCTGGGGACCCTGATGTTAGGAGGAGGCTCTCTGGGGACCCTGATGTAAGGAGGGGGCTCTCTGGGGACCCTGATGTAAGTAGGGGGCTCTCTGGGGACCCTGGTGTAAGGAGGAGGCTCTCTGGGGACCCTGATGTAAGAAGGAGGCTCTCTGGGAACCCTGATGTAAGGAGGGGGCTCTCTGGGGACCCTGATGTAAGGAGGAGGCTCTCTGGGGACCCTGATGAAGGAGGAGGCTCTCTGGGGACCCTGATGTAAGAAGGAGGCTCTCTGGGGACCCTGATGTAAGAAGAAGGCTCTCTGGGGACCATGGTGTAAGGGGGGCTCTCTGGGGACCCTGATGTAAGGAGGAGGCTCTCTGGTGACCCTGATGTAAGGGGAGGCTCTCTGGTGACCCTGATGTAAGTGGGGGGCTCTCTGGGGACCCTGATATAAGTGGGGGGCTCTCTGGGATATATACACACACACACACGTATATTACGGTATATACATGTGTATGCCCGTCCAAGCGTATGACTTTCTTTACTACGCTGCTATGGGCTCTAGCCCCAGATCTTTTGTAGACCTAGCAACGCCCCTGGTAATTGGTATCGGCGAGTACTAAAAAAAATAAAAAGTATCGGTACTCGTAAAAAAAAATGGTATCGGTGCATCCCTAATTATAATGCAATATTCCGTTCAACAAGATATTTGAGTCACCCACCTAGTCACAAGCATAGATTTTTTTCATGATAGTCTATATTATTATTTTATGTCCTTGTAAGGACAGGCCTTGATGTATTAATCTTGTCGGTGTGTTGGGGCCGGAAGGCACAGAGCCCAGGGGAGGGGGGGGGGGGTTGAGTCCTCCTTGGGACTTCAAGAGGTGAACGTTTCTCTAGAGTCGTGTTTTTTTTTTTTATCTAGTTGTACACGGGGATATGTCAGGAGAGACTGACAAGGAAGACATTGAAATCCACGATTTATTGCACAATAAGTACAAATCCTGCTTTAATGTATGAACTCTCCTAGGAGCTCCTGATCTGTCTGATGTGGCCACACAACTGATAACGAAAGGCGACCGTCCAGCTTTAAGACCACATCGATCTCTTCGGTCCTTGATATATCACTCGATCAGAGACACCGTGGTGTCATCTCTACCTTCAGAAGCGCCTTAAAATAGCACCGCCGGCCGGCTAAAGGACTTTCGCGTCAAAATAGGCCTGAAAAGTCCACTTTTTTTTTTTTTTTTATGCTAAAAATTGGAGGAATTTTAATTTTCGAGCGATGATGGAAACCCTGCCTAGAATGCTTTCCCTAGAATTATAAAGAGATCAGGCACAATCCTCAGAGCAAACAAGGAGAGTCTGTCACACTTCTTCTGTATCTCATTACAATGGATGGTGGAGACAGGTCTGTGCAAGCTGTTCTTTTATTAATGCCCCCGTCCTGTTTGGTATAAAGCAAAAAAAAAATACATTCCAGCTTATGCAGTAAGAAGAGGAAACTTTCTCACCTAGACAGGCCTGAAAAAAGGAAAGTATGCCATTAAAAAAATGGGGAGAACGAAGCGACAGAGACGCTCCGGCTATGGACGACTGGCGGTGTTGCTCCTAAATGAGGTCATCACTTGCAGAAGGCAAAGGCTTTCCGGCACTGGCTTCAATTTTTACAGATGAGTGATTCTGAATAATAAAAGGATATCACTTCGGGTTTATTGTGATCCCGAGGTCTGTTCATTGGTGGATAATCCCCTAATTCTCCAGCCATTTTCAAATAGAAGATGCCGTGCCAAGATACAATACAAGGTCTACCCTTGGTTCACACCTACAGTATGTGTGTGTTTTTTAGTGCATTTTTGCAGAAACGCATTAAACATGGTTTCCTATGGATCTAGTTCACATGTGTGCATTTTGAGCAGGTGCTTTTTTTTTTTTTTCGGAAAGGGTCAGGAGCAGATTGTGTTTTTCACGTAATAGACTTCAATGGACCCCACCCCCCCACCAAAAAAAGGCAAGTGTTGCGTTTTTTGATGCAGTTTTTTTTTTTTTTGGCTAACAGTATTAACAGTAGAAAGTATGACAGCTCTGTTCATGGAGTGCAACTTTGATGTGACTTTGAAGCGACTTTACACTCTCTGGCAGTCAAGTACAATCAAAGTAGTGCAGGAACCTTTATGTGTCCAAAGTCGCATGTTGGGGTTAAATGTTAGGGTTAGCGGTAATTGTTAGGGTTAGCAGTAATTATTAGTTTTAGCGGTAAATGTTTGGGTTATAGTTAGCGGTAATTGTGTGGGCTATGGTTAGCGGTATACGTTTGGGTTATAGCTAGCGGTATACGTATGGGTTATGGTAAGCGGTAATCATTTAGGTTATGGTTACCGGTATTCGTTTGGGCTATGGTTAGCGGTAATCAATAGGGTTATGGTTAGCGGTAATAAATAGAGTTATGGTTAGCAGTATTTATTTTTGTTATGGTTACCGGTATTCATTTGGTTTATGGTTAGCGGTAATCAATAGGGTTATGGTTGGCAGTATTCATTTGGGTTATGGTAAGCGGTAATCAATAGGGTTATGGTTAGCGGTAATCAATAGGGTTATGGTTGGCAGTATTCATTTGGGTTATGGTTAGCGGTAATCATTTGGGTTATAGCTAGCGGTATACGTTTGGGTTATGGTTAGCGGTAATCAATAGGGTTATGGTTAGCGGTAATCAATAGGGTTATGGTTAGCGGTGATCAATAGGGTTATGGTTACCGGTATTCATTTGGTTTATGGTTAGCGTTAATCAATAGGGTTATGGTTAACAGTATTCATCAGGGTTATGGTTAACGGTAATCAATAGGGTTATGGTTAGGGTTATGGTTAACGGTAATCAATAGGGTTATGGTTAGTGGTAATTGATAGGGTTATGGTTAGCGGTATTCGTTTGGGTTATGGTTAGCGGCATTCGTTTGGGTTACGGCTAGCGGTAATTATTTGGGTTATGGTTAGCAGTATTCGTTTGGGTTATGGTTAGCAGTATTAATTTGGGTTATGGTTAGCGGCATTCGTTTGGGTTATGGTTAGCGCTAATTGATAGGGTTATGGTTAGCGGTAATCAATAGGGTTATGGTTAGCAGTATTCGTTTGGGTTATGGTTAACAGTATTCATTTGGGTTATGGTTAGCAGTATTCGTTTGGGTTATGGTTAGCGGCATTCGTTTGGGTTATGGCTAGCG
Source organism: Lithobates sylvaticus (assembly GCA_028564925.1). Taxonomy (NCBI): domain Eukaryota; kingdom Metazoa; phylum Chordata; class Amphibia; order Anura; family Ranidae; genus Lithobates; species Lithobates sylvaticus. The sequence goes on along the minus strand of CM053036.1, from coordinate 11,322,207 downwards.
GTAATTATTTGGGTTATGGTTAGCAGTATTCGTTTGGGTTATGGTTAGCGGTATTTGTTTGGGTTATGGCTAGCGGTAATCGCTTGGGTTATGGTTAGCGCTAATTGATAGGGTTATGGTTGGCAGTATTTATTTGGGTTATGGTTGGCAGTATTTGTTTGGGTTATGGTTAGCTGTATTCGTTTTGGGTTATGGTTAGCGGTATTCGTTTTGGGTTATGGTTAGCGGTAATCAATAGGGTTATGGTTAGCGGTAATCGATAGGGTTTTGGTTAGCGGTAATCGATACGGTTATGGTTGGCGGTATTTGTTTGGGTTATGGTTAATGGTAATCGATAGGGTTGGCATTCTAACCCTAACAAATACAGCTAATCCTAATGATTAAACCTAACAGTTACAGCTGACCGCAAACCCTAACAATTACAGCTAAGCCTAATGATTGCCGCTAATCGTAACCCCAACCCCAGCATGGGACTTTGGACACATAAAGGTTCCCGCACTACTTTGAAGTGATTTGAGTGCCAGAGAGTGTAAAGTTGCATCAAAGTCGCACTCCATGAACAGAACTGTCATACTTTCCTATTAGCCAAAAAAGCACCACAAAACGCATCAACGCGGGCAAAAATGCAAGTTCGAATAACGCAAAACGCGCTGGGAAAAAATGCATCCATTGCCACATGCATAGGTGTGAACCCAGCCCTATGGGTTGCTATGGCTGGAGGGCCAGGGAGATATGTGCCAAGCTGATACCAGACCATGTGCAGGCTAAATGAAACCGCCTGACTATGACAGCATGAGAACCGGGCTGTGGCATATTTATAGTCTGGTGGCCTGTATCATTATGGGATGTCATTGTATGAGTTATTTTCTGGGTGGAAGCACCAGTGGAAAGACATAATATGCTGTTGCCCTCCTAAGAGTTTAACCCTTTATTTTTATTTCCAAGAAGAAAAGATGAAGCGCGGGATGAATGCTCTCTGCAAGATGAATGAAATAAGTCAGCACTAAAACAATAATAATAAATAGGCTGCTAGCATTGGGTAAGCATACAACATAACAGTAAGAGAGCGGCTTAACCACTTGACCTCCAGAATATTTACCCCCCCCCCTCATGACCAGGCCATTTGTTGCGATACGGCACTACATTTGTTTAACTGACAATTGCGTGGTCGTGTGACGTTGCACCCAAATAAAAAAAATAGCCTGGTCATTAAGGGGGAAAATCCTTCCGGTCCTTAACCACTTAATCCCCGGACCATTTTGCTGGCCAAAGACCAGAGCACTTTTTGCGATTCGGCACTGCGTCGCTTTAACTGACAATTGCGCGGTCGTGCGACGTGACTGCCAAATAAAATTGACGTCCTTTTTTCCCCCACAAATAGAGCTTTCTTTTAGTGGTATTTGATCATCTCTGCAGTTTTTGTTTTTTTGCGCTATAAACAAAAAAAGAGCGTCAATTTTGAAAAAAATGTTTTGGTTATGAAGGGGGGTAAAACCGTCCAGTGCTGAAGTGGTTACAGCACCAAGGCCCATTCATGAGGCATATTTACATATATTGCATTCCAGTGAAGGAAAGGTGATTATTCCAGGATCTAGGACGCTAGTGCATTTTACCCACTTTACCGCTTGCCGACTGGCTCACGCCGATATACGTCGGCAGAAGGGCAACGTACAGGCAGATTAACGTACCTGTACCTGTACGTTGCCCTTTAAGAAGCGGTTTGCGAGCACCTGCCGCGACCTCCGTGAGTGTGATCGCGGGTCCCCCGGACCCGATGTCCGCAGGGATACCCGCCATCGTTTCACGGAGAGGAAGAATGGGGAAATGCTAATGTAAACAAGCATCTCCCCGTTCTGCCTAGTGACAGGACACTGATCACAGCTCCCTGTAATCGGGAGAAGTGATCAGTGATGTGTCACACATAGCCCCAGGGCCGGTGCTACCACTAGGCAAACTAGGCAGCCGCCTAGGGCGCCATGCTGCCTAGGGGGCGCCCAGCCACTGGTTTTCCTACTCTCTTCTCTCTGCAGCAAGTAACTAAGTCTCAGCATCAGCAGGCAGCCGCCCCTCTGTTCACAGATAGTGTCAGAGGCGCAGCGGTGGTGAAGGACTGTGTCTGTGTCCCGACTCCTGAATAAAAGGAAGCAAGCAAACATTCATTGATGGGTCCTGGTGAGGCTAAATGTGATGGGTCCTGGTGAGGCCAAATGTGATGGGTCCTAGTGAGGCCAAATGTGATGGGTCCTGGTGAGGCCAAATGTGATGGGTCCTGGTGAGGCCAAATGTGATGGGTCCTGGTGAGGCTGCATTTGATGGGCGCTGGTGAGGCTGCATTTGATGGGCGCTGGTGAGGCTGCATTTGATGGGCGCTGGTGAGGCTGCATTTGATGGGCGCTGGTGGGCTGCATTTGATGGGCGCTGGTGGGCTGCATTTTATGGGTGCTTCGTTAAAAAGGTGGGGTTTACATGGGCAGGGAAAAGGGGGTAGGGTCAGGGGTGGAGTCAAGGGGAGCGGCAAAATTAGGTTTCGCCTAGGGTGTCAAAAATTCTTGCACCAGCCCTGCATAGCCCCTCCCCCCCCACATTTAGAATCACTCCCTAGGACACACTTAACACCTACTGCGCCACCTAGTGGTTAACCCCTTCACTTCAAGTCACATTTACACTGTAATCAATGCATTTTAATTGCACTGATCGCTGTATAAATGACAATGGTCCCAAAATCGTGCCACAAGTGTCCGATCTGTCCGCCATAATGTCGCAGTCACGATAAAAATCGTTGATCGCCGCCATTACTAGTAAAAAAAATATATATATATAATAAAAATGCCATAAAACTATCCCCTATTTTGTAGACGCTATAACTTTTGCACAAACCATTGCTTATTGCAATTTTTTTTACCAAAAATATGTTGAAGAATACGTATCGGCCTAAACTGAGGAAAAATTTATTTTTATATCTTTTTGGGGATATGTATTATAGCAAAAAATTTAAAATTTTTTTTTTTTCAAATATGTCGCTATTTTTTTTGTTTATAGCGCAAAAAATTAAAACCGCAGAGGGGGATCAAATACCACCAAAAGAAAGCTCTATTTGTGGGAAAAAAAGGACGTCAATTTTGTTTGGCAGTCACGTCGCACGACCGCGCAATTGTCAGTTAAAGCGACGCAGTGCCGAATCGCAAAAAGCGCTCTGGTCTTTGGCCAGCAAAATGGTCCGGGGATTAAGTGGTTAAGGACCGGAAGGATTTTCCCCCTTAATGACCAGGATATTTTTTGCGATGCGGCACTGCGTCGCTTTAACTGACAATTGCGCGGTCGTGCAAACAAAATTGACGTAATTTTTTCCCCACAAATAGAGCTTTCTTTTGGTGATATTTGATCACCTCTGCGTTTTTTTTTTTTTTGCGCTATACACAAAAAAAGCGCCAACTTTAAAAAAAAAGCTATATTTTATACTTTCTGCTATAATAAATATCTCCCCTAAAAAAAAATATATAAAACGAATTATTTCATCAAAAAAAAATGTGCTATGGCTAGAGATCCTCTAAATATATGGCACCTCATCCCTAATTTGAATTGAGCAAAACTAGGAAGGAATAGAGAACAGGGATTATGACGGTGCCCAAAAAAAAGAAAAAAAAAAGAAAATATACTGTATACAAGATGGTAGAAAATTTGATTAAATTTTTTTTATTATTATTACAAAAATCACAGTATAAAATTCAAACACAGGCGTGTAAACAAACAAAGTGAGTAAATACATACAGAGATGGCCAAAGAAGTTAAAGGGCCACCAAGTATAACAGGCGTGTAGTCCCTACATGTTTCGCCAAAACCATCATAATCTCTGTTCTCTATTCCTTCTTAGTTTTGCTCAAATTATTTCATCAGTTTAGGCCAATATGTATTCTGCTACCAATTTTTGGTAAACAAAATCGCAATAAGCGTTTATTGAATGGTTTGCACAAAAATTATAGCGTCTACAAAATAGGGGATAGATTTAGGGCATTTTTATTATTATTTTTTTCACTAGTAATGGCGGCGATCATCGATTTTTAGCGGAACTGCGACATTGCGGCAGACAGATCGGACACCTTTGACACTTTTTTTTTGGGACCAGTGACATTCATACAGCGATCAGTGCTATAAAAATGCACTGATTACTGTATAAATGACGCTCGCAGGGAAGGGGTTAACACTAGTGGTGATCAAGGGGTTAAATATGTTCCCTAGGGAGGTGTTTCTAACTGTGGGGGGGGGGGGGACTGACTGGAGAGAGGAGAGAGATCGCTGTTCCGGATCACTGGGAACAGACGATCTCGCTTTATTCCCCTGTCAGAATGGGGATCTGTTCATTTTACATCAGGGGGTAGGCAACCACAGGGGCCTTCCAGCTGTGGTGAAACTACAAATCCCATCATGCATCTGCCTCTAGGAGTCATGCCTGTGGATTATCAGAGTCTTGCAATGTCTCATGGGACTCGTAGTTCTTCAAAACAGCTGGAGGGCCGAGGTTGCCTACCCCTGGTATACATTGACAGATCCCGTGGGGGTGGCCGGCGGACATCGCGGCCGCTGGTCACGCGCATTGGCTCGCCCCGCCCACTGCATCTATCGCACGAACTGACGTACAGCTACTGTGATCTGCGTAATGGAGCCAGCCTCCCGCGGTATAATGACGGCGGCTGGTCGGCGAGTGGTTAAATATATAAATGTCAACTGCAGTTTGGCTTTCTTTCCCCAAGTCTGAAGGTCGCATCCCCCAGAAATAATGGCGCGCCCGCTGAATTATGCCTAAATGACTTTATCCTTTTATTCTGAATTAATTTATTTAGTAACTGACTCTGAAATGCTTTTACTTTTACAGCTGACAAATATATTATTATTATACAGGATTTATATAGCGTCGACAGTTTGCGCAACGCTTAATATATACCGTATACTGGGGAAAAAATACAAAGTTGCGATTTCACTCGTAAATCAGGAAACCGAGGAAAGATAGAACGCGGAGAGTTATTTTGTTGGAATTAGCACAAATCTCACATCTCCGTAAACTAATCTTGTGCAGTACATTAAAATGTCACTTGCTAGATACACTTAACCTTTCATATTCGCAGTACGTCGTGCAGTCCAAGCCCCTATGGCAGTCCCAAGCTTGTCCAAGACATGTCTGCCCACAATCAAATGTAACAGCGCTAGCCGCGTTTTTTTCTTTTTTTTTTTTTTTTGCTTTTTGCTTTCCTGCTGTATAAATTAATTTACCTAATTTATAAGCGTGTTTGATAACGTCTCTTCATTTGTATTCACTCATTGCATTAAGGTAAAAGCTCTAGGCACACGGCTTAACTACTTCAATACCGGGGCACTTACACCCCCTTCCTGCCCAAGCTAATTTTCAGCTGTCGCTGTTTAAATGACAATTGCGCGGTCGTGCTACGCTGTACCCAAACAGAATTTTTATCATGTTGTTCCCACAAATAGAGCTTTCTTTTGGTGGTATTTGATCACCTCTGTATTTTTTAGTTTTTTCTAAACAAATATAAAAAGACCTCAAATTTTTCCCCTGATGCTGTTCATTGTCTTCACAGAATAAAAGAAAGGAGATCTCTGAGAAATATATAACATGTAAACTGGTTGTATAGTCTTCTATATTATCTGGCTGTATTATCTTCAAGTGCACTCCAGAACCCTGCATTCTGTACGTACCACACTCCTGAACCCTGCACACTATATGTAGCTCACTCCCTAACCATGCACTCATTAACTAGCGCACTCCTGAACCCTGCACACTATATGTAGCTCACTCCCTAACCATGCACTCATTAACTAGCGCACTCCTGAACCCTGCACACTATATGTAGCTCACTCCTTAACCATGCACTCATTAACTAGCGCACTCCTGAACCCTGCACTCTGTATGTATGTTCTCACCAACTGCTCCGCCTGCTACGCAGACTCATCCCCTTCAATCCAAAGGAGGACAAAGCAGTGGTAGTTGGAACAGTCATTAATTCTCGACTGGACTACACAAACTCCCTTTACGTAGGATTACCCCAATATCAACTTGCGCGCTTACAACTTATCCAAAATACGGCGGCAAGGCTGATAACAGGAAAAAAGCCCTGGGAATCCATCTCCCCTTCCCTGAGGAGCCTACACTGGCTAACCGTAAAGAATCGGGTCACATTCAAGACCCTCTGCCTCACCCACAAATGCACACATGGAGACGCTCCGCAATACCTTCTCGAGAAAATAAAACACTACACACCGAATCGCAGTCTTCGATCGGCTAATCAAAATCTCCTCCTCATTCCTAAATCCCGCTACAAATCAAAGGGGGAACGGAGATTCGCTGTCCAAGGACCATGGCTATGGAACGCTCTACCAACCGACATTCGCATGGAAGAAAACCATCAGGCCTTCAGGAAGAAACTCAAGACCTACCTCTTCTAGAAGCTCGACAACAAAACACCAATACAGCGCCCTGAGGCGATTCAGTTCGCATTGTAGCGCTATATAAGTTATTCATTCATGTAGGGCACTCCTGAACCTTGCACCTTGTTTGTAGCCCACTCCTGAACCCTGCACTCTGTATGCAGCACACTCCTGAACCCTGCACTCTGTATGCAGTGCACTGCTGAACCCTGCACTCTGTATGCAGTGCACTGCTGAACCCTGCACTCTGTGCATAGCGCACTCCTGAACCCTGCGTCTCCATACTTTATTTTGCTGAGATATCACTTTGAAAAACACCCCCCTAGCATTTCTAGCTGCAGCCATCTTGAGTAAGGAGGGCAGATGATTCATTTAGTGTTTACTTCATGGAAACCATCTGCCCTTTTATGCAGGCAGGAATGTGTGCATAGCTGAGAAAGCCCCTCCTCCCCTCCTGAAGACTCCTGGGATGTATGACATCATTTGGCTAGGCAACTGAAGAAATGTAAGGTCAAAACAAGTAAATATAATATAATATAATAAAATATAATATAATTATTACTAATACTAGCAGCTTAAGGATTAAAAATAGTCAATGTTAATGGAAAGAGTGAAGTTCCACTTGTGATAGAAGTGATACTAAAGTCTAATTTTTTTTAAGTTAAAAATAACAAACATGTTATACTTACCAATGGTTTTGCACAGAGCAGCCCAGATCCTCCTCTTCTGAGGTCCCTCTTTGGTGCTCTAGGCCCCTCCCTCCTGTTGTGTGCCCCCCACAGCAAGCAGCTTGCTATGAGGGGGGCACCCGAGTCGAGCCACAGCTCCCTGTGTCCATTCAGACAGGGAGCCACGGCCTGGCTCTGCCCCTTTCTCTCCTCATTGGCTGACTGACTTTAATTGCCACAGAGGGAGCCAATGGCGCTGTCTCAGCCAATGAGGAGGGGAGTCCCGGACAGCCGAGACACTCCTGCAATATCACTGGATCTAGATGGGGCTCAGGTAAGTTTTAAGGGGGGATGCTGCACACAGAACAATAAAAAAGGTATGACCTGGCATAGCCGCAGCAGCACAATCTCCATCACTATACAGTATATATAGGGATAAAAAATGTAATAAATGAACAGTGGGACTTTAGATGAGATTGGTTTCTGCAAATGATTGTTATGTGTGTATATACACATATAGTTAAAACTTTTAGTTATCAAATGCAATTTCTGTGGTCTAGAAATGCATGATACAGTTTACAACATAAACATAAAACACAGCAAAAAGAAGCTGACATATTAATAGAAAAATACCACAGGGACTAGCAATTTAAAATGCAATATTCATACATGTTGTATATATACACACACAATTATGTAGATGCTAGATAAAGATTGAAGAGCCAAACTGTATAGGCATCCCAGAGGTCAGAACTCCTCGGGAGTTTGGATGCAAAAATTAATTCACTGTAAGTACAAAAAATCAGATATATAAATATAATAAACGCTTCAAAAAAATGAGGGGGGGAGAACTTTCTGAAGGATCCAAAAAAGTTCCCTTAATGCCCCGTACACACGATCGGAAATTCCGCCAGCAAAAGTCCGATGTGAGCTTTTGGTCATAAATTCAGACAGTGTGTATGCTCCATCTGACTTTTTCTGACGGAATTCCCGCCAGCAAAAGGTTGAGAGCAGGTTCTCAATTTTTCGGTCGGAAAAAATTTCCGATCGGAGATTCCGATGGTCTGTACCAATTCCGACGCCCAAAATTCATATGCATGCTCGGAAACAATTTGACGCATGCTCTGAAGCATTGAACTTCATTTTCTTGGCTCGTCGTAGTGTTGAACGTCACCGCGTCCTTGACGGTCAAAAGTTCAGAGAACTTTTGTGTGAGCGCGTGTATGCAAGCCAAGCTTGAGCGGAATTCTGTCGAAAAAACATCCAAGTTGTGTACTTGCAGATCAGCACAAGAACTGAACTGGCTCATGTGAGGATGAAAAGAGTGGGGGTTGGAAGGCAACATGGTCTAATGTCATATTTCTGGAGTCTCTCTGTCAATGTTACTGCATTTATTGGTAACAGTATAGAAAACGCTAACATGAAAACACTAGAAAGAAAGATATTACACAGCATATAACACCAAAACATATAATACAAGAATATCAAAGATACTTATCACAATGCTTTCCTCGAGATTTTGTTTCGTCAGCTGGGCTCAGATGGCAAAAGAGATAGGCATGCGGCTCAGAGAGCCACCAGGCTTGAACCAAGAGCAAAAAAGGGTAAAGAGAGATAGCTCTCTGAATCGTTCAGCCCTCATACACCATCCACACCCAACCCTATTGCCATCCCATCTAGACTTTTGAGGAATCACATATTTATATGGCAGTTCTCCTCAATATATTATATTACTGTCCATCCTGCTGGATTGGACTCTAGGGGCAGCATTGTCCATGTCTATGTATCCTGGTCAATCTTCAATGACTTTGATCTTTTCATCTTCTGTAGCAGAACATTCATCAATAATCCTGTCAGCTATGGTTGGTCCCTTTCATGCCTGCTTGAATAGCGTTATAAAAACAGACAATCCGGAGCCAAGTTGTCCAGCCTTGATGGAGACCTGATATGCTACAAAGCTTTGATGTGCAACCTGTTAAAATTCCAGACCTGGTATCAACCAGGAAGAATGTCAGACCTTTACCCTTTAAAGCCATGGAACTGCAAGTATCAGCACCGCGTTCTTGAAGGACGAAAGTTCAGAGAACTTCAGTGAACTTTTGTGTGAGCGCGTGTATGCAAGCCAAGCTTGAGCGGAATTCTGTCGAAAAAAACAAGAGCTGAACTGGCTTATGTGAGGATGAAAAGAGTGGGTGTTGGAAGGCAGCATGGTCTAATGTCATATTTCTGGAGTCTCTCTGTCAATGTTACTGCGTTTATTGGTAACAGTATAGAAAACGCTAACATGAAAACACTAGAAAGAAAGATATTACACAGCATATAACACCAGAACTGCAAGTATCAGCATGGCTGATCTTTGGGAATAGGAAACAAACATGTAACATATCTATGGTAGATCCAATTCAAACTCTTGATAATACCAAAACACTGTTACCAATAAACGAAGTGAAGCTCCAGAAATATGACATTAGACCATTTTGCCTTCCAACATAGCTGCTTTGCACCTAAAGGGTGCATATCACCCTTCTTCAGACACGGCTCCTATGGGACAGTTCATAACTGTCTTAACATGTTAGGTTTTCCAACAGATCCTTAAGAAACAGCTCCTATGGAACAGTCCATAATGGTCTTAATGGGTTGTGCTTCCAACAGTGGGAAAGGGGGGGGGGTCCCCATCACATGCCCAGGCCTGAAGCTGAGGCATGAAACCCAAACCAAATCAGGGGGTCAGCTAATTGGCAGGTCAGGTCATCATAATGCAATCCCAGAGAGGATAGATGATCTAATAACAATTTGCACCAATCTGGAAGATAATGATTGTATGGTGAGTGGTGTGTGAAATGGATAAATTATAAAAAAGTGGGAAAATAAATAAATAAAAAATTATGAAAAAAAGTGAAAAAAATAGAAAAAAAAAATAGAATGCATGAAGATAAAAAAAAAAAACCTTCTTCCTTTACATCCACTTTAAATTGAGCCTACTGGTTCATCCCTCCACAGCAGTCCCAGTTTCTCGTGTGGCTCCTTGGGCAAATTAATTGCCCACTCCTGCTTTATGTGATACATTAAGAAGAGAATTTGTAGAGCTAATTTACAAAATGGAGCAGGACATTCAGCTGAGCCAGGGTGCAGATTAGTGAAGTCGCTTATCTCTGACATTTACCAAGCCTTTTATCATCACTTACTTCCCTTACCAAGCTCATCTGTAATTACGCCCTGTTTTATTAATAGCAGTTCATCCATGTGACATTCACAGAATTTGATAAATCCTATTTATTCTGAGCATTAAACTTGCACAGATAACACGACACATGGAAGGCGATTGGTTGAATGTTTGGGAGAAGCCAGGCAGTGTTTAAGTAAGTAGAAGAGTCTGTATAGATCCCAGAATACTGGGACAGATATTTAGAGCAGGCTTCTCAGCAGCAGTCGGTGACAGCTGAACGCAGACAATGGAGCTGTAAAGCTGAGCAACATTGATAACCATAGGAGCAAAGGAACTCTGTGAAACTTGGACTCAAATCAAAGCAAAGTTTGGCCATGGAAGTGTAATTCATCCTTTTAGCTACACACTTAATTCCCTTTTTCTGCTCTTTTCAACCCATTAACCCCTAACAGGCCTTCTGGCAGGATAAGGGTTAATAGGCTGCACAGGGAGTCGTTCTAAGATGAAGGAATATTTAGCAGTAGCTCTGGAAGTCGATGTATATAATTCTATACATTTGCAACTTAAATAGCACAGTACGATAGAGATAATATGAGGACTCTGTGGGTAACAATTATTTTTCCGCAATTACACATGGCGAATAGAGGCGCATTAACAATATATTTTTAGTAAGTGCTTCTCTATGTATACATTGTAGAGCAGACAGTTCTCACATTGAGCCGGCTCTTGATAACCCTAATTCAGCAGAGTGCTTGTTGCCTGAAGGATCCAGAATGGTTCCCATTTGCTGTCTAAATCACTCATTGCCCATGTTGAGAGCAATGCTCTAGTGGTCCCATCCCACCACAGGGACAGTAGTGATAGGAAGAAAGAACTCTGAGTCCCTACAGACCCCCCCAAACTCTAGTGGCTCCATTCCTCCAGTGGAAGGCAGTGGTAATAGGAAAAAAGTAACTGAGTCTTTCCAGAGACCCTATCCCCCATCTCTTGTGGTCTCATCCCACAGGGGCAGTTATGATAAGAAGAAAGGAACTCTGGTCTCACCCCACCAGTTGGACGAGGGATAATGGGGAGAAGGAGCTCTGAGTCCCTCCAGACCCCGTCAGGTCTTGTGGTCTCATCCCACCAGTGGGATGGGGGATAATGGGGAGAAGGAGCTCTGAGTCCCTCCAGACTGCCTCAGCTCTTGTGGTCTCATCCCACCAGAGATACGGGGGATACTGGGGAGAAGGAGCACTGAGTCCCTCCAGACCCCCTCAGCTCTTGTGGTCTCATCCCACCAGCGGGATGGGGGATAATGGGGAGAGGGAGCTCTAGTGGTCCCATCCCACCACAGGGACAGTGGTAAAAGGAAGAAGGAACTCTAGATCCCTACTGACCCCCAAAACTCTAGTGGTTCCATGCTTCCAGTGGAAGCCAGTGGTAATAGGATTAAAGTAACTCTGAGTCTTTCCAGACACCCTGTCCCCCCATCTCTAGTGGTCTCATCCCACAAGGGCAGTTATGATAAGAAGAAGGAACTCTGGTCTCACACCACCAGTGGTATGGGGGATAATGGGGAGAAGGAGTGCTGAGTCCCTTCAGACCCCCTCAGCTCTTGTGGTCTCATCCCACCAGAGGGACGGGGGATAATGGGGAGAAGGAGCTTTGAGTCCCTCCAGACCCCCTCAGCTCTTGTGGTCTCATCCCACCAGAGGGACGGGGGATAATGGGGAGAAGGAGCTTTGAGTCCGTCCAGACCCCCTCAGCTCTTGTGGTCTCATCCCACCAGAGGGACGGGGGATAATGGGGAGAAGGAGCTCTGAGTCCCTCCAGACCCCCTCAGCTCTTGTGGTCTCATCCCACCAGCGGGATCAGGGATAATGGGGAGAAGGATCTCTTAGTCCCTCCAGATCCTTCACCCCCCCCCCCCCTAGTGGTCTCATCCCATCAGAGGGACAGTGATAATAGGAAGTTTGAGGCTCTCCAGACTGCCCAGCTTGACTGTTTTTTTTCTCACCAAAAGAACAGTGATCATAAGAAGAAAGAGCTCTGAGTCCCTACAGAACCCCAAGCTCTAGTGGTTCCATGCCACCAGAATAAGGCAGTGATGACAGAAAGAAGAAAATCAGAGTCTCTCCAGATCCCCCAGTCTCTACAAAGTTAATCTAGATATCTGAAAAAAGACACATCCCACCATAGGGACAATGATAGTAGATACCCCCCCATCTCTAGTGGTCTCATCCAACAGGGACAGTTATAATAAGAATAAGGAGCTATGAGTCCCTACAGACCCCCAAGCTCCAATGGTTCCATGCCTCCAGAATAAGGCAGTGATGTTAGGAGACCCCCTGCCCCCCTTCTCTAGTGGTCTCATCCCACAGGGACAGTTATGATAAGAAGAAGGAGGAACTCTGAGTCCCTCCAGACCCCCTAGTTCTAGTGGTTTCATCCCACCAGAGAGACAGTGATAATAGGAAGAAGGAAGTCTGAGGCTCTCTAGACCCCCTAGCTCGACTGGTTTTATCCCACTAAAGGGGCAGTGATGATAGGAAGAATGAGCTCCGAGTTCCTACAGATCCCCAAGCTCTAATGGTTCAAAGCCACCATAGGAAGGCGGTGATGATAGGAAAAAGAAACTCTGATGCCGCGTACACACGAAGGGACAATCCCGCGGGATTATCCTCTGGACTGAAGTCCAGCGGATAATCCCCTCGTGTGTGGGCGCCGGCGGACTTTTTGGCGCCAAAGTCCGGCGGACCAAAGTTTTAAGTTTTGTTTTAAAATTATCCGCTGGACTTGGCAGTCCAGCGGACAATCCCGCCGTTAGTGGGCAAGTCCGCGGGACTTTTGAAATGAACGGACTTGCCGCTCATCGGCAAGTCCGTTCATTTAGCACGTGACTTCAGGTTACGTAGCTAGCGTAGGCAGTTACTGCCGCCGCGCTAGCTCCGTGACCTGGCATGGATTTAAAGGGAATCCCCACGCCGGAAAAACGGCGTGGGGGTTCCCCCCAAATCCATGTCAGACCCTCATCCGAGCACGCAGCCTGGCAGGCCAGGAAAGGGGTGGGGACGAACGAGCGCCCCCCCCCCCTCCAGAGCCGTACCAGGCCGCGTGCCCTCAACATGGGGGGTGCCCTGGGGAAAGGGGGGCCGTGCGGCCCCCCCCACCCCAAAGCACCTTGTCCCCATGTTGATGAGGACAAGGGCCTCTTCCCGACAACCCTGGCCGTTGGTTGTCGGGGTCTGCGGGCGGGGGCTTATCGGAATCTGGGAGCCCCCTTTAATAAGGGGCCCCCCAGATACCGGCCCCCCCACCCTATGTGAATGAGTATGGGGTACGATGTACCCCTACCCATTCACCTAAGGTGTAAAATGTAAAGTAAAAAAAAAAACACCCACACTTTTGAAAAAATAGTTTATTGCACTGCTCCGGGGGTCTTCTTCCGTCTTGGGGGTCTTCTCGCCGGACTCCCCGCCATTTACCAAGCTCTTTTACCGAGCGGGGGAAGTCCGGCTACCTTCTTCGTCGTCGCCGCCGTCTGGGGGTCTCGATCCGCCTTCGGGGGTCTTCTTCCGTCTTGGGGGTCTTCTCGCCGGACTCCCCCGCCATTTACCAAGCTCTTTTACCGAGCGGGGGAAGTCCGGCTACCTTCTTCGTCGTCGCCGCCGTCTGGGGTCTCGATCCGCCTTCGGGGTCTTCTTCCGTCTTGGGGGTCTTCTCGCCGGACTCCCCCGCCATTTACCAAGCTCTTTTACCGAGCGGGGGAAGTCCGGCTACCTTCTTCGTCGTCGTCGCCGTCGTCTGGGGTTCTCGATCCGCCTTCGGGGGTCTTCCGGGGGTCTCTTCTGTTCTTGCGGCGGTCGTCGTCTTCCGCGCCGCCGGCGCCTTCTTCTTCTTCTTGTCCTTCTTCTTGTCCTTGTTCTTCTTCTTCTTCCGATGTTGACCCGTCGCTGTCTCTGCCCGGAATGCCTGTGCCGCTCTGCGCTCGGACTTATATAGGGACATGGGGGACAGGGTCACATGTTCATGTCACATGGTGACCCCGCCCCCTTGTGTTGTCACAGTCCCGGAGGATGCTGGGACTGTGACATCGCAAGGGGGCGGGGTCACCATGTGACATGAACATGTGACCCTGTCCCCCATGTCCCTATATAAGTCCGAGCGCAGAGCGGCACAGGCATTCCGGGCAGAGAGAGTGTCGGGTCAACATCGGAAGAAGAACAAGAACAAGAAGGACAAGAAGAAGGACAAGGCGCCGGCGGCGCGGAAGACGACGACCGCCGCAAGAACAGAAGAGACCCCGGAAGACCCCCGAAGGCGGATCGAGAACCCCAGACGACGGCGACGACGACGAAGAAGGTAGCCGGACTTCCCCCGCTCGGTAAAAGAGCTTGGTAAATGGCGGGGGAGTCCGGCGAGAAGACCCCCAAGACGGAAGAAGACCCCCGAAGGCGGATCGAGACCCCCAGACGGCGGCGACGACGAAGAAGGTAGCCGGACTTCCCCCGCTCGGTAAAAGAGCTTGGTAAATGGCGGGGGAGTCCGGCGAGAAGACCCCCAAGACGGAAGAAGACCCCCGAAGGCGGATCGAGACCCCCAGACGGCGGCGACGACGAAGAAGGTAGCCGGACTTCCCCCGCTCGGTAAAAGAGCTTGGTAAATGGCGGGGGAGTCCGCGAGAAGACCCCCAAGACGGAAGAAGACCCCCGGAGCAGTGCAATAAACTATTTTTTCAAAAGTGTGGGTGTTTTTTTTTTACTTTACATTTTACACCTTAGGTGAATGGGTAGGGGTACATGGTACCCCATACTCATTCACATAGGGTGGGGGGCCGGTATCTGGGGGGGCCCCTTATTAAAGGGGGCTCCCAGATTCCGATAAGCCCCCGCCCGCAGACCCCGACAACCAACGGCCAGGGTTGTCGGGAAGAGGCCCTTGTCCTCATCAACATGGGGACAAGGTGCTTTGGGGTGGGGGGGCCGCACGGCCCCCCTTTCCCCAGGGCACCCCCCATGTTGAGGGCACGCGGCCTGGTACGGATTAGGAGGGGGGGGCGCTCGTTCGTCCCCACCCCTTTCCTGGCCTGCCAGGCTGCGTGCTCGGATGAGGGTCTGACATGGATTTGGGGGGAACCCCCACGCCGTTTTTTCGGCGTGGGGATTCCCTTTAAATCCATGCCAGCTTGCGGAGCTAGCGCGGCGGCATTTACTGCCTACGCTAGCTACGTAACCTGAAGTTACGTTCGAAATGAACGGACTGCTCCGTGTGTGGGCAAGTCCGTTCATTTCAAAAGTCCCGCGGACTTTTGGCCGGCGGATTATCCGCTGGAGAAGTCCGTGCGTGTGTGGGCAAGTCCACACGCTCGGAAAGTCCAGCGGACCCAGCTGGAAAGTCCCGCGGGATTGTCCGCTGGACTAGGTCCGCCGGCAAAAGTCTGCACGTGTGTACGCGGCATGAGTCTCTCCAGATCTCCTAATCTGGTTGAAAAAAAACACATATCCCACCCACCACATCACACCATAGAGACAACGATAGTAGAAAAAAGGAGCTTTGAGCCTCTCCTTACCCCCCAGCTCTAGTGGTCTCATCTCATCGCAGGGACAAGGATGATGGGGAGAAGACACCAAATCTCTCCAAATCCCCGAGCTCTAGTGGCTATCGGTCTCATCCCACCATAGGGACAGTGATGATAGGAAGGACTTGAGTCCTTCTACATGCCGCCCCCCCCCCCCCCAAAGCTCTAGTGGTCCTATCTGACTATAGGAACAATCATGATAGGAAGAAGAAGCCCCCCCCCCAGCTCTAGTGGTATTATGTCACCATTGGGAGAGTGATGAGAAGAAGAAATTCTGAGTCTCCCCAGACCCCCCCCCCAGCTCTAGAAGTCTCATCCCACCATAGGGACAGTGATGATAAGAAGGAGCGTAGACCCCCCTCCCAGAGAGCTAGTGGAGCTAGTGGTACAGTGATTATAGAAAGGAGGATTTGTGAGTCCCTACAGACCCCTAGCTCTAGTGGCCCTATGCCTCCAGTGGAAGGCAGTGGTAATAGGTAAAAGGAGGTCTGAGTCACTCAAGACCCCCTCCCCCAATCTTTAGGGGTCTCATCCCCTCATAGGGACAGTTATTATAGGAAAAGGGAGCTTTAAGTCCCTACAACCCCCCAGCTCCAGTAGTCAAAGAAAAAGCTCTGAGCCCCTAGAGAACCCTAGCTCTAAGGGTATCATACCACCAGAGGGACAATGATAATAGGAAGAAAGACTCCTGAGACTCTTCAGACCCCCTGCTCTAGTGTTCTCTTCCCACCATAGGTACAGTGATAATAGAAAGTAGCTCTGAGTCCCCCCAACTCCCTAACTCTGGTAGTATCATCCCACCATAGGTACAGTGATAATAGGAAGGAGCTCGAAATCCCCCCCCCCCCCCCCCAACCCACCCCCCAGATCTAGTAGTCTCATCCCACTACAGGGACAGTGATAATTGGAAGGAGTTCAGAGTCCCCCCAAACCCCCCAACTCTAGAAGTCTCATCCCACCATAGGGACAGTGATAATAGCAAGGAGCTGAGTCCTCCAGACCCCAGCTCTAGTGGTCTTATCCCACCATAAGGACAGTGATAATTGGAAGGAGCTCTTAGTCCTCCAGACCCCCCAACTCTGGTTGTCTCATCGCACCATAGGGACAGTGATAATAGAAATAAGCTTTGAGTCCTCCAGACCCCCCAACTCTAGCAGTCTCATCCCACCATTGGGACAGTGAGCATAGAGTTCTCCAGACCCCCCAGGTCTAGCAGTCTCATCCCACCACAGGAGCAGTGATGGTAGGAAGGAGCTCTGGGTACTCCCAAGTCTAGTAGTCTCATCCCACCATAGGGACATTGAGGACAGAGTCCTCCAGACCCCCCAGCTCTAGTAGTCTCATCCCACCAAAGGGGCCATGAGCACAGAGTTTTCCAGACCCCCCAGCTCTAGCAGTCTCATCCTATCATAGGGACAGTGAGCACAGAATCCTCTAGACCTCCCAGCTATAGCAGTCTCATCCCACCATAGGGACAGCAAGCACAGAGTCCTCTAGACCTCCCAGTTATAGTAGTCTCATCCCACCATAGGGGACAGTGAGCACAGAGTTATCTAGACCCCCCAGCTCTAGTAGTAGTCTCATCCCATTATAGGGGACAGTGAGCACAGAGTCCCCCAACCCCCACCCACAAGCTCTAACAGTCTCATCCCACTATAGAGACAGTAAACAAAGAGTCCTCCAGACCCCCCAGCTCTAGTAGTCTCATCCCACCATAGGGGACAGTGAGCACAGAGTCCCCCAGCCCCCCACCACAAGCTCTAACAGTCTCATCCCACTATAGAGACAGTAATCAAAGAGTCCTCCAGACCCCCCAGCTCTAGCAGTCTCGTCCCACCATAGGGACAGTGAGCACAGAGTCCTCCAGACCCCCCAGCTCTAGCAGTCTCATCCCACCATAGGGGACAGTGAGCACAGAGTCCTCCAGACCCCCCAGCTCTAGCAGTCTCACCCCACCATAGGGGACAGTGAGCACAGAGTCCTCCAGACCCCCCAGCTCTAGCAGTCTCATCCTCCCATATAGGCACAGTGATGATAGGAAGGAGCTCTGAGTCCCCCCAGCTCTAGCTGTTGGTTCTACAGGAGGAAGAGGCAGTGAAAGTCTCCGCTAAACATCACACAGAGCAGCTCCAGCATTTCACCTCTTCTCTGGGAATCAATCACATCAGCCCTGAGCAACGTGACAGGGCAAGGAGGACCGAGCTGCACACTGTCATTGCTGGCAGACAGAGGAGCACATTGTGGGTGCTGGTGGCAGATAGAGGAGCACACTGTCGGTGCTGGTGGCAGATAGAGGAGCACACTGTCGGTGCTGGTGGCAGATAGGGGAGCACACAGTCGGTGCTGGTGGCAGATAGAGGAGTACACTGTCGGTGCTGGTGGCAGATAGAGGAGCACATTGTCGGTGCTGGCAGATAGAGGAGCACATTGTCGGTGCTGGCAGATAGAGGAGCACATTGTCGGTGCTGGCAGAGAGAGGAGCACACAGGGCTTGGATGTATTCACTTTGTGCTGGGGATCCCACTGAAGAGCAGCAGCACATCCTCGGTGTAGCAGCAGAGCAGCCAGCCGGGGTAAGTTTCCTGCACCACTCGGGCTCCTTTGTTTGGGATGGAGCAAAATATAATCAGCGATCACATGGCTGCAGGAATAGAAGAGTCCTGGAAGAGTCATTGCATCCTGTGCACACTGATCTCCATCCCTTCTACCCTATGCAGAGGGATGGCACGCATGCAATGATCCTCAACACAGCCGTAAATTGCCCGACAATTGTACATCTCTGCCTTATCTGTGTTTCCCAGCTCTGTAAACAGATGGCTTGTACTGTCATGCACTGTGTTTGTTTTTTTTAAACATGTCTCTTCTACCCCATGTGGAAATCCTGCTACCCCTGTATATGGCAGAGTGAGTTGCTGAGATCTCAGCACTGTTAGCTCTGGACAGTTCCTGGACCATGTGGGACCCCATGTGAACATCTACCCCCTGTGCAGTGTAGGGTGAAGTTGCTGAGATCTCAGCACTGTTAAGGTAGGACAGTTCCTGGACCATGTCCCTGGAACCCCATGTGAACATCTACCCCCCTGTGCAGGGTAGGGTGAAGTTGCTGAGATCTCAGTACTGTTAAGGTAGAACAGTTCCTGGACCATGTCCCTGGAACCCCATGTGAACAGCTACCCCCTGTGCGTGGCTGTGAGGTACTGTGATTTCAGCACTCTTGGTAGGACAGTTCCTGGACCAAGTCCCTAGAACCCCATGTGAACAGCTACCCCCTGTGCATGGCTGTGAGGTACTGTGATTTCAGCACTCTTGGTAGGACAGTTCCTGGACCAAGTCCCTGGAACCCCATGTGAACATCTACCCCCTGTGCAGGGTACAGTGCGTTGCTGAGATCTCAGCACTGTTAAGGTAGGATAGTTCCTGGACCATGTCTCTGGAACCCCATGTGAACATCTACCCCCTGTGCGTGGCTGTGAGGTACTGTGATTTCAGCACTCTTGGTGGGACAGTTCCTGGACCAAGTCCCTGGAACACCGTGTGAACATTTATCCCCAGTGCAGGGCAGAGTGAGTTGCTGGGATCTCAGCACTGTTAAGGTAGGACAGTTCCTGGACCATGTCCCTGGAACCCCATGTGAACATCTATCCCCTGTGCAGGGTACAGTGAGTTGTTGAGATCTCAGCACTGTTAAGGTAGGATAGTTCCTGGACCATGTCCCTGAAACCCCATGTGAACATCTACCCCCCTGTGCATGGCAGTGAGTTGCTGAGATTTCAGTACTGTTAGCTTTGGACAGTTCCAGGACTATATCTGTGGAACTGCCATGTCAAAATCCTGGTACACCATGTAAAAATCCACCCCTGTGCAGGGCAGCGTGAGTTGATGGGATCTCAGCACTCTTAAGGTAGAACAGTTCCTGGGAATCCTGGACCATGTCCCTGGAACTCCATGTAAACATTTATCCCCAGTTCATGGCAGTGAGTTGCTGGGAGTTCAGCACTGTTAGCTTTGGACAGTTCCTGGACTATGTCCCTGCAATCCCATGTGAAAATCCTGGTACCCCCGTGCAGGAGTAGGACAGATCATGGATCATGTCCCTGAAACACCATGTGAACATTTACCCCTATGTGTGGCAGTGAGTTGCTGGGATCTCAGCACTGTTAAGGTAGGACAGTTTCTGGACCATGTCCCTGGAGCACCGTGTGAACATCTACCCCTGGGCATGGCAGTGAGTTGCTGAACTTTCAGCACTGTTAGCTTTGGAATGTCCCTGGAACCCCATGTGAAAATCCTGGTACCCCAAGTGAAAATCCACCCCTGTGCATGGAAGAGAGAGTTACTGAGATCTCATCACTAGTAAGTTAGGACAGTTCCTGGACCATGTCCCTGGAACACCATTTGAACATCTGTCCCCAGTGCATGGCAGTAAGTTGCTGAGATTTCAGCACTGTTAGCTTTGGACAGTTCATAGACAAAGTCTCTGGAACCCTATGTGAAAATCCTTGTACCCCAAGTGAAATTCCACCCCTGTGCATGGTAGTGAGTTGCTGGGATTTCAGCACTGTTAAGGCAGGACAGTTCCTGGACCATGTCCCTGGAACCCCATGTGAACATCTACCCCTGTGCATGAGAGTGGGTTGCTGAGCTTTGAGCACTGTTAGCTTTGGACAGTCCCTGGACCATGTCCCTGGAACCCCTATGTGAAAATCCTGGTACCCCAAGTGAAAATCCACCCCTGTGCATGGCAGAGGGAGTTGCTGGGATCTCAGCACTATTAAGGTAGGACAGTTCCTAGACCATGTCCCTGGAACCCCAATTTGAACTTCTGTCCCCTGTGCATGCCAGTAAGTTGCTGAGATTTCAGCACTGTTAGCTTTGGACAGTTCATAGACTAAGTCTCTGGAAACCTATGTAAATATCCTGGTACTCCAAGTGAAAGTCCACCCCCATTCATGGCAGCGAGTTGCTGGGATTTCAGCACTGTTAAGGTAGGACAGTTCCTGGACCATGCCTCTTGAACCCCATGTGAACATCTACCCCTGGGCATGGCAGTGAGTTGGTTGCTGGGATTTCAGCACTGTTAAGGCAGGACAGTTCCTGGACCATGCCTCTTGAACCCCATGTGAACATCTACCCCTGGGCATGGCAGTGAGTTGCTGGGATTTCAGCACTGTTAAGGTAGGACAGTTCCTGGACCATGCCTCTTGAACCCCATGTGAACATCTACCTCTGTGCATGGTAGTGAGTTGCTGGGATTTCAGCACTGTTAAGGTAGGACAGTTCCTGGACCATGCCTCTTGAACCCCATGTGAACATCTACCCCTGGGCATGGTAGTGAGTTGCTGGGATTTCAGCACTGTTAAGGTAGGACAGTTCCTGGACCATGCCTCTTGAACCCCATGTGAACATCTACCCCTGGGCATGGCAGCGAGTTGCTGGGATTTCAGCACTGTTAGCTTTGGACAGTTCCTGGACCATGTTTCTGGAACCCCAAGTAAAAATCCTCCCCTGTGCACAGCAGAGTGATTTGCTGCTCTCTCTGGAATTTCAGCACTGTTGGCCTCAGACAGTTCCTGGACCAACTCCCTGTACTCAGGACTGTCTCTCCAATGAGGGGAACAAGCCTGAGGCTTTACAAATCTTCAGCTCTCCTGCCAAGCCCTGTCCCCAGCCAGAAATGTTTCCTCAATAAGCCCATTGATTCTGATCAGCTGAAAAGGTCCCATGTGGGAAGTAGGTGTCTGATTATTGGGAGACACTGGAGCATTAGAATGGACCCTTTGTAGGCATCACATTGCTTCCTGGCACATGTGAATGGGAAGTTCAGCACAGCTGATAGAGATGGGCATGCAGAAGATTTGGGCATTCTACATCAATAATTCAGCGACTACATACATGTTTATCTTGGTGAACCGTCATCTGAATGTTGGAAGGCCGGTTCCTTATAGCAGTCACCCATGTGATTCCCTCTCCACTTGTCTTGTGGTTGGTATAGAGGAGGGCATGTTTTTGGCATTCATTATGGGTCTCCCTTTGTTGTGGTGAGAAGGTCTGAATTGACCTTGACACTGTCTGACTTGTTTATTAATGTCTTGTTTATTCAGCTTTAGTGTCCATTCAGTGCTGCTGTTGGCATTGTTAAAAAAAAAAAAAGAAATTGAGGTTGAATTGCCTGAGGGCTTGTATTAAAAAATATCTAAAATGTTATATAAGAATTGCCCCCCGGATGTGTGCGATTCCTGGAGTTTGTTTTGTAATGAGAACTTTTGGGGGGGGCGCAGCCGATTTGTAATCCTTTATAGACGTGATCGTCCGTTACCGGCACATTCTTCCTTTTATTATGACTTTCCAAAGTAACAAAAAATGTATTGCTTAAACTCAGGCCATCTTTTTTTCAAATGCTGACAATTTTAAAAATGAAATGTCCGTGCACCCAAACATGAAACCATGCGATTCGTCTTTATTTCGGGAAATCTGGAGGTGAGACCTCTGTTGGCTTTGTTGCAATGTACGCAGCTAGTACTTGAAGTGGTACTAAACCTAAAGCAAACATTATATTCCAGCTTACTAATACTTAGATGTGACGGCTGCTTTAGTTTCCCTTTTTTTTAGGCTTTCTTACTTCTATTTTCATCTGGTGATCCAGCCATTAACCACTTAAAGTGGAGTTTCACCCTAAAAAAAAAAAAAAATTGTAATTTATGTGCATAAAAAAAAAAAAACATTTGGACACATTTTATTTTTTTTACTCACCTTTTAAATGCCTGTTGCTAAGGGGTCCCTCGTAGTCTGCCTCCTTTAGCGCCTGGGCTCTTGATGTCACGTCCCTGGGCACAGGAAGGGGGATCAGCTCTGTCCCCACCCTCTTGTCAATCATCTGGGACACGTCTCAGATGATTGCACAGGCCAATCACGGCACGTGGCGCTGCTCGCGCATGCGCAGTGGGTGCGCTCACTGTTACAATGCCGGCGCCGCGGGGGGGGGAGGGGGCTGGACCCTGGGACAGGTAAGTGTCCGATTATTAAAAGTCAGCAGCTGCAGTATTTGTAGCTGCTGACTTTTAATTTTTATTTTTTATTTTTTAAGCGGAACACTGCTTTAAGGACCGGGCCTCTTTTTTAGATGTGGTGTTTACAAGTTAAAAACTGTTTTTTTTTTCCTAGAAAATTACTTGGAACCCCCAAACATTATACATTTTTTTTTTCTAACACCCTAGAGAATAAAATGGCGGTCATGGCAAAACTTTCTGTGACACCGTATTTGCGCAACGGTCTTACAAGCTCACTTTTTTTGGGAAAAAATACACTTTTTTGAATGAAAAAAATAAGACAACAGTAAAGTTAGCCCAATTTTTTTTTTATATCGTGAAAGATAATGTTATGCCGAGTAAATTGCTACCCAACATGTCATTTTTTAAATAAAAAAAAAAAGAAAACAGTAAAGTTAGCCCAATTCTTTTTTTATCGTGAAAGATAATTTTACGCAGAGTAAACTGATACCAAAATTGGGCCCGCAACATTCTTTTACCCTTTAAAATCCCCATAGGCGACGGTTAAAATATTCTACAGGTTGCATGTTTTGTGTCACAGAGGAGGTCTAGGGCTAGAATTATTGCTCTCGCTCTACCGATCGTGGTGATCCCTCATATGTGTGGTTTGAACACTGTTTTCATATGCGGGTGCTACTCACGTATGCGTTCGCTTCTGCACACGAGCTTGGCGGGACGGGATGCAGTTAAAAAATGTATTATTATTTATTTTACCTTTTTATTTTTTTATTTATACACTGTTTTACAAAAAAAAAAAAAATGTGTCACTTTTATTCCTATTACAAGGAATGTAAACATCCCTTGTAATAGGAAAAAAAACCATGAGATCTGGATAAAATGTTAATAAACAAAAATTTTCAAAAAAATAAAAATATGAGATGTGGGGGTCAAAAAGACCTCAGATCTCATATTTACACTAAAATGCAATAAAGAAAAAAAAAAATTGTCATTTAGAAATTTTTTTTTTTTTTTTTTTAAATGGCCCTTTAACCACTTCAGCCCCGGACCAATTGCCAGCCAAAGGACCAGGCCCCTTTTTGCAATTCGGCACTGCGTCGATTTAACTGACAATTGTGCGGTCGTGTGACGTGGCTCCCAAACAAAATTGGCGTCCTTTTTTCCCCACAAATAGAGCTTTCTTTTGGTGGTATTTGATCGCCCCTGCGGTTTTTATTTTTTGCGCTGTAAACAAAAATAGAGCGACAATTTTGAAAAAAATGCAACATTTTTTACTTTTTGCTATAAGAAATATCCCCAAAAAATATATTAAAAAACATTTTTTTTCTCAGTTTAGGCCGATACGTATTTTTCTACATATTTTTGGTAAAAAAAAATCGCAATTAGCGATTATTGATTGGTTTTGCGCAAAAGTTATAGCGTTTACAAAATAGGGGATAGTTTTATAGCATTTTTATTAATATTTTTTTTTTTACTAGTAATGGCGGCGATCAGCGATTTTTTTTGTGACTGCGACATTATGGCGGACACATCGGACATTTTTGACCAATTTTTGGGACCATTGTCATTTATACAGCAATCAATGCTATTTAAATGCATTGGTTCCTGTATAAATGACAGTTGTAGTGAAGGGGTTAACCAATAGGGGGAGGGGAGGGGTTATGGGCTGTGACGTGTGTGTTTTTTTTTACATTAGGGGGCGGGGCTGATGTCTGACGTCATTAATCGGCTTTCCCGATGACCGGGAACAGCCAATCAATGACAGGCAGAGTAGGAAGCGCGGGGAGAGGTTTGTTTACACAGACCTCTCCCCGTTCTTCAGCTCTGTAACCCGATCGCGGGACACCAGCGGCGATCGGGTCCGCTGGTCCCGCGGCCGGGTCACGGAGCTCCCGACCGGGTCGCGCGCGCGCACAACCAACGAGCAGGCAATTAAAGGGGACGTACAGGTACGTGCTTTTGCCTGCCCGTGCCATTCTGTAGACGTATATCTACATGAGGCGGTCGGGAAGCGGTTAAGAGCTATGGGCGAAAGTGACGTTTTTACGTCGCTTCTGCCCTGCAATGTCATGGAGACGGATGGGGGCCATCTTCCCGACACTCGTCTCCATGCACAGCCAGTAATGCCGCGTACACACGATCGGAATTTCCGGCCAGAAAAAGTCTGATGAGAGCTTTTCATCGGAAAATGCGACCGTGTGTAGGCTCCATTTTGCTGGCCAAATTCCCGACAGCATTAAATGCAATAATAAAAAAAAAAGAAAAGTATTTTTCTTTTTTTTTATTAAAAAAAAAAATTTCCCCTTTAAGACCATTGGGCAGAAGTGACGTTTGACCTCACTTTCATCATCCAATGATATGGAGCCGAATGGGGGCCATCATTCCCTCACTCGCCTCCATGTTACTGAGGGGAGAGGACTCCGGTAAGCGGCGGAGACCACCAGGGAGCGGCGGGAGGGGGGGGCACCTCTCCTTCCGCTGATAAAAGTGATCTCGCTGCGAATCTGCAGCAGAGACCACTTTTATCTGAAAGTGAACCGCCCCGCTTTTTAAAACGATACCTGCCATATCAACGATATTCCACGTTAAACAGCCGCCGTATTATACGGCGGGCGTTCCGCAAGTAGATTAAAAAAAAAAAAAAAACGATGTAAAAAAAATCTTCTAATGAATTTAACACTGCCCTCCCCCTTTTACTCGTATGTAATCCATTCCCCCACAGATAGAGCTTTCTTTTGGTGGTATTTCATCACCTCTGTTTTTTTTTTTTTTGCGCTATTAACAAAAGGAGACCGACAACTTTGAAAAAAAAAAAAATAATAATATTTTTTACTTTCTGCTATAAAACATATTCAATTAAAGAAATTGAAAAAAAAAATCTAATTTCTTCATTAAAAAGCCAATATATATTCTGCAAAAATCCCAATAAGCGTATATTGATTGGTTTGTGTCTACAAACTCTAGAATATAATTATGGATTCTTTATTTATTTTTATACCAGTAATGGCGGCAATCAGCAACTTGTAGCAGAACTGCGATATTCCATTGGCTCCCGCTGCTGTCAATCAATTCAAATGACACGGGGGCGGGGCCGAGTCCTGCTTTCTGTGTCAATAGACACAGAAGCAGGACTCGGGAGCCATCGGAAAGCGCTTCTCCGATGGGTCACTCAACACGGGGAGGAGCTATTAGCGCCGCTGAGGGACCCCAGAAGAGGAGGATCAGGGGCCACTCTGTGCAAAATGAACTGCACAGTGGAGGTAAGTATGACATGTTTGTTATTTGAAACAACCAGCGCACGACGATGTACGTTGGCACAATGGCACGGCTGGGCAAATGGGTGTACAGGTATGTCCCCTTTAAATCGCAGCATTGTGGGCGCGTTTGCGTGCCCACTGCGTACTCCGTGACCGTGCCCTCGGGAGCAGTGCTCACTGTCAAGTGAGTAGTAGCCCATCCCCCCCACAGTTAGAATCACTCCCTAGGACACACTTTACCCCTTGATCGCCCCCTAGTGTTAACCCCTTCCCTGCGATTTAGGCTTACTTGTATGTCCCCTTTAAGTGGCAGGGCTAGCGGGGGCGTGCGCGCGCCCACTGTGTACAGCATGACCGTGCCTGCGGGACCGGTGGACTCGATGTCCGTCGGTCTCCCGGCGTTCGTGACACGGAGCTGCAGAACAGGGAACTGCCTATGTAAAGAAGCCTAGTGACATGACAGAGATCTACTGCTCCCTGTCATCGGGAGCAGTGATCGCTGTCATGTCAGTGGTAGCCCATCCCCCCTACAGTTAGAATCACTCCCTAGGACACACTTAACCCCTTGATCGCCCCCTAGGGGTTAACCCCTTACCTGCCAGTGTCATTTACACAGTAATCAGTTAATTTTTTTATAGCACTGATCACTGTATAAATAACAATGGTCCCAAAATGGTGTCAAAAGGGTCTGGTGTGCCCGCCATAATGTTGCAGTCATGATAAAAATCGCAGCTCGCTAATAAAAAAAAAATTATAATAATAAAAAATGCCATAAAACTATGCCCTATTTTGTAGACGCTATAACTTTTGGCTAAAAAAATCGCAATAACCGTATATTGATTGGTTTTACCAATATACGGTTATTGCGATTTTTTTTTTTTTACCAAAAATATGTAGAAGAATACGTATCGGCCTAAACTGAGGAAAAAATATTTTTTTATATATTTTTTGGGGGATATTTATTATAGCAAAAAGTAAAAAAAATCTTGCTTTATTATTCAAAATTGTTGCAGTTTGTTTATAGCGCAAAAAATAAAAAACGCAGAGGTGATCAAAGACCACCAAAAGAAAGCTCAATTTGTGGGGAAAAAAAGGACGTCAATTTTGTTTGAGTGCAGCGTCGCACGACCGCACAATTGTCAGTTAAAGCGGGGCAGTGCCGAATCGCAAAAAGTGCTCTGGTCAGGTAGGGGGGTAGGGTTGCCACCTCATCCCTTTAAACCCGAACACATGTGACTTACACGGGTTCTGAGGCTAATTAAATGCAGATAAGGCAACAAGTGAGTTTAATTACCACCTTAAAGCGGAGTTCCACCCAAAAGTGGAACTTCCGCTCATCTGATCCCCCCCTCCGGTGCCACAATTGGCACCTTTCATAGTTACATAGTTAGTTAGGTTGAAAAAAGGCACAAGTCCATCCAGTTCAACCACAAACCATGAATTAATAAATGAATAATATCAAAAAAGGGGGAGGGGGGGGGGTGCAGATACCTGTATAATACAGGTATCTGCACCCACTTCTGGGAATAGACTCCCACGGGAGTCACGCCCCTTCCCGCACCCCCGCTGCTGTCTCCTGGGAAACACACAGTTCACAGGAGATAGCGGGGACCACTTACGACACGCAGCGCGACTCGCGCATGCGCAGTAGGGAACCGGGAAGTGAAGCCACAACGCTTCACTTCCTGATTCCCACACCGGGAATGGCGCCGGCAGCAGCCGAGAGCCGAGCGATTGCTCGGCATTCGGCTGCCGACATCGCTGGACTCCAGGAAAGGTAAGTGTCCATTTATTAAAAGTAGTATTTTTGTAGCTGCTGGCTTTTAATAATTTTTTTTTTTAGGTGGAATCCCGCTTTAATCAGCCACAGAATCTGTGTAATTAAAGGGATGAGGTGGCAATTCAAGGAAGGGGGTAAAATCTTCCTGGGCCGAAGCGGTTAATGACCTCCATGGCTTCTTCCACCTTGCTGGGCTGTTCTCAAACCAGCCAGTAGGACCCTTCAGATACTTACCTTGTGGCAGGATTGGACTCCATGCATACACCTGTTGCTTCCCCAATCTGGCTGCAGCAGCCAGGAGATCGGTATTTGGACACGCATGGCAAATATTTACGTCTATGGCTTCTGCCTGATTGGCCAGACAGCCAGGGGCGGACTGACCATTCGGCCACTCGGGCACTGGGCCACTAGGGGGCCCCATCAGGGTTGCCAGCCTCAGTAAAACCTGGGACAGTATGTAAAAATCTGTGTTTTTTTTTTACATCTGTTTCTGAAATGTCCCTTACCGACATCCTTTTGGTCTAAAAATCCAGAGATTATAGCTGCCCCACCTCTCCAGTACCTTCTCAGCCAATAGAAACATGTCTGTCTATACTGTGTGATTGTATACTGTGCGTGTGTATACTGTGTGGCCCCATAATCTCTGATTGCCTGGGGGCCCCATAATCTCCTATTGCCCGGGGGCCCCATGAGTTGTCAGTCCGCCCCTGCAGACAGCGCATACACAGAGGGAGCCTCGCCCTGCTCCCAGGTAAGTATTTGAAGGGTCTGACTGGCCATCTTCCAGTGGCGGTGCGTGCATAGAGGGCGCAGGAGCGCCGCCCCCTCTCTCCTGCACCGCTCTATCACCAATAGATAGGTTCATGCATTGCATGAATCTATCTATTGTCACCGCTGCCGGGCATCTGAATTACAGCGGGGGGGGGGGGGGGGTTTGGAGGCGCCCTATTAGAGCTGTCAGCTCTAATAGGGGACCTGATTAGAGCGGTGGCTCTAATAGGCTTCCATAAGTGTAAACAGCGGGCGCACTGCTGTGCGTTCGCTGTTTACACAGTATTGTGTTAGAGAAGCGAATACATCGCTTCCCTAACACAGACCCGCCTCTCAGCCAATCAGGTTGCCGGGTCTGTTACCTGTCACCTGATTGGCTGAAGTCACAGTCGCTGTGATTGGACGCTAGGCGTCCAATAATAGCAGAAGACAGGAGGAGCGCGGGAGAAGACATCGGACGATGAGGAGACACCGCTCGCCGCCTGACGCCGTCACCAGCTGCACACCGAGACAAGGTAAGTGCAGAGGGCAGGCAGGGGCACAGTGGCAGCACTTGGGGCACAGTGGCAGCAGTGTTTGGGGCACAGTGTCAGCAGTGTTTGGGGCACAGTGTCAGCAGTGTTTGGGGCACAGTGGCAGCAGCACTTGGGGCACAGTGGCAGCAGCACTTGGGGCACAGTGGCAGCACTTGGGGCACAGTGGCAGCACTTGGGGCACAGTGGCAGCGTTAGATGGCACAGTGGCAGCACTTGGGGCACATTGGCAGTGTTTGGAGCACAGTGGCAGCATTTGAGGCACAGTGGCAACATTTGAGGCACAATGGCAGCACTTGGGGCACAGTGGCAGCGTTTAATGGCACAGTGGCAGCGTTTAATGGGCACAGTGGCAGCATTTAATGGGCACAGTGGCAGCGTTTGATGGCACAGTGAGGCAGTTTGTTTGCGCCCCCCCAAAAATTTTGAGCACCAGCTGCCACTGCCATCTTCTCTTTTGGGGGGGGGGGGGTGTCTTGATGAAGTAGTTTGCGGTTTAATTTTAATTGCCTGCACTGTGTACACCCAGCATCAAGTACAAACAAACTCAGTGAAAGTAAAAACTTTTAATGATCTTCCATTTGTGAATATCTCACCTTCGTGAGTGTCTGTAAGCTTGCTAATGCCTAATTTGCGTCGTTCTTTGAACGGGTGTGTTCTCTGCAAAACTTGTTTTTTTTTTGGACAAATCTGTAAGACGACAGATCTTCTTCTTTTTATGTTAAGTGGATCCTTACAGCCCCAGATCTCACATTAGTCAGTGGCATTGTGTAGTCATTATTCTCTTAATTATGTGACCTTTAAGATTCCCACTCAAAAGATTCCACTATAATCTCCGTATTTGCAGGGAAATGCATAATGCAATATGATCGCAGCCTTGATTACATTGTAACATTTTGTAACACGGTAACGATTTTATCCATTTTATCTCTTCTCTCCGTTTTGTGAAATCATTTGAAGACTTTGCAGTTTGCTTGGTGTGGCAATCAGTCCATCCGTATGATCACAATCATTATGTTTATTGGATAATCTTAAGACCCTTTTAAGCTAGAAAAATAATAAAGAAATTAGCCTATCAAATATCAGCCATTGTAAGCGGCCAGCGCATTTAAAGTGATACTAATACTAGACGCCAGTGGTAATTTTTTTTGTGTGGGCGGCAAACAGTATTCCACTGACACCCCAACAGTTTCCTATGCTCGGCGGTGGCCTTGCATTCCCCTGCTCTCCATGGGTCATCACGGTGGCGGCGGCCTCCGTTACCTCCCTCCTCAGCAGCCAATCGGGAGTCTTCTCTTTTCAAACAATCGAAAAACGTTTCTCTTTTCGGGCCAATCTTACACCCGCTTCTGATTGGCCCGGATTGAGGATCAGTGTATTTAAAGTGATACTAATACTAAACGCCAGTGGTAATTTTTTTTGTGTGGGCGGCAAACAGTATGCCACCGACACCCCAGCGGCTTCCTATGCTCGGCGGTGGCCTTCCATTCCCCTGCTCTCCATGGGTCATCACGGTGGCGGCGGCCTCCGTTACCTCCCTCCTCAGCAGCCAATCGGGAGTCTTCTCTTTTCAACCAATCGAAAAACATTTCTCTTTTCGGCCAATCTCACACCCGCTTCTGATTGGCCTGGATTGAGGATCAGTGTTTCAACAGCTAATATTAATTTGCTGTTGTAACACCTGGGTGGGCTCATGGCTCAATGCTCTGCGCCACAAGCCCACCCTATTTCTAAGCCTATTAGAGCATCTGGCTCTAATCAGGTGTTTCAAAAAAACACCCTTGCCGCTGTAATTCAGTTGCCCGGGGTCCTGAAAGGGGCCAGATGCATTTATAGGCCACGGCGGCCATGGATAGATTCATGCTATGTTTGAATATATCTATTATACATATAGGGGGGGGGGTGTGGATAGAGGGGGCAGCGCCTGGGCCCCCCTAATCAGGGCCATCTTTAAGGCAGGGCAAAAGGGGCAGCGGCCCTGGGCCCTGTCATTGTTGTGGGGCCAAAAGCAGCTGCCTCATACTTGCCAACTATCCCAGTTTAAATTCCCTCATCCCTTGAAGTTTTAGTCCCATGCTATGTCCTGATATCGCAGTGTGAAGTTCTGTTACTAATGCTGCCCAACTCTGCCCTATTGTTGCGTACAGATGACTCACCTGCAGACCCTGTGTTTACATGTAAATACAGGAATTGATATGTAAATAGTGGCGGCATTCATATGTAAATAGAGGCGGTCCATTTATATGTATATCATGCCCCCCCTGAGGTCATATCCACCATCACCTATACTGAATGCCCACTGGGAAGAGGGGCATGCTTGAAAGTCCTGCCTACAACTATGGTCATTAAGCCTACCATCAGCCTGTTCTGCAAAGGTAAGTAAATTAATGGGGGGAGGGTAGTGTGGGGTGTGCAGAGGTAGGCAGAGAAGGAATTACAGTTTGGGTGCACAGGTGAGCAAGGAGGGGATGTATGGAGGTAAGGAAGGTGGGTGCAAAGATGAGCAGAGGAGGCAGGTAGAGTTAAAGGGGAGGGGGATTGGGGTGGAGAGGATGGAGAAGGTTTGGGGTACAGAGGTTAGCATGGGTTTTAGGATGCAAAGGTGTACTGACTTGGTGGATAAAGATGTAGGTCACATGTAGGGCAGCCCATTCTTTTCAATGGGCTGCTCTATGCGCTACAAATGCAGAAGGAAGTCCCAAACCCTTTTTCAAAATCACAGGGGGCCAAGGCACATGTCAGCAGCTGCGTGGGGGTGTCATTAACAATTAATGGTACTGCTGTGTATCTGCTAAAGGGCAGCACGTTTCTGTGGTGTCAGGAAAGCAATTTTGCATGCATTCCTGACACACGCAAATGTGAACGCAGGCTAAATGTCTCAATTACATTGGTGGTCAGTGTAAATCTTCTCATTACATTGGTGCTTGGTGTAGAATAATTTCATTCACACTAGTGGCCAGTGTGAATGTCCTCCTTACATTGGTGGTCAGTGTATATCCCTCCTTACATCGGTGGTTACTGTGAATGCTCCTATTACATCAGTGGTCAGTGTAAACCCCTATTATATCAGTGGTCAGTTTAAACCCCTATTACATCAGTGGTCAGTGTAAACCCCTATTACATCAGTGGTCAGTGTAAACCCCTATTACATCAGTGGTCAGTGTAAACTCCTATTACATCAGTGGTCAGTGTAAACCCCTATTACATCAGTGGTCAGTGTAAACCCCTATTACATCAGTGGTCAGTGTAAACCCCTATTACATCAGTGGTCAGTGTAAACCCCTATTACATCAGTGGTCAGTGTAAACCCCTATTACATTAGTGGTCAGTGTAAACCCCTATTACATTAGTGGCCAGTGTTGAAACTCCTCTCTATATTGGTAGTTGGTAAAAAAAAATCAGCATTGCCATTGATCACACCCTCCCCTCCCCCCAGCACTGCCACTGATCCCAGGAGTCCTAGGATTCCTAGGAGTTTTCTGTCTATTAATGGGTCCCCTCACCTCCCCAGTCCATGGTGTGCAGGTAGTGAGGAGATGATGTGCTGTAACCTCTAGTAACAAATCTGTAAGCAGTAATGATGTGCAGTAACCTCTAGCAACCAATCAGTGAGCAGTATTGCTGTACAGTAATCTCTAGCAACCAATCAAAAAGCAGAAACCATGTGCTGTAACCTCTAACAACTTATCAGTGAGCGGTAATGTGTGCTGTAACCTCTAGCAACCAGTCAGTGAGCGGTAATGATACTCTGTAACCTCTGGCAACCAATCGCAATCGCTGCTTGATCAGATTCAGTAAACAGATTTTGAGTCTAGCTGCTATTTATTGTATGTCTCAGAGCAGGTGGAGAGCGAAACTGCATAGAGGGGGGGGGGGGATGTTTTGCCCAGGGTCCAATCAATATTAAAGACGGCCTTGCCCCTAATGGATGGGCCGCAACTGCTAAACACACTGGGGTTGATTTACTAAAGGCACATAGACAATGCCCTCTACAAGTGCAGTTGCTCCAGAGTTTAGTAAGTGAGGTAAAGCTTCACTTTGCAAAGAACACCCAATCACGTGCAAGGAAAATAAAGATAAAACAGCTTGCACATGATTGGATGATGGAATTTAACAGAGCTTCCCCTCATGTACTAAGCTCTGGAGCAATTGCTCTTGCACAGTGTATTTGCCTTTAGTAAGACAACCCCACTGTTTATTTTACATTGTCCCTTCTATTTCCATGTGTGGATGATGGCTCTGTAATAAAAAAAACCCAAAAAAAAACATCTAAGTGCCCCCCCCCCCCCTAATTGATATCCAGCTGACACATGACCCAGATCTCTCCCAGCCTGTCTGCAGGGAAACATAAGCAGGTGGAGCTTCTAGTCCTCTGCTGCTGGTTTGTTTTAAATTGGCATATAAATATATATTCTTTTTTGTCAATAACATGGTGTGAGATAGGGAGGGTGGCGGCAGTAGATAGGGGAGGGTGGCGGCGGTGGTTAGGGGAGGGTGGCGGCAGTAGATAGGGGACGGCGGCGGCAGTGGATAGGGAGGGCGGCAGCGATGGCAGATAGGGAGGGCAGCGGTGGCGGTGGATAGGGGAGGGTGGCGGCGGCGTTGGGGAAGGCGGCGGCGTTGAAAAGGTGGAGGGCGGCGGCGTTGGATAGGGGAGGGTGGTGGCGTTGGATAGGGGAGGGCGGCGGCGGTGGATAGGGAAGGGCGGCGGATAGGAAGGGTGGCGGTGGATAGGGGAGGGTGGCGGCGGTGGATAGGGCAGGGTGGTGGCAGTAGATAGGGGAGGGCGGCGGCGGTGTATAGGGAGGGCGGCGGCAATGGTGGATAGGGAGGGTGGCGGTGGATAGGGGAGGGCGGCGGCGGTGGATAGGGAGGGCGGCGGTGGTGGATAGGCAGGGCAGCGGTGGCAGTGGATAGGGAGGGCGACGGCGGTGGATAGGGAGGAAGGTGGAGGTGAATAGGGGAGGGCGTCGTCGTTGGATAGGGAGGGCGGTGGATAGGGAGGGCGGGGGCGATGGTGGATAGGGAGGGCGGCGGTGGATAGGGAAGGGCGGCGGCGGTGGATAGGGAGGGGGCGGTGGATAGGGGAGGGCGGCGGCGGTGGCGAGGCAGGGCGGCGGTGAATAGGGGAGGGCGGCGGTGGTGGATAGGGGAGGGCGGCTTTGGATAGGGAAGGGCGGCGGCGGTGGATAGGGAGGGGGCGGTGGATAGGGGAGGGCGGCGGCGGGGGCGAGGCAGGGCGGCGGTGAATAGGGGAGGGCGGCGGTGGTGGATAGGGTAGGGTGGCGGTGGTGGATAGGCAGGGCGGCGGTGAATAGGGGAGGGCGGCGGTGGTGGATAGGGGGGGTGGCGTCGTTGGATAGGGAGGGTGACGGCGGTGGATAGGGAGGGAGGTGGCGGTGAATAGGGGAGGGCGGCGTCGTTGGATAGGGAGGGTGACGGCGGTGGATAGGGAGGGCGGTGGTGGTGGATAGGGGAGGGCGGCGGTGGTGGATAGGGTAGGGTGGCGGTGGTGGATAGGCAGGGCGGCGGTGAATAGGGGAGGGCGGCGGTGGTGGATAGGGGAGGGTGGCGTCGTTGGATAGGGAGGGTGACAGCGGTGGATGGGGAGGGAGGTGGCGGTGAATAGGGGAGGGCGGCGTCGTTGGATAGGGAGGGTGACGGCGGTGGATAGGGAGGGGGCGGTGGCGGTGGATAGGGGAGGGTGGCAGTGGTGGATAGGGGAGGGCGGCGGTGGCGGTGGATA
The DNA here is from genome assembly GCA_028564925.1 of Lithobates sylvaticus. Taxonomy (NCBI): domain Eukaryota; kingdom Metazoa; phylum Chordata; class Amphibia; order Anura; family Ranidae; genus Lithobates; species Lithobates sylvaticus. Next base: position 11,287,284 of record CM053036.1, on the reverse strand, counting down.
GGGGAGAGCGGCGGTGATGCACCAGTCAGGCCGCCCCTGACTGACGCAATCAGAACAAGTGAAGGTCGGCAATGGAGGACACAGTAGGAACAGATCCGGTGGAGAATGTTATGAAGTGTACTGGCACTGTAATGGGAAATTAATGCAGATTGTGCTTGAAAAATAGCAAATTCACTGTGCATGACATAACACACACATATACAGCTTGTCCCTGAAGGTGGACAGATAATGGCATCACTCGAATAAGATTTGTTTGGCATGAAAAACACATTTTTCGATTTAGAAAGAATGGTAAAATATTGACCTTGAAAACCCACCTTCAGGTATTCTTTGGTATCACTCTTATTACACATGCCATACATGCCAACTATGAAAAAGAATGTACTGTAGTGCCCTGCATGCATTACACTCTGTTTTATCTCTGACATTGCCGAACCGCCCTTGAGGCTGTGTGCACATCCGCAGCGTTTACCCTTCAATCGGTTCAGAGGTAACAGGAACGTATCCCCCCCCCCCCCCACTCCTGTCTCACATACTTACATGCTAATTGTTCAATTAGCGGGCAATATCGCCTGAACAAATATTCTGCAACCGCGTCAGCTCAATTTTTCAAAAAGGTCATATATGTAACACCTCAGGGACGAATAGAGGACAAAGCATTATTCAATCGATGATTGGCTTGAACCGGTCCCTTCTAGAAGGAGCTGCTTTGTAGAAGATGGATATTTTCTGTTCCGTGGTTGTTATGTAGGGACTTGTAGCTGAAGGATCACCTAATTACAAACCACTATTAAGTACCTCCTAATTTATTTAAATGAAAAACCTTTCCGCACACAACATGTTGTCAAACAGCAGCCTTAAAGTCATACTAAACACACGCTGTTTAACCATTTAAGGACCAGAAGATTCCCCCCCCCCCAATGCCCAGGCTGTTTTTTTTGCCATACGGCACTGTGTCGGTTTAACTGACAATTGCGCGGTCGTGCAACGCTGTACCCAAATAAAATTGGCATCCTTTTTTCCCTACAAATAGAGCTTTCTTTTGGTGGTATTTGATCACCTCTGAGGTTTTTATTTTTTGCGCTATAAACAAAAAAATAGCGACAATTTTGAGGAAAAAAAATATTTTTTTTACTTTTTGCTATAATAAATATCCCCCAAAAAAAAATGTAAAAAAACAAAAAAAATTTCTTTATCAGTATAGGCCAATATGTATTCTTCTACATATTATTGGTAAAAAAAAAAAAAACGCAATAAGCATATATTGATTGGTTTGCGCAGAAGTTATAGCGTCTACAAACTATGGAATAGATTTATGGCATTTTTATTATTAATATAATTATAATAATAATAATATTATTATTTTTTTTTTACTGGTAATGGCGGCGATCAGCGATTTTTAGCGGGACTTCGACATTGCGGCAGACAAAGCGGACATTTTTGACACTTTTTTTTTAGGAACCAGTGACATTATTACAGTAATCAGTGCTAAAAATATTCACTGACATTGTACTAATGGCACTGGCAGCAGGGCTGTCTTAATGCACGGGCACCCCTGGGCACTGCCCGGGGGCCCCAGATGCATAGGGGGCCCCATTATAGTCTTGCATTACATCATACATACCAACTGTCCCGGATGTGCCAGACCAGTCAAGCGTTTTTACTAAACTGCCCCAGGATGGCCATTTCCTGAGCAGCATTCTGGAACATGTGCTGTGCCTTCCTGATCCCAGTATTGTGCCCTCCTGACCCCCCTGTACTGTGCCCTTCTGCCTCCACCCCTGTACTGTGTCCTTCTGCCTCCACCCCTGTACTGTGTCCTTTTGCCTCCACCCCTGTACTGTGTCCTTTTGCCTCCACCCCTGTACTGTGCCCTTCTGCCTCCACCCCTGTACTGTGACCTTCTGCCTCCACCCCTGTACTGTGCCCTTCTGCCTCCACCCCTGTACTGTGCCCTTCTGCCTCCACCCCTGTACTGTGCCCTTCTGCCTCCACCCCTATACTGTGCCCTTCTGCCTCCACCCCTGTACTGTGCCCTTCTTCCTCCACCCCTGTACTGTGCCCTTCTGCCTCCACCCCTGTACTGTGCCCTTCTGCCTCCACCCCTGTACTGTGTCCTTCTGCCTCCACCCCTGTACTGTGCCCTTCTGCCTCCACCCCTGTACTGTGTCCTTCTGCCTCCACCCCTGTACTGTGCCCTTCTGCCTCCACCCCAGTACTGTGCCCTTCTGCCTCCACCCCTGTACTGTGTCCTTCTGCCTCCACCCCTGTACTGTGCCCTTCTGCCTCCACCCCAGTACTGTGCCCTTCTGCCTCCACCCCTGAACTGTGCCCTTCTGCCTCCACCCCTGTACTGTGTCCTTCTGCCTCCACCCCTGTACTGTGCCCTTCTGCCTCCACCCCTGCACTGTGCCCTTCTGCCTCCACCCCTTCACTGTGCCCTTCTTCCTCCACCCCTGTACTGTGCCCTTCTGCCTCCACCCCAGTACTGTGCCCTTCTGCCTCCACCCCTGTACTGTGCCCTTCTGCCTCCACCCCTGTACTGTGCCCTTCTGCCTCCACCCCTGTACTGTGCCCTTCTGCCTCCACCCTTGTACTGTACCCCTCTGCCTCCACCCCTGTACTGTGCCCTTTGTGTTGATTAGTCTTTGATTAATCAAATTATTTTTATATTGTTTAAAATTGATTTTACTGAAAGTACTAATAAATATATGTTTAATTCTATCAAATAATTCTAGAGAGTAGGTGCGTAAATTGGGGCCCCAGGGGCCCATGATGCTATTAAGACGACCCTGACTGGCAGGGAAGGGATTAACACTAGGGGGCGATCTAAGTGGTTAAATGTGTTCCCTCAGTGTGATTACTAACTGTATGGGGGACGGTGTGACTGGGAAAACACACAGATCGGTCGTCCTGCATAGCAGAATATGTGTAATTCCCCTTCTCAGAACAGGAATTTGCCTTGTTTACACAGGTAGATTCCCGTTTGGTCACTGCTGGAACAATCTCGGGTGGCCATCGAGTCTGCCCCACCCGCTGATTGGTTCCCCCCCTAGCCAGTGGGCACGCGTGAACCCACAAATAGCCGTGTATGAGCCGACGTACAATCACAGCGGTTCGCGGGATCGAGCCACACCCTTCACTATACACCCTGCCCCCTGGCTGTCAAGGCTGGCTCCTAGTCCCTGGGCAGAGAATCCCCATAACACGGGCTGCAGTCTCCCACAGGGCAGACAGCTTTCCAGACACAGGTCAGTCTTCATACAGCACCAGCAGTAACAAGCTGCTCACACTCCACCTTCCTTATATACACACACACACTTTTTCACTTTTGAGGTGGGGGGGATCTTAGGTGAGTTCCCACACTTTATTTTCCCAGGACTTGACCCCTGGTTTCCAGCCTATGGTCATTACAGCACCCAGCATTACCGAACAGCCGGAGCCCAGTCTCCGAAGGGAGGGGGGAAATAGAGAGGGGGTATACAGAGCCATCAGGTTGCTACCTGTATACCCTCCATTGTGGAAATTACGTACACCACCAACAAAGACCATTACAGTGTGGTCTTGTGGTGCTGCCACTATGCTGCAGGATTGTTTTGATTGGCACAGGCAGCGCCAAGCGCCAGAGAGATGGGCCTGGAGTCATGTGTTTCGGCCTCAATTAGCAAGTTTGTTGAGGATGTTAAAACAACCAGAACAATGGCTGTCCACCAAAACCAAAAACCATGGTTGAACACAAAAGTCTGCTCTCTTTTTTTGGAAGCCTGCAGTTCTGTGTTTAGGTCTTGGTGATGCATTGGAACTCGGAGCAGCAAGGAGAAACCTCACTGAGGGTAAAGATGGTCAAAGCTACCTATGCTCTCAACATTTGTGTTTTCCCCCCAGAGCATTAGGAGCATTACACCAGCAGGGATGCAGAACGTCTCACCCTGATGTTCTTGTTTTGAGTATTCCAGTACCGACTTTGTCTCCAGGCTCCACAAGGTGAGCTGCCCCTCAGGGTGACCGCAGCAGAGCTGAGAAGGTCCCATCAGAAAGTTAATCCCACCAAGGCTGGAGGCCCAGATGACATCCCAAGTCTGAGTTCTTCGAGACTGAGCACACCAGCTCAAATCAGTTATGTACCTGCATACCCTCCATTGTGGAAATTTGGTAAACCACCAACAAAGACTATTACAATGTGGTCTTGTGGTGCTGCCACTATGTTGCAGGATTGTTTTGATTGGCAGTTCCTTAAAGAGGCAGCGCCAAGCGCCAGCGAGATGGACCTGGAGTCATGTGTTTCGGCCTCAATTAGCAAGTTTGTTGAGGATGTTAAAACAACTAGAACAATGGCTGTCCCCCAAAACCAAAAACCATGGTTGAACATTCTCTTTTTTGGAAGCCTGCAGTTCTGTGTTTAGGTCTTGGTGATGCATTTTAGGTCTTGGTGATGCATTTGAACTCAGAGCAGCAGGGGGGGGGGGAGGCTGTCTCACCCTGATGTTCTTGTGCAGGGCAGGACTTAGGGTGGTAGGGGCCCCTGGGCTTGAGTCACTTTTGGCCCTACCTTCTATACATTGCCGTATTTATCGGTGTATAACACGCACCGGCGTATAACACGCACCCCAAGTTTAGGAGGGAATTTTGAGGAGAAAACTTTTAGGAGGAAAGTTTAAGGAAACAACTTACATTTAAATGCCCATCAATGCAGCAGTGTCCATCTGCAGCCTTGCCCATCCATCTGCAGCCTTGTCCAGTGTCATTGCAGCCTTGTCATTGCAGTCTTGAAGTTTAAAAATGGCGCCGTCGATATACAGAATCCTGTGTATCTCGGCGGCTCTCGGGTCCTCTCGGCGGCTCTCAGGTCCTCTCGCAGTCCCGAGCGGAGCCGAGATTAGCCGAGTGTACTCGGCTCAGCTCACAGTTAAGCCCAGTCCCTGTGTTATGTCCATCATAGGGCAGGACTGGGCGTGACTGTGAGCGGGGGCCGAGTACACTCGGCTATGTATCTCAGCGGGGCCCCCTATTGGGTGGGGCCCATGGGCTTGAGCCCAGTCAAGCCCAATGGTAAGTCCGGCCTTGTTCTTGTGTAGCGGTGACCCTTTTGCAAGATGTCCGCTATGTGCAAAGTTAGTTTTTCTCTAAGAACAGTAATGGGGTTCTGAGGGTTAATTGTGCAGATTTAACTTTGGCATCAGTCTGGTTGGGCTGTGTTGGGGTTCTGCCTGGTCGTGTGTACAGTCAGGTGCACATGACAGGCCCAAAACCAGGCCTGGTTGGACGTTTTGAGTATTAGCATTCCCCGGAGCCAATCGGTGGGTGCGTCTGGCCCCGCTGAGGAGTCTGGGGAAGGGTGCTTAAGATGCTGGAGTCACTTGTTCGGAGCTGCCTGTTCCTGAGTCTGGACCGGGGTAGCCCCGCGAGGGGTCCCAGGACTGGGAGCGTGTGAACATGTTTCGTTTGACTAACCCCATTAGACCCACTTGGTCTGGGGTCAGGATCCATCTGTTCCCGAGTCTCGGAACCGGCTGGTCCGAGGCGCAGTAACTGAGGGAGGATTCAAGGCGTCCGGGTGCGCTCTCAACTTGGAGGGGCACTGCAGCTCATGTAAGCGATCGGGGGGGGACTCTTCAGAGGAGGGCCAACAAGTGGCATCCCAAGAAGTGCCTGGTTGCTGGGTTGTCAAGGACACTGACAAATCCATATTTTCCCAGTACTGCCAAGGAGACAGAGAATGTTCCAGGTACTGATGAAAGGTTCCTGTTCACTCTCAGTCGCAATTTCATTCAAGTTCCAGATTAAAGTGCTGACCGCCGTAATCTCTGGCTAGAGATTCGTTCAGCTTTGAAGCGCCCAGCTGCGAATGGCTACTCTCTGGGTTTGCATTAGAGACTTCCTAATAGTCAGCAGTTCAAGGTGCCTGAGTTTCTTCACCCTTGCCCTTTGTTGCTATACGAGACTGTGTCTGTTGGATGTTACCCCTGCAAATAAAAAAACCTTACTAAAGGACTTTTATGGTGTCAGCGTCCAAAGTCGTTGGGTACTAACCATGGGCGTCCGCAGAACTTTTTTCAGGGGGGGGCATAATTTTTAAGGTCACCCATGCTCTGACCCTTTTTGACAATGTCATTATCACAGTCAGAGACTGCAGACGTGGTACAGGAGATGGTCAGAGACTGCATACATGGCCCAAGAGACTGTAAGAGACTGTGGACATGGCACAAGAGACTGTCAGAGACTGCACACATGGCCCAAGAGACTGTCAGAGACTGCATACATGGCCCAAGAGACTGTAAGAGACTGTGGACATGGCACAAGAGATGACCAGAGACTGCATACATGGCCCAAGAGACTGTCAGAGACTGTGGACATGGCACAAGAGATGACCAGAGACTGCATACATGGCCCAAGAGACTGTCAGAGACTGCATACATGGCCCAAGGGACTGTAAGAGACTGTGGACATGGCACAAGAGATTACCAGAGACTGTATACATGGCCCAAGAGACTGTAAGAGAATGCGGACGTGGCACAAGAGATGACCAGAGATTGCATACATGGCCCAAGAGACTGTCAGAGACTGCATACATGGCGCAAGAGACTCTAAGAGACTGCATACATGTGGGGGTGACAAGGAGAGAGGGGGGTGACAAAGAGAGAGGGGGGGGTGACAGAGAGAGAGGGAGGAGTGGCAGAGAGAAAGGGGGTGACAGCAAGAGACAGAGGGGGGTGACAGAGAGAGACAGAGGGGGGTGACAGAGAGAGACATAGGGGGGTGACAGAGAGAGAGGAGTGTGACAGAGAGAGACAGAGGGGTGGGGTGGCAGAGAGAGGGACCCCCTATCCCTGTCTGCAGTCCCTCAAGTGCCCCTATGTCCCAGTGGTGTGTGTAATGCTCAATACGGTACCTTGCATGCCAGTAGGATGTCCTTGATGGCCAACAGCTGGCAAGACCCTTTTCATTCTGGGTGAGGACAGGGCCGGCTGCCAGCGCTAGGATAAAAACCGAGTGGGGAACAAACTCCTGATCCGATCCCTGATTCCAGGGGGGGGGCACTTGCCCCCCCTTGCCTCTACCTGCGGACGCCCATGGTACTAACCCTGGGAGCCCCTAGACCTGGAGGAACAAGCCAAGCGGAGGTAACCGGTAAGCCCAAAAGTCAAGGCCGCCCCATCGAGGGTTATGGTCGCTACACTTGTTTTGAGTATTCCAGTACCTACTTTGTCTCCAGGCTCCACAAGGTGAGCTGCCCCTCGGGGTGACTGCAGCAGAGCTGAGAAGGTCCCATCAGAAAGGTAATCCCACCAAGGCTGGAGGCCCAGATGACATCCCAAGCCTGAGTTCTTCGAGTCTGAGCACACCCGCTCAAATCAGTTATGATCAATTCTCTCTAAATAAGCCAGTTCATCCTAGGAATCCTTACACTTTGAAGCAAAGTAGTAATTGATGCATTTTGCCGAAGACTATATCTAACCAATGTTTATGCCAAAGGGGTTACGTTTATTCTTCAGTTCTGAAAAAAAAAAAAAGGTTGCTAAGTTATCTTCTTTTCCCATGGAAGATCCCTACAGTCTTGAGTTCAGTCAGAATGCTGTATTTTAGTGTAGAGCGCGATAATGTTTTTTTACTTTTTCTTATCCGCTGGCTCTGTTACTTTTATTTCATTTTTTCAAAGTTGAACGCGTTCGCCGTCTGATTGATGTGATTCACATGTTTCCACCAAATATCACCGTGCCGTGTAATGTGAGCAATTGCTTTTTAAAAATGTCTGTCTGTTGCCTTTGTACAATCATTTCGGGAACTGGAATTGGTCAAGATAATCAGGTTCTTGGGGGATTGTGCACACCGGCTCTAAGAGATGTTGACAGCTCTAAGAGACGGACATCTTTTAAGTGGATCTAAAAGCTGAAGGTTTTTGATCTTCATGCATTCTATGCAACAAAAAAAAAGCCTTCAGCGTGCAGCTCCCCCCCCCCCCCACCCCGAATACTTGCCTAAAGGCCCGTACACACGATCGGACTTTTTGGCAACCAACATGCAAATTAGCTGTTTTGGACCAACATCCGACCGTGTGTGCGCTCCATCGGACCAACTTTTTCCAGGGTTCATCGGACTTTTGTTGGCTGTGCGAACGGACCAACTTTCTGCCAACAAAAGTCTGATGGACCAAAGTCCGACCGTGTGTACACAAAACCAACGGACTTTTGTACAAAGTACAAACACGCATGCTCAGAACCAATGCAAAAGATCAGACAACAATACAGAAGTTGACCAAAGGTGGCGCTGGAGTATTCGAACGTCCTCTTTTGAAGTGTCGTCAGTACGTTGAAACGTCACTACGTTCGTGTTTGTTGCCTAAAAAGTCCGATCGTGTGTATGCAATACCAACTTGGGGCCAATGCCCTTTGGACAAAAATCCACGGGAAAGTTGGTCCACGGTCCGATCGTGTGTATGAGGCTTTAGCCTGATTTCGATCCAGTGATGTGCAGGAGAGCAGCGTCTCTCTCGGGTCTCTCACTTTTCATTGGCTGAGATGCAGTCAGCAGGAGCCACTGTCTTCCGCTGCTGTCAATTACAACCAATTAGGAAGGAGCGGGGGAGTGGGGCTGAGCCAAGCTCTTTGTGTCTTATGGAGTGAGCACACACAATTGCCCCCCACAGCAGGCAGCTTGCTATGGGGGGGGGGGGGGCACTCGGCAAGGGGCCCAGAGTGCCGGTGGGAGACCCGAGAAGAGGAGGATCGGAGCTGCTCTGTGAAAAGCCATTGCATAGAGCCGGTAAGTATAACATGTTTGTTATTTAACCACTTGCCGCCCGCCATATAGCAAAATGACGGCGGCAAAGTGGTTTCTATATCTTGACCGGATTTCATTTGACGTCGCCAGGATATCAAGCCGCTGCGCATCAGGGCGATCGTTGTGGTGTGTCAGTCTGATACACCGCAATTCCGATCTAGGATACTCTTTACCACGTGATCAGCCGTGTCCAATCACAGCTGATCACGATGTAAATAGGAAGAGCCGTTGATCGGCTTTTCCTCACTTGTGTCTGTCAGACACGAGTAGAGGAGAGCCGATCGGCTGCTCTCCTGACAGGGGGGTCTGTGCTGATCGATTATCAGTGCAGCCCCCCCCCCCCCCGAGGATGCCCACACTGGACCACCAGGAATGCCAATCAGTGCCCACAATGGATGCCAATCAGTGCCCACAATTTTTGGTAGGCATTTTGTTGGCGCTGATTGGTATCCATCAGTAGCATTTATTAGTGCCCATCTGTGCCACCTATCAGTGCCCATCTGTGCCACCTTTCAGTGCCCATCAGTGCTGCATATCAGTGCCACATATTAGTGCCCATCATCAGTGCCCATCAGTGCCACCTCATTGGTGCCACCTCATCAGTGCCCATCAGTGCCACCTTATTAGTGCCCGTCAGTGCAGCCCCATCAGTGCCGATCAGTGATATACATTATAGACATCCCAGAGCATCCGCCCCTGATGAGTGTTCTATACACGAAACGCGTCGGGCACTGGGGATGCAGATATATACGCACTTGATTCCATCATCAATTCTCAAAACATCCAATTTTAACCATTATGGTTTTTCTGGTTTTATAATTTTGCAAATTTTCCCATATATGTTGTTCTGTTTACTTATGTACATAGATTAATTCATTTAATGTCATTGCTTATCACTGCAGACCACTATGTGGCACTTGGTTATGCACTGTTGTACCCCTGTTGCTTGTATCGCATGCGCACATATTAGTGTGCGTTTGGATATATTTTTAGGATTACATTCACTACAATGTTTTTCTCTGTATGTGGTTCTGCCTTTGAGATGTATTATGCATTTTTTATGATTAATAAATATGTATTTCCAGTCACTTATCCTCACAATGTCTACAGCCTCATTTAAAGTCCCAAACTCCCTCTTTTTAAACTTCATATTCCGGGATGGAGGCACACCACATATGTGCCTCACTCAAAGTCCCAAATTCCCCCTTGTAGTACAGTGAAGGAGAAAACGTACTTATTTAGAAAGTTTTGTAACAGAAACAAAAAAAATTCCCAGAGGTGATCAAATACCACCAAAAGAAAGCTCTATTTGTGGGAACAAAACGTAAAAAAATTTCGTTTGGGTACAGTGTAGCGTGACATCATTCAAAGTGCGACAGCGCTGAAAATTGGAGATAAAATTGAAGTCTTGGTTGGTCGCATCTCAAAATCAATGGTGGCGTCATCGGATCACAAAACGCACAAAAAATGTCTGTTTTTCTAAAAGAAAACTTGTTGGGAATTTGACCCGTGTATGGCCTGCGTAAAGAAAAAAAAAAAGATTCCCGAAAAAGAAGATTCCTGGAAAGAGAAGAAGATTCCCGGAAAGAAAAGATTGCCGGAAAAGAAAAGAAGATTGCCGGAAAAGAAAAGAAGATTCCCGTAAAGAGAAGAAGATTCCCGGAAAAGAAAAGAAGATTCCTGGAAAAGAAAAGAAGATTGGCAGAAAAGAAAAGAAGATTCCCAGAAAAGAAAAGAAGATTCCCAGAAAAGAAAAGAAGATTCCCATAAAGAGAAGAAGATTCCCGGAAAAGAAAAGAAGATTCCCAGAAAAGAAAAGAAGATTCCCATAAAGAGAAGAAGATTCCCGGAAAAGAAAAGAAGATTCCCGGAAAAAAAAGATTACCGGCCATGAAAATTATTTTCTGTAGCAACAGGAGATGAAATTGAAGTCTTGGTTGGTCGCATCTCAAAATCAATGGTGGCGTCATCGGATCAAAAAACGCACACAAAATTTCTGTTTTTCTAAAAGAAAACTTGTTGGGAATTTGACCCGTGTATGGCCTGCGTAAAGAAAAAAAAAAAGATTCCCGAAAAAGAAGATTCCTGGAAAGAGAAGAAGATTCCCGGAAAAGAAAAGAAGATTCCCAGAAAGAAAAGATTGCCGGAAAAGAAAAGAAGATTCCCGTAAAGAGAAGAAGATTCCCGGAAAAGAAAAGAAGATTCCTGGAAAAGAAAAGAAGATTCCTAGGAAAAGAAAAGAAGATTCCCGTAAAGAGAAGAAGATTCCCGGAAAAGAAAGAAGATTGCCAGAAAAGAAAAGAAGATTCCCGGAAAAAAAAGATTACCGGCCATGAAAATTATTTTCTGTAGCAACAGGAGATGAAATTGAAGTCTTGGTTGGTCGCATCTCAAAATCAATGGTGGCGTTATCGGATCACAAAACGCACAAAAAATTTCTGTTTTTCAAAAAGAAAACTTGTTGGGAATTTGACCCGTGTATGGCCTGCGTAAAGAAAAATAAAAGATTCCCGAAAAAGAAAATTCCTGGAAAGAGAAGAAGATTCCTGGAAAGAAAAGATTGCCGGAAAAGAAAAGAAGATTGCCGTAAAGAGAAGAAGATTCCCGGAAAAGAAAAGAAGATTCCTGAAAAAGAAAAGAAGATTCCCGTAAAGAGAAGAAGATTGCCGGAAAAGAAAGAAGATTGCCGGAAAAGAAAGAAGATTCCTGGAAAAGAAAAGAAGATTGCCAGAAAAGAAAAGAAGATTCCCAGAAAAGAAAAGAAGATTCCCGGAAAAAAAAGATTACCGGCCATGAAAATTATTTTCTGTAGCAACAGGAGATGAAATTGAAGTCTTGGTTGGTCGCATCTCAAAATCAATGGTGGCGTCATCGGATCACAAAACGCACAAAAAATTTCTGTTTTTCTAAAAAAAAACTTGTTGGGAATTTGACCCGTGTATGGCCTGCGTAAAGCAGCGTCGGGGCCATAACTACGAGGACGAGGAACAGCTTTTCCCTGACGCTGAGAGATTGGCGAATTCATCATCACGCTGGAGAACTGCCGCTTTTATCATTATTATCTCATTCCTGGACATCACTGCAATATGAGATTGATAATTCTACATTTTATGATTGATAACACTGCAATCTCACCGAACATTCTGCAGCTTCACATGTGCAATTATTCCCATTATTATTATTATAATTTTTTTTTTTTATTATACACTTTTATAATTTTTTTTTTGTTTATTTAATTTAACTTTTTTATATATATATATATATATATATATATATATATATATATATATATATATATATATCTATATATAAAATATGATTTTACTTTTTTTTTTTTTTATGTGTACTAGAATGTGTGTTTCTTCATGATTTTATCTTCGTTATTGCCGGGACCTGAGTACCTTATTTTGTTGTTCCCTTTCATGTACAACATGTTCTGGAATGACAATCGAAATATCCTTATCTTTTACGCAGGGTTTGCTTATGAAAGATTTATATTTGCCCCTTTTTATATAGCTATAATTCCTGTGTATGAACCTGATGTTTTGGCTTGTGGGTCAGGGATCAGGGAGTTTGGCTTTAATTTGTTAGCCAATTATTAAATAAAAAAAATAAATAATAATAATAATAATAAAAAAATAAAATACTAATGATGATAATAATAAATACAGTAAAAAATCATAAATAAATAATCATAAATAAAATACTAATGATGATATTAATAATAAATACAATAAAAAATAAAAAAAAGGTTTATATTTGCCCCTTTATATAGCTTTAATTCCTGTGTATGAACCTGATGTTTTGGTTTGTGAGTCAGGGATCAAGGAGTTTGGCTTTAATTTGTTAGCCAATTATTAGATAAAAATAAATAATAATAATAAAAAAATAAAATACTAATGATGATAATAATAATAAATACAATAAATAATCATAAATAAAATACTAATGATGATAATAATAATATTAATAATACATACAATAAATTATCAAATAATAATAATAATAATCAAAAATAAAAAAATACATACTAGTGGTGCACCGAAATGAAAATTCCGGTGCCAAAACCAAAAATTCAGGATGCACTTGGCCAAAACCGAAACTAAAATTGATGGTTTTTAAAAATGTTATATATATTTTTTTGTAAATTATTGTATTATATTCAACTTTTTATTTAATATCATGAATTTGTATGAACATGGATTTATCTGTCGGCCAATAACGGCACCTTTTAAAGCGTGGTTTAAAAATCCTGCTGGCTGCATTTTTGGTGCATATTTAGTCAGCACCTCCCCATTGAAATGCATTGACAACGCACCAAGAACGCATCAAATATGCACCCGTGTTGTGTTTGTGATGCATTTTTTTTTAGTCGCATGACCTATGAAAAACACACCATAAGCACAGTAAAATCGCAGCAAAATTGCGGCAAAATCGCTGGCGTTTTAGGCAGCCATTATCGGCATTTTGTTTTGCTTTTTAACATTGAAAACCCTATTTTTTTGGCTGATATTTTTCGGTGGCCGGAATGTCAGTGCATCACTAATAGATACAGTATATTGGTAATAATAATAATAATAATATTGTAGATATAGAGGAATGGGATTATAACGGTACAGCTGTCAAATATTTCATAACAAGTTGAATAAAAAAATAGGATTTCTTTATTACTACAAAAGGATAAAGAAAGAAATAAAGAAAAAAATAAACAGGGGATATTGAATAATAATAATACATTTTTGTTATAGTAAATAACAATAATAAAGATAAAATATTTATATTAACCCTAATACTAACCCCTAATTCCAACCCTAACCTCTAATCTATATAAATAAATAAGAAGTATATGTCTAACTGAGGCTTACTATATTTATCATTATTATGGATGTAATAAAACTGTATTTTGACTGTATGTATGTAATTTTCTTTCCTCTCATGTACAATGAAAAACCTTAATAAAAATATTTAAACAAAAAAAAAAAATAATGTAAAAAAAAATAAATAAATAAAAGCGGATAAAAAAAAAAAGCTGAAAAACATAGCAACAAGTGATGAAACCTGCGGCCTCAGTGTATAGTGTGATAACGTTTCTCTGTTCTTATCCACTGGCACTGTTACTTGTTTTTCGTAGAACACGCACCAGCCTGATGTGATTCACATGTTTTCACCAAATATCACAGTGCCGTGTAATGACGTGAGTCATTTCTTACGAGTGTCAGCCTGTTGCCTGATAATAATATCTGACCCAGAACTGGTAAAGAAAACCGGGATATCACTTAATACTAGTTTTACAGAATAAAGAACGGCAAGCTAAAATTATATGGTCAGTTGGCATCTGGGATATCCCTATAGGTGGTCTGGCAATGGAATTATTACTCCAACACACTAATATGTCTGGCTACACTTGACAGAATTTGGTTTCCTTTTCTGCTGCATTTTGATAGCAAAGCTGTCACAGCCAGGGAAGCAGCTAATCAAGCACAATCTGTGCATGATTAGCTGCATTAGAGGGCAAGGGAGGGGAGGGGGGTGTTCTTATAAACCCCTGATATCTATGGAGAGGGGGGGGTGGTCGTATAAACTCCTGATATCTATGGAGTGGGGGTGGTCTTATAAACCCCTGATATCTATGGAGGGGGTGGTCTTATAAACCCTTGATCTCTATGGAGAGGGGGGTGGTCTTATAAACCCCTGATATCTATGGAGAGGGGGGGGTGGTCTTATAAACCCCTGATATCTATGGAGTGGGGGTGGTCTTATAAACCCCTGATATCTATGGAGGGGGTGGTCTTATAAACCCTTGATATCTATGGAGTGGGGGTGGTCTTATAAACCCCTGATATCTATGGAGAGGGGGTGGTCTTATAAACACCTGATATCTATGGAGAGGGGGTGGTCTTATAAACACCTGATATCTATGGAGAGGGGGTGGTCTTATATCTATGGAGGGGGGGTGGTCTTATAAACCCTTGATAGAGAGGGGGTGGTCTTATAAACACCTGATATCTATGGAGAGGGGGTGGTCTTATAAACCCCTGATATCTATGGATAGGGGGTGGTCTTATAAACCCCTGATATCTATGGAGGGGGTGGTCTTATAAACCCCTGATATCTATGGAGGGTGGGTGGTCTTATAAACCCTTGATATCTATGGAGAAGGGGTGGTTTTATATACCCCTGATATCTATGGAGTGGGGGTGGTCTTATAAACCCTTGATATCTATGGAGAAGGGGTGGTTTTATAAACCCCTGATATCTATGGAGTGGGGGTGGTCTTATAAACCCTTGATATCTATGGAGAAGGGGGTGGTCTTATAAACCCCTAATATCTATGGGGGGTGGTCTTATAAACCCCTGATATCTATGGAGAGGGGGTGGTCTTATAAACCCCTGATATCTATAGAGGGGGGTGGTCTTATAAACCCCTGATATCTATGGGGGGTGGTCTTATAAACCCCTGATATCTACATAAAGAGGACCTGTTACCTGCCCAAAGCTATCACAATGGGGCAGATTAGCCTAATAAAGTAAATGAAAATAAGTGTAAAGAAAGGAAAAAAAAAAGCGCTGCAGCGCTCCATAGTGCGTGGCTGTATAATGTTTAGGGGACCCATTGATTTCAACTTTCCATCTAGTAAATCTTCTTCCCTTGTTGTTTTAAAGCAGAGTTCTGTCTAATTTTTTTTTTTTTTCAAAATTCAGCAGCTACAAATTCTGTAGCTGCTGACTTTTAAAAATAAGGACACTTACCTGTCCAGGGCACCCACAATGTCGGCACCCGAAGCCGACTCGTCTCTCGGGTGGAGGTGCCACCATCTTTGGTATGGGAACCAGGAAGTGGCTTCACTTCTTGGTTCCCTACTGCGCATGCGCGACTCCACTGGTCCCTGCTGTCTTCTGGGACCTGTGTGTCTCCCAGAAGACAGCGGGGGGGGGGGGGTTGGTTGAAGTTGCTGGAAGTGGCGTAGATACCCGTGGGTGGCTCGGCTATCTATGCCCAGAAGTGGGAGCAAAATACCTGTATTAGACAGGTATCTGCTACCCCCTCCCCCCTCCCCCTGAAAGGTGCCAAATGTGACACCGGAGGGGGGAGGATTCCGAAAAGCGGAAGTTCCCTTTTTGGGTGGAACTCCACTTTAACTTTTTATAGTAAAACATTTTTTTTCTGCCAGTAAATCCCTTATACAGCCCACTTCCTGTTTCTTGTCTGGTCATTAGCCTTAGGCTTATGACATCATACACAGCTCTCTCTCTCTCACTCTCGTGAGAGTTTGCCAGGAAGGGAGGGGCGGATGAGTCATAAGAGGGCCAATGAGAGCTGCAGAGCTGGAGGTGTGCCTCTGTGTAAATCCAGGAAGTGAACAGGCAGCAGCTTCAGCTGCCCACAGTTAAAATGGCCGCAGCCAGACTCAGTGAAGGGAGATTTCGGCAGCATATTTGGCAAGTACAGAATCACAGTATATATAAAATAATATGCAACGTGGTTGGAGGGAAGCTTCAGAATGACAAAGATGTTTTTATTACAAATTATGTGAGCGGACCGCAGTTCCTCTTTAATGCAACGCACAAATGTGAACGGACCCTCGTGGATTTTTAATGGACACCTAACTGAATTAAATGTGGTTCTATTATTATACCTGTTTATGTTTCTACTTTATATTTGAGTTAAAAACACTTTTTATTCTCAAAACGAAAGGAACGTCTTTATATTTCATCCCGTGAAATATAATCTTATTTTCTTGAGGAAATAAGCTTTTCTATTGAGTAAAAGAGAAAATTCTCTGGATGAAAGGATTTTTTTTTTAAAGCAGACAAAAAAAAAAAGGAATAGAATTGCTGAGGTACCTAAAGCAATAGTAAAACCAAAAAACAAAATGTTATATATTGCAGCTGATCAGTTTTTAGATGTGATGGCTGCATTAATTTTTCCTTTTTTTTTTTTTACTTTATTTTCACCTGGTGATCCTGCCAGTAAGCCTGTTATTTTTCAACTTTCTTTAACAAGCTAAGCTGTCCAGCAAAATGGCAGTTAGATGGGTGGGGCAAACCATTTACCACCGATAGGGGTGCTTACAATAATCGTCTTCATTTTATTCATGTAAAACCTTGCTGTAACTGCTTACAAAAGTGTTAAAGCGGAGTACCACCCAAAAATGGAACTTACGCTTTTCTGCCCCCCCCCCCCCCCCCTTCGGTGTCACATTTGGCACCTTTCGGGGGGAGCAAATACCTGTCTAATACGGGTATTTTGCTCCCACTTCCGGGAATAGATACCCACCTGCGGGTATCTGCACTACTTCTGGCGCCTTCTCCGCCCCCCGGCTGTCTTCTGGGAGACACAGAGGTCCCAGAAGACAGCAGGGACCAGTGGGATAGTGCAGCACGGATCCTGGGCCCCCTACTGTTTAGGAGGCTATGGCAGACTGTAGCAGGCATCCTAGGGACCTCAATGTTGGGGAGGCAAATCCTAGGGCCGTCACTGTTTGGGAGGCTATAGCAAATTGGAGGACACATCCTAGGTCCCTTACTATTGGGTAGGCAAGCCCTAGGGCTTTTTGGGGGGCTATGGTTGACACAGCCTAAGTCCATCGCTGTTGGGAAGGTTAATCCTAGGGCCCTCACTGTTTGGGAGGGTTTGGCAGACTGCATGACACCTCCTAGGTCCCTTAGGATTAGGAAGGAAAATCCTAGGGCCCTCACTGTTTAGGAGGCTATGGCAGATTGAAGGACACATCCTGGGTCCCTTACTAATGGGTAGGCACTAGGCAAGATCTAAGGCCCTCATGGTTTGAAAGGCTACAGCAGACTGCAGCAGACTTCCTGGGGCCCTTACCATTGGGAAAGCAAATCTGAGGGTCCTCACAGTATTGGAGGCTATGGCAGACTGTAGTAGACATCCTAGGGCCTTCACTGTTGGGTAGGAAATTATTAGGGCTCTCACAGTTGGGGAGGCTAGGCAGACTGTAGCAGACATCCTAGGGCCCTCACTGTTGGGTAGGTGAATATTAGGCCCCTCACTGTTTCAAAGGTTATAGCAAACTGCATTATACATCCTAGGTCCCTTTTTGTTGGGAAAGCAAATCCTAGGGCCCTCACCGTTTGGGAGGATATGGCCAACTGTAGCATGCATCCTAGGGCCCTCACTGTTTGGGAGGCTATGCCAGATTTGCAATGCACATCCTAGGTCCCTCAGAATTGGGGAGGAACATCCTAGGACCCTCATTGTTTGGAAGGCTATGGGCCTATGGCATACAGCAGAAGACATCCTAGGGACCTCATTGTTCGGTAGGCTTATCCTAGGGCCCTCACTGTTTAAAAGACTACAGCAGACTGCATGTCACATCCTAGGTTCTCTACTGTTGGGGAGGCAAATCTTGTTTGGGAGGCTATGGCAGATTGAAGGACACTTCCTAGGTCCCTTAGCATTGTAGAGAAAAATCCTAAGGTTCTCACTGTTTGGGAAGCTATGACAGATTGAAGGACACTTCCTTCCTAGGTCCCTTAGCATTGGGGAGGCACATCTCAAGGTTCTCACTGTTTGGGAAGCTATGACAGATTGAAGGACACATCCTAGGACCCTTACTCTTGGGGAGGCCAATCCTAGGGCCCTCATTGTTTGAAAGATTACAGCAGACTGCAGGACAAATCCTTGATCCCCCTACTATTAAGGGGGGAAATCCTGTTTGGGAGGTTATGGCAGATTGAAGGACACATCGTAGGTTCCTTAGCATTGGGGCGGCAAATACTAAGGCCCCCAATATTTGGGAAACTATGACAGATTAAAGGACACATCCTAGAACCCTTACTATTGTGGAGGCAAATTCTAAGGTCCTCGCTGTTTTGGAGACTATGACGGATTGAAGGACACATCTTAGGTCCCTTACTCTTGGGGAGGCCAATCCTAAGGTTCTCACTGTTTGGGAAGCTATGACAGATTGAAGGACACATCCTAGGACCCTTACTCTTGGGGAGGTCAATCCTAGGGTCCTCATTGTTTGAAAGACTACAGCAGACTGCAGGACAAATCCTTGATCCCCTACTATTAAGGAGGCAAATCCTGTTTTGGAGGTTAAGGCAGACTGAAGGACACATCTTAGGTTCCTTAGCATTGAGGAGGCAAATTCTAAAGTCCTCACTGTTTGGAAAACTATGACAGATTGAAGGAAACATTCTAGAACCCTTACTATTGTGGAGGAAAATTCTAAAGTCCTCACTGTTTGGAAAACTATGACACATTAAAGGACACACCCTGGAACCCTTACTATTGTGGAGGCAAATTCTAAAGTCCTCGCTGTTTTGGAGACTATGACGGATTGAAGGACACATCTTAGGTCACTTACTCTTAGGGAGGCCAATCCTAAGGTTCTCACTGTTTGGGAAGCTATGACAGAATGAAGGACACATCCTAGGATCCTTACTCTTGGCGAGGCCAATCCTAGGGCCCTCATTGTTTGAAAGACTACAGCAGACTGTAGGACGAATCCTTGATCCCCCTACTATTAAGGGGAAAAATCCTGTTTGGGAGGTTATGACAGATTGAAGGACACATCTTAGGTTCCTTAGCATTGGGGAGGCAAATACTAAGGCCCCCCAATGTTTGGGAAACTATGACAGATTGAAGGACACATCCTAGGACCCTTACTATTGTGGAGACAAATTATAAGGCCCTCACTGTTTGGAAAACTATGACACATTAAAGGACACACCCTAGAACCCTTACTATTGTGGAGGCAAATTCTAAGGTCCTTGCTGTTTTGGAGACTATGACGGACTGAAGGACACATCTTTGGTCCCTTACTCTTAGGAAGGCCAATCCTAAGGTTCTCACTGTTTGGGAAGCTCTGACAGATTGAAGGACACATCCTAGGGCCCTTACTCTTGGGGAGGTCAATCCTAGGTCCCTCACTGTTGGGAACAGTACAGCAGACTGCAGCAGACATCTTAGGGTCCTCACTGTTGAAGCAGCTGTGGTCTAATTTAGACATTTTTGGGATAGTAGTGCTGTTTTTCCTCTAGTTACAGAGATAATAATCAATGCTGCAGATCAGAACCCTTCATAAATGTATAGATGCTCATGCAGTAGAGTAAGGCACTTAAGAATTCAAGGGTTGGGAGGAAAAGGTCTTTTGCCCTGGTCTGTACCAATGGGGTTTGAATTGCCAAAGACGGTGCACTTTGCAAAGTGCAGTTGCACTTGGCAAGTGCAGTTGCTCCAGAGCTTAGTAAATGAGCAGAAGCTCTGCCGACTTCCATCGTTCAATTATGTGCAAGCAAAAATGCTGTTTTTTTTTTTTTTTATTTTCCTTGCTCGTGATTGTTTTATTTTTTATTTTTTTATATATTTTTATTTTTTTATTTTATTTTTTATTTTTTTTTAGCATTTCAAAAAAAAAAAAAATTCAAACATTATCTTGAAATGCAATGCAAAAAAAAAAAAAAAAAATAGGCATTCTTTGTAAAGTGAAGCTTTACCTAATTTACTATGTCCTGGAGCAACTGCGCTTGCTGAGTGCACAGTCTATTTGTCTTTAGTAAATCCACCCCAATGTTTCCTAGCCTTTAGCTATACTCGAATGGGGTTATTGAACCCTGACAAATTCCATTGTGCGAAATTTGTCAGAATTATTTCTGCCTATATAACTTGTGTCAGGATGTTGTTCATGGGAAGAGCTGGAGCGGAGCACACAACAAGATAATTGTTTTCTTTACCCCCCCCCCCCCCCACCTTTTTTTACCATCATTTTCTCATGTATCTAGTTATCTAGTAATAGGCAGGCCGCTGTACTGCAATGTGAGCATTAATATGGATCAATTACTCATTTGTGCTATATAAATTCACAGTGGCCTGAGGCAATCACATACAGTACATGTTACGACTCTAAACTCACCACAAGCTTTTTTTTTTGTATACAATCTCGGAGACAGCCAATGGGGAAAGTCTGCAGGAAGCTCACTTCAATGTAGATTCGCCTTCCCGTACTGTCCTCTGGCTATGGCTTTGTAATCTCAAAAAAGAGTCATTATTTCCCCAGAAATGTTACATATGAACGGGGGGGGGGGGGGGGGGGGGGTTCTACAATTATAAGCAGCAGATCATTATACTTAAAGTGGTGGGACACCCTGAAAACAAAAACTTTTAAAAATGTTAGTAACAATTTCAAATGAAAAAAAAAAAAATTTTTTTTTTTTTACTTGCCAGAAATGGCTGTTGCTAGGCAGATCGTCCTAATCTGCCTCCTCCAGCACCGCGGTGATCTTCTCTCCTTCCGTCTTCTAGTGAATGGGGCGCAGTGTGTTATGGGAACGGTGTCCCACAACACATCGCGTTCCCCATTTACAAATCCGACTCGCGCTTGCGCAGTAGGCCGCACGCCGACTCGCGCATGCGCATTTCCCTTACTGAGGATGGCGGTGCTGGACCCGGATGTCCCTCGGCCTCCACGACCGACATCGCGGGCGCCCTGGGAGGGTAAGTGTACTTATTAAAAGTCAGCAGCGACTTTTTTTTTTAGCTGCTGACTTTTAAAAAAAATTTTTTAAGCTGAAACACCGCTTTAACTATATAATATACTATAATATACTCCGTAAGTCAGTGTTACTAGCCACTTCAGCCCCGGAAGATATGGCTGCTGAATGACCAGGCCATTTCTATGCGATTCGGCACTGCGTCACTTTAACTGACAATTGCGCGGTCGTGCGACGTGGCTCCCAAACAAAATTGACGTCCTTTTTTCCCCACAAATAGATCTTTCTTTTGGTGATATTTGATCACCTCTGCAGTTTTTATGTTTTGCACTATAAACAAAAAAAGAGCGACAATTTTGAAAAACAACTTGTAAACAACACATCTAAAAAAGAACACCCTTCCTGCCCAGACCAATTTTCAGCTTTCAGCGCTCTCGCACTTTCAGTGACAATTGCGCGGTCATGCAATGCTGTAACCAAATGAATTTTTTATCATTTTGTTCGCACAAATAGAGCTTTAGTTTGGTGGTATTTATTCGCAACTCCGTTTTTTATTTTTTGCGATATAAGCGAAAACATAGCGGAAATTTTGAAAAAAAAAAACAATATTTTCTCCTTTCTTTTTTAAAAGAAATCCAATAAAATCTAATTTTGTCATAAATTTAAGCCAAAATGTATTCTGCTACATGTTTTTTGTAAAAAAAAATCCGTTAAGTGTATAATAATTGGTTCGCGTGATCACGGACATATGTACGCAAATGATCATGTAAAAGGGGTGTGCAGGTGATCACGGACATATGTGTGCAGATAATCATTGGCACATGTTATTTTACTGGGACATATGTGAGGGACATGTGTTTTTATTATTTGGGGACATGTGTGTTTTGGGGACATGTGTGTTTTACTGTGGGGACATGTGTGTTTTACTGTGGGGACACTACACTGGTGATCAGTGAATAAAAAGCTGTAAAAAAACAGCTAATACTCACTGATCACCAGCCGCTGCAGCGATCCACTCTCCTCTCCTCACCGACGACTTCCGTGTGAGGAGAGGAGAGCCAATTGCCTAGCAGCCGGCTGTTTGTTTACATCACATGACGGCTGTGATTCGACACGGCTGTCATGTGATCAGGAGGGCCAATCACCGAGCCCTCCTGCCGATCCGAGATGCGCCGTGTCCGGGTGACACGGCCGCATCGGGATAGCGCCGCTGCGCGCGCGCGCGCGATCCCTCTACTTCTGAAGGACGTTCCGGAACGTCCATTCAGAAGTAGACGGCTCCCACCCGGCCGTATATATACATTGGCCGGGTGGGAAGTGGTTAAATGGTTAAAGATGAGATAAAAAAAAAAAAAAAGCTCCAATGGTACTAGCGCCACTCCAAAGTCGCACAATTCCCGTTGCGACTTTGGGGAGCGCCTTTTAACCCCTTCCTGCCCAGGCCAATTTTCAGCTCTGTCACACTTTGAATGACAATTACCCGGTCACGCTACACTGTAACCATGTGACATTTTAATATTTTGTACTTTTTGCTTCAATAAATATCCAATTTTTTTTTTAAAAAAAGGAAATTTTTTCTCAGTTTAGGACGATATGTATTCTTCTACATATTTTTGGTAAAAAAAAAATCGCAATAAGCATATATTGATTGGTTTGCACAAAAGTTATAGTGTAGGATAGATTTATAGCATTTTTATTATTATTATTTTTTTACTAGTAATGGCGGCGATCTGCAATTTTTATCGGGGCTGCGACATTATGGCGGACACTTTTGACAAATTTTTGGGACCATTGGCATCTATACAGTGATCAGTGCTATAAAAATGCACTGATTACTGTAAAAATGTCACTGGCAGGGAAGGAGGTTAACACTAGGGGGCGATCAAGGGGTTAAAGAGGAGGGCCCACAAAAAAAGGGGCCCCCCTCGTTCCCCGGCGCCGGCATTCTTAATGTGGGCACCCGGCTGTGGCTTCACAGCCGGGCACCCACTGCGCGTGCGCGAGCGGCGCCGTGCGCCGTGATTCGACGCGTACTCATCTGGGACACGTGACAGGTCCCAGATGACTGTGCGGTGCCTAGGGGAAATGACGTCAGTTGCTGGGCACTGAAGGTGGCAGACTACAAGGGACCCCCTAGCAACAGGCATTTAGAGGTGAGTAAAACATTTTTTTTTTCAATTATTTTTTTTTAATTTTTTTTATGATTTTTAAGACTTTTTTTTTTTTTTTTGGTGGCAACACCACTTTAACTGTGTTCCCTGTGTGTGTTTCTAACTGTAGGGGGAGGGGCCTGACCTAGAGGAGATGACAGATCGTAGTTCCTAGCTATTAGGAACTCACGATCTGTCTCTCCTCACAGAACAGGGATTTGTGTGTTTACACACACAAGTCACTGTTCTGCCTCTCGTGCCCGTGATCACTAGTGGCCGGCTACCATCGCGACCATCGGCCACGAGCATCTGCACCCCCGCAGTGCAGCGGGCGCGTGCCTCCAGCGGCATGCGCGCGCCTGCTATCCCGCTTAAGGAAGCCGACGTATAGCTACAACAGCTCCCGGGATCGTGCCAACCTGCCGCATACAGCAGCTGGTCGGCAAGCGGCTAGAGTCATTTTTATTATTTGGGAGTATTACCCTTACAGATGGACAGGCAGCATGAAATTATTTTTAAGGTAAATAATATGGAGGTGCACCGAATAGAAATTTTGAGTGGGGATATCGGAATGATGTAAAAAAAAAAAATGATTCGCACTCCGGTTGTTGCTCTTAAAATGTCTTTATTTTATTGAATAGCCCCAGTGAACAAACGCAGATTAAGTCAGTTGACGCGTTTCAGCCTTTAAGGCCTTAGTCATAAATGGTTATGTGTGACATTATGAAGTGATATAATACATGTTGATCCCGGGGGGGGGGGTTGTTAGTTGTAGAAGGGATCAGGGAAGGGATGTTCCTCCTGCTCTCACTGACTGTTGCTGCCGATGGGGTGGATGCATTTTGGGAACCCCATAAAAGTGACCAGGCGGATCTAGAAGATCACTTTTATTGGAAGAGTAGCAAGTAAGCTCACAGCTTGCTTTAACCAATTTTCTGCCATGCCGTTTAGGAACGTAGCTTGGTAGACAAGGGGTTAAATCATTTTTAAGTCTCGGGGAGGACCCCTGCTAAAAAACATTTCATTTTGGGGTCAGTGGGGAACATTTGGCACTATTGCAATGGTAGTCAGAATGCCACCCTTACAGACATCTGAACACATAGGCGTGCGAAGGGGGTGTGCGCATGGGCACACCCTAATCACTCTGTGCGATGCCAATTCCCCCTACTGCCTGGGCTTCCCCCAGTGTTGTGCCCACCTACAGCAGTGCTGCTAGCTTCCCCCCTCCCCCGCTGGTGCAGGGGATGTTCCAGGATAGAGAGCAGGGGGAAGAGGCTAATCAATAGGTCATTTACCAGCCTCCTCTTTTTCTAAATAAATACAGTAAACATATTCTTTCACTGTGTTCTTTTACAACTGAAGCATTGCAAACTTTGTTTATTATGCTTCAGTTTGTGAATGGACAGGAAACCGCTCAGCACAGAGCACTCCCCATTCATTCCCTGTCCAATGCAGCTGAGGCTGCAGAAAAAGGCATGTATGTTTGAGCTTTGGGGTGCAAACCCTAATGCAATAGGCTGTGCACACTTACACTATATTGCCAAAAGTATTGGGACACCTGCCTTTACACGCACATGAACTTTAATGGCATCCCAGTCTTTGTCCGTAGGGTTCAGTATTGAGTTGGCCAACCCTTTGCAGCTATAACAGCTTCAACTCTTCTTGGGAAGGCCGACCACAAGGTTTAGGAGGGTGTCTATGGGAATGTTTGACCAATCTTCCAGAAGAGCATTTGTGAGGTCAAGCGCTGATGTTGGACGAGAAGGCCTGGCTCACAGTCTCCACTCTAATTCATCCCAAAGATGTTCTATCAGGTCTGTGTGCAGGCCATTCAAGTTCCTCCACCCACAACTTGCTCATCCGTGTATTTATGGACCTTGCTTTGTGCACTGGTCCAAATCATTTGGTGGAGGAGGGGATTATAGTTCGGGGGTTGTTTTTCAGGGGTTGGCCCCTTAGTTCCAGTGAAGGCAACTCTTAAGGCGTCAGCATACCAAGACATTTTGGTCAATTTCATGCTCCCAACTTTGTGGGAACAGTTTGGGGACGGCCCCTTCATGTTCCTACATGACTGCCCACCAGTGCACAAAGCAAGGTCCATAAAGACATGGATGAGTACATTTGGGGTGGAGGAACTTGACTGGCCTGCACAGAGTCCTGACCTCAACCCGATTGAACACCTTTGGGATGAATTCGAGCGGAGACTGTGAACCAGGCCTTCTCATCCAACATCAGCGCCTGACCTCGCAAATGCGCTTCTGGAAGAATCGTCAAACATTCCCATAGACACCCTCCTAAACCTTGTGGACGGCCTTCCCAGAAGAGTTGAAGCTGTTATAGCTGCAAAGGGTGGGCCAACTCAGTATTGAACCCTACGGACTAAGACTGGGATGCCATTTAAGTTCATGTGCTTTTAAAGGCAGGCGTCCCAATACTTTTGGCAAAATAATGTATGTCTGAACAAATCGTTGGTGGCTCTGCCAAGTGGTATTGGCCCAGAACCGTGCAGGCGCCATAAAATGGAAGATCAGTCAGCCACAGGTCCAGGAACCCCTAACGACCTCTGGAGGGACCCTGAGGAACAGTGGTTGGGAATGGCTACTGAGTTGAACTCCTATGAGAAGGCCATAAGATCTTATTCGCCAGTTGCTGAACGATTTCAGTGAGCTTTATGTTCTGGCAGCACTTGTAGGTACTAAATGTTATTACTACGCAGCTTACCATCGCACTGCACGGTGCTGCAGTTTTGATGGGCATAAGCAACGCTCTGCTAAAAAGCTGCATATATCGTTTTTTCCAAAGAGTAATCTTCCTCTCTGATAGCATGCCAGCTGATTACATTGCAGCAAATATGACTACATTTGTTACAGCGTAATAGCTGTGAACTTCTAATTAAGGAAGACATGGCAGCTCAATTGCTCTTACGTTGCAACAGAGTTACAGAGGAGATAAAGGATAAATGTGATATTACACAGCCCAAGGGAGTCTTGGGTGTGACCTGAAGATATATCAAGTTGCATGCACCCTATTCATCATGTATTTGCATCCTTTATTGCTGGCATGTGCAAGTAGTACAGTTTGCAAACAGAAAAAAAAACTCTGTGCTTAGGTATATCCTTATCGTGCAGCTGCTAACATCAACACAGCTTGTAATACTAAAGCCAAAATAAATGTGTATAAAAGAATAGTGCAGCGCTGTATCATATGAACAACAATATTAAATGATGGCGTGTTTATATGTTCTCCGAAAACAATTAGCATAAAAAAATTAGCATAGAAAAATAATAAATAATATACAGTTTGCGGTGCATGATCACATTACTCCTGAAGGCCCCATCCAATGCGTTTCATCACAGATGACATCGTGGGGGGGGGGGGGGGGTCACAAGGTCCCTTTGAACATTGGGTCCGCTGCGTTGTGTGATCGGTAGAAGAGTTATATTTCCAGTGGATTTCTTTCTCTGCGCTTGCACTTTGGAAATTTCTTCTTTGTGTTCTTCTTATGTTAATTGTTTATTGAGAACATATATACATACATATTTGTCCGAAACCATGAAATCAGAAGTACAGTTAAATCACACTTGTATAATAATAAAAGTAAATAGAACAAATGTGGTCAAAACATAGCCAGAGTTCAGTAACCGGAAAGGATAGTCAGGCAAGCCAAACGTCAGGGAGCTGGAGATGAGCGTAGTAAAACAGTAAGCAGGATCTGGAGCCTGAAGGGATGTCAGCTAGGGGTGCAACGGATCGTCGCCGATCCGTGATCCGAACGGGCCACCCCGTTCGGATCGGCACACCCCGCGATCCGCGGAGCGTTCCTCGGCCTTAGGAAAGGCCGCGGCTTCGGCCTAGCTCCGGAGCGGCGGCGGCCATCTTTGTACACCCGGCGGCCTTGGAAAGGCCGCGGCTTCGGCCTAGCTCCGGAGCGGCGGCCATCTTGGTACACCCGGCCACTGTTTACAATGTGATCGCTCCGTCAAACGACGGAGCGATCACTTGTAAACATACCCTGCATTACCCAGCATATACTCTGCATTTACCCAGCATATACTCTGCATTTACCCAGCATATACTCTGCATTTACCCAGCATATACTCTGCATTTACCCAGCATATACTCTGCGATACTCTGCATTTACCCAGCATGTACTCTGCGATACTCTGCATTTACCCAGCATATACTCTGCGATACTCTGCATTTACCCAGCATATACTCTGCGATACTCTGCATTTACCCAGCATATACTCTGCGATACTCTGCATTACCCAGCCGATACCCAGCCAATACTCTGCGATACCCAGCTGATACCCAGCCAATACTCTGCGATACCCAGCCAATACTCTGCGATACCCAGCCAATACTCTGCGATACCCAGCCAATATTACAGTGGGGAGAGGATGTGGATATTACAGTGGGGGAGATGACGTGGAGATTACAGTGGGGGAGATGACATGGAGATTACAGTGGGGGAGATGACGTGGATATTACAGTGGGGGAGATGACGTGGATATTACAGTGGGGGACTATATGGTGGTGGAATTTTCACAGGTTTTTGCAAATTCAATTATTATTTGCTGATCCGAAAAATGATCCGATCCGTGACTCCTGATCCGAGGATCGATCCGATCCGTGAGTTTTTTGATCCGTTGCACCCCTAATGTCAGCCAAGCAAGTCTTTTAACAGGAATGCAGGAGGAGCACGTCTCTGTGATGTTGACCAAGGTGAAGGCAGAGATCCTCTGGGTTGGACGGCCTAATCAGATGTGTGTGTGTGTGTGTGTGTATGTAGATGTGAAGCTGTATTCAATGTCTCATGGAGAGTGTCTGCAGCTGTCCTCGTGGTGCGAGTGTGTGACTCCCAAAACTCTCTGTTACCAGCCTTTTACTCCTAAATTCAGCCCCCACCTTCTCCTATAAAGGCTGGCTTGGCTTAAAGTGACTTATAGTCCTACAGAAAATCACGGGCTTTCCTGAGACATATCTTTCCTCCCACCTCTCTCGCAAGGGTGGGGGTCGACATTCCTGAAGTTAACTTATAAAATATACGTTTCCTTTAACTTCTAAATCAAATACTACATATAGCAGTAGGTATATTATATTCATTTAAAACGCAATGTTCTTATTAATATCCTAATCAAGAAATATTGTAATATAAAGAAATTATGATCTTAACTAAAACATGAACCTTTACATCTTAAAGTATGTGAATCCTTCCTTCTCACAGATGGGGGAAGGTGAAAGCTCAGCTCACTCTTACTTATTGCCATATGTGAGCTCTACATAGAACTGCTTATGAAGTTTATAACAATGTATATATTTTCACAAGTATAAAAGTCTATATATAATTTCACGTTTTCCATACATAGAAAAGATATAAATATATATATTTATATATACAATTCAATTATTATGTAAGCTCTAATCCATTCATTCATTTGTTAATATTTGTTAATAATGAATATTCTAACAAGAGACTGCAGAGTAATGCTGGGAAGCAACCATGGATGTGTAGAGGCCGGCAAACCAGCATGGAGCGCACAGTGAGGCAGTTCTGAGAAGCCGAGGACAGCAAACGTTGGGGGCGTGGCTACGCATTTCAGGGCCTTATACACCCCTTTCTCAAGCTGAATGAGAAAGGTGTGTATGGGGCTTTGAAATGCGTATCCACACTGTGTGATCCAGGGTCTCTGCTTTCAGAAAATATATAGTGTACTTTTTTTTTGGGGGGGGGGGGGGGGCAATAAAGCAAAAAAAAAAAAAAGCATTTTTAAACATGTTTGCAACAAATTAAAAAATTGCCCCAGTAGGCAAATGGTTAAACATCTACCTCTGCATCTCCTAGTACTTCAAATATGTCAGGCTGACAACACTATGCAGTACATTACAGCTTAGCAGACAGGCACTGACACTAAGCATGACTTGTAGTGTGTATGGGCGGTGGATTATGGTATGTTCTTATATTGATACATTTCATATCATTTTACTGGCAGTATTTATTACATAGTAAATGCTTTATAGATTTTGAGATTACTGGAATTAAAGTGTCACTAAACCCGCATCATAAAAAAACTCTCAATAAATGGTGTATTCCATGCTGTTCATGCTCACTCATCACTATGAGATTCCTTTTCTCTATTCTGCAAAAATCCTGGTTGATCCCGCTGCTCTCTATCTCCCTCTTCTGGCCATGTCCCCAATGCAGCTGAGGATTCTGCAGAGCGGTGTTGGCAGCTCTGCACATGCTCAGTTTTCAGTGAGTTTCTATGCTGAGCAGTTGGGGCCTGTCCATGCGTCCGGCTCCCTAATCTACATGCAGGGCGCCGGATGCATGGATTCCTGTGGGTGGGTGTTTTTTTTTTTTTTTTGAAGCATGTGATTAGAGCCAGAGGCTCTAATAGGCTTCAAAAAAGGGTGGGCCCCAGGCCCACCCCCCCCCCAGGCCCACCCCCACCCAGTTGTGTGACAATAGCGAATTAATATTCGCTATTATCACACTGATTCTCCTCCCATCCAATCAGGAAGCCGGTCGCAAGGCCCATTTCCTAATTAGCCAGAAAGGAGAATCCATCCTATTGGCCTATGAGGAGGAAGGAGGAGGAGAAGTACAGCTGAGGAGATGCATGGGAAGCCCAACCAACGGATCCGGGACATGGAGGAGACTGAGGGGGGAAGCCGTCGTCTCCACCTGTTAGCACAGGGTGAGAGAGCTGGCAACGAGGGGGGGGGGGGGGGGTGGTGCGCGGTGCAGGGGCTGGAGCGATGGGGGGCAGGGCTAGGTCATGTGACAGCTGTATATCAATTAAGAAAAGGGTACTTGGATTTTTTTTTATTTATTTAAATAATTACAGAGCCGTCATCAATATACAGAAATAGCAGGGATAATGTACATTACACAGAGTGTGTGTTTAGTATCACTTTAACCACATGCCTACCAGAATCTTTCACCCCTTCCTGCCCAGGCCAATTTTTAGCTTTCAGCACTGTCATGGTTTGAATGACAATTGCGCGGTCATGTAACACTGTACCCATATGACATTTCTATGATTCTTTTTTACACAAATAGAGCTTTCTTTTGGTGGTATTTAATCACCACTGGGGTTTTTTATTTTTTGATAAACAAATGAAAAAAGGCTGAAATTTTGAAAAACAAAACAAAAAACTTTCTCTTAGTTTCTGTTATAAAATTTTGCAAGCAGGCAAATTTTCTCCTTCACTGATGGGCACTGATGAGGCAGGACTGATGAGGCAGCACTGATGGGCACTGATAAGGCGGCACTGGTGGGAACTAATGGGAAGGCACTGATGAGGCTGCACTGATAGGCGGCACTGATGAGGTGGCACTGGTGGGCACTAATGGGAAGGCACTGATGAGGAGGCACTGATGAGCACTGATGAGGTGGCACTGGAAGGCACTAATGGGAAGGCACTGATGAGGCTGCACTGATAAGCAGCGCTGATGAGGCAGCACTGGTGGGCACTGATGAGGCTGCACTGATAGGCGGCACTGATGGGCACTGATGAGGTGGCACTGGTGGGCACAAATGGGAAGGCACTGATGAGGCTGCACTGATAGGCGCCACTAATGGAGACTGAGGTGGCACTGGTGGGCATAGCTCGCAACTGTCCCTGATTTCCAGGGACTGTCCCTGATTTGGAGCAATGTCCCTCTGTCCCTCTTTCCTCCTCATTTGTCCCTCATTTTGGTCTGATCTATATAAAATGCACTTTTTATCTTTCAAAAAGTGTTTCCCAGTGCTAAACCTTTCATTCAATTTCTAAACTGCTGCATTTATACATTTGTAAAGCCAATATAAAGGAAGTAGTGGTAAAAATAAGCATTTGTGGGTTTAACTAATACATTTTTTTGTATATTTCTCCTTTAAGGGGGCATGGAATCGGGTGTGTCCTATGACTACAAACGTTTGTTAGTAGGTGTCCCTCATTCCCATCTCAAAATGTTGGGAGGTATGCTGGTGGGCACTAATGGGAAGGCATTGATGAGTTTGCACTGATAGGCGGCGCTGATGGGCACTGAAGAGGTGACACTAGATGGCACTAATGGGAAGGCACTGATAAGGCTGCACTGATAGGAGGAGGCACTGATGGGCACTGATAGGCGGCACTGAAAAGCACTGATTGGTGGCACTGATAGGCAGCACTGATAAGTGAAACTGATGAGGAGGCACTGATGGGCACTGATAGGCAGCATGGTGGGCACTGTTGGGACTGCACTGATAATCCGGACACTGGTAATCAGTGCTCGGATTATCAGTGTAGATGTCCCTTCAACACAAGCCAGTTATTGGATAACCAGCTTATGTTTACATTGTGATCAGCTGTCATTGGACACAGCTAATCACGTGGTAAAAGACCGCTGTGATTGCCCCCCCCCCCCCCCCCCCCCCGATCTGTGATCAGCTGTGTCCTAAGGACGTAGTGATCACAGAGTGTGTCTGCACGCAGGCAGCGTGATCTTGCGATAACTTTCATGGATGACCTCCGGGCAATGCAAGCCGTCTTTTGGTTATAGTGCGGACAGGGAGGGGTTCATTTTTTATTTTGTTTTATTTTTTTTTACGTTTGCCTAGATCATTGGTTGTCAACCTATGAAGTAAAGGGGGCCTCAAATGCATCACAA
The DNA here is from genome assembly GCA_028564925.1 of Lithobates sylvaticus. NCBI lineage: Eukaryota > Metazoa > Chordata > Amphibia > Anura > Ranidae > Lithobates > Lithobates sylvaticus. Next base: position 11,255,250 of record CM053036.1, on the reverse strand, counting down.
ATGCAGCCCCAGACATCACCAAAGGGCCGCACATGTTGATCAATATATGTAATGCTGGAGAGGAGTGTCAGAGACTGCAGAGCTAACAGAGGAGATGAAGGTCAGAGAGTGAGGACAGGAGACATTGTTGGTGGGGGGGGGGGGGGAGGCTGCAGAAGACAATAGGAAGCTGGGAAGATGTTCCGTGAAGCTGGTAGAGATCAATGCTGTCATCCTAACCAATGTTCCCTCTACAGACTACTGAGGGCCGCACATCATCTACCAAAGGGCCACGCGTTGGGCGCTAGGGCCATACGGGCAAAGTATTGTACACAAGTGCTTTCTGTCACCTCGGTAATAGGTGCGAGATGCTCACAGAAAAGGTGTTCTCACTCCCCGGGACCTGCCGGGTGTTTCCTGTATTGTGAAAATAAAGAATAATGACGAGTTGAGTTGCAGAAAGTGATGCGCGGTCCGCGGTCAGGTTTATCGCCGCGGATCAGGAGACTTTGCCGCGGCGAATGAGGTGAGAGTTCTGGTGATGTTTTCCATCTGCTTTAAATTGATTGATTTATTTCACTTCAATTACTCGTGGTATTTAGATGGGAGTGATATGCCGGGGGGGATTAAGAAGCCGCTGCAGACTGAACAGAGGGAGGGAGGAGGGGGAAAAGCATGCTGGGTCTTCACAGCAAAGTGAGATCCCCCCCCCCCCCCACCAATCACACCCCGAACAAGCCGAGAGTACGGAAGAATAATATCCTTCGGCATCACAAAGGTCTTTATCTTGTGAATTGTTGGTGGGGAATTATACAGACCCTACAAGCCAGTGACTCCAGTTGCTTGGCTTTTATCCTATGCCGGCCTTTCTCAACCTAAATCCACCCCAGAGGAACCCTTAAAACTACCTCCAGGTCTTGGGAAACACTTGCTAAGGTTCATCAGGTATACTGTAAATCTGTGGTCTCCAACCTGTTGCTTGGGTGCTGGATATGGCCCTTTGCTGGCATTCACTGACACCAACAATGGGGCATAATTCCTCTGACTGACCCCAGTGATGGGGCACTATTTCTCCCACTGACACCGATGATGGGGCACTATTCCTCCCTCTGATACCAATGATGGGGCACTATTCCTCCCACTGAGACCAATGATGGGGCACTATTCCTCCCACTGATACCAATAATGGGGGACTATTCCTCCCACTGACACCAATGATGGGGCACTATTCCTCCCACTGATACCAACGATGGGGCACTCACTATTCCTCCCACCGACACCAATGATGGGACACTATTCCTCCCACTGATACCAATGAGGGGCACTATTCCTCCCACTGACACCAATGATGGGACACTATTCCTCCCACTGATACCAATGATAGGGGCACTATTCCTCCCACTGATACCAATGATAGGGGCACTATTCCTCCCCCACTGATACCAACGATGGAGCACCTATTTTGTGGCTTTTTACAAGCGTTTTACGAGATGAAAACCCTCAGGTGTGAATGCAGCCTAAATCATAATGAGCAGAAATCTGAAAACGACATATTTTTTCCTGACACATTTTTTTCCTGACGCCCCATGGACGTCCTATAAGTCCGCTGTGCTGTGTGAGATGTCCTGCAGCAGGTGTGAGTCTGCCCTCATTATCTACTCCCATTCTTGCAGCGTTGTCTTATTACGGAGGCAGATGGAGTCGGCTTCAGCTGTTCTGTTTCTGTCTCCTCCACTGACAAGAGTCACGCAGGCAGAAGAAATGCAGCACCTGCGTTGCTGAGACGGAGCTGCAGATGTTGGGGAACGGCGCTCTCCCTTTCTCTTTGTGTCATTCACGTTGGTTGGAGGCTGCAGCATATCGCTGACATATGTGTACTCCCCCCCCCCCCCCAACAATTGGAATACCTACAATATGCGGTATCAATTTTACCTGCAAAATGATTTTGTTAGCTATTCTTGTGATTTACACACTCACCACACTGCGTAGACAAGCAGGTGACACCTCCTTATCCTGATTTTGGCAATTTGATCTTGATTGCTCAGGCAGATACTGCCAGATACTCTTCTGATCCAGCAATTAGCTTCCCTTCCACCGATTCACACATGAAAGCCCTATTTTAAAAGAGAACTATAGGAATTTTGTTTATTTTAGAATCATACTTACTGTCCCCCCCCCGGCTCTAAGGCTGAGAACCAAGCGATCAAACACCGCTGATCGCTCTGTTCTCAGAGCTCCCTGAGCAGAGAGTTGGTGATTGTATGCTCTGCCCCTCCAGCGCTCACTGGATTACTAGGCTATGGAGGGGGTGGGAGCGGCCGGCTCAGGCTCTCAGTGGCTCACTGAGAGGCTGAGCTAGGTGCTGGCCCACGCATATGGGCAGGTCCCAACCATATGGTCATGATCTTTCCTGAGCCTGGACCGGATTTGTGACGTCAGCCGACAGCAGGCTTCAGCCGGCTGTCTGCTGAAAACGGGTCACAGGAGTGCAGAACGGACTACACACCTGTGATCCACTGGAGAGGTGCAGCCAAATGAGTCCATTCAAGGTTCTTATTTAAACTGAAGCCCTGATAAAGGGGGATTTTTTTTCTTACCCCTGAAATGCATTATCTGTTTTTTAGTACAAAATAATACATTTTATGCTTTGGTCATTTGTGCGTCTTTTTTATGATTTGGCAATGTGGCAGTCTTTTGATAGAAAGGTATTTTCAGGGCTGGGCTCGTGCTACTTAACGAGCAACTCTTTTCTTCCAGTGCTCAGAAGCTGCTCAGCTGTTGGTTAATTACCAGCCACTCGTTACCACAGTGACTCACCTGGTAACCATTACCTGCCTCATTAGTCCAGCCTACAGCCAGCACCAGCCAGCACCTTTTTTCTATTTCTATCTTTTTTCTATTTAAGCAGATTCCTCATCTCCTCCTTGCGTTGTCTATGATCTCTAGTGCGTTCCTTCCTTTGCTCCTGTGTATGACTTGGTCTGGCTGACATATTTTTCTGAAAAAGATGAAAAACCATCTTGAGTAAGGGCAAATGACTCATGTAGCATTTACCGTATTTATCGCAGTATACCACACACCTTTTCCCCCTGAAAACAGAGGGCAAATAACTGCCTCAGAAGGAATGGGGGAGGGGGGTCGAGCGCTGCTGGATTACACAGAGCTGGGATCTCTTGTTTACTCAGTGCTCGCAGTCACACACAGTCCCGCCTCTTTGACCGGCTCTTAGGATAGATGTCACATGTCCCAGCATAGGGACATGTGAGAGTCTATCATGGGGGCTGGTCCAGGAGGCGGGCCTGTATGTGACTGCGAGCGCTGAGTAAACTGAAGGTCCCTCTGTGTAATCCCGCACTGATCAGGCTGCATTGATGGGCAATGGTGAGGCTTCAGATGGGCACTGATCAGGCTGCGATGATGGGCAATGGCGAGGCTGCAGATGGGCACTGATCAGGCTGTATCAATGGGCAATGATGAGGCTTCAGATGGGCACTGATCAGGCTGCAGTAATAGGCAATGTTGAGGCTGCAGATGGGCACTGATCAGCCTGTATTAATGGGCAATGGTTGGGCTGCAAATGGGCACTGATCAGGCTGCATTGATGGGCAATAGTAAGGCTGCATTGATGGGCAATGGTTAGGCTGCAAATAGGCACTGATCAGACTGCATTGATGGGCAATAGTGAGGCTACAGATGGGCACTGATCAGGCTGTATTAATAGGCACCGGTGAGGCTGCAGATGGACACTGATCAGGCTGCATTGATGGGCAATAGTGAGGCTACAGATGGGCACTGATTAGGCTGCAATGATGGGCAATGGCGAGGCTGCAGATGGGCATTGATCAGGCTGCATTAATGGGCAATGGTGAGGCTTCTGATGGGCACTGATCAGGCTGCATTTATGGGCAATGGTGAGGCTGCAGATGGGCACTGATAAATAAATATAATCTACCTTCCTATCTATTTACTAATGTGTATGCTATTATTACATTGTAAGAGACACGGAAAATTACGAATCGAAAAAAAAAGTTACGAATGTACAAATTTTTTCGTTCAATCTATTCGAAGCACGTTAAGCAGCGCCATCGTAAGGGACACGGAAAATTACGAATCGAAAAAAAAAAAAAAAAAGTTACGAATGTACGAATTTTTTCGTTCAATCCATTCGAAGCACGTTAAGCAGCGCCATTGTAAGAGACACGGAAAATTATCAATTCAACAAAAAAAAAAAGTTACGAATGTACGAATTTTTTCGTTCATTTTCGTTGTTCCTGTTTTTCGTTTTTCGGATTTTCTTCTTTCGTAGTTTCGTTGTTTCTAATTTTGGTTATTTCGGATTTTCGTTGTTTTTCGTATTCGTTCGATTCGAACATTCATTAAAATTTTTAGCGAATCGTTCGTTCATTCGTACGATAACGAATGAACGAATATAACGAATTTTAACGAAATTTCGTTTCGTTTCTTTCGTTTCCGTTGATTCGTAACGATTCATAAGAGTTATTTTTTCGTTGATTCGTTTTTCAGTTTAATTTTTGTTTATTAGAAATTCGGACGCATTCGTATTTTCGTAGATTTAGTTACATTCGTACTTTCGTTAGATTGATTTATTCGTACTTTCATAACATTGTTTTCGTAGATTCGTAATCGGAGCATAATTCATAATGTTATGTAATGTGTATGCTATTATTACATTGTAAGAGACACGGAAAATTACGAATCTAAAAAAAAAGTTACGAATGTACAAATTTTTTCGTTCAATCCATTCGAAGCACGTTAAGCAGCGCCATTGTAAGAGACATGGAAAATTCTGAATCAAAAAAAAAAAAAAAGTTGCGAATGTACGAATTTTTTTCGTTCAATCCATTCGAAGCACGTTAAGCAGCGCCATTGTAAGGGACACGGAAAATTACCAATTCAACAAAAAAAAAAAAGTTACGAATGTATGAATTTTTTCGTTCATTTTCGTTGTTCCTGTTTTCGGATTTTCTTCTTTCGTAGTTTCGTTGTTTCTAATTTGGTTATTTCAGATTTTCGTTGTTTTTCGTATTCGTTCGATTCGAACATTCGTTAAAATTTTTAGCGAATCGTTCGTTCATTTGTATGATAACGAATGAACGAATATAACGAATTTTAACGAAAAACGAAAAAAAAAAAACGTAACGAATTGCACATGTCTAACTTACAGTAGCTGCACATTTCTCACCCTAGGCTTATACTCGAGTAAATTCGTTTTCTCATTTTTATTGTGGTAAAATTAGGTGCCTCGACTTATATTCGTGTCGGCTTATACTCGAGTATATACGGTATATTATATACAGTATATATTTCTAATAAGTAACGTTAAAAGTAATGGACAAACAGGAGCTCGGCGTTCTCAACGTCTTCCTATTTCCGTGGATTGCTTGTCATTGATATACATTAAATATGTAATATTAACACTTGCTGCACTTTGCGGATCATCTGCGCCTTTTTTCCGCCATGTCTTCTTTTTTCCCAGCTGCTCTTCTTCAACTTCCCATTTGAATCCTCCCCTCTTCTTCTTTGATATGTGTCTTCCTTTCATGCCTCCTTGTTTCATTTCGGTTTGCATTTGCATTCGCTTATTTATTTATATCTGCCACTTGTGCTCGCAGGCTGCTCTGAGCAAAGCACTAATCAGACTTGTACAGCAAGCACAGAGGACAAGCTTAGATGTGCTAATGCCACCACTCACCCGATCATTGTTCATTATCCTACATCTTACCAGCGCTGCCTGCTTGCGTGCATCTGGCTGGGGGAAAAAAAAAAAAACAAACAAACAAAAAAAAACAAAACAAAATGCTTGTAGCGCCACATAGCAAGTGTCACCGCCGTGTAGTTTTGGGGAGAGGGACGTAATGACATGATTAATCAGCCGCACTGCCTGGATGACGAGGCAACCTTGAGAAACCCGCAAACAGATGTTCCTTCTCCTGATAAACTCGTGAATATCTCAGACTTTACAGCATTAGAAGTGCTTTATGTTCTGCTTTGCTTTTTATGTTTTCATGCGTCTAAAATCCACTCTTTTTTTTTTTTTTTTTTATTTTTTTTTTTTTTTTTAAAGAGCAAGAAACACGCTAACAAAGTCAGACTCTATTACATGTTACATCCGGAGGATGGAGGGCCTCCTTCGAAAAAGCTTCGCCCAGATGACCCAGTAAGTGGACACAATGCAAATACTTAATTTTTTTCAGTTTTGGTAAAAAAAAAAAAAAAAAAGGTAACCGTCTTCACATCACCTAGATTTGTTAAAAGGTTTTTATTTTATAAACTTGATTCTCCTCTGTAGATATTCAGGTAGACCAGTGGTTCTCAACCAGGATCACAGCCTTCTTCTTTTTCCTCTGGTACTGGACCAAAGACTTCCTCCTGTCCCCCTGGTACCGGGCCACAGCCTTCCTCCTGTCCCCCTGGTACTGGGCCACAGCCTTCCTCCTGTCCCCCTGGTACTGGGCCACAGCCTTCCTCCTGTCTTCCTGGTATCGGGCCACAGCCTTCCTCCTGTCTTCCTGGTATCAGGCCATAACCTTCCTCCTGTCCCTCTAGTACCGGGCCACAGCCTTCCTCCTGTCTGCCCCCTCTGCTTATACTCGAGTCAAGCACTTTTCTGCAGCAGAGAATGACATTTTCCGACCTGACTTTGGGGCCCCCGTATCTCGGGACCACTTGGTGCTAGGAACCCCAAATTTGGTGTGCAAACCCTAGCACTAGAACATATCCAAAGATGGAGTTCCTAGCACCAAGTGACCCTGAGATATGGGGCCCCAAAGTCGGTCAACTGTGTCCATCTGCAGCAATGTCATTTCGGGACCCTTTGGGTCCAGAGACCCCATATTTTGGCTGCAGATAGGGGGCATCTAGGAACCCTTAACTACCGAGTTTGAAGTTCCGGGGACCTATGGCTGCAAATGGGCACAGTGAGGCTGCAAATGGGCATTGTTGACCCTCTTTTCCACTTACAGTAGCAGCGCATTTCTCACCCTAGGCTTATACTCGAGTCAATACGTTTTCCCAGTTTTTTTGTGGTAAAATTAGGTGCCCCGGCTTATATTCGGGTAGGCTTATACTCGAATATATACGGTACCCTGCCAAAGACATCAACACAGCAATAAAACTATTTTCATCGATATTTGACAAATAACCCAAGGGTAGCCCAAATGTTAAAAAGATTTGCGGTAATCACACCTTAAGTTCAAAAACACAATATCTCTTGTCGCTCGGGAAAACAATCCTCTGAATTTCTCCGGCTGGAAGGAATACAAAGTATGTCTAGCAGAGTCAACAGATCGATATTATCATTTAGAAGGGAGTGTGACAGGAGTGACTTTGGGTCGGGGGTTTGTGGAACTCAGCTTGCCATGGAGAGTTCTGGAGGCTCCTTGTCCAGCTTCCCCGGACGTTCTTATGTGTAAATCACCCTGTGTCTCTAGGGCACAGGGTGAATGAGGACCCCAATATAATCTGTGCTAGTCAGATTCAATGCAGGATATATGTAAAGACTATTCTTTGTTGATGAACTCAAGATGTTAATTGAGAGAGCTGATCACATTGTCCTCCGTACAATGTAGGAGACGGGCCGACTTCTAATGGAGCTCCTGCTGTCTTGTGGTTGTTATAATAATTTATAATAAACTGTGTGAAGCTCGGTGACAACAAGTCTGACCTGTAGTGAAATCCTGATGGGGACAGGGTCACATCGGCTGCTTAAAGGGATTAGTTAATCAGCTTGTGTTAATTTGTTACAGGTGTATTGTTAGAGTAAAATGAGCAGGAGGGGGCGTCTCCTCTTCTACTGTATATAAATACTTGTCAGTTTGGTTCTAAATAAACCGTCCATGTTGGCACCAAGCAAGTTTCGTCTCGTTTGGTGCTTGGGAGCTGTTGGAATATCTGAGATCTATATTCGGACTGGGAGAAAGTGGTATATGACGAAAGCATTCAAGAGGAGTGTGGGAACGTTTCGTCACAGGGAGTATTAATTCAGTAGTCAAATTTGTTGCAATACAGTTTGATCTTAATTTCACCCACAAACGGCTTCAACACACAAGGCCGATAACGTGGGACAATTATTAAATACTAAACTACCATTCACACAGTATTGGATAAGATAAAATGTAAACAGCAAAATACGATTCCTATAATTTTCCCTTCACACAGTATTGGATAGGATAAAATGCATACAGTAAGATACAATTCCTATGATTTTGGGAAGAGAAAAATATTATCAATAATTATATGGTCAGTATCTCACCACTGTTTAAAGGAAAGGATGTATATTTGATTTGTCCTAGCAGCAATGTCCAGCGAGATGGGGAGTGGTCACCTATTACCAAATTTGTGTTCGTCCAGAGGGTTTATGTCAGTGTGTGGGTCTGTGGTCCTCTCCTTGAATCATGTGTGTGTCTCCTTTTTGTATGGTGCAAATTCTTGGATGGTTACCTCCCTCACTTTATATTTACCCTCTCGTAATTGGTTGGTTTCAAATATGGGATCTCAAAACCCTAGTTGACCATTGGTCAGTTGGTTTCATGTAAAGTGGCACCATTGTTCAGGTTACTCTGTTTCAACACAAGGTTTTTGTATTGACCTCAACCCTCCACTGGATTGCATAATTCAATCAGCCTTTTCTGGTGGGGGAGAAGCTCCTCTGGTATGACGACTCCTTGGTTGAGTGTTTCATGAATTATGAGCATTTTTATGTATCCCGGTCATGACAAAGTAGAAGAGCCAGGGGGTCCATACTGTAGTATGTTTTTTATATATATATATATATATATATATATATATATATATATATGATATATGTAGTGTTTTTTATGTATTTTATATATGGTGTTATATGTAAGCATTCTAAGACAAGTCCACTCTAGGCAGGCCACATTGGTAGCTGTTAATCTAATTGCCCATAGACTATGTTCTACACGTCAAAAGGGTGTTAAGGTGGTATCTGTTAATCTAATTGTGCATATTAAAGGGGACTTGTTGATCAAAAGGGAAGTGGCCAAACAAGAATTACTCCACATATCAAAGGGGAACAGATAATGATTCTGGGCTATGTTGATGTTAGTATGCAAGAATGCAGATTAGGGCAGTTTATGACTACAGCTGTTCACAGCTTGGGGTGATCTTCTGTCACTCTGAAAGACAGGAGCAGATCAAAGCATTTAATGGAAACGGCCAATCAAATTACTCAGCCATTCTTTGTGTGTGGGGGATATAACGGGGCATTCAATCTAATCTGTCTCTGAAGAGGGTTTGTGATTATGAAGGCACAGGTCTAGGGAAAATATTCGTTGTCATAATTATAGAGAAGCCAATAAAGTGCGTCTCTCTCAGAGAATTGGGTTTGCTGCGGGACAATACTTATTAATAACTACAAACAATTTACGAACTACATATTATATCACTACACATACCTTTTCAAAGATTGTTTATCCCGTAAAACACTAAAACATTTTCAAGTTAACCTTATTAAAGCTGAGTCAATCACTGGGCTTTTCCAAGCAGTAGCAATAGCGATTTTAGCCGCCAGAAACATATTATAGCTTAAAGTCTGTGTGGATCTCGGGATATTTTCCACGGGTTCGTTGAGCAGAGTGATCTCTTCTCTTTAATTGTTATGGAACAGCCCTATAGTGTCTCATATTGTTATGGTTTTAAAGTATCTTTGTAGCCCAGACTTTTTTGTAGAGAGGGGAAGGTCTGCAATGGGGGTCAGCAACAGGTTATTCATGATCTATCCATTAATTACAGCCATGTTGGAAGGTTTTAGAAGAATTTCTGTTTCAATCGTTTTTTTTTATTGATTTTTAACAATAAAGAAAAGAATATCTTTAACAAGTACAAAATAGAAAACCAAGAACAATGTCAATGTACACCTCTAACACATTCTGGGATACTGGAAATAGAATTAGAGCAGAAATGCGTTATATGAGGATATTTATCCGTCAGAGAAGTGTGAATCATAATATCATACAATAGGCAGCATTGTTGCCAAATAAAAAGAAAGAAGAAAAGGAAGGGAGAGGGAGCAGGAGAAAAAAAGCTCCTCATCGATCACATGCCCCAAGTCCTTAAGACATCCGGTATTTGAAAAAAAGTGGGCCAGCGTTTCCATACGCTATAAAAAGTGTTTGTGTATTCCGCAAGACACTCACATGTTTCTCAATGAGCATAATCCAAGTCAACTTGCGTTTTCATCAGGGCCAAGTCTAATGCCCTGTACACACGATAGGATTTTGCGACAATAAATTCCATGGGATTTTTTCCGACGGATGTTGGCTCAAACTTGCCTTGTATACACACGCTCACACAAAGTTGGTCAGATATTCTGAACATCAAGAACGCTTGACGTACAACACATACGACGAGCCGAGAAAATGGAGTTCAATAGCCAGTGCTGCTCTTCTGCTTGATTCCGAGCATGCGTGGCACTTTGTGCGTCGGAATTGTGTACACGCGAACGGAAATTTCCGACAACGGATTTTGTTGTCGGAAAATTTGAGAACCAGATCTCAAATTTTGTGTGACGGAAATTCCTATGGAAAATGTGTGATGGAGCCGACACATGGTCGGAATTTCCGACAACAAGGTCCTATCACACATTTTCCATCGGAAAATCCTATCGTGTGTACAGGGCATTGTACTGGACTCTTCTAGGCTGTTGCAACAGCTATCTTGGCCGCTAAAAATACGAAATGAATAAGGATTTGCGTATGTCTCGGGATGTCGTCTACTGGCATGTTCAACAGCGCAATTCGAGCATCCCTAACAATATTAACCATTGTGACCAAATATATAAAAGAGTGAACACGTCCCCCAAATAAAATTAACCTTAGGGCATGTCCACCAGATATGGAAAGGTGTGCTCACCTGTCCACAACCCCGAAAACTCCTGGAAACATTTTCAAGAGGTGTTCTGGTACTAAATACCACCTGGAATAGACCTTGAAGTTCGCTTCTATCGAGGCCACATTCGTTATATCCTTATAAACACGGGTGTTCCAAGTTGGCCAGTTCCCTTCATCAGGGTCTAAATTAAGGTCTTTAACCCATGCCAGTTGGTAAGACAAATTAGAGGGCTACGGGTAGTTTTTACAGCATTGAAATACACCCTTGTTGCAATGTAGGTTGCAAGCATCTATTCTCAAATATCGTTTGGAAGGCAAGATCAGCGCTCTGTTTTTGGAGAGAGCGCAAGTCATGTAGAATTTGTTGTAAACGAAAACTTTCTGAGGGTGGTATTTCTAGATGCTGCACAAAGTACGATAAGGAGCGTACGCTCTTGCGATCAAAAAATTGGCCTATCCGATTCATTCTCTTGTCCATCCACCATAGAAACTGTTGATATTGCAGGCCTGGTGAGAACAAGGTATTTTTAAAGAGGGGAGCAACCGGGATGTGAGTAGAGCGAAGGGGCTACCTCCTACAGGAAGAGTCCCATAAACCTATGGAGTGAGAAAGGGTCAGGCTTTGCCTCAAAGCTCTGCGATGTCTGGGAGCGAGCCAAAGCACCAACTCTATAGGTATGGGGGAACAAGCTTGGGCCTCCAAAGACCCAATCCGGTCGATAATAAGAATAGCGTATTTTGGCACATTTGGGTTAACTGTGGCACCAAATAATATTTACGAAAGTCCAAAACTCCCAGACCTCCCAAGTCTTTGGGAGCATACATCAGTGTTTGGAAAGCGGCTACACTTAGTCCCTCAAATAAATTTGAAGATTTTGGTTTGAAATTTCCAAATTGCTTCCAACGACACAGCCATTGGTAAGGTGAGGAAGTAATACAGCAGTTTAGGTAAAACTGTCATTTTAACTGACCCAATTCTTCCCATCCAAGAAAGGGACGTATGAGTCCATGCCTGTACATCTGCAATAAGTTGACTAAAAAGCACTGGGTAATTACCGTATTTGCCGGCGTATAAGACGACCCCCTATTTTTCCAGTAAAAAATTAGGTTTGGGGCTATACTCGCCATATTAGACTACCCCCCTTCCGAGGCAACACCATTAACAAAAACCATCAGAAAAAAATAAAATAAAAAAATATCAGACTTCACATCAGAAAAAGGAAACTGGTGAACTACAAGTCCCAGAGATCCCACAATTGGTAGGCAGCAACAATGAATCCTCTCCTCCAAAGCACCATAAATCATACCTGTATTTTAGGGGAGATCTGGAGCTGGATGTGCAGTACAGGCTGCTTTGTTAATATAAATGCATGGGCAAGGTGTATATATTACAACACTCAAGAAAAAACAATATATAAATTGTGTAACTAAATCTTAGTGCTGGAGTTGACTCCAGTGCAACCAATATGCTATAGTCCATATAGTGATAACATTGAAGTATAAGTCCTTCTGGTCCACTCAATGAAGGCAGGTTACAATATATACTTGACTGATGTCAAAATAAGGCGTAGGTACGCTTACCAGAAGTGTTGGATGTGACTACCATACGGCATGCACATCAGACAAGCTTAGGGATGGAAGGTCTTGCATCAGTGGGCAACCACCACGAACTGGAATTCCAACGATTGCCGGTGCTGTGTGCTGGATCGGTCGGCAGGGTGGATGGGCTCGACATAAGATTATCCAATGGTCACAAAGATGATGATGAAGACCGGGGGAGGAAATAAGAAATGGAGACCACTCCAATGGTGCAGGTCAAAAAGCAACGATTTATTCACATAGGCATGTGAACATATAGAAGTAAAAATAAAAATCTCGAGACAATGTATAAAATTCTGGCAATATGAGGGGCGTAGGATAGCTGGCCCGACGCGTTTCGACTAAAGTCTTCCACAGGGGCATATCTCTGGCCCCCCATATTGCCTCCAACTATTTGTAGACATGCGGCTAGACTGGAGCCGCCCCCTTGATCTAGGCAGGAAGTGGACGCCTCCAGCTCGACCGAATACAACATAGGGGATAAGTTTCAAAGTATCTAAACATAATAAGTGTAACTTTAAAATTAGTGGACATATTGTAAAACGGACAGACACATCAGTATATATCCTGGTTGTGGAATGGGTACTCAGGGGGATCCGTGACTGTTAATCATATCTCGTGAAACATTCTAATATGAGAATCCCCTGTTAATGGTCCGGTCCAAAACCAAAATCCCGATGGCCAATCAGAGTCCGGGGATAACAAATCCCGCCAAAATAGATATCCTATCATGATCCTCTACAGACAGGACATCCGGGCAGACGCACTGCGGATGGCGGGCGGGTCAATGCGTGATGACGTCAGTATAGTGCGCCGAGACGCCACGAGCGGCGGCGCGCAAAGAATGCGCGACGACGCAAATGCGTTCGGTGCGTGAACGTGACGACCAGGGCCGACCACTTCCGGCCAAAAGACCGGAAGTGAGCGTACTCCGGAAATGCGAAACCCGATCAAAGGCATCCGCCTAGACAACACAAAGGCGCCTGCGGATTGGTGCGCATAATACACGTGGTGACCTCATGCTTAGACAACCTGTGTACGGACATAATGTGCCGGCCTTCTAGTGTCACCAGGGTGTGTGATGACTAAATATGTGTACATATAAAGAACAGCACACAAAAACGTCTCGAAAGACATGTGAGCGACTAATTATTAACTACGTGATCTGGTAGTGAGACATGTGAAAATTAAATGTTATAAAAATAACAACAAATGATCGAAAAAATATACGTTAAAATATGACATGTGAAACCCATGCACTATGTGCCAAAGGTCCCAAATCTTATTAACGCTTGTAAGCGCTTGAATAATAACACCTAGATGGCGTAATGGGGGAAGGAAAGTGACAATGCATTTAGTAATAAACTTATTGTATGACAAGCGTCATATTCTCATAAAACGCCATTGAATGGCGCGTTACCGAGGTATTGGATGAGTCAGTAATGGTATTATGGTGATCTACGAATAAAAAAGGTGAAATGTGCCAAAAACACTCAGGGGATACTTGACTCTAACTAGTAACATAGTAATGTGACCAGTGAGAATGGACAGTGAGGCTAAATGTGCACACGGAAATATGTGATATCCCCATCAAAACTGTCACTTGGGGGAATACGTGTATAAGCGTTAGAAAAAGTGACCGTGATCATCTGAACGGTCTGCCGACTTGAACTGGTTAAGGGGAAGGTGAATCCATATAGGGAGACAAAAAATGAAAAAATGTGAGAGAAGTGATCGAATTAATATATGGGTATATGTTTTTCTGGACGAGGGATTGACCCTGAGTGGCCATCTCACATCCAGTTTGTCTTCAAGAACATATAAATCATATACATTTTAACAGCATATACAAAAAGAAGCAACCCAAACAGAGACATGAAAATGGCGGGTACCCCGACAGGATCCATGTGGAATGGGTAGTACGAGTGAAGTGCCACTCACCCTCGGTTAATGAAACAATTGATGTCCCATTCAACGTTCATACCAAAGGGCGAGTAGCACTTCAACTCGTGGATCCAATAAGTTTCCAATCTCGAGACCCCTCGTAGATTGGACTCACCCCGCCAGTGTGCGACAAATTTGTCAATTATCTGGAGGCGTCCACTTCCTGCCTAGATCAAGGGGGCGGCTCCAGTCTAGCCGCATGTCTATAAATAGTTGGAGGCAATATGGGGGGGCCAGAGATATGCCCCTGTGGAAGACTTTAGTCGAAACGCGTCGGGCCAGCTATCCTACGCCCCTCATATTGCCAGAATTTTATACATTGTCTCGAGATTTTTATTTTTACTTCTATATGTTCACATGCCTATGTGAATAAATCGTTGCTTTTTGACCTGCACCATTGGAGTGGTCTCCATTTCTTATTTCCTCCCCCGGTCTTCATCATCATCTTTGTGACCATTGGATAATCGTATGTCGAGCCCATCCACCCTGCCGACCGATCCAGCACACAGCACCGGCAATCGTTGGAATTCCAGTTCGTGGTGGTTGCCCACTGATGCAAGACCTTCCATCCCTAAGCTTGTCTGATGTGCATGCCGTATGGTAGTCACATCCAACACTTCTGGTAAGCGTACCTACGCCTTATTTTGACATCAGTCAAGTATATATTGTAACCTGCCTTCATTGAGTGGACCAGAAGGACTTATACTTCAATGTTATCACTATATGGACTATAGCATATTGGTTGCACTGGAGTCAACTCCAGCACTAAGATTTAGTTACACAATTTATATATTGTTTTTTCTTGAGTGTTGTAATATATACACCTTGCCCATGCACTAGCGCTACAATTTTGGATCTACACGTATTTTGACTTTGTTTGTTTTGTTTGTTGGCAGCTTTTGTATGGCCCCAATTGATTAGCGCGGTTTTTCCCCCAATTCATGCTTTGTTAATATGTAGAGCACCAAGTACACACAGTATATGATGCTGTGTTAGTACAGTAGCACCAGGTACACTTCAGAATACAGTGTGCAGACAGTGTGCACCGCTGAGCCAATCACGGCAGGCATTGTATTTTACTAATCTGTTGATGGATACAAAGCCTGCTCGGATTGGCAGAGGCTGTGACATCAGCCAGCGCCGCTCTGACTCATGTAGCCTTGTTTGGATTGGCAGAGGTTGTTACCCAATCCGAGCAGGCTTAGCAGGCTCTGTATTCATTGGAGTGCATCGCCCGCCGGGATTGGCTGAGCGGCGCATACTGTATACATATTACAATTTTACAGAGTGCCCGGCGGACTGATATCCATCTGGCGGCTTCTTCACCCGGCGTACAAGACGACCCCCGCTTTTTGGCTGTGTAATTTTGATGTAAAAGGTAGTCTTATACGCCAGAAAATACAGTAGCTTTATAAAGTGTTGATAAATGAGGAGTTAATACCTAGGTATGGGAGTGACACCTGTTGCCAGGCGAAAGAATATTGGGAGCGCAATGTTGTATTACGGAATCTGCTAAATTGACGTTCATAGCTTCTGATTTTGTTTTAGAAGAATTTCTTGGGCCTCGGTCTCCATTAGGTTGGGAACCACTGAGATAGACCAATACTCTGCACATGTTGAAAGTCCATGTTAAAAAGGAGGGTTGGCTTTGAGCTCATTGCTTTTTTTAAGATATGCCTTTTTGAGTACAACCAAAGCCTCATTCTCTCAATGGCCAGACCACTTGATAGGTCACTTAGGTTTGTAGCATTTTGGGAAGAGGGGGTATCATTAATATTCTCCACAGGCAATAAGTGGTAACCTCAGGGGGGTGTTATGATCCTTGCATCAATTCTGAAATACATAGAAAAATAAATAAGTGCAACTTTAAAGCTGGCCTTACACAAGTAGGATTTCACTTGAACGTTCGTATGGAAATTCTGAACAATCGTTCCCCAGAGCATTTGTTTTTGCCATCATTGAGGTCAACTAATTTAGTTTGAAAGCCCTTAAAAAGTCCAGACCGTTACTTGAATGGAAGCCCAGACATATTAAAAGGTTTCTTTTGAGTCTAGAACATTACAATATGTATAATTTTTACTGAAGAAAAACCTCATTCATGATTAGGATAAGAATTTGGTCTCTTCATACTCATGCATATGTAGGCACACTATATGCTAAAATTGGGGATATAATGTGGTCACTTCTAGTTCTCGGCATGTCAGAGCTTCAAGGATTTAAGCTAGGACAGAAGTTAGTGTTCCCATAATGCAGTGTGTTTTAAGGAGTGTTAAAAAAAATCAGCTATTATTTGATTTATACACAGTATTGATTAAACATATTATTAAACATTATTTGAAATTATGTTACACCTGTTTGATATTATGTTTAATCCATATTGTGTACAAATACATTCTCCCCTGTGATCCACTCTTAGTGACCATGATTAAGCACTTATGTGGGCGAAACGCGTAAGTACAGGGGGGAGGACAGCTGAGACTACATGCCATAGACCTCTTTTTGCTTGATTAAATCTGGTTTTAATATCGGTGATGTAATCAGTGTGTTGCCAGAATCATGAAATATAAAATATAACTCATTATACACATATACATGAATTACTAAACCAAATTACACATAAATACAAAGGAACAGGAAAATTATAACCACGGTAACATGCATACAATACAGAAATGAGAAGGTGAGTTCAGTGGGGAGGATGACCCAAATACTAGGAGGGAGGAGCAGCCAACTGGCAAAGGCTCCACCATTGGCTTCCTACTTTATAATATCTTTAGTTGGGCCATCACACTTTTAGTGGTGCAGTATGCCAAAGTGCTATAAAGTTGAAATATATACAGTGCCTTGAAAAAGTATTCGAACCCCTTGAAAATTTTCCACATTTTGTCATGTTGCAACCAAAAACGTAAATGTATTTTATTGGGCTTGAATGGTTTTCAATTTTTTTTTTTACAAATAATTATCTAAAAAGTGTGGCGTGCATTTGTATTGAGCCCCCTTTACTCTGATACCCCTAACTAAAATATAGCGGAACCAATTGTCTTCAGAAGTGTACTATTTGAAGTCCTGGCAAAGATTTTAGGAGTACCATTGGATGTCCAGGCAGGGATTCTGAGAGTACCATTGGAAGTCCTGGCAGAGATTCTGAGACTACCATTGGATGTCCTGGTAAGGATTCTGAGACTACCGTTGGATCTCCTGGCAGGGATTCTGAGTCTACCATTGGATGTCCAGGCAGGGATTCTGAGAGTACCATTGGAAGTCCTGGCAGAGATTCTGAGACTACCATTGGATGTCCTGGTAAGGATTCTGAGACTACCGTTGGATCTCCTGGCAGGGATTCTGAGTCTACCATTGGATGTCCTGGCAGGGATTCTGAGTCTACCATTGGATGTCCTGGCAGGGATTCTGAGTCTACCATTGGATGTCCAGGCAGGGATTCTGAGAGTACCATTGGAAGTCCTGGCAGAGATTCTGAGACTACCATTGGATGTCCTGGTAAGGATTCTGAGACTACCGTTGGATCTCCTGGCAGGGATTCTGAGTCTACCATTGGATGTCCTGGCAGGGATTCTGAGTCTACCATTGGATGTCCTGGCAGGGATTCTGAGTCTACCATTGGATGTCCAGGCAGGGATTCTGAGAGTACCATTGGAAGTCCTGGCAGAGATTCTGAGACTACCATTGGATGTCCTGGTAAGGATTCTGAGACTACCGTTGGATCTCCTGGCAGGGATTCCGAGTCTACCATTGGATCGCCTGGCAGGGATTCTGAGTCTACCATTGGATGTCCTGGCAGGGATTCTGAGTCTACCATTGGATCGCCTGGCAGGGATTCTGAGACTACCATTGGATGTCCTGGCAGGGATTCTGAGACTACCATTGGATGTCCTGGCAGGGATTCTGAGTCTACCATTGGATGTCCTGGCAGGGATTCTGAGTCTACCATTGGATGTCCTGGCAGGGATTCTGAGTCTACCATTGGATGTCCTGGCAGGGATTCTGAGTCTACCATTGGATGTCCTGGCAGGGATTCTGAGAGTACCATTGGAAGTCCTGGCAGAGATTCTGAGACTACCGTTGGATGTCCTGGTAAGGATTCTGAGACTACCGTTGGATGTCCTGGCAGGGATTCTGAGTCTACCATTGGATGTCCTGGCAGGGATTCTGAGTCTACCATTGGATGTCCAGGCAGGGATTCTGAGTCTACCATTGGATGTCCAGGCAGGGATTCTGAGAGTACCATTGGAAGTCCTGGCAGAGATTCTGAGACTACCATTGGATGTCCTGGTAAGGATTCTGAGACTACCGTTGGATCTCCTGGCAGGGATTCCGAGTCTACCATTGGATCGCCTGGCAGGGATTCTGAGTCTACCATTGGATCGCCTGGCAGGGATTCTGAGACTACCATTGGATGTCCTGGCAGGGATTCTGAGTCTACCATTGGATGTCCTGGCAGGGATTCTGAGACTACCATTGGATGTCCTGGCAGGGATTCTGAGTCTACCATTGGATGTCCTGGCAGGGATTCTGAGTCTACCATTGGATGTCCTGGCAAGGATTCTGAGTCTACCATTGGATGTCCTGGCAGGGATTCTGAGTCTACCATTGGATGTCCTGGCAGGGATTCTGAGTCTACCATTGGATGTCCTGGCAAGGATTCTGAGTCTACCATTGGATGTCCTGGCAGGGATTCTGAGTCTACCATTGGATGTCCTGGCAGGGATTCTGAGTCTACCATTGGATGTCCTGGCAGGGATTCCCAGAGTAGGGTAACAGCATTACTTGCCCTTTTGAGGATTTTTAGCTAGAATAATGAAAGCGGAGATCCCCTTTAAACAAATGCCAATGTGCATGATATTTCCAGCAGTATCATTTCATTACACCGCCAGCCGATACAAAAAAAAAAAAAAAAGCAAGCAGTATGTGTGCACACAGAATCCGGCCTATGATTGGATTCATATTAAGGACTTTTATCATGAAGAGTTATGTAAAGAAATAAAATTGCCACAATGTGAATATTGAGATTGGAAAACCATAAAATGATAGAAAGCTCTGAGACCTAGGAGGATCAGCAGGCAACAAATGGGAAAAAAATGTGAACCGAGGAAAAAAATAACAGCAATAAAATAAAAGGAAATAATTGGTGTAAGCAGCAGCCGTAAACGGTTAATTTGCAGCATGGAGCACCATGTCTTATATGCAAATGAGCTCTGTGTGATGTTTTAAGGAAACGTAACATGTGAAAAACGGGAGTTCAGCCGTTCAATGGAGGTCACTGCTAAGTGTGGTCAGACAGATATTTAAATTGGCGAGCTGTTGTTACCCTTGGCTTGGAATCACATTTTCTAGCTGACCCTTCATTCTCATCAGAGATGCCAGAAAAGGTCAAAGTTGCCCGGCCCTTGGGCAGTCTTTCCTTTGCCCGACAAGCGTTGTCTTGAGGTCTCTCCGTGCCACCTATAAAGCAGGGATGGAGAATGCTTGTCTATTCATCTTTGCTTCATTAGCAGGAGAATACTGTTATATCATTTTTATTGGGATCCCTTGAAAAACAATTGTCTGCTGATACCAACATTCGTGTTCTATACACAGTAAGTTTGTTGTGATAATTGCTGTGAATGTGTTCAAATTTTGCATTAAAGCCTCAATTTATGACCACCCTTCTCTGTTTAGCCCAACCTTTCTTAAAGCGGTGTTCCGGCCGAAATTAAACTTTTTAAATAAAAATACCCCTATAATACACAAGCTTAACCACTTCAATACCCGCGTATAGTCATATGACGCCCACAAGGTGGATCTACCATCCTGGGTGGGCGTCATATGACGTCCTCGGATTCCCGGCCGCCTGGGGGGCGCGCGCGCGCCGCTGGCATCGCTCGGGACCCGGTGCCAGTGCCCGGCGGCCGCGATGTCCGCCGGGCACCCGCGATTGCCCGTTAAAACAACGGGACCGGGCGGGACCGTGGAGCTGTGTTTTTAAACACACAGCTCCACGTCCTGTCAGCGGGGAGGAGACCGATCATGTGATCCCAGTACGGAGGAACACATGATCGGTCTCCTCCCCTTGAGTCCCCTCCCCCTACAGTTAGAATCACTCCTATCAGGGAACACATTAACCCCTCCAGCGCCCTCTAGTGTTAACCCCTTCCCTGCCAGTCACATTTACACAGTAATCATTGCAATTTTATAGCAACGATCGCTGTGTAAATGTGAATGGTTCCAAAAATGTGTCAAAAGTGTCCGAAGTGTCCGCCGCAATGTCGCAGTCACGAAAAAAAAAAAAATCGCAGATCGCCGCCATTACTAGTAAAAAAAAAAAAAAAAATTCAATAAATCTATCCCCTATTTTGTAGACGCTATAACTTTTGCGCAAACCGATCAATATACGCTTATTGCTATTTTCTTTACCAAAAATATGTAGAAGAATACGTATCGGCCTAAACTGAGGAAAAAAATTGTTTTTTTTTTTTAAAAAATGGTATATTTATTATAGCAAAAAGTAAAAAATATTGTGTTTTTTTTCAAAATTGTCGCTCTTCTTTTGTTTATAGCGCAAAAAATAAAAACCGCAGGGGCGATCAAATACCACCAAAAGAAAGCTCTATTTGTGGGAAAAAAAGGACGTCAATTTTGTTTGGGTGTAACGTCGCACGACCGCGCAATTGTTAGTTAAAGCGACGCAGTGCCGAATCGCAAAAAGGGCTCTGGTAAGGAAGGGTGTTTAAAAGCCCTGTATTGAAGTGGTTAATGTATTCTAGTAAAGTTAGTCTGTAAACTAAGGTCTGTTTTGTTAGTTTTTAGCAGTAGTTTGTTATTTTATAAACTTGCAGCAGGCCGTGGCCATCTTAAGTGTGGGCATCTGAAGCCAGACTGTATTTCTTCCTGGATCTCATCCTTGCAGATCTCGTACATGCTCAGTGCAGCATAAGCAGTGTAATAGGTTTCAGGTCAGGTTTCCATAGCAACGGCAGTTTGAGAGGAAGTTGCTGCCCCTTCCCAGGAGGCATTGCAAGCAGGAAATGATGCGATGGGCCGCGGCCAGGGAGGAGGAAGTGAAAAATGAATACAGCAGATATACAGTCTGTGCTGAAAAAAAAATAAAAAAAATATCCAATTTTTGTTTACAGTGCACAGTTTAGTGAGGGATGCTGAAGAGTTGTAAAAGCGGGTGGAACTCCACTTTAACCAATTCAGCCCCGGACCAATTGGCAGCCCCTTTTTGCGATTCGGCACTGCGTCGCTTTAACTGACAACTGCGCGGTCGTGCGACGTGGCTCCCAAACAAAATTGGCGTCCTTTTTTTTCCCCCACAAATAGAGCTTTCTTTTGGTGGTATGTGATCGCCCCTGCGGTTTTTATTTTTTGCGCTATAAACAAAAATAGAGCGACAATTTTGAAAAAAATGCAATATTTTTTACTTTTTGCTCAAATAAATATCCCCAAAAAATATAAAAAAAAAAACATTTTTTTTCCTCAGTTTAGGCCGATACGTATTCTTCTACATATTTTTGGTAAAAAAAAATCGCAATTAGCGATTATTGATTGGTTTGCGCAAAAGTTATAGCGTTTACAAAATAGGGGATAGTTTTATAGCATTTTTATTAATATTTTTTTTTTTTACTAGTAATGGCGGCGATCAGCGATTTTTTATTGTGACTGCGACATTATGGCGGACACATCGGACATTTTTTACACATTTTTGGGACCATTGTCATTTATACAGAAATCAGTGCTATGTAAATAGCACTGATTCCTATGTAAATGACAGTGGCAGTGAAGGAGTTAACCACTAGGGGACGGGGAGGAGTCAATGTGACGTGTTGTATTTTTTTTTTACAGTAGGGGGCGGGGCTGACGTCTGACGTCATTGATCGGCTTTCCCGATGACAGGGAACAGACGATCGGTGACAGGCAGAGTAGGAAGCGCGGGGAGAGGTTTGTTTACACAGACCTCTCTCCGTTCTTCAGCTCTGTGACCCGATCGCGGGACACCAGCGGCGATCGGGTCCGCTGGTCCCGCAGCCGTGGTCACGGAGCTCCTGACCGGGTCGCGAGCGCGACCCCACGGCTAGGCAATTAAAGGGCAGGTATATATACGTGCTTTTGCCTAGCCGTGCCATTTTGCCGACGCATATTTTACATGCGGCTGTCGGGAAGCGGTTAACTAGGGTTCCATGAAACCCTAGAGTTCCTCTAGAGTACGTGTGTCAAACACAAGGGCCATGGGCCGAATTGTATGTGGCCTCTCTTGCAGATGCGGCAGCCCCCTCGTCTCCGCCCCACCTTCTCTCAGCAGTCGGCAGCAGAGAGGAGGACAGAACTTCTCCACCAGATCCTGCACTTTCCCGTGCAACCACAGAGAGTCTCGTCTCTGCCCTCCCGTCTCAGCAGAGAGGACATAACTCATTCTACAGATCCTGTGCCTTTCTGTGCACCCCCTTGTTTCCACCTCCCCCGGTCTGAGCATTCAGCAGACTCCGGCAGCTTACTCCAGCCCTCCTCTGGTCCTCCTTCAGACTCCAGACCCTGCACTATCTGCTTCCCAGCTCTGCCCCCAGCTTCTTCCCAGCAGCAGCACAAGGTGGGGGGTGCACTGTAATGTAATGCTTCGATGGTGGGGGGTTCTTGATATCTGTGTAAAGGGGGTGGGGAGCTCTGGGCATCTTGTCACACAGACACAAGCTGTTTGAGGGCAACCCTAATGCGCATGCGGCCCGCAATGAAATGGAGTTTGACACCCCTGCAACATTGCAAGCTGCTTCTTTGAGCTGTGGCTGATTGACCTCCCATTTGATAGTGCCTGCATAGTTAGCCCAACCTTGAATATTTACTTTATTAGTACACTTACAGTGCCTTGCAAAAGTATTCACCCCCCCCCCCCCTTGGCATTTTCCGTGTTTTGTTGCCTCACAACCTGGAATTCACATTTATTGTTTGAGGATTTGCATCATTTAATTTACAGAACACGCCCACAACTTTGAAGATTTTTATTTTTATTTTGAAGCAAACAGCAAATAGGACAAAAATAACAGAAAAAGTCAATGTGCAAAACTATTCACCCCCCTAAATTCAATACTTTGTAGAGACACCTTTTTCGGCTATCACAGCTCCAAGTCGCTTTGGATAAGTCTCTATGAGTCTGGCCACATCTTACCCCTGGGATTTTTGCCCATTCCTCCTCCTGAGCAAAACTGCTCCGGCTCCTTCAAGTTGGATGGTTTGCGCTTGTGAACAGCAATCTTTAAGTCTGACCACAGATTTTCTATTGGATTGAGGTCTGGGCTTTATGCCATCTCATTGTTGCCCATCGGTGCCCATCAGTGCCACCTCATCAGTGCCACCTCATTGGTGCCCATCGGTGCCGCCTTATCAGTGCCCGTCAGTGCAGCCTTATCAGTGCCCAACATTGAAGAAGAAAACTGACACAAAGAAAAACTTTTATTTTTATTCAAAATTTCTGGTATTTTTTTTATTTGTTGCGCAAAAAATAAAAACCGCAGAGGTGATCAAATACCACCAAAAGAAAGCTCTATTTGTGGAAACAAAATGATAAAAAATTTGTTTGGGTGCAGTGTAGCACGACCACGAAATGCTTGGCCTGGGCAGGAAGGTGTGTAAGTGTCTGGTATTGAAGTGGTTAAACTCCCTTCCGCAAAAGTTTCCTCCCTATTGTGGGGGTCACCAGTACGGTATTTGTATATTGAAATCATATCCCCTCTCAAGCGTCTCTTCTCCAGAGAGTATAAGTTCAGTGCTCGCAACCTTTCCTCATAACTAATGTCCTCCAGACCCTTTATTAGCTTTGTTACCCTTCTTTGTACTCGCTCCATTTCCAGTACATCCTTCCTGAGGACTGGTGCCCAGATCTAGACAGCATACTCCAGGTGCGGCCGGACCAGAGTCTTGTAGAGCGAGAGAATTATCGTTTTATCTCTGGAGTTGATCCCCTTTTTAATGCCAATATTCTGTTTGCTTTGTTAGCAGCAGCTTGGCATTCCTGAGCTTATCTACTAGGACCCCCAGGTCCTTTTCCATCCTAGATCCCCCCCCGGAGGTTCTCCGCCCCCAGTGTATAGATTGCATTCAGATTTTTGCCATCCAAATGCATTATTTTACAATTTTCTACATTAAACCTCATTTGCCACCTTGGCTTAATGTAAGTATCCATATGTCATGGACAGCCTTGACCTGTTGGGATGACTTAGGCCCCTTTCACACCTAATGCCGCGTACACACGGTCGGAATTCTCGTCGGAAAAAGCTCTGATGGTTTTCCCATCGGAATTCCGACGGAGTTTCGCTCAAACTGTCTTGCCTACACACGGTCACACCAAATTCCGACGGTCAGTAACACCGCGCCTTAAAAAAACGTTTGACTGCACTATAAAAGGGAAGTTTAATGCTTCTGAGCATGCGTCGAATTGTTTCCGAGCATGCGTCGGAATTTTGCTTGTCGGAATTGCATACACACGATTGGAAAATCCGATAGAAAGGTTTTCCGTCTGAAAAATTGAGAACAGGTTCTCAATCCAAAGTCCGTCGGAAATTCCGACAGAAAAAGACCGATGGGCGTACACACGGTCGGAAAATCCGATGAAAAGCTCCCATCGGACTGTTTCCATCGGAAATTCCGACCGTGTGTACGCGGCATAAGCGTTTTTCAGGCGCTACAGCGCTAAAAATAGCGCCTGTATAGCGCCTGAAAAAAGCGGGTCCTTTCACTCCAGTGTGAAAGCCAGAGGGCTTTCACACTGGAGCGGTGCGCTAGCAGGACCGTAAAACAAGTCCTGCCAGCAGCATCTTTGGAGCGGTGAAGGAGCCGTGTATTCACCGCTCCTATAGCGCTCCTTCCCATTGAAATCAATGGGATACCGCGGTAATACCGCCGGCAAAGCGCTGCTGCAGTGGCGCTTTGCAGGGGGTTTTAACCCTTTTTTGGTTAAAACAGCCCCGGCTATCGGCCGAATACCGCGGCTAAAGCGACGGTAAAGCAGCGCTAAATATAGCGCTGCTTTACCACCGACGCCCGCACCGCCCCAGTGTGAAAGGGGCTTTAGAGCGGAGACTGCGAGCCAGGCCTTCTAGTCCGACATCAGTGCCTGACCTCACAAATGCTCTTCTGGAAGAATGGTCAAACATTCCCATAGACACCCTCCTAAACCTTGTGGACGGCCTTCCCAGAAGAGTTGAAGCTGTTATAGCTGCAAAGGGTGGAGCCAACTCAATATTGAACCCCTCGGACTGAGACTGGGATGCCATTAAACTTCATGTACGTGTAAAGGCAGGTGTCCCAATACTTTTGACAATTATATAGTGTATTTTTTTTTTGACGGAGGTGGGCTACAATGACCTGGATTGTCCATGCATAAGAAGGGAAAGTCTTGAGCAGAACCAGGGGGATTTGAGTATGTTTTTTTTTTTGGAGCATTTTGGTGAGTTGAAAAAAAAAAAAATGGAAATTAAAGTGGAGGGCCCACAAAAAAAAAAAAAAAAATTTAAAGTCAGCAGCTACAAATACTGCAGCTGCTGACTTTTAATAGTCGGACACTTACCTGTCGCCAGGGTCCAGCCATGCGGGGGAACGAGAGCCCCCCCGGCATTCTTAATGTGGGCCACAGCCGGGCACCCACTGCGCATGCGCAAGCGGCGCCGTGCGCCGTGATTCGACGCTCACTCATCTGGGACACATGACAGGTCCCAGATGACTGTGCGTCGCCTACAGGAAGTGATGTCATTGCCCGGGCAATGAAGGTGGCAGACTACGAGGGACCCCCTAGCAACAGTCATTTAGAGGTGAGTAAAACTTTTTTTTTTTTTTTCCAATTATTTTTTTTTTCTTTTTTTTATGATTTTTAAGCCAAATTTTTTTTTTTTTGGTGGCAACACCACTTTAACCGCTTCCCGACCACCTCCTGCATATATACGTCGGCAGAACGGCACGGCCAGGCAAAATCACGTACGGGTACGTGACCCTTTAATTGCCTGGCCGTGGGTCGCGCGCGCGCCGTGCTTGCGACCCGGTCGGGAGCTCCGTGACCCCGGCCGCGGGACCAGCGGACCCGATCGCCGCTGGTGTCCCGCGATCGGGTCACAGAGCTGAAGAACGGGGAGAGGTCTGTGTAAACAAACGTCTCCCCGCGCTTCCTACACTGCCTGTCACTGATCGGCTGTTCCCTGTCATCGGGAAAGCCGATCAATGACGTCAGACGTGAGCCCCGCCCCTAATGTAAAAAAAACACACACACGTCACAGCCCATAACCCCTCCCCTCCCCCTAGTGGTTAACTCTTTCACTACAACTGTCATTTACACAGGATTCAATGCATTTAAATAGCATTAATTGACAATGGTCCCAAAAATGTGTCAAAAATGTCCGACGTGTCTGCCATAATGTCGCAGTCACAATAAAAATCGCTGATCGCCGCCATTACTAGTAAAAAAAAAAAATATTAATAAAAATGCTATAAAACTATCCCCTATTTTGTAAACGCTATAACTTTTGCGCAAACCAATCAATAATTGCTAATTGCGATTTACCAAATATATGTAGAAGAATACGTATCGGCCTAAACTGAGGAAAAAAAAAATTTTTTAATATATTTTTGGGGAATATTTATTATAGCAAAAAGCAAAAAATGAAAGTGAGAAAGTAGTGGCGCGCAAATAATTAAACTAAACTAAAAGCAGATAAATAGATAAATTCCCCTGAAGAAGTCACGTGATCGGTGACGAATACGCGTCGGGACCCCAGCCTAGTACAATCACCGGAAGTGACGCTCTGTGATGTTATCGAGCTCGATGCTCGTTTATATTGTGTTTGTTTGCTCTCTACTCAAATGTGAGTACCCCCTTTTTACCCCCAACTGTTTATTTTACTCGGATGAATAAAAATACTGGTTTTATAAACTTACTACACTATGAGGCTCCTTCCTTTTCCGTTACATATACTGATGTGAGCCCCCCCCCACCCCATCACTGGATACACTGATAAAGCACGACCAGGACTTGGGATACCCATCAGATACTGAAAGGAGGAAGGTTACCAAGAACCTTAAAGACCTCGTTTTTCTCACATGCTGTAACCTTACAGCTGTAAGGTAAGGGGCCATCTATACCTCCCCCCACTAGGATCGCATGGAATCGCCAACAACCACACAAGATATTCACAGCCAAATAATCGCACAGTTTTAAATCACACCTACGGAATCACCTATACTGCACTTATGGAATGAACTTTATTTTCACATCTTTTATGGACATTTATTGAATTTCTGCGATTTTATCCTGTGTTTTGTTTATTTTTATGCGATTTTATTTTATGCGATTTCAGTTTTAACTGTTTTATATATTTATACGTTTCACCTCAGTCACTGGATAGATATTTTTATCAGCACCTTTTATATAGTTTCTCACTGCGATTCACTTTGGAAATTTTATACTTAATCGCATGCACATCATATTTTATTCATTTTTGACTGGATTCACCCAGAATTTTTTTACCACATTTATCTTTGTTTCCTTTATGTGAAACTGATCACAGGCACCTTTTATGTCACAGCACTAATATTTTATATACCTATATATTATGCGTTTCTCTGCAACTTTGTGATTTTAGCTTTTAATCGCTGGTATATTTTATATCCTCTACCATGCACTTTATCTAGGCACTGCTTTACCTTGCCTATTTATTTTATCTGGATTCATTCTCCTGATCTATTTATCTGCTTTTAGTTTAGTTTAATTATTTGCGCGCCACTACTTTCTCACTTTCATTCTCCTTGGGTTCAGATATTTCCCCCCAGTGTGCGCTGCATCACTTAGCTTCTCCCTGGGCAAGCGCAGGATTACTTTTTTATCTATACAAAAAGCAAAAAATATTGCATTTTTTTGCAAAATTGTCGCTCTGTTTTTGTTTATAGCGCAAAAAATAAAAACCGCAGGGGCGATCAAATACCACCAAAAAAGCTCTATTTGTGGGGAAAAAAAGGACGCCGATTTTGTTTTGGGAGCCACGTCGCACGACCGCGCAATTGTCAGTTAAAGCGACGCAGTGCCGAATCGCAAAAAGGGGCCTGGTCCTTTGGCTGCCAATTGGTCCGGTGCTGAAGTGGTTAAAATGGAAAACTAGAAATTACAAATCAAAATAAAAAAAATGACAGTGTCCTCGCTTCTCTCTTCTTGTCTTCTTCTAGTTCTTTTGTTAACTTCTGCACCGGTAGCCGAGGTTCACTTGCAGAGCGTAATTCCCCGATTCTCCGGGGTGTCTGCATTGAAATGAGCGTGCCCAGAACAAGAGAATCTCTATTAATGATGATATAGACTTTCGATTAGTATCCTCTTGTTATCTATTTATTTTTTCCCCCTGAGGCGTAATGTTTTATGTGTTTATCTGCTCCTTGTTTGTTCCCTTCCATTTATAGAAGTGATAACGAGGCTTTGATAATGTTCTTTTTATTTCCTGTGACCCCCCCTCCCCCCCTCCCCACCCCCCTCCCTTCTATAGAAGATCTGATATTATCATAAGGAAGTCTTTCTAGTCACGGCCAATGAATTTTGCTGAAAAACAGTCATTCGGATTTAATGGTGCGTAAATGTATTTCAATATTTGGAAGCGTGCGTCTTATAAAAATACATATTGATCATTGATTTCCCATTATGGAGGTATGAATCGCTTCTTCCACTTGATGGTACAAGCAACTTTTAATGGGAAGCCTGTCGCACATCGAAATCAAATTAAAAAGGCATTCATTACTTGTGATAATAAAATATGTCGTGTAGCGCCCTGCTTCTAATGAGGCAGACGCTGTTGTTTTTCGAATTTACCGTATATACTCGAGTATAAGCCGAGTTTTTCATAGACATGTGCACAACAAAAAAATTTGTTTATTTCGTTTCGTTTTTTTCGTTTCCGTTGATTCGTAAAGATTCGTAAATTCGTAAGTCGTCGGTGCTCGTATTCGTAACGATTCGTATTTTCGTTAGAGTTAATGTTTCGTTGATTCGTTTTTCCGTTAGTTTAATTTTCGTTTATTCGAAATTCGGACGCATTCGTATTTATTCGTACATTCGTAACATTCGTAACATTCGTAGATTCGTAATCGGAGCATAATTCATAATTTTATGTAATGTGTATGCTATTATTACATTTTAAGCGACACGGAAAATTTAAAGTTACGAATGTACGAATTTTTTCGTTCAATCCATTCGAAGCACGTTAAAGCGGTTCTGCACTGTGTTCGAATTTTTTATTTTTTTTGTCTAATGTGCTGTGCATAATTGTGACTCACCTGTTTGAGTTCTTGGTCTTCTTGCTTCTGGTTTTCGTCCGGAATGTGAACTTTTAAAACCTCCTTCGTGACGGCTTCCATCTTCAGTGTGGGCACCTGAAACCACACAGGTCCCTTTCTTCCGGGTTGCTGGCCCACAATCCACCTGTGTATTTTCGCCGATCTCGCGCGTGCGCAGTAACGGCGCGGCGAACAGCACAGGCACGCCGCGCTAATCCCGCGAGATTTCGCCTCGGGACCCCCCGCAAAGTCTCCTGGGATTCCAGGAGACACAGCGAGATAGCCCACAAGACACAGCGCCAGGTCCCAGAAGACAATGCGAAGTAGAAGGAAGTGACGACGATCCACGCAGAGAGCCCGCCCACCCCCGCAGGGAGAAGAACACAGATGAAGCCATCATTCAAGGTAAGATTAAAAGATGCAGAATTGAACCATCAATTCTGTCATCTTACATGCTAGGGAAGCCATGGAGACATACTTCTATGGATGGGTGCAGAACCGCTTTAAGCAGCGCCATTGTAAGAGACACGGAAAATTACGAATCGAAAAAAAAAAAAAAAAATTCCGAATGTACAAATTTTTTTGTTCAATCCATTCGAAGCACGTTAAGCAGCGCCATTGTAAGAGACACGGAAAATTACCAATTCAACAAACAAAAAAATGTTACAAATGTACGAATTTTTTCGTTCATTTTGATTTTCGTTGTTCCTGTTTTCGTTTTTCGGATTTTCTTCTTTCGTAGATTCGTTGTTTCTAATTTAGTTTTTTTCGGATTTTCGTTGTTTTCCGATTCGTTCGATTCAAAAGATTCGTTAAAATTTTTAGTGAATCGTTCGTTCATTCGTACGATAACGAATGAACGAAAATATCGAAAAACGAAAAAAAACTAAACGAATTGCACATGTCTAGTTTTTCAGCACATTTTTTTGGGCTGAAAGTGCCCCCCTCGGCTTATACTCGAGTCAATCACTTTTCTGTAGCAGAGAATGACATTTTCCGACCCGACTTTGGGGCCCCGTATCTCGGGGGCCACTTGGTTCTAGGAACCCCAAATTTGGTGTGCAAACCCAGTGGAACTAGCACTATAACATCCAAATTTCCCATCTCATTTGCAGCCTCACTGTGCCCATTTACCACCTAATTTTACCACAAAAAAACTGGGAAAACTCCAGTATAAGCCTTGGGTGAGAAATGCGCAGCTACTGCAAGTGGAAAAAGAGGGTCAACAATGCCGTTTTGCAGCCTCACTGTGCCCATTTGCAGCCATAGGTCCCCCGAACTTCAAATTTGGTAGTTAAGGGTTCCTAAACGCCCCCTAGCTGCAGCTTGCTGCATTTGCACACTTACCGGCGGTGACAGCGACACCTACGGTCAAGTGGAAACCAGTGCAACCCAGCTGAACTGGCACAGAAACTAGAACTTTTTCAGAATAATTAACCTGAGCCCAACTGCAGCTTCAGACAACTACAGTATATACTCGAGTATAAGCCGACCCGAATATAAGCCGAGGCACCTAATTTTACCACAAAAAAACTGGGAAAATGTATTGACTCGAGTATAAGCCTAGGGTGAGAAATACGCAGCTACTGTAAGTGGAAAAAGAGGGTCAACAATGCCCATTTGCATGCCTCACTGTGCCCATTTGCAGCCATAGGTCCCCCGAACTTCAAATTTGGTAGTTAAGGGTTCCTAGATGCCCCCTATCTGCAGCCAAAATTTGGGGTCTCTGGACCCAAAGGGTCCCGAAATTACATTGCGGCAGATGGGCACAGTTGACTGACTTTGGGGCCCGGTATCTCTTGGTCACTTGGTGCTGGGACCCCGAATTTGGTGTGCAAACCCAGTGGAACTAGCACTACAACATATCCAAAGATGGGGTTCCTAGCACCAAGTGGCCCCGAGATTTGGGTCCCCAAAGTCAGGTCAGAAAATGTCATTCTCTGCTGCAGAAAAGTGCTTGACATTTTCCGACCCGACTTTGGGGCTCCGTATCTCAGGGCCACTTGGTGCTAGGAACCCTGTCTTTGGATATGTTGTAGTGCTAGTTCCACTGGGTTTGCACACCAAATTCGGGTTCCCAGCACCAAGTGACCCAGAGATACCGGGCCCCAAAGTCAGTCAACTGTGCCCATCTGCCGCAATGTAATTTAGGGACCCTTTGGGTTCAGAGACCCCAAATTTTGGCTGCAGATAGGGGGCATCTAGGAACCCTTAACTACCAAGTTTAAGGTTTGGTGGACCTATCGCTGCAAATGGGCACAGTGAGGCTGCAAATGGGCATTGTTGACCCTCTTTTTCCACTTACAGTAGCTGTGCAATTCTCACCCTAGGCTTATACTCGAGTCAATAAGTTTTCCCAGTTTTTTTGTGGTAAAATTAGGTGCCTCGGCTTATATTCGGGTCAGCTTATATTCGAGTATATACGGTAGTTGTCTGAAGCTGCAGTTGGGCTCAGGCTAATTATTCTAAAAAAGTTCTAGTTTCTGTGCCAGTTCAGCTGGGTTGCACTGGTTTCCACTTGACCGTAGGTGTCGCTGTCACCACCACCGGTAAGTGTGGAAATGCAGCAAGCTGGATGTATTGAACACTCGGAAATAGCCCAGTGGGAGTGGTTTCCCTGCTGTGCTTTCTGGGAGAGGGTATTTAAGGTACCGACGCCATGCTTTTTTATAGAGGAGAGGGGGGTTGTTCTTTTCCGGGGTCCGCTATCCCGACCTCATGGCCCTCCTGGCCTGGGATGTGTATTGCATGATCCTGCGCCCCGAGGCTTTGCAACTGAGAGGGTGGGCCTGAGCTTTCGGGCTGGCTGATCCAGGGGTGGTCCTGTGCTGTCTTGCCTGCTGAGAAAGAAAACTGGAGGATCCAGGGAAGGACTTTTCTAGGAGAGGACCGAGCGCAAGGCTGGTATCTCTGGAGGAGCCTGGAAACTCAGTTGGAGGACCCAACTCGGATCAACACCCGTACAGTATCGCCGTGTCGGCTGAAAGAAACTGGTACTGTATGGCAGTTTTTTCTAAATCTCTCAAGATCTCTCAAGAATGCTTTAGCTTAATTGACAAGTCTGTGGCAGAGACTTTATTGAGCATCTCACCGGCTGCTAGGTCAAGTGAGAGGGGCCTATCCGGTGGTTGCTGGATCCAGTCTGTGGAGCTGTTAGACCTCTGGATCTGACCAATACCTCTAACCCGCAATTACCAGGTGCCTGAACTCCCCTTAACTCTTTGACCCTCTATTGAAAGACTTTGTGCTTATCCCAAATAAATAAGTGAAAAAGGGCTAAGTGTCGGATTTAACATTCTTTGGGCTATTTTCCAAGGGGACCCCTGAGACGGAGAAGCGAGCAGGGGAGAATTTCAGATCGTGCTCTCAAATTTATTCCGTCGGATATTCCGACGGAAAAAGTCCGATGGAGCCCACACACGATCGGATTTTCCGACAACATAATCCGATCAGACTTTTTCCGTCGGAATGTCCGACCGTGTGTACGGGGCATAATAGGTGGTGACGGGTACTCTTTATGAAGGTATTGAGGGTCTAAAAGACCCCCAAATCCATTCTTTGCACTTCAAAGTATTCAGAATGACAAAAACGCTGATTCTCACTACTGTCATTTTTTTTTTTTTTTTAAATCTGCGCCATTGGCAGCGGATTAAAGCGGAAGTGACTGTCCCACTTTGATCACTTTTAATACTATTACAAGGGATGTAAATTGTAATAGAAATAAGGAGGACTTTCTGGAGAGATCTGGGGTCAAAAAAGACTGCAAATCTCTCCTTTACCCTTAAAAGCAAAATATGTACAGTGGAACCTCGGATTACGAGCATAATCCGTTCCAGGAGTATGCTTGTAATCAAAAGTACTCGCATATCAAAGCGAGTTTCCCCATTGAAGTCAATGGAAACAAAAATGATTTGTTCCGCATTGACTTCAATGGCATGCAATACCGCATGCGGCCAGAGGTGGGGGGGCGCCGGAGAGCCTCGGAAACGGACAGAAAGACCGGAGGACACCTCGGCTGACCTCAGCAAACCTCGGACAGACTTCGTTACCGAGGTTTTCTTCCTTGCATTTACGAACGTCGGCAATCAACGCAGCTTGGCTCCGGCGCCCCCCCCCCCTCAGGCCAAACGTGGTACTGCACACGCTTTGGCCCGAATCGTGCTCGTTTTGGGAGACAACACTCGCAAACCGAGTTACGATCTTTAAAAATACAGCGCTCGTATTGCGAAACGCTCGTTAACCACGTTACACGCAATCCGAGGTTTCACTGTATATGCTTTTTTAAATTTGTTTACTTCTGCCCGTCATGAGGGGGGTGGGCTGTCATTGTGTATACGCCCACATGTGTGACTCTATAGTCACATGGGCTTGCTCAACATAGAAACTCACTGAAATCTGAGCATGTGCAGAGCTGCCGACACTGCTCTGCAAAATCTCTAGCTGAATTGGGGACACAAACAGAAAGGGGGAGATAGAGAGCAGCCAAGTTTTTTTGCAGAATACAGAAAATGTATCTCATAGTGACTGAGTATGGACAGCATGGAATACACCATGTATTGATCGTTTTTTATGATGCGGGTTTAGTGACACTATAAGTTCATGGACAAATGAACTAAAAATAAGCACAATTGAAGTGGATGTAAACCCACTTTATGTCATAACGTAGAGAATACGATTTCCTTTCATTTGAGCCCAGTCTTGCCACACAGAGTTACTCCAGCCCTGAGAAATCCTCTTTTATTGTTCAGTTAGAAAAATCTTGACAAAGTGCTGAAAACTTTGTCAAAAACGCCCCCTTGCTGACAGGTGACAGGTGGTTTACATATCTCATGCACTAGCCTGAGACAGGCACAGACCACAGATCCACAGACCAGAGTGAAAGAAAATGTATTCTCCAGTGAACAGCAAGAAGAATATAGGGGAGATGTATGTAGTCAGAGCTGGGCAGAGTAGAACATCCAGTGATCTGATTGTTATAGTGCAGTGTGTGTGTCTGAGGTCACCTGATCACATTCCTTTCCATCACCGGATTTGTTATGTGGGGGAGGGGTGGATTTCTCACTTTTTATAATTACACAGGATGTGCCTGTCTCAGGCTAGTGCATAAGATATGTAAATCACCTGTCACTCACAGCAAGGGGGCGTTTTTGACAAAGTTTTCAGCACTTTGTCAAGATCTTTTTAAGGCCCCTTTCACACTGGGGCGTTTTTCAGGCGGTACAGCGCTAAAAATAGTGCCTGTACACCGCCTCAAAAAATCCGGCCCCATTCACTCCAGTGTGAAAGCCGGAGCGGCTTTCACACTGGAGCGGTGCGCTAGCAGGACGGTCAAAAAAGTCGTGCTAGCAGCATCTTTGGAGCGGTATAGGAGCGGTGTATTCACCGCTCCTATACCGCTCCTTCCCATTGATTTGAATGGGACACCGCGGCAATACCGCCGCAAAGCGCCGCTACGGCGGCGCTCTGCGGGGGATATTAAGCCTTTTTCGGCCGCTCGCGGGAGGTAAAACCGCACCGCGAGTGGCCGAATACCGCGGCTAAAACGACGGTAAAGCAGCGCTAAATATAGCGCTGCTTTACCGTCACCGCGGCTCCCGCCCCAGTGTGAAAGGGGCCTTACTGAACAATAAAAGAGGATTTCTCAGGGCTGGAGTAACTCTGTGTGGCAAGACTGGGCTCAAATGAAAGGAAATCTTATTCTCTACATTATGTCATCAACAAAAAAAAGTTGTATCTGAGCCCATGTATTGGGTTTTTTGATGCCCATAAAATCCTCCACCATTTGTACGCTCCTACATTCCTAACTTGGTGGCTGCAGTTTTTTCGGGCCATTGTGTACTTTTTAAAACTTTTAGATTTAATCAGAAAGCTTCTGCCAGAGTTAGTAATTACTAATTGATTGCAAAACGTAGAGGGCGAGTCTCATCAATCTCAGTAATTTAAGTACATTTAACTGACTAATGTGTGCTAAGTCAACGTGGGGCATTACCGGGACAGTGATGAAGTCCAGGCACTAAAATCAATAGATTTGCCTTCCGGGTATATAGAATACAGAATGCCAAACGTTGTTCTCAAGACGTGTCGCTAATGCGGAAAAGCAGGACCACATTTTACACCTTGCCGAGCTTAAACATAAATAATGTTGTTTATCTTTTATCCAATTACCATCCTCAGCACATTCAGTAATTTGCAACAAATTGGCCGTGATGAATGAGGCCCAAGTGGTGAGCTGGTGGTGGCTTTTTTTTTTTTTTTTTTTTTTTCTGTTCAATGTAATTCAGTTTTTGAGACCTGTGTGACTATTTTGTAGCAAATTTTCGACTCCTGAAGGTTTTAAATGACTTTAAATGAGTCTCTGGGCACAAATACACAATTACAGAATTCAGTCATTTTGTAAACCAAAAGGCTATGTACAGGTAAATGCCCTGTATTACCAAAAAGTATTGGGACACCTGCCTTTTACATGCACATGAACTTTAGTGGCATCCCAGTCTTATGCCCCATACACACGGTCGGAAATTCCGACGGAAAATGTCCGATCGGACCATGTTGTCGGAAAATCCGCCCGTGTGTGGGCTCCATCTGACTTTTTCCGTCGTAATTTCCGACGGAAAAAATTTGAGATCCTGCTCTCAAATTTTCCGACAACAAAATCCGATCGGATTTTTTCCGATCGTGTGTAGAGAATTCCGACGGACAAAGTGCCACGCATGCTCAGATCAAATTACGAGACCAAAGCTATTGGCTACTAGCCTCTACGTAGTTCCGTCGTACGCAACGAACGTCACCATGTTCAGAATGATGTTCAGAATGATCGGATTTTCTGACAACTTTGTCCGACCGTGTGGATGCAACACCAGTGTCGGACAAAATCCGTCGGAAAAAATCTGACTGATTTTGTGGTCGGAATTTCCGACCGTGTGTACGGGGGCTTAGGGTTCAATATTGATTTTATGCACAAACCAAGGTCCGTAAAGACATGGATGAGCGAGTTTGGGGTGGAGGAACTTGACTGGCCTTCACAGAGTCCTGACCTCAACCCGATAGAACACCCTTGAGATAAATTAGAGCGGAGACTTCTTGTCCAACATCAGTGCCTGACCTCACAAATGGGCTTCTGGAAGAATGGTCAAACGTTCTCATAGACACCCTCCTAAACCTTGTGGACGGCCTTCCTAGGAGAGTTAAAGCTGTTATAGCGGCAAAGGGTGGGCCAAAAAAATATTGAACCCTCCGGACTAAGACTGGGATGCCATTAAAGTTCATTTGCGTGTTAAGACAGGTGTCCCAATACTTTTGGTAATATAGTGTACTTTAATGCCGCGTACACGCGGTCGGATTTTCCGATGGGAAATGTTAGATGTGAGCTTGTTGTCGGAAAGTCCGACCGTGTGTATGCTCCATCGAACATTTTGTTGTCGGCCTTTCCGCCAACAAATGTTTGCTAGCAGGTTCTCAAATTTTCCGCCAACAAAACTTTGTTGTCGGAAAGTCTGATCGTGTGTACACAAGTCCGATGCACAAAAGTTCACGCATGCTCGGAATCAAGCAGAAGGAGCCGCACTGGCTATTGAACTTCATTTCTGTTGGCTCGTCATACGTCTTGTACGTCACTGCGTTCCCACGTTTGTAGTTGTTGGCCAACATTTGTTGAGCCGACATTCTTCAAACAAAAATCCACGGTTTTCTTGGCGGAAAGTTCGATCGTGTGTTCGGGGCATTTGACTATATTCAGAAATGACACGGTCTGTTGGGTAAGGTCCATGGGTTCCAAACAGGGTAGTACCATAAGTTACAATGCACTGTGGTTCAACACTTAGTTGTCCATTTATTGTCCTCACACAAGCTTCACCGAATATTCTTAAATTTTTCCAATTGAATCCAATTAGAAAAGTGTGTAAACCTCAGTGAAAGTTGTACGGATATGGGGTATAACAGAGGATTTTGGAGGGGACTGAAAGCTAGCCTCTTGCCTAGTGACTATGGTCCCTGGCATTTGAGGGAGCTACAAGCATTTAGGAAGATATTCTGTTATGTAATGCAAAAGGACATTATTAAGGAGGCTACGATTGTCTCTGCCAGCTTGGGACTCAGTGGACAGATGTGTATGAAAGGATTAATGAGATCTGTAAAGCCCGGGTCTTTCACCCATTCGTTTATTGTGCTCATCAATACACCTTTGTCTCCTAGCAAACTATTGGGGGATGCGTTTATACTTATGCGTATTGTAAGTTGAGTGAGGAGACGGCAAGTCTACCCTGAAAGGTCATATCTCTCAGTCACCAAGTCTGGGTAAATAATTAGATAACTAGCTCATGTTAATTAGGTTCCTGGTTACAGGTGTATTGTTAGAGTAATATGAGCAGGAGAGGGGAACCTCCTCTTTAACTGTATATAAGACTGGATTCTTGTTCTAATAAACAGTCCATGTTCAGCAACCAAACGAGTATTGTCTTGTTGTGTTTGTTGTTAGCGGTTGGAATATCTGATACCTGTACTCAGACTGGGAGGAAGCGATATATGACGAAAGCACTCAAGCGGAGTGTGGGACGGTTCGTTACAAGACCCTTTCAAAATCTTAGTACGGGCAAAATAAAATTTACAGCAGTTTTGGTTTTTTTGCCCAACCCCCCTGCCCCCCGTAATCCGTAATACAATTTTAGTACCTGTTGTTCCTGAGTTTGGATCTGTTATTATTAGGACAGCTCACAATCAGAAACAGAAATGCCAAATATTAATTTACGGTACTCTCAAAATCCCTGCCAGGGCTTACAGAACCCCTTCTGGGACTAATGGTACTCCCAAAATCCCGGTCGGGAAGGGCTTCCAAGGATTACTGCTGAATCCCTGTCAGGTCTTCCCTTGCCCCTTCCGGGAATTCCAAGATCGGCAGAGGTGGCGCGTGCGTGTCCCCTACCCAGAAGTGCAGAGTCACGTGTATTCTGCACAGAATGGCCGCTCTGTAGAAGTAAATGTGCTATAGGGCGGTCGTTAAATGGTAAGTGTATTTCTAATTTTGCAGCCACATTGGGATAACACCTACCGTATTTATCGGCGTATAACACGCACTTTTTCCCCCTTAAAGTCGGGGGTGCGTGTTATACGCCGATACCCCCCCAAAAAAATGACAAAAAAGGCAAGCGCCGCTGAAAAATAGCGAGCGCTGCCGAAAAAACCCGAAGCGCGGCCGAAAAAGAACGAAGCGCCCCCGGAAAAAGCCGAGCAGATTCTGCTCTGCTCGTAGTCCCGCCTCCCTGCGCTCGCTCCGGAAACAGCAGGGAGGCGGGACCGCGAGCTTAGCCGTCCGAGTCGGCTCGGCTTTTTCCGGGGGCGCTTCGTTCTTTTTCGGCCGTGCTTCGGGTTTTTTCGGCGGTGCACGCGACAGCGTCTCGGCGGCGGGAAATTTAAACCAGGAAATGAATGAAAATGACGCTGGCAAGCTACAATGGCACTGGGCAAGGCTGCAATGATGCTGGGCAAGCTGCAATGATGCTGGGCAAGCTACAATGACGCTGGGCAAGGCTGCAATGACGCTGGGCAAGGCTGCAATGACGCTGGGCAAGGCTGCAATGACGCTGGGCAAGGCTGCAATGACGCTGGGCAAGGCTGCAATGACGCTGGGCAAGGCTGCAAATGACGCTGGGCAAGGCTGCAAATGACGCTGGGCAAGGCTGCAATGACGCTGGTCAAGCTACAGTGACGCTGGGCAAGCTGCAATGACGCTGGGTAAGCTGCAAATGACGCTTTAATGTAAGTTGTTTTTTTTCCCTAAACTTCCCTCCTAAAACTTTTTTTCCTTAAAATGCCCTCCTAAACTTGGGGTGCATGTTATACGCCGGTGCGTGTTATACGCCGATAAATACGGTATTTTACATTTGTTACATGTTCCCAATAACATATCATAACTTACCTTTCTAATGACCACAAAAGTAATTCTATTTAAAGGTGTCAGAAGCCTCTGCATGGGGCCACTGTCATCTCATCTCTATGGGCCGCAGGTTTGGAGGGCATAGAGGAACCAAAAAGGGTATAAATGCGGTCAGCTAAAATGATTACAGGGACTAGAGATGTCTCACATAATGAATAGATAGAGGAAAAAAATGACTGTTTATAAAAAACCTAAGCACACTACAAAGGACGATTTTTCATCTCTATAGGAAGAAATTCTATACGGAATGCCCTGCTGGATGAAGCAGTAATGGCAAAATCAATATCGGAAGTCTTGAATTCTTTGCTTACATCTGATGGTATCCACACTTCTATTTATCAAAGCTAACATGGGAAAATCACTATGCAGGGTTTTTATTTAAAAAAACAAAAAAAAAAACATTTAATTCATTAGAACACACAGTATATACACCGGTATTCTACATTTGAAGCTTGCTAAAGCACCAGCATCATAAAAAGTAGACATGTGCAATTCGTTTATTTATTTTTTCGTTTTCCGTTAAAATTCGTTATATTCGTTTATTCGTTATCGTACGAATGAACGAACGATTCGCTAAAAATTTTAACGAATAACGAATGTTTGAATCAAACGAATACGAAAAACAACAAAAATCCGAAATAACCAAATTAGATACAACGAAACTACGAAAAAAGAAAATCCGAAAAACGAAAACAGGAACAACGAAAATCAAAATGAACGAAAAAACTTTTTTTTTTTTTTGTTGAATTGATAATTTTCCGTGTCCCTTACAATGGCGCTGCTTAACGTGCTTCGAATGGATTGAACGAAAAAATTCGTACATTCGTAACTTTTTTTTTTTTCGATTCGTAATGTTTCGTGTCTCTTACAATGGCGCTGCTTAACGTGCTTCGAATGGATTGAACGAAAAAATTTGCACATTCGTAACTTTTTTTTTCGTAATTTTCCGTGTCTCTTAAAATGTAATAATAGCATACACATTACATAAAATGATGAATTATGCTCCGATTACGAATCTACGAAAACAATGTTACGAAAGTACGAATAAATCAATCTTACGAAAGTACGAATGTAACTAGATCTACGAAAATACGAATGCGTCCGAATTTCGAATAAACGAAAATTAAACTAACGGAAAAACGAATCAATGAAAAAATAACTCTTCCGAAAATACGAATCGTTACGAATACGAACACCGACGACTTACGAAATTACGAATCGTTACGAATCAACGGAAACGAAAGAAACAAGACGAAAATAAACAAATTTTTCTGTTGTGCACATGTCTAATAAAAAGTACAAAAGAGAATCTGTTTCATTCAACATGAAAAAACACTTGTAGTTTGAAGAGTTTGAAGAATATTGCTCAAAATTTGGCAAAAACCATTGAGGTCCCAAGGAGAAATGGTATTGGTAAATTGTGTTCACTTTTTTTTTCTTTTTAATTACAGATTATTTTTGTTGGATCTCATGATACATACAAGCCATGACGGTTCCATATACACTCACCGTCCATTTTATTAGGTACATCTTTCTAGTAGTGGGTTGGACCCCCTTTTGCCTTCATTCTTCGTGGCATAGATTCAACAAGGTGTTGGAAACATTCCTCAGAGATTTTGCTCCATAGACATGATAGCATCACGCAGTTGCTGCAGATTTGTTGGCTGCACATCCATGATGCGACCTCCCATTGTACCACATCCCCAAGGTGCTCTATTGGATGAGATCTGGTGAGTGTGGAGAGCATTGGATGAGATCTGGTGAGTGTGGAGACCATTGGATGATATCTGGTGAGTGTGGAGAGCATTGGATGAGATGTGGTGAGTGTGGAGAGCATTGGATGAGATGTGGTGAGTGTGGAGACCATTGGATGAGATCTGGTGAGTGTGGAGAGCATTGGATGAGATCTGGTGAGTGTGGAGAGCATTGGATGAGATCTGGTGAGTGTGGAGAGCATTGGATGAGATGTGGTGAGTGTGGAGACCATTGGATGAGATGTGGTGAGTGTGGAGAGCATTGGATGAGATGTGGTGAGTGTGGAGACCATTGGATGAGATGTGGTGAGTGTGGAGACCATTGGATGAGATGTGGTGAGTGTGGAGACCATTGGATGAGATGTGGTGAGTGTGGAGACCATTGGATGAGATGTGGTGAGTGTGGAGACCATTGGATGAGATGTGATGAGTGTGGAGACCATTGGATGAGATCTGGTGAGTGTGGAGACCATTGGATGAGATCTGGTGAGTGTGGAGACCATTGGATGAGATCTGGTGAGTGTGGAGACCATTGGAGGACAGTGACCTCATTGTCCAGTGGTGAGATGATTGGAGCTTTGTGACATGGTGCATTATCCTTCTGGGAGGAGCCATCAGAAGATGGGGACACTGTAGTCATAAAGGGATGGACATGGTCAGCAACAATACTCAGGTAGGCCGCGGTGTTTAAACGATGCTCAATTGGTACTAAGGGGCCTAAAGTGTGCCAAGAAAATATCCCCCACACCATTACACCCCCACCACCAGCCTGGATCGTTGATACAAGGCAGGATGGATCCGTGCTTTCATGTTGTTCGCGCCAAATTCTGACCCGACCATCTGAATTTCGCAGCTGAAATCGAGACTCATCAGACCAGACAACTCTTTTTCAATCTTCTATTTTCCAATTTTGGTGATCCTGTGTGAATTGTAGCCTCAGTTACCTGTTCTTAGCTGACAAGAGTGGCACCCGGTGTGGTCTTCTGCTGCTGTAGACCATCTGTTACAAGATTTGATGTGTTGTGTGTTCAGAGATGGTATTCTGCATACCTTGGATGTAATTAGTGGTTATTTGAGTTATTGTTGCCTTTCTATCATCTCAAACCAGTCTGCCCATTCTCCTCTGACATAAACAAGGCATTTTCCTTCACACAACTGCCGCTCACTGGATATTTTCTCTTTTCCCCACCATTCTCTGTAAACCCAAAAGATGGTTGTGCGTGGAAATACTCAGACCAGCCCGTCTGCCACCAACAACTATACCACGTTCAAAGTCACTTAAAAAACAGTATGCCCATTCTCCTCTGACAAAAATAAGAAGAAAAACAATTAAGAGAAGACATAGTTTAAACAGCCCTGCCCCGTGATGAGGGGGGAAGAGAGAAAAGAACCATATAACACACTATGAGGGCTCTGATAGAAGGTGTTCTATTGGGTTGAGGGCAGGCCAGTCAAGTTCCTCCACCCCAAACTCGCTCATCCATGTCTTTATGGGCCTTGCTTTGTGCACTGGTGAGCAGTCATGTTGGAACAGGAAGGGGTCGTCCCCAAACTGTTCCCACAAAGTTGGGAGCATGAAATTGTCCAAAATGTCTTGGTATGCTGACGCCTTAAAAGTTCCCTTCACTGGAACTAAGGGGCCAAGCCCAACCCCTGAGAAACCACCCCCCCCCCCCCCCACCATAATCACCCCTCCACCAAATAATTTGGAAGAGTGCACAAGGCAAGGTCCATAAGGACATGGATGAGAGAGTTTGGGGTCACTCTTTGTGATGACACTTCATCTTACATTGTAAGCTTGGCCTTGGTTACTTACTGTGGGTCAACAAACATTTCATAACTAGGGGATAGTAATAATATAACAATAGAAGGTCGTACGAATCCAAATTACGAATTTTTATGAATAGAAATTCTGTACGAAATACGAAATTTCGTTTACGAATTTCGCATCCAAATTACCCGAATCCAAACTACCAAATGATGAATTTTAACTAATATGAAAGAAATTATAGCGGATATAACGAATGATTCGAATGAATTCGAGATTCAGTATATCGAATCCTTACGAATCGTTACGAATATCGACACTCTTCGAATAATAACGAATTATCCGAAAACGTATTAACGTTACATAACACATAAGTCTATTGTCTGTCTATTGTTCACCAATCACTCAGAGGAAGTACGAAATACGAAATTTCGTATTTGTAAACGGAATTTCGTATTTCGTACTTCCTCTGAGTGATTGGTGAACAATAGACATTTATAGACTTTTGTGTTATGTAACGTTAATACGTTTTCGGATAATTCGTTATTATTCGTAGAGTGTCGATATTCGTAACGATTCGTAACGATTTGTAACGATTCGTACGAAATTCGGATTTCGTACGAATCCGAATTAAATTTCGTACACTAATTACGAATTTTTTTTTTATACGAAACAAAACAAATTTTTTGATGGCTCCCATGTCTACCCACTAGATTCAATCTATGCCTCTGCTCCAACAGCATTACCCTTGCTCAAATACTCACTGGTGTTGAGGTTGTTATTGGGATTTGGTGAAGGAAATGTTGGTTGCCAACTTGGTTTGAAGCTCAAAGTTTTTTTGCATTTTCAGGCGTTGGATTTTAAGTAAAAGTGTCTGAGGCTGTTGTCTTTCCAACCAGAGGTCCTTGTACTATCCAGAAATTTAATGTAATTGTGAGGAGGCCCAGGCGTTCCAACCCCCATTGATTATTGATATTCCTTGTCTTGCCTCTTCTTGATCAAGACTGCTTGCCTTTATAAGAGATTGAACTTGACATTCGTCCTTATTTC
This sequence comes from Lithobates sylvaticus, assembly GCA_028564925.1. NCBI lineage: Eukaryota > Metazoa > Chordata > Amphibia > Anura > Ranidae > Lithobates > Lithobates sylvaticus. The sequence continues at coordinate 11,211,069 of CM053036.1, read as the reverse complement.
AGCCTTGATAACTAAGGTACTGATGGATTAAAACTGAATAAGAAAACATTAAGGCCAAATTTTAGCAATTTGTAGGGTGTAGCTTGGTGTGGCGGCAATAACACACAGGCCAAATGCATTAAAGGACTTGTATTAAAATTTAGACATGTGCAATTCGTTTCGTTTTAATTTGTTTTCCGTTAAAATTCGTTATATTCGTTCATTCGTTATCGTACGAATGAACGAACGATTCGCTAAAAATTTTAACGAATTATCGAATCGAACGAATATGAAAAACAACGAAAATCCGAAATAACCAAATTAGAAACAACGAAACTACGGAAGAAGAAAATCCGAAAAACGAACAACGAAAATCAAAATGAAGGAAAAAATTCGTACATTCGTCACTTTTTTTTTTTGTTGAATTGGTAATTTTCCATGTCCCTTACAATGGCGCTGCTTAACGTGCTTCGAATGGATTGAACGAAAAAATTCGTACATTCGTAACTTTTTTTTGTTTGTTTTCGATTCGTAATTTTCCGTGTCTCTTACAATGGCGCTGCTTAACGTGCTTCGAATTGATTGAACGAAAAAATTTGTACATTCGGAATTTTTTATTTTTTTTTGCGATTCGTAATTTTCCGTGTCTCTTACAATGGCGCTGCTTAACGTGCTTCGAATTGATTGAACGAAAAAATTTGTACATTCGGAATTTTTTATTTTTTTTTGCGATTCGTAATTTTCCGTGTCTCTTACAATGGCGCTGCTTAACGTGCTTCGAATGGATTGAACGAAAAAATTTGCACATTTGTAACTTTTTTTTTTTTTCGATTCGTAATTTTCCGTGTCTCTTAAAATGTAATAATAGCATACACATTACATAAAATTATGAGTTATGCTCCGATTACGAATCTACGAAAACAATGTTACGAAAGTACGAATAAATCAATCTAACGAAAGTACAAATGCAACTAAATCTACGAAAATACAAATGCGTCCGAATTTCGAATAAACGAAAATTAAACTAACGGAAAAACGAAAAAATAACTCTTACGAATTTACGAATCGTTACGAATACGAACACCGACGACTTACGAAATTACGAATCGTTCCGAATCAACGGAAACGAACAGAAACAAAACGAAGCTAAACAAATTTTTCTATTGTGCACATGTCTATTAAAATTATGTAAAGACGCTGTTGTTGGTCCATCTTTGTACCGATGCAAATTTCCAATAAAAAACATTCTCAAAAAAAAAATTATGCAAAGACAGTTCACAATAGACCCATCGAAAAGAAAACTTAACAGGGAATGTTAAGGCCCCTTTCACACTGGGGCGGGGAGCCGCGGTGACGGTAAAGCAGCGCTATATTTAGCGCTGCTTTACCGTCGCTTTAACCGCGGTATTCGGCCGCTCGCGGTGCGGTTTTACCCCCCGCGAGCGGCCGAAAAAGGGTTAAACACCCCCGCAGAGCGCCGCCGTAGCGGCGCTTTGCGGCGGTATTGCCGCAGTTTTACCGCGGTTTCCCATTCAAATCAATGGGAAGGAGCAGTATAGGAGCGGTGAACACACCGCTCCTATACCGCTCCAAAGATGCTGCTAGCAGGACTTTTTTTGCCGTCCTGCTAGCGCACCGCTCCAGTGTGAAAGCCCACCGGCTTTCACACTGGAGTTAAAGGGGCCGGATTTTTTCAGGCGGTGAACAGGCGCTATTTTTAGCGCTGTACCGCATGAAAAACGCCCCGGTGTGAAAGGGGCCTAAGAGGGACAGAGTGCGGCCTGGCTGTCTCTTGCCCAAACGGGAAGATGTCCAGAGAAGATGCAAACCCTATGCTTTCCCTCCTCATCAGGAACCTTTCTCTGCCGCTTGCTCTGTCCCTACCAGACAGAGTATCTGTCCCTACCCTACCCACTTGCAAAATGCACCCCATGCCTGGGAGCCAGGACCTCAAATAGGCTCTGCCTCACCCAAGATGGGCGCCAGAGTCACATGGGGAGGCAGCATCCAATTGGAGCGTTTCTATGTTGCTTTTGACTTCCTCTCCAACTGCAGTGCTGAAGAACAGCGCCACCTGCAGTGGAGAAAGTATGCTGCACGTACGTACAAATGGTTGATGGCCAGCTATTGCATTTCATCTTTCGATAAGGGTTGGGTTAATACTGTGACCCCCTCCCCCTGTCATGTAGACTTGGACTTTGTTATTTTTCAGGTTCAAAGTTGAAACCAGATTGGATGCATCATCTTGGTTGTTCTCTGTTTTTATTTTAGCATTTATAACTCATCCCCAATATGAATAATGCAGGCTCTTCCACTAAGCTGTACTTAGCTGTAACAGAATGTTCTAACACTCTTTATATACAAACTTTTATATGCATATAATTAGGAATAAACAATGGGAGGAAGTTTTACAACAATGTTAAAGTGCCATTTATTTGCTGTAGAGTATTACCTAAGGAAATACTAGATAACAATAATGTGACTGGCTTGTCGTTGTAAATTGTCAGCGGGTTTCCAGGGAAAAATTAACTTTGTTTTCATGTTGACTCTCAGGGCTGGAAGATAGAGAGGCGTCAGACTGAGGAATCTGCCACAAAGTAACACAGTGAGGAGGATATCCATAATTCCTCTAATAAATCAATGCGGTTTCTTAGCTTAGTATTAAAGAGAAAGGTATTAATCATAACGAACTATTCTTTACTAGACAAAGAAACACAATAGACACCTATGAAAGCGTTGTGAATATATAATATACAGCACAATGGTTTTCTTCTTAAATACAGAACAATTCATTCTTGCTTTTTCGAAACTTTTCTAAAGAGTTTACCGTATATACTCGAGTATTAGCCGAGTTTTTCAGCACATTTTTTTTGTGCTGAAAGTGCTCCCCTCGGCTTATACTCGAGTCAAGCACTTTTCTGCAGCAAAAAATGACATTTTCCGACCCCACTTTGCGGCCCTGTATCTCGACCTATTGTCAGGACCCGGGTCTGATCACTTGGAATGCTGCACGGCAGCCTGAACAATTCCTTGAACAATCTTGCCTTGAACCTTGTTTCTCTTGAACCTTGTTTCTATTGAACCTTGAACTCTTTGCTCCTTCCACGTACTTCCTGTTGTAGCCATGCCCTTGCACTTCCTGTTTGCCAGATTATTCTGCTCTCTCCAGCCAATATCTAGTCACTCCTGCTACCATTAGTTTCTTCATTACCACTCGTTACCGACTTTTGGTTTGTTTCCCAACTGCGTTTCTGCTGGATCGTAACCTGCAATCAATTGTTACTGACCTTTTGGCTTGTTTACTGACTATGCTTCTGCTTGATCCCAACCTGCAATCACTTGTTACTGACCTTTGGCTTGTTTACTGACTATGCTTCTGCTTTATCCCAACCGGCAATCACTTGTTACTGACCTTTGGCTTGTTTACTGACTATGCCTCTGCTTGATCCCAACCTGCATTCACTTGTTACTGACCTTTGGCTTGTTTACTGACTATGCCTGTGCTTGATCTGAACCTGCAATCACTTATTACTGACCTTTGGTTTGTTTACTGACTATGCCTCTGCTTGATCCGAACCTGCAATCACTTGTTACTGACCTTTGGTTTGTTTACTGACTATGCCTCTGCTTGATCCGAACCTGCAATCACTTGTTACTGACCTTTGGCTTGTTTACTGACTATGCTTCTGCTTTATCCCAACCTGCAATCACTTGTTACTGACCTTTGACTTGTTTACTGACTATGCTTCTGCTTGACCTCTACCTGCTATATCTGCTACTGGACCCCGGCTTGCTCACCTCCTGCTGGTGCAATCCCGAGGCCCGCAACCTGGAGTGACCTGCTTCTGTACTTATCCAGTTGGTGGGTAGGAGCCTTTCTACTGCTATAGCTACTGGTCTCCGAGTTTGACCCTTGACCACAGCACTCATAGTTGTTAAATTGTAACAATCATGTGCTATGGCTCTGTGGAGGTGGTAATATACTATACAGAAATGAAAAAAGGGGGCTTTGACCACCATTGAAGGTACACAAAATGTACTGTATAATATCAAATATGTTTGTGCATGCAAGTCATGAAATTTGACCGCATTAAATATGAAGCATGTTTGAAAAGAGCTATGACAGATCTATCATAATAGGGGGTTGATTATGCCCAGACAAATTGTAAAGCTTGAAATCAGGTTGCTATAGTAAAAACCTCACCCGGTATTATCCAGTACGGAGTATGGGACTTTGGACATGGCTCAAGTCAGATTTAATTAGATAGCCGCAGCTTGCTGGTTTGGCTATAATTTGCGAGCTGTCTGGTATAATAAACATCTTCTCAGCATTTACTCAATTTACGTTTGGGTCAGTCTACGAGCTTCATTCGCTCTCCTTCAAAATAGAAATTTTATTTTGTTTTTCCACAGGGACAGCAGGTGGAACAAATCATGCTGATGCTTTTTGCAAATAAAGCCGCAGATGATTTTCTTGGCAATTTTAGGAAATGATAACTGTACCATTAAAATTCAAATGGTTTATTTAGTAATAAAAAAAAATTTAAAAATTAAAATGGCTTGTGGGATAAAACTACAGCTTAAAATGTCCACTGGTGGGTCTCTTTTTCTTTTTTTGGCTGCAGGTTCCAATGCATATTGTTTTTTTTTTTTAAATAACTTGGGAGAACACAAGTCTTTGTGTTCCGACATTCATCTCTAGGTACATACTCCCCTAAATAATGGTAGCGGTTGTCAGCTTCTCATAGAGGCCCAGAGCCCCATGCACCAGGGCTAAACATCCAGTGTGCCCATTGTTCATGGGGCATTAAAGAGGAGGTCCAGCCCCCACACAAAAAAATTAAAAGCCAGCAGCTACAAATACTGCAGTTGCTGGCTTTTAATTTATGGACACTTACCTGTCCAGGCAGCCCGCAATGTTGGTACCCCAGCCGATCTTCGGATCGGCGGTCGGGTGCTGCCACCCCCATTTCTGGTAAGGCAACCCGGCAGTGAATACCTTCGGCTTCACAGCTAGTTTCCTATTGCTCGTGCGCGAAGCGCGCTGCGCTTTCTAATTGGTCCAGCAGTGGAGGGAGGAGGAGGGGGGCCAAACTTCCGGGAGACCGGGCCATGAAATTTTCACTTTGCAATAGTGCCCCCATATTGGTATCAGGGGGAGGAATAGTGCCCCATTATTGGTATCTGCAGGAGGAATAGTGTCCCATCATTGGTGTCAGTGCGGGGAATAGTGCCCCATTATTGGTATCAGTGGAAGGAATTGTGCCCCATCATTGGTATCAGTGGAAGGAATAGTCCCCCATTGGAAGCGTTGGGAATAGTGCTGCATCAGTGGTATCAGTGGGAGGAATTGTGCCCCATCATTGGTATCAGTGGAAGGAATAATCCCCCATTGGAAGCGTTGGGAATAGTGCTGCATCAGTGGTATCAGTGGGAGGAATAATGCCCCATCATTGGTATCAGTGGGGGGAATAGTGCCCCATCATTGATATCAGTGGGGGAAATAGTGCCCCATTATTGGTATCAGTGGGATTAATAATGCCCCATCATTGGTATCTGCAGGAGTAATAGTGCCCCATTATTTGTATCAGTGGGAGGAATAGTGCGCCATTATTGATATCAGTGGGAAGAATAGGGCCGCATCAGTGGGAGGAATAATGCTCCATCATTGGTATCTGCAGGAGGAATAGTGTCCCATTATTAGTGTCAGTGGAAGGAATATTGCCCCATCATTGGTATCAGTGGGAGGAATATTGCCCCGTCATTGGTATCAGTGGGGGGAATAGTGTCCTATCATTGGTATCAGTGGGAGGAATAGTGCCCCATTATTGGTATCAGTGGAAGGAGTAGTGCCCCGTTATTGATATCAGTGGGGGAAATAGTGCCCCAAAATAGGTATCAGTGGGGGGAATGGGGCCCCAAATTTACATCAGTAAAAGGAAACATGGCCCATCGTTGGTGTCAGTGGAAGGAATAGGGCCCTTCTGTTGTCGTCAATGAGAGGAATAATGCCACACCGTTGGTACCGGTGGAAAGAATGGTGCCAATGGGAGGAAATAATGCCTCATATCGATGAGAGGAATAGTGCCTCAAGGGCTGGATAAGGGCAAGCAAAGGGCCACATTCGGCTCTCGGGCCACAGTTTTGAGACCACTGCTCTATAAAATAAAATAAAAAGTTTGGGCTTTATATACACTTTAAGGAATAAAAAGATTTTAAAGGCCGCATTTCAGTGATATTTTAATGGGGGCCAATTGAAGGAGAATAAATAAGGGGCCTTGTTCTACTGAGGATCACATTTACACAACAAGGAACAGCTTTTAATTGATTAATAAATGAAATAAAATAACCATTTTATGTGTCTACATTGGATGTTATGGAGAGTATTGGGTGTCAACCTTCTCCTGTTTTTTTTTTTTTGCCATCAGCTTCCCATAGTTCTTCTAGAAGGAGATTCTGCAGGAACATCACAATATCCTCGTTTCCTCGTTTAGAGACACAATTTAGTGACATTTTCTTGTTTTTGCATGCAGAAATAGGTTGTTTTTTTTTTTTTTTTTATTTTTCATTTAAGCAACGCCTCGCTCTTTCATGCTGAGATTTCAGAATATTTTATCAGTTTATCTGTCTGTGGATTTCCTGCTGGGCACCAAATGCTGCTGTCTAAATATTTTTAGTGCCTGTTACATAGAAAAGGCTTCCCACCGTCACACCGGAGGAAGGCAGCTGTGGGTGAAGGGCAGAGATGCGAGGAAAGATTTCTTCATTAGCAGAGCCATCGTACGAGGTGACGCGGCTAACCTGGCCGCCTTGATAGCGCCGGTACCTGTCCTGACATTTCTGAGAGATAAGGAGAACATTGCCGCAATCAGTGAAAACGCCGACCACGTAGAATATTGCTTTCGACTCCTCTGTAAGGTTTAAACATGGTGACATTTAAGGAACAGCGGTTTATGGATTGGAGAAAACGCTGAATTGTTGAAACCTCAGAGTAATAAAGTCACCCGAAATTCCCTCAATTTATAACTAAATTGTGTGAGCAGCACAACGTACTTCTCACTTCACCAATTGGGGGAAATTTCCTGGAGTTCCACCTACACTTGTCTTTACTGATTAGCAGGGCAGCCATCGGAAATTTTTGGGCCCCTTACACAGCTTTAGACCTGGGCCCGCCCCCCCCCCTGAGCCTGACCACCGACATTCCCCAGGGCTTGCCCACGGGCCATCCTACCGAATCCGCACACCGGCCACCTCACCTGTACGCACTCAGCCCCCCCCTCAATCCTGTATATATGTCAGTCCCCTCTCACCTGTATATTTGTTAGCCCCCCCAAACCTGTATATTTGTCAGCGTCCCTCACACCTGTATATATGTCAGCCCCCCCTCCCATACACACACCTGTGTATATGTCAGCCCCCCCCCCACACACCTGTATATTTATCCGCCCCCAAATCTGTATATATGTCAGCCCCCCTCACACCAGTATATATGTCAGCCCCCCCTCACACACACCTGTATATATGTCAGCCCCCCTCACACACACCTGTATACATGTCATCCGCCCTCAAACCTGTATATATGTCAGCCCCCCACACACCTGTATATTTATCCGCCCCCCCCAAATCTGTATATATGTCAACCCCCCTCACACCTGTATATATGGCAGCCCCCACACACACACCTGTATACATGTCATCCCCCCTCGAACCTGTATATATGTCAGCCCCCCACACACCTGTATATTTATCCGCCCCCCCAAATCTGTAAATATGTCAACCCCCCTCACACCTGTATATATGGCAGCCCCCCCCACACACACACACCTGTATATATGGCAGCTCCCCCACATACCTGTATATTTATCTGCCCCCTCAAATCTGTATGTGACAGACCTAGCCGGGACAGAGGCTGTTGGAGGGGACTGAATGCAAGCCTATTGCTTTGCGATTATGGGCCCTGGCATTTGGGGGAACAGTGCTCTTTGAGCTGCAAGCCTGGGACCCCTGAGCTGGTGTTACTTGGATTCAGGTCCATGCTGGCCCCCCAATACACATAGAATCTGTATATGTATTTGGCATATTAGCAATACACTGAATGACACTGTTGGGACACAAGCTGTCAGATGCTAATGTCATGAACTCCAGCCAGCCTGTCTGTTGTGTAAATGAGTATAGTCTGGCTTGTAGGAGTGTTTCACCTATTGTGTGTGCTAATTTACTCTGCAATTGAATGAAGGAGTCCAGTGTTGATTAAGATAATTAGCTCATGCTAATTAGGTTAGGTTTTAGTCATCTGGCTGTAAATATGTGTGACATGTCAAATAAAAATTCCTGATGTACCCTACACTGGTGTTGTCTGGTGACTAGGTGAGCTAAGGGGTCTTGGATTGTGTGGTACCGGACAGAGGAAGCATTTACGGCGGACATCTTGAGTACGGGGTCCATCACACTGTATATATGTCATTCCCCCTCACACCTGTATATATGACAGCCCCCCACACACACACACCTGTATATATGTCAGCCCCCCACACACACCTGTATATATGTCAGCACCCCCCCCCCCACCCACACACACACACCTGTATATATGTCGCGCCACATACACAAATCTGTACACACACAGGCCTCTGGCCTCTCCCTGTACACAAACAGCCCCCCTCCCTTACCTACCCACAGCCCATACTTGTAACTTCCTACCTGGTCCCAGCTTGTTTTTACAAAGCTGACATGTTGCTGAGAAGCATTGTACAGGCAGATCACTGTCACACGAGGGGTGCACATGCACATAGTAACCAGCGGTGGAAGTAAATATCTCAATGTCTAAAATCAATGACACGAGAACTGCAGAAACTAGGAGATCGTTTCTATACTGCACAGCACGGATCCCCTTCACCCGTCCTGCCTTCTTCTGGCTCGGGTGGGCCCCCCCCCCCGGGCCACTTACAGTTGTACCCCACCGATGGCGACCCTGCTGATTAGTGAAATTTAAGCACCAAAACTCCCTCGATTTATGACCAAAATATGTCAAAATGTCCCGGAGTTTCACCTACAGTTGTCATTACTGTTAGTGAAAATAGCCAATTACGCTGTGACAGACCCAACTAGGACAGGGGCTTTTGGAGAGCACTAGGGGCAAGCCTCCTACCCACTGATTATGGCCCATGGAGAGAGCAGATCATTGTATAATGATGGACAACAATGTGATGAACGCTGAGAGCGAGGCTTGAAATTTTTCTCTGTATAAGGACAAAAAAGTTTACCTTCTGGAGTGGATGGAAAGGTATAATATTAATCTTGTACAGGGTAATGGTCAGAGGGAATATGGTGGCCCTCCTGCAGACTGGATTGGAGAGGCTCCTTCACTAGGGACAGAAATATTTATCAACAAGATCCTCACTCATGTATCACCCAAAACTCCCTCGATTTATAACCAAAATATGTAAAAATGTCCCGGAGTTCCACCTACAGTTGTCATTCACTGATTAGTGAAATTAGCCAATTACGCTGTGACAGACCCAACCAGGACGAGGGCTTTTGGAGAGGACTGGGGGCAAGCCTCCTACCCACTGATTATGACCCATGGAGAAAGCAGATCATTCTCTAATGATGGACAACAACCTAATGGACGCTGAGAGCGAGGCTTGGATTTATTCTCTAAATAAGGACAATAAAGCTTTCCTTTTGGAGTGGATGGAAAGGTATAATATTAATCTTGTACAGGGTAATGGTCAGAGGGAATATGGTGGCCCTCCTGCAGACTGGGGTTGTAAAGGCTCTTTCACTTGGGACAGAAATATTTATCAACAAGATCCCTCACCCAGTTATCACCCAAAACTCCCTCGATATATAACCAAAATATGTCAACAGGACACGTACTTCGCACTTTACCATTTGGGAAAATTTCCTGGAGTTCCACCTACACTTGTCATTACTGATTAGTGAAATTAGCCAATTATGCTGTGACAGACCCAACCAGGACGGGGGCTTTTGGAGAGGACTAGGGTCAAGCCTCCTACCCACTGATAAGCCCATGGAGAGAGCAGATCATTCTATAATGATGGGCAACAATTTGATGAACGCTGAGACCAATAAAGATTCCCTTCTGGAGTGGATGGAAAGAAGGGAATATGGTGGCCCTCCTGCAGACTGGGGTTGGAGAGGTTCCTTCACTTGGGACAGAAATGTTTATCAACAATATCCCTCAAGAAATTTATGAAGATAAATTAATTTCACTCTATTAGACTGCTGGAACATCGTTTGTCTTCTGATAGCTTGTCTAGTGGACAGAATATACAAGTTTGTGTCTCTCTCCTATTGTGTGCCTGCTAGGTGTGAATTCCCATTGTTTATTGAGTTAATTGAGTCACCCATTGTTTCTGTCTGTTGGCTAATTTGTCTAACTCTATGATGGGATTGGCCTTATGTCAACTTTAGATCTGTATCTAACCATTGTGTGATGCTTTGGGTAAATATTTGGTTTTATTGTTCATGTGGTGACTGACCTACTTTTTAAGTGTATAAAAACCTGTACTTCTGTTCAATAAACAGTCATTCCTTTGGATTTTACCTCAGCATCTTGTCTTTGTACGATGCTTGGGGGTACAAGGGCTGGCATTAGCACTCAGTCTGCCGGTTTTGGAGGGCAGGAGGCACTGTTTGGTGGAAGCACACAGGCTGGATGCCCGGCGTTCCGTCACTTCCTCGAAATTGGCTAAATTGCTCCTGTAGGTCAAATGCTTTGAGGATTCTTTTATGAATGCATCTTTGCTATGTAACAAAGATTCCTTCATTAAGTGCTATGGTGAGAACCGAGGACAGTGGTGACCCCAATTCACCTTCTCATTCATAATCGAATCAATGAACTTCTAGTCCATTGATTAAAAAGGTACATTCATAACTCGCAGTTATTGTCTGTTAACCACCTCAGCTCCGGAAGGTTATACCCCCTTAATGACCAGGGCTTTTTTTGCTATTTAGAACTGCATTACTTTAACTGATAATTGCGCGGTCATGCAACACTGTACACAAATGACATTTATGAAATTTTTTTCACACAAACAGAACTTTCTTTTGGTGGTATTTGATCACCACTGTTTTTTTTTTTTATTTTTATTTTTTTATTATATAAGCGAAAAAAAATATATTTTTTACTTTCTGTTATAAAACCTATCCAATAAGAAAATATAATTTCTTTAATTTCTAATAAATTTAGGGCAAAATGTATTCTGCTTCATGTCTTTGGTAAACAATAAATCCCAATAAGTGTATATTGATTGGTTTGTGAGACATTTATAGTGTCTAAAAACTATGGTGTATATATATATATATATATATATATATATATATATATATATATATATATATATATATATATATATATATATATATATATATATATTTTTTTTTTTTTTTTTGTTTTTTTAATAGTAATAGCGGTGATCAGCGACTTATAATGGGACTTCAATAGTGCGGCAGGTGAGAGCTTTTCGTCGGAAAATGCGACCGTGTGTATGCTCCATCGGAATTTTGTTGGCCGAATTTCTGCCAGCAAAAGTTTGAGAGCAGGTTCTCAATTTTTCCGACAGTTTAAATCAGAAATTCCGATCGTCTGTAGCAATTCCGACGCGCAGAATTCCTACGCATGCTCTGAACCATTTTGACGAATGCTCGGAAGCATTGAACTTAATTTTCTCGGCTCGTCGTAGTGTTGTATGTCACCGCGTTCTTGACGGTCGAAAGTTCTGCAAACTTTTGTGTGACCGTGTGTATGCAAGGCTTGAGTGTAATTCCGTCGGAAAAACCATCATAGCTTTTTTCAACAAGAATTCCGATCGTGTGTACGCGGCATTAGACCTCTTCCACACTGACTTACCGCTGAACTTTCGACCGTCAAGAACACTGTGACATACAACACTACGACGAGCCGAGAAAATTAAGTTCAATGCTTCCGAGCATGCATCAAATTGTTTCAGGGCATGCGTAGGAATTCTGCGTGTCGGAATTGCTACAGACGTTTGGAATTTTCGATCGAAACTTTTTCCGTCTGAAAAATTGAGAACATGCTCTCAAACTTTTGCTGGCTGAAATTCGGCAGGAGCAAAATTCCGATGGAGCATACGCACGGTCGTATTTTCTGACGAAAAGCTCTCATCGTTCTTTTGCTGGCCGAATTTCCAATCGTGTGTACGTAGCATAAGAGTTATGCCGCGTACACTTGATCGGACTTTCCGGTGGACTTAGTCGATCGTGTCAATTCGATCGTGTGTGGGCTCCAGCGGACTTTTTCTTTCCAAAAGTCCGGCGGACCTAGAAATAAGACTGGCTTCAAAATTGTCCGGACTAAATTGACGGACTAAAACCAACACTAGGGCAGCTATTGGCTACTGGCTACTTCCTTATTCTACGTCATGACGTTCGAATCCGGTGGACTTTTGGAGTGATCGTGTGTGGCCAAGTCCGTTCGCTTGAAAGTCCGGCGGACCTCAGCTGCAAAGTCCATCGGACTAAGTCCGCCGGAAAGTCTGATCGTGTGTACGCGGCATAACCTTCACTAGAACTAAGGCACCAAGCCCAACCCCTGAAAAACAACACCACACCCTAATCCCCCTCTCCCCCAAATGATTTGGATCAGTGCACAAAGCAAGGTCCATAAAGACATGGATGAGCGAGTTCTGACCTCAACCCCATAGAACACCTTTGGGATAAATTAGAACGGAGGCTGCGAGCCAGGCCTTCTCGTCCAACATCAGTGCCTGACCTCACAGATGCCATGAAAGTTCATGTGCGTGTAAAGGCAGGTGCCCCAATATTTTTGACAATATATAGCGTATATTACATGTACTTCTCTATGCTTATGTCCATTGTCTCTCTTCATAGTCCATTGGTGGTCCTGCTGATGCTTGTAGCCGTTGTTATCTGGGCTGTGAGACTTCTTATTGCATTTCCTGCTAAGTGAAGCCCTTTTAGGTGAGTATACAGAGTAATACTTTAATTTCCTGCTGTCCAGTGACTTGATAGTAGGAGAACTTGCGCTTGGTTTATGATGCCATAAAATCGCCTTTACTAGGCAGGCCGTTTTTCACGTTTCAAAACTATCCGATACGTCTGGGAAAGGTTTAATATATTGCCGCAAACCCTAAAACACAAACATTTACTTTATACTTTTTTGACCTCTTGTTAAATTTTTCATCTTATGATTTGTTTGGAGGAGAAGTCTGGTTTTGATCCACCACTGCCTGCGTATTATTCGAGCCATGAAGAACATCCCTTTCAGCAAGCCTTCCTGCAAAGAGTGTATACACATCAATCAGCTATAACATTACGACCACCCACCATAATGTAGCTCCCTCCTGGTTAGGCTGCTGGATACATTTAGTGATCGTTTGGTCTGGTCTGTTCAGGGTTTCACAGGCTGGGAGTTTGATTGCTCCCCCCTGCCTCTAGAGGAAGCTTCTAGAGCTTAGGGAGGGAATATTCAAATAACCACCCTAGCCAATCCCTGGGGAGCTGCACTCAGGTGGCTGTAGGTAAGTTGCCTACTTTTAGTTAGACAGCCGGCTGCTCTAGTTTGGAGGGAAGGCTTAATGCGGTTCCTGCACTTTTTCTGAGCTCTGCTTCTTTCCCTGTGCTTTAAATAAAAGGGGCTTGGGCTCTGCCCAGTCTCAGTCTGCTGCATGGGAAGAGGATGCAGACAGACCTCCAAAATGTAATCTCCAGATGCTTACAGAGAGCTGTTTCTGCCAGGGCGCTCGCTCTCTGAGAAACCTTCTGCTGAACACTGTAACCACCAACATATACGGGGGACTGCTGGGACTTGCAGTCCTCCATGAAGACAAGCATTACTGTATGTACTCTTCCTGTGCAGGTATGCTGGAGCAGCCAAAACCTTAGGGTTTTAGAGAGGTAAAGACTGTTTGCCTGTTGTGCTGAAGTTTCTTAAGTAAAGCACTGAAACTTTGCCATGCATGGTCTGAAATTATTTAAAGCGATGTACGAAAGTAACCGACACTCTATGCATAGACTTTGCAGCCCGGTTCAGTTAAAGAACATTGGGGTGTGAAGAGTCAACGTGGGACAGGGTACAAGCAGGTGGTTACCAGGGGTAATGGAAGTCTAGCAACTAGTCTAAGCACCCTGTCGTGAAGAGTGGTACCTGTGACAGGTGGAGTGTCCTCTAGCAGGTAGGGGGCATACTCCTGGTGCCCTCTCCCTAAGAAATCCACCTCAGATAGCAATGGGAGCAGATCAGCACAGCAGAGGCTGGGCCACTAGGTATGGAAGAGTTACCAAAGACCAGGGCTTTTTTTTCAGCTGGAACTTGGTGGAACACAGTTCCACCACCTCCAGCTCAGGAGCTGCTATGCTGGTTCTGACCCCAAGCTTTCCTGTGGCCATCAGAAAAAAACATAGTAAACCTATCTTAGCAGCAGTTGCGTGGCCTGGGAGGATGGATAGAAGAGCAATATTAGGTGAGCAATGAATGATCATATCTGTTAAATCTGTATAATAGTGGACCAAAAGGAAGTAAGACATGGGCAATCCCACCCTACAGGGAGTAGTAACCTCTAGTCTTGGTGGCACTTCCAGCAGGTATCTGAAATGTGTGGAAGGGCAGCATGTAGTCTAACAGGATGACGGTTCCACCTGCTCAAGAGTTTGAAATTCTGTTCCTGAATACGACCAGCTATAGACATCTTGTGGGTTTAAGAAAAGGCTTTGGCTATGTCTTCTTCTGAAAAAGTGCAATCTAGCGCGCTTTTCCATGCCCTGGTGTAATGTAGTGACTTGAGGAATAATGTGTTAATAGTAGATATCATGTCAAAATAGAACGGTCTGGCAATGTAGTTCCAGAGCACCTAGTCTCAAATGTAAGGCAGGGGTCTCCAAACTGTAGTCCATGGTCCAGATGTGGCCCTTTGCTTGCCTTTATCCGGCCCTTGGGGCATTATTCCTTCCACTGATACAAGGCACTGTACCTCCCACTGACACCAGCGATGAGTAATTATGTTTTTTGTTTTACTCCCACTGACCACCAAGCCTAGGGCATTTTCTACTCCCACTGGCCACAGTCCGACCCCCCTAAAGTTTAAAAAGCAGTAAACTGGCCCTTTGTTTTGGAAGTTTGAAATACCCCTGCCCCAGGGTCTGTTCTAAAAAAATAATAATAATATATATATATATATTCACTATATTAGCAAAAGTATTGGGACACCTGCCTTTACACGCATATGAACTTTAATTGCATCCCAGTCTTGGTTTGTAGGGTTCAACATTGAGTTGGCCCACCCTTTGCAGCTATAACAGCTTCAACTCTTCTGGCAAGGCTGTCCACAAGGTTTAGGAGTGTGTTTATGGGAATGTTTGACCATTCTTCCAGAAGCACATTTTGGAGGTCAGGCACTGATGTTGGACAAGAAGGCCTGGCTCGCAGTCTCCGCTCTAATTCATCCCAAAGGTGTTCTAGGGTTGAGGTCATGCCAATCAAGTTCCTCCACCCCAAACTCGCTCCTTCATGTCTTTATGGACCTTGCTTTGTGCACTGGTCCAAATCATTTGGTGGAGGGGGGATTATGGTGTGGGGTTGTTTTTCAGGGGTTGGGCTTGGCCCTTGGTTCCAGTGAAGGGAACTCTTAAGGCGTCGGCATACCAAGACATTTTGGACAATTTCATGATCCCAACTTTGTGGGAACACTTTGGGGATGGCCCCTCCCTATTACAACATGACTGAAACCAGTGCACAAAGCAAGGTCCATAAAGACATGGATGAGCGAGTTTGGGGTGGAGGAACTTGACTGGCCTGCAAAGATTCCTGACCTCAACCCGATAGAACATCTTTGGGATGAATTAGAATGAAGACTGCAAGCCAAGCCTTCTCGTCCAATATCAGTGCCTGACCTCATAAATGCTCTTCTGGAAGAATGGTCAAACATTCCCATAGACACCCTCATAAACCTTGTGGACGGCCTTCCCAGAAGAGTTAAAGCTGTTATGGCTGCAAAGGGTGGGCCAACCCAATATTGAACCCTATGAACTAAGACTGGGATGCCATTAAAGTTCATGTGTGTGTGTAAAGGAAGGTGTCCCAATACTTTTGGTAATATAGTGTATATATTGTTTGGGGGGTTTCTAAGTAATTGTCTAGCAAAATACTGATCTAAACTTGTAAAGAAAAAGTGCCAGAAAAGACCTTGGTCTTCAAGTGGTTCGGGTAAAAAACGTGTTAGAACCTCTTTAAGTTGCCACTTATTTATACACAATTGGTTCAGCGGAGATGATGTATCCAAGTTTTGGCAAACCCAAGTTTGAAAGAGATTCAAAGGAATCATTTCCAAGTCCTACGGGGAATTTCCTCACTTTGATACAAGCAAACTCCTCACAGTTGATGTAACAGACTTGAAAATGCTTCACTACAAATCTAATTAGTAACATCCTTCAGGTCAAGGAGTCACGGGGGCCGGCTGGCTCATTCAATGGTAAATTGCACTGATGCAATTAACTCTTGGCGACTGTGACATTTAATAAACATCTGCACAAAGCGCATTACTTCTGTGTAATTACTGCAGGTTCCCACTTAGGTAGTGACATATGTAGGGAATGGCTGCTGGGGGATGTCCAGACCTACCCCATCGTGTCTCACAGGTGCTCTCCTATAGTTATTACACATTATGGAATTCTAAGGTGCACATATAAGCCTAGTTAAGCTTGTTAGTATCCTTAAAGGGAAACTCCACTTTTGTGTTGGAAAAAAAAAAAAAAGCAAATAAAATAAAAAATGTATATAGCGTATACAATTACTACACAAGTCATATTGTAATTGAATGTTATTAAAAATACCTTTCCTTTTCAGTCTGTAATTTTCGGTAAAATCCAATATGGCCACCTGGAGGCGCTCTGTACACAGATGGCATACAGAATGTCCCCCCCTAGAAATGTAATTTTTTTTTTTCTTCTATTCTACAAAATATTAACAAGAAGTTTAAAAGAAAAGGTATTCCATAATCTGATTTGTATGATTATGGCATAACTTTACATAGTTACATAGTTAGCTAGGCCGAAAAAAGACACAAGTCCATCCAGTTCAACCACAAAAAAAAAGAAATAATAAATAATAAAAAATTTGTATGATTATGGCATAACTTTACTTTTAAACTTCTTGTTAATATTTTGTAGAATAGAAATAAAAAAAAAAAACAGATTTTGGCATACCTTCCACCAAAAATTTTTTGGTGAGATACTCGCAAAGGGAAATCACATCTGAGGCCGGGTTCACACTGGTACCACACGACAGTCGTCCTACTTTGGATCCGACTTTGCCCTGCGACTTGAAGTCCGACATGCTTCCAACTTCAAGGAACCGGGATCTGTCTTTGATCCCCGACAATACCAGGCACTGTATCTGGTATGAATCTTTAGGAAGAACTCCACGCCAAATAAAAAAAAAAAAAAAAAAACGGCATGGGTTTCCCCCCTCTAAGAGCATACCAGGCCCTTCGGTCTGGTATGAATTTTAAGGGGAAGCCCCACGCCGAAAAAACGGCGTGGGGGTCCCCCAAATACCATACCAGACCCTTATCGGAGCACGCAGCCCGGTCGGTCAGGAAAGGGGGGGGCGAGCGATCGCCCCCCCCCCCTCCTGAACCGTACCGGGCCGCATGCCCTCAACATGGAGGGGGGGTTTGGGGCAGGGAGCGCAATGCGCCCCCCACCCCAAAGCACCTTTCCTCCATGTTGATGAGGACAAGGGCCCCTTCACAACAACCCTGGCCGTTGGTTGTCGTGGTCTGCGGGCGGGGGGCTTATCAGGATCTGGGAGCCCCCTTTAATAAGGGGGCCCCCACCCTATGTGACTGAGTATGGGGTACATCGTACCCCTACCCATTTAGCTGGAAAAAAAAAGTGTCACAAATAAAACACTCTACACAGGTTTTTAAAGCAAATTATTAGGCAGCTCCGGGGGTCTCCTCCGAATTCTCCGCTCTCTCTCCGGCCTCTTCTCCGCTCTTTCCGGCCTCTTCTCCCGCTCTCCAGTTCTTCTCCCGCTGTCCGGTGTCTTCTGCCGGGCTCCTCCGCTATCTTCTGCTCTTTTGCCCGCTCTTTTGCTAGCTCTTGCCCGGTCTTCTCCGTCGTCGTCTTCCCTCTGCTCCTATATAGGCATGGGGTGGGGGTCATCTGGTGATCTCGTCCGGTGACCCCACCCCCTTATGACATCACCGCCCCATCATGCCTGGGTGGTGACATCATAAGGGGGTGGTGACATCATAAGGGGGTGGGGTCACCGGATGACATCACTCCGCCAATGAACACAGAGAAACAAACAGCCATTCCTTCAGAATAACAAAAGGTAGAAAACCGCAACAAAGTTTGTTACAATCCCTACAATGTACATCACCCAGAGGGGAGGGCTTTTTTTTCAACGAAAGTGGAATTACTCTTTAAGGTACTGAACAAATTGTGTCATTACAATGATAAAATAAACTGTGCCTGCACACATTTTAAAGTAAAAATCCCCAACATCTTCACCACTAACAGTTTCCACACTTCCTGACAGACCTTTATTGAAGATAAATCTATTTTCAAAGATAGTAAACTTTTGGCCCTGCAATTAAATCCTGGTCTTTAATCCCCATGGCACTTTGTTTACATCCTGATCTTTTGCCCCCCCCCCCAGCACTTTGTTTACATTATGATCTTTAATCCCTTGGCACTTAGTTTACATCCTAATCTTTAATCCCCCTGGCACTTAGCTTACATCCTGGTCTTTAATCCCCCTGGCACTTTGTTTACATCCTGTTCTTTTGTCCCCCTGGCACTTTGTTTACATCCTGATCTTTAATCCCCCTGGCACTTAGTTTATATCCTGGTCTTTAATCCCCCTGGCACTTAGTTTACAACCTGGTCTTTAATCACACTGGCACTTTGTTTAAATCCTGGTCTTTAATCCCACTGACACTTTGTTTACAGCCTGATCTTTAATCCCCCTGGCACTTAGTTTACATCCTAGTCTTTAATCCCCCTGGAACTTTGTTTACATCTTCATCTTTTGTCCTCATGGCACTAAGTTTCCATCCTGTTCTTTTGTGTCCCCATGCCACTTCGTTTACATCCTGATCATTTGTCCCCATGGCACTTTGTTTTCTGATCTTTAATCCCCATCTAGTTTACATCCAAGTCTTTAATCCCCCTGGCACTTTGTTTACATCCTGATCATTTGTCCCCATGGCACTTTGTTTACATCCTGATCTTTTGTCCCCATGGCACCTTTTTTAAATTCTTATATTTAATCCCCCTAGCACTTTGTTTACATCCTGATCTTTTGTCCCCATGGCCCTTTGTTTACATCCTGATCTTTTGCCCCCCTGACCCTGTGTTTACATCCTTCCCTGTGCTTTTCCTTGCACTGTTTTTACATTTTTGCTGTAACCCCCTGTGATAGCATTTTGCTTTGTAATCCCCCTGGCCTGGCTTTTACATCCTGTTTTGTAATCCCCCTGGCCTGGCTTTTACATCCTGTTTTGTAATCCCCTGCCACTGCATTTACATCCTACTCTGTAATCCCCCTAGCACTGTGTTTACATTTTACTTTGTATTTCCCTGGCAATTACATCCTGCTCTGTGATGTCTCTGGCACTGCGCTTACATCCAGCTCTGTATTCCCCCCGGCACTGTGTATATACCTTGCTCTGTAATCCCTTTAGCACTGCCTTTACATCCTGCTCGGAAATTCCCCTGGCACTGTGTATATACCTTGCTCTGTAATCCCCCTGGCACTGTGTATATACCTTGCTCTGTAATCCCCCTGGCACTGTGTTTACATCCTGCTCTGTAATCCCCCTGGCACTGTGTATATACCTTGCTCTGTAATCCCCCTGGCACTGCGTTTACATCCTGCTCTGTAATCCCCCTGGCACTGCGTTTACATCCTGCTCTGTAATCCCCCTGGCACTGTTTACATCCTGCTCTGTAATCCCCCTGGCACTGCGTTTACATCCTGCTCTGTAATCCCCGGGCACAGTATTCTGTAATCCCTCGCTATGTGTCACCTTCTCTCCTGTAAGCAATATGTTCTGGTGACATGGGCTGCTCATTCGGAAGTTCTTATCTAGAAGCTTGTTCAGGGTCAGTGATGTAACGTCATGAAGCACAAGAGTCAGCCGGGCAGCCGGCACTCTCTGAAGGAAATATCAGCAATGGCTACATTATATCTCATATTTTTATTTTATTTATTTCAGGTGCTTATATAGCGCTGTCAATTTACACATCGCTTTACATTTACTGTATATTGTATATTCACATCAGTCCCCGCCCTCAAGGAGCTTACAATCTAAGGTCATACATACACACACTAGGGCCAATTTTGACATTGGCCAGTTAACCTCCCAGCAAGTCTTTGGAGTGTGGGAGGAAACCTGAGTACCCGGAGGAAACCCCCGCAGAAAATGCAAACTCCAGGCAGGTAGTGCCATATAGAAGGTTCTCTTTCAGTAAACCTGCCAGTCACCCCTCATAGTGGCTTTCTCTTCATAGGCTGCAGGGACATGTTCAGATGCATAATTCACTGTGTTAAGTGCATTTATGTGTTGCGGTGCCCCTCGTGGGGTCACTACGCGTTCTGGCATCCACACATTTCACCCTGGTGGTCAGACATCCATTTTGGCACACTTTCCCAGACAATGAACAGTCTCTTGCTTGTTGTTGTTTTTATTAGGGGATTAAACTTGGATGGGGAAAGGGACATGGGATGCCCTAAATGATGAATACTTGTCAATTAAATAAATGTTAGTTGAGTCTAAATTTGACAGTCTCTTCCTCTGCACATCTCCTCCAGCACACTACTTGAGACCCCTTGCTTCACTTTACTGTCCAAATCTAGGTTCCCGTCACCGTTAGCACATGGCTAGGCCTCACTCTGAATAATACCTAGCGTTTTCCTAGTAGCCCTTTACAGGCAGGGGTCTGCAGTCCCCTTCATGGTAGCAACCGTTTTAGTTGAGAAGAATAGATGTGCTAACTGACACTTGGTGGACTACTGATCCCAGCACATCCAAGGCAAATCCTGCCAGCCCTCGTGGCTGCAACGACTTGACTCCAAAACAACACCGTAGTCTCTCCCTCTGGCTCCACATCCAAATCCTGGCATGTCTCTCCCAGAGCTCTTAACACTGTGCTTCCTGCTCCTGTTCCAAGACACCTCTCAATGACCGTGTAGGCCCCTTTCACACTGGGGGGTGCGGGCGGCGACGGTAAAGCAGCGCTATATTTAGCGCTGCTTTACCTTCGTTTTACCCGCGGTATGCGGCCGCTAGCGGGGTGGTTTTAACCCCCGCTAGCGGCCGCAAAAGGGTTAAAAACCTCCGCAAACCGCCGCTGCAGCGGCGGTTTGCGGGCGGTATCCCCGCGGTTTCCCATTGATTTCAATGGGAACGAGCGGTATAGGAGCGGTAAATACACCGCTCCTACACCGCTCCAAAGATGCAGCTAGCAGGACTTTTTTTACCGTCCTGCTAGCGCACCGCTCCAGTGTGAAAGCCCGCCGGCTTTCACACTGGAGTGAATGGGGCCGGTTTTTTCAGGCGGTGTACAGGCGCTATCTTTAGCGCTGTACCGCCTGAAAACCGCCCCAGTGTGAAAGGGGCCGTAGAGAGATGCTCCCTCCCAGCTCCCCGAGCTCCAGGCCAAAGTTCACCCCCCCCCCCCCCCCCCAGAAAGGGGGTTCCCTCAGACCACGACAGTCTAACACTCCATCATTCAGTTCTTCCACCCGTCAACTCCTCCCACAACAGGCTGACCATGGGTATATATAGGAGACCTGCCCCCTGCCAATCCTAGTTGGGGATTGGTCAGGGCTCCCACATATACCCCATGTCACTCCAGCTTTCTGCCCTGCCTCTTTTCCAGAACCTTCTGAAATGGCAGATTCAGTCCCCACCATACTGGCCAGTAAGGCGAGAGTTTTACAAAGACTGCTAAGCTATTATCTTAGCACTGCCCTTAGACAGCACCTTCCTAGGTATATAGAGTTTAGGGATCACTTTTCTGGTCTGTATACTCTGTTTTGGTACTCTTTTATATACAGTATTTGAGGGCGATTGCCGTTTTAATTTGTTTGGTTATGGCGGTGTTGTACAGCTTACAGAGTAGTGAGAACAGGGGACCTGAGAAAACAGCGGCTCCTTTGGGGGTAAGCACTACAACAATAAAAGATTTGACGACAACAGGAAACCCTACCATTGCTGCCTGATCATTGGGGAGAATGTCACTGTTGCAGACTGGTGTTGCCACCTTATCACTGGGGAGAACGCCATTGTTGCAGACTGGTGTTGCCACCTGATCGCTGGGGAGAACACCACTGTTTTTAACTGGCATTGCCACCTGTTTATTGGGGAGAATGCCACTGTTGCTGACTGGCATTGCCACCTGATCATTGGGCAGAATGCCACTATTGTTGAATGGCGTCACCACCTAATCATTGGGGAGAATGCCACTGTTGCAGACTGGTGTTGCCACCTTATCACTGGGGAGAACGCCATTGTTGCACACTGGTGTTGCCACCTGATCGCTGGGGAGAACACCACTGTTTTTAACTGGCATTGCCACCTGTTTATTGGGGAGTGAAGTACGCGCTACAATACTTATATCTATGTATTAATTTGTCTAGTCCCTATAATGTTATTAGTCTGTTAAACCTATGAGCGCATGCTACTGTTAATATCACAATAATACGAGGTTAGCTATGAAGCCAAACACACGGCTAGGAATAATCAAATATTATTTATTTCCCAATAATCAGGAACGCTAACATAAAGTATTAAAAAGACATTACAATATCACAAAGCTTACAATCAAATCATATAATATAAGAATATCAAAGATACTTATCACAGGGCCCTCCTTGTGGCCTTGGAAAATGGCCGCCAGACCATGAGGTGACTAGAGACATCCTCTCAAGACCCCATTCCCAGCAAAACAGGAAGAGGAGCTCTCTGCGAATTCCTTTTACCAAGCTCACTCATTCAAACTCCCACACCCACTCAAAGTCACCCCCCCTTTGCCTTTCAGGTATCCATAGCGACCTTATAGTAACCGTCTAATTACACATGTCACAGCAGGTGGGCTACAAAGCTTTTGGTGTGTCTTCCAGCCTGGCTACATTCCAATCCAGGGAATGCCTTCTGTCCTCAAAGATATTGGGAATGTGATATTACATGAGTTCATATTGAATCCAACATATGCCGCTTTGCGACTGAAAATCGCATAAAAACCCTTCTTCAGACACGGTTCCTATTGAACAGTCCATAACTGTTTTGTCCCTGACATGCGTTTCCAAACCAGTATCCATAGAACAGTCCTTTAAACGTCTTAACGTGTTGTATTTTTACAACGTGTCCCTGACATGCGTTTCCAAACCAGTATCCATAGAACAGTCCTTTAAATGTCTTAACGTGTTGTATTTTTACAACGTGTGCAGAAACAGCTCCTATGGAACAGTCCATTGTGGTCTTACCATGTTATGCTTCCCAACACGTGCCGCTTTGCCACTGAGTAACACATCCTTCTTCGGCGACAGCTTCCATGTCACCAGTATGTATCTTTGGTATCTTCTCCTTTCCGGTGTCTTCAGGACGGATGCAGTACAGGCAAGGGGTGTCCATTCATTCACCATTCACCAGTATACATTCAGAGCAACATATCAAACAGCTCTCAAACACTGATCTATTATCTAGATAAGTCTTGAGGAGGGCCTTATTACCATAATATAAATCAACTTCTTATCACACTATATACATATATCTGTATCCCATCCCTTTATGCACCCCGCTCCCAATCCTATAACCCTTTACTGTACATATGGGTCGGGATTAGGCAGGCTTGCTCACAGCGGTATTGCAGGGCTCTGACTTGGCAGCAAGGTCTCTAATTTGAACACAGAGACCCTACCGTCAATTCGTCCCTCAACTTGCATAGACAAATGGGAGGTCCTTCTATATAAATACCGAGTCTAATATCACACATATAAATCTGCAAAAATGATTAAACAAAAAAAAAACACACTTCCATCCCTGTGCCTGGATTTCAGAGACCATGCCCAGGGTATACCATGCACCTCTACCTATGGTTAGGTTCAAGGAACCTTCCAGTTTTATGACTAGCGTTACATCGGTATTCTTTAGGACAAAGAAATAAACTCGTCTATGTCCCAAACGACACCCAGGTGCTTCCTCCCCAGCAATGATCCCTGAAATAACTTCCCAACATTTTTATGTTCACCACCATGATGTATTGACCCGGCATACAAAGGACATCATGGTCAGGCTTCCGACCGAGGGAAGTATCAACCTGCTTCCATCTCCTCTGATCACATGTGGGTGATTTAGCCTCAAATGCGACAAGATAGAATCCCCAATCAGTAAGCCCATTGATGCCACCAAATATACAGACCAAGTCCGCACTTCTGTATATGGGATCATACAGCCCAACACCTTTCACCATCCAAACTGGTACAGCCCATCCAGGCATTCGACCACCATTTTGGATTAGTGTAAGCGACGTGTTGTGGCAGAGTCTTACTGAGCGGTGATGTTAACTCATCAGGCCACTGCCCTTTAAACAGAGATTGCCCAATCAGCTTGATGCTGGTTGACACTTCCGCCCGTCACTGCGTGTACGCTAGAGCCCATAACCGATTTCTATCCTGTACCCTCACACCCTCCACCAACCTCTCAATATGGTTCACCAAATCTGGAGCTAATTTACCCTGGGTATTTTGTGAATGTTATTAAGGATGCCACCAATCTCTCTGAGTGACAAAGTCCCGCTCAAGCTATGGCTGAGAGTTTGTTCCTCAGGATACCGATGTCTACTCCATTACCAACACCCATCCCAGCTCCTATTCCCCCAATATAGTGCTGAATACATGCCTCCTCTTGTGGTTACTCCTCAGAGATAAGCATCCTGCATGCACCTTATTCCGTGTCCGCACATCTCTGGGAGTAAGTCACTGGTACGATGACAGCACTTGATTCAGCGTATACTCAGCAAATATAGGGTAATAAAACCACTGTGAGATGTCGCCGCACCATGTGGTGAAGGCATATTGTACTCTGGTAGTCAGCGTTTGCTCCCTTTATCTATCGGAGCATGCTCCTGTGTGTATACACTGGCATTCCCTGTGCAGGGTTTCAACTTCTCAGGTGAGACCTCAACCAGGCGCATCTCCCCCAGACAAGGAAATGTTCACCCCATTGATGTGTCACCTGACACCCTCTAGTCCGGCCAACAGACACCTTATTATGTATAAGTGCTCGCCTCCTGGGTACCTGCACCATATAAACTCCGTTACGTCAATACATGTCATACATTACACAACTTTCCTTATTTCAACTCCTCCCTCCAACAAAAAAAAAACATATATATTTTACATTTCCATGTTCTGATGGATTGGATGTGTTATATTCCTTTCCCAACCTCCAACCCATTGTACGTATATTAATAACACGTTTGCATTCATCAGGAGAGAGTCCAGCAAAAAAAAATGTTTCAAGTCTTATTGATAGGCACAGTCTTTCAGATTCAGCACCAGATCGTCCATAGGAAAAGAAAAGTGTTAAAGTGAATCTTTTTGTTTGTCCCGTCTCTCCTGATATTTAGTGGAATAAATTTGGGGCGTGGTATGGCACAGACAAACTGCCAACCAGATGATCATCTGTCATCCATTTTTCCAGAACCTTTCCAATCTCGCTCCACCAGGATTCTGGAATTGAAAAACAAGAGCAGAATCAAATTCTTATCCATAATATCTGCTTGCTTATTATATTTACTCCTATTTCCTATTTACTTAGTATTCCTGGCTTCTGCAACTTGATCAAACTATCAAAACAACCATGACCTCTTTAGGCAGACTCCACTCTAAAATGAATCCGCATGGTATGATCAAAAATTAAAAAAACGAACGTCACTGTTGTTTCTCAAAAATTCTCAATCTAAAAACGCAAAAAGAAAAACAACCAATGCATTTATCTTTATCTTACGATCTATGCACTAACTTTATCTTACGATCTATGCACTAATTCCCCTTTCAGGTGTATAAAGCCTAAACCTTTTGGAGCTTTTTACACCTGAACAAAACAACAATAAAATAGCTGACTAAGCCAATACCCAAAAACAAAAAAAAATATGTTTTTTTTCTTCCAAAAAAAACAAAAATTTAAAAAAAGAATAAACATTAAAAGTCTGGCCATTATCACCCAAGAACAACATGACAAGACAACCACCATACAACAATGACAAACACTCAACTTTTAATTAAAGACATCCATGGATTTTCTCCTGAGAAGAGTACATGTTTCTTTTTTTTATCTGAAAGACAATAAGTTAATGGGAAAAAACAACACAAACAAAACAAACAAAACAAACAAAACATTTGTAACTTCATCACAACATTTGCTACCTCATTTGTAACTCTTTAGTTTTGTCAGATTATTGTTTATATATTTTCATTGTTTGCAAACAATTACTAATTAATGAGCTCATGGTACCATGTGATAATCGATTATGCATTTACAATAACCTAACCCCCGTGTTGGTCTCACTTTGACGGACCTGCAAACAAAACACACATGTTTAGTATTCAAACCTGTTCTCTCCCTGGTTTCTGGAAAAGGAACACAAAGACAATGATTAAACACGATTATCATGACAATTGACTTTAAGTGCCCCAAGTCTCTTCTCATTAATTGTACTGCTAGGGGAACACCGAGTTGTAGTATAAACAACTAAACTAAAAAAAATAAAAATTACAAACATTAAAACTAAAACTAAAATCAATAAAATAAAAAAAAAAAATTGAAAAGTGAAAAAAAAAAAATTTAATAATTAAAAAAAAAAACAAAATATGAAAAAAAAAATAATTCATAATAAAAAAAAATGAAAACATTAAAAATTAAAATAAAAAAAACTAATAAAAAAATTCATAAAAATTAATAAAACATTAAACCTTATATAAAAAAATTACAAAAATACTTAAAACCTTATTCATAGGAAGGAAGCTTTGATCAGAGTATTTTTAACATACTTGCAGCTGACTAAGTGCTGCCAGCATTGCTTCCCCCAGTGCTATGTTTGAATAACCATTCGGCTACTTCCATTTTGGTTTTATGCAACTGTCCTACATATTGCTTTTCGGTTTGTAGACTCCGTAATTGGGTCTTAACGGGGAATTGGGTTTGCTTACTATTGGCTCCATGCTTTGGATTGCTACCCCACCTGGCCGAATAACATTCATAATGCCTTGGGGTAGTCTTCCGGTATGATCTTTTTTTGATATCGTTATTCGCCCAACAATACTTTGCGATGTGACCTCCCCTTTTACACAAACAACATTTTAGCTCTGGTTTCTCTGCATAGGCCCTTTTTTTAACATCTTGTGCTGGAAATTCGCATTGCTGGATAATATTACTGTGATTGGAATTAACAGACTTTACACTTTCATCGTCTGAGGAGTCATCAGAAGTTTCCATTTCAACTCCTGAATCACTTTCAAGCGCAGTTATCACGTTTGTATTTACGTCTCCAGCATCAATTCCCATCATAGTAATATGATTTGCAGCAACAATAGTATATGGGTCCTCTTTATGTTCCACTTCTACTTCTGTACACTGAGCATGTGCGGAGGGTACCTCCACCATTGCATCTTCGGCTATTGTAGGTTTGGAGGATAAATCCATTATGGCTGCCTGTGTACCCTGTAACTCCTCCTTAAGCATTGCGATAACCTGCAAATTCTCAGCCTCCCTTTGATTCAAAAAGACGATGCAACCTTCTCTTAACTCACACGTTTTTCCTAATTCCTCCAATCTCTGTTCTAATTCGCATTTTTCCGTCACTAATTGTTCAATCTGACTACGCACTTGTGCATCTGCATTTTCAACCCTAATTAATATATCTTTTGTTATATTTTGTAGCTGCTGCATGAATTGCTTCCTTTCATCTATCCATTCTGATTCCTTCCGTTCAGAAATGTCTCTAATTTTTAAAAACATGCACATCAAATTTGCTAATCTCTGTTTTCTGCCTTTTCTTGATTTATTACTTATAAGGCTGTTATGTGTATTACATTGTGTCAAAAGTTCATAAAATTGTTGTGTCAACCCACCTTCTTGTGTCGATTGAAATGTAATAGCCCCATGTTTAGCGATGAATAGCTCGATGGCCTCCATTGATATGCTAACTAGCAACTAGCTACACTGAACAGTTGTTAAGACAATACACACACAGATGAACAAACAGATAAGCAACCCCCCACAGAGATTCAGATAAAAGCTGTTCAAGGTCTAGTTTTTCACCTGTAGTCCCACACAGAAAACCCAAAAACAAAACACAACACAAAAAAAAAAAATACAAAAAATCCGTTTAAACTACGAACTTTTCCAGAAAAGACACTCTTAATGCTGTCTCCTCTTAAATTGCAGGCCACAGTGAACTCCTATTGGAACCGAGAGCTATCACACTCACATGGGTAACAAAAAACTAAAAATATATAAAAAAATTAAAATAATTCCCACTTTTTTTTTTTTTTTTTTTCCTCAGCGCTGTGTGGTTTTGTCCTGTCAATTTATCGATTATATAATATAACCCCAGGGGTGATCATCCCCTTACTCGCCAGTCACAATGACCGGTTACCTGGCCAAACTTACAAACATTTAACATACATACATATATCAGCCACAGCTCTCACCAGGTTCTACGCGTCCGCTTCACCGATGAGATCTTTCACAGAATTTTTATGATCATCCAAGCGTGGTTTCAGAATTCGCGAGCCAGCGCCAATCTTGTCCACACGAGAGACGATTTTCCGTTCTGGGTGTCTTTGATTACCAGGACTCAAAACAAAAATACATTAGTTTGTGGATTCTGTGTAAAAATACATTCTACACGCCTTTGGGGTGCCAAATGAAGTACGCGCTACAATACTTATATCTATGTATTAATTTGTCTAGTCCCTATAATGTTATTAGTCTGTTAAACCTATGAGCGCATGCTACTGTTAATATCACAATAATACGAGGTTAGCTATGAAGCCAAACACACGGCTAGGAATAATCAAATATTATTTATTTCCCAATAATCAGGAACGCTAACATAAAGTATTAAAAGACATTACAATATCACAAAGCTTACAATCAAATCATATAATATAAGAATATCAAAGATACTTATCACAGGGCCCTCCTTGTGGCCTTGGAAAATGGCCGCCAGACCATGAGGTGACTAGAGACATCCTCTCAAGACCCCATTCCCAGCAAAACAGGAAGAGGAGCTCTCTGCGAATTCCTTTTACCAAGCTCACTCATTCAAACTCCCACACCCACTCAAAGTCACCCCCCCTTTGCCTTTCAGGTATCCATAGCGACCTTATAGTAACCGTCTAATTACACATGTCACAGCAGGTGGGCTACAAAGCTTTTGGTGTGTCTTCCAGCCTGGCTACATTCCAATCCAGGGAATGCCTTCTGTCCTCAAAGATATTGGGAATGTGATATTACATGAGTTCATATTGAATCCAACAGGGAGAATGCCACTGTTGCTGACTGGCATTGCCACCTGATCATTGGGCAGAATGCCACTATTGTTGAATGGCGTCACCACCTAATCATTGGGGAGAATGCCACTGTTGCAGACTGGTGTTGCCACCTGATCGTTTGGGAGAACGCCATTGTTGCACACTGGTGTTGCCACCTGATCGCTGGGGAGAACACCACTGTTTTTAACTGGCATTGCCACCTGTTTATTGGGGAGAATGCCACTGTTGCTGACTGGCATTGCCACCTGATCATTGGGCAGAATGCCACTATTGTTGAATGGCGTCACCACCTAATCATTGGGGAGAATGCCACTGTTGCAGACTGGTGTTGCCACCTGATCGTTGGGGAGAACGCCATTGTTGCACACTGGTGTTGCCACCTGATCGTTGGGGAGAATGCCACTGTTGCTGACTGGCATTGCCACCTGATCATTGGGCAGAATGCCACTATTGTTGAATGGCGTCACCACCTAATCATTGGGGAGAATGCCACTGTTGCAGACTGGTGTTGCCACCTGATCGTTGGGGAGAACACTATTGTAGTTGACTGGCGTTGCTGTTTGATCATTTTGGAGGACGCTGGTGCCACTGATCTCACTGAGAATGGAAGGAGACAGGTTGACTACCCAGGAGTTTGTGAGAGGCCTCTGGTCAAACCCTGCCACACCCTATTAAAGAGGAACAGTACTGTTCGCTTGGGAAACAATGCAGGCTCCCATACCCGGGTTCGGAGGAACTTTAACTGAGTGTTCCAATGGCAGATTTGGTCCCCACCATACTGGCCAGTAAGGCGAGAGTTTTACAAAGTCTGCTAAGCTATTATCTTAGCACTGCCCTTAGACAGCACCTTCCTAGGTATAGAGAGTTTAGGGATCACTTTTCTGGTCTGTATACTCTGTTTTGGTACTCTTTTATATACAGTATTTGAGGGGTGATTGCCGTTTTAATTTGTTTGATTATGGTAGTGTGGTACAGCTTACAGAGTTATGGGTAGGGCAGGACTTACCATTGGGCTTGACTGGGCTCAAGCCCATGGGCCCCGCCCAATAGGGGGCCCCGCCGAGATACATAGCTGAGTGTACTCGGCTCGGCTCAGCTCACAGTCACGCCCAGTCCCGCCCTATGATGGACATAACACATGGACTGGGCGTGACTGTGAGCCGAGTACACTCGGCTATTCTCGGCTCCACTCGGGACTGCGAGAGGACCCAAGAGCCGCCGAGAGGACCCGAGAGCCACGAGATACACAGGACTCTGTATCATGGAGGTGCCATTTTTAAACTTCAAGACTTCAATGACAAGGCTGCAATGACACTGGACAAGGCTGCAGATGGATGGACAAGGCTCCAGATGGACACTGATAAGGCTGCATTGATGGGCATTTAAATGTAATTTTTTTTCCTTAAAATTCCCTCCTAAGGTAATGTATAGAAGGTAGGGCCCAAAAGTGACTCAAGCCCAGGGGCCCCCACCACCCTAAGTCCTGCCCTGGTTATGGGAACAGGGGACCTGAGAAAACAGCGGCTCCTTTGGGGGTAAGCGCTACAAGAATAAAATGATTTGGCGATGACCAGAAACCAAATGCCCGCAGATGCTTGTGATCACCGATAATAAGAGAGGAGGTGACTTCGGAGATTTACACAACCCCGTTACTTTACTTTGCTCTCATGGGGAAAAGGACGGCTCTATACCACGGATATCTTTTTAATCTGTTTAATAATTTACAACCTTTGTGCAATTGGTCTGTCACAGGAGAGCAACTAGTCCTTGATGAATGCCTGATACACACAAACAACACGAGGCGTACAAGATGCAGTAGGTGCCGGTGTCTCTTTGTATACGCTCGGCTCATCTGTTCTCTCAGTTTGGCTGTTTTATGCCCCTGTCGTGAATTATGCTCAAGCCGGAGTGGTAATTAAGCAAAATAGTCATCAAAGACATATTTTAATGCGATGCGCACAGGCGAAGTACTGATGTGAAATTACTTTTTTTTTTTTTATATCTACGTAATAAATGATTGAAACCTTGAATAACTTAAATCTTAATACAATTTGGAGTTAGCTGGGATTTAAATGGCACTGCTGACGGGTGCCAGAGGAATAAAAAAGAGGGCCTATGGTGGTGGTTTGAGCAGTGGGCTGGAAATGATGTTCTTCCCTCGGCCAATAAGATGCATGATTGCTTTTGATGCCGAGTCTTTTAGCTGATGTGGAGAAAATTGAGGGGGGGGGGAAAGTGAGCTACAAGAGCTGATAACGTTAAAGTTTATTGACAGAGCGTAATCCCCCGGCAGGTCCAGGAAACTGTCAGAAGGAGGCACATCATTGTTGAATAATAATGGCTCGTTCTCCGGCTTCTTTCTTCCACTAATGGCCATAATTGCTCAGAATAACAATTCAGCGTCGAGGCCTCATTTTCTGGTGTTTAATAAAGATTTCCTGCTCAGAATAAGAAAAGCTTGGCAGGGTAGGGAGACGTTCCAGTGGACCTAGACTGAACTTAAAGGGGTGTTTCAGCAAAAAAAAAATTACGCTTACCCTCCCAGGGCGCCCGCGATGTCGGTCGTGGAGGCCGAGATGTCCCTCGGCGCTCCGGTCCCAGCGCTGCCATCCTCAGTAAGGGAAACAGGCAGTAAAGACTACGGCTTCACTGCCCGTTTCCTACTGCGCATGCGCGAGTCGCGCGGCGCTTTGTGAATGGGACGCGCTGTGTTATGCCCCGTACACACGGTCAGATTTTCCGACGGAAAATGTCCTATCGGACAATGTTGTCGGAAATTCCGACCGTGTGTAGGCTCCATCAGACTCCAATCCGACGGACAAAGTTTTATCTCCTGCTCTCAAATTTTCCGACAACAAAGTCCTATCGGACTTTTTCCGATCGTGTGTAGCGAATTCCGACGGACAAAGTGCCACGCGTGCTCAGATCACATTACAAGACCCAAGCTATTGGCTACTAGCCTCTGCGTAGTCCCGTCGTACGCAACAAACGTCACCGCGTTCAGAATGATCGGATTTTCCGACAACTTTGTCCGACCGTGTGTATGCAACACCAGTGTCGGACTAAATCCGTCGGAAAAAATCCAATGGATTTGGTAGTCGGATTTTCCGACCGTGTGTATGGGCTTTAGAGAACACACTGTTCCCATAACACAGCGCACCCCATTACCCAGAAGACAACGCGGCGGAGGACAGAAGAACGAAGATCACTGCGGCGTAGGAAGGAGGCAGATAAGGAAGACTGCCTAGCAACAGGGATTTCGGATCAGGTAAAAAAATTTTTTTTTTTTTTCATTTTTTATTTTTTTCCAGAATATTGATGCTTTTTTGTTTTTTAGGGTGTCCCCCCCCCACTTTAAAGTGTATCTATAGCCAAAATGTAAAATCCTGTCTTCATTTCCGCATCATATTCCAATTATTTCCATTCTCCTCCTATTACTCTGAACCATCTTGAAGTTTGTAAACTTACTTTGCGAAGATCCCACACATTTCCTTCCTTGAATTCTGTGACACGTAGTCACCCCAGATAGCAAGCAACTGTGCCGAAAGTTTAAAAATAACTTGCTAAGCTATAGCTAGCCTTGCCAGGCTTCCCAAGTTGGTTGCACAATTGCAGCAAGTCCGCATTGCATGACTCCAGATCAACATTCTTTGCAAACAGTTTGCTGAAAGTTCTGGTTCAGTTAGGTTGTGCAATAGTCATCCCACCACAGGGGGTCACTGTAACTGAATTTGCTGTAGACTTGCAGAGCTCTTGCTGTAGACTCACCGTTGCAACTTGGCTCTTGCAAAATTCACGCAAATTTGCTACAAATTGTAAAAGTGTCAACTAGAACTTGAGCTTCAAGTGCTCTGCAAGTGTACAACTTGCCAGTGAAAATGTCACGTACCTCGTGAAATTTTCGCCCGAAAAGGTGATCAAATTCCACAAAAAAAAAGCTCTATTTGTAGGGAAAAGGACATGCGTTGTATTTGGGTACAGCGTCACATGACCACGCAATTGTCAGTTTTAATAATGCAGTGCTATATTGCAACAAAGGGTCTGGTCAAGAAGATGATAAATCTTCTGGAGGTCAAGTGGTTAAATAACAGTTCCCCCGGGCTCCATGAGTTCAACAGCAGGGGCCAGGGACAGAGAGGGGACCATCTATCCATTTTTGGGAGCAGGTGGAGTAATCCCCTGTGCCGAGTTTCCCAACAATTTAATTAGAATTCTAGCTACTTCTTCAGTCTTAATGAGGCCCCAGGTTTTTTCATTGCGGCCCTGTGTTTTGCTATGACATTGTTGATGATATGAAATTAACGTGTGATCATACAGTGGATCTCCTTTAAATCTATGCTCCCAATATGCCTGAAATCCTGGAATAGATACGGTTTAAATGGACAGAAACCTATGGCATTTGGTCATGTGATCTCTGTTGGAGGTGAAGATCAACTGAACTGAATTGTAAGTTGTGAGCCTCCACTTCAATGGAGATAATGTGACTATATACAGTGTCTATATATATATATTCCCCCCATACTCTACTGTCCACATGACCCCCCATACTGTACTGTCCACATGTCCCCCCCATACTCTACTGTCCACATGACCCCCCATACTGTACTGTCCACATGTCCCCCCCATACTCTACTGTCCACATGACCCCCCATACTGTACTGTCCACATGACCCCCCATACTGTACTGTCCACATGTCCCCCCCATACTCTACTGTCCACATGACCCCCCATACTCTACTGTCCACATGACCCCCCATACTGTACTGTCCACATGTCCCCACACCTCTCCCATACCTTAATATTCAGTATTGTCTGCTCTGTCCGGAATAGACAGCAGGCAGACCCATCCGTTCTCAGAGTAGACGGCACAAGCAGGCAGGCGATGATGACGTCAGCGTGCTGCTACTAAGCCTCCGTCGGGTGGACCAAGATGGCCGCGGCTCCGGAGCTAGGCCGAAGCCGCGGCCTTTCCTATGGGCGAGACCGCGGAGCTCACTCCGCGGATCGTCCCCGATCAAAATTATTTTGATCGATCAAAGAAATGAACGATTAATCGTTTAATTTCTGCAGCCCTAATATATATATACATATATATATATATATATATATATATATATATATATATATATATAGAGAGAGAGAGATATCTCTCTTTCTATCTATCTATCTATATATATATATATATATATATATATATATATATATATATATATATATATATATATGTATATATATATATATATATATATATATATACACACACACAGTGCCTTGAAAAAGTATTCATACCCCTTGAACTTTTCCACATTTTGTCATGTTACAACCAAAAACGTAAATGTATTTTATTGGGATTTTATGTTATAGACCAACACAAAGTGGCAGATAATTGTGAAGTGGAAGGAAAATGATAAGAGGGTTTTCTATTTTATTTACAAATAAATATCCGAAAAGTGTGGCCTGCATTTCTATTCAGCCCCCTTTACTCTGATACCCCTAACTAAATTCTAGTGGAATCAATTGCCCTTAGAAGTCACCTAATAAGTAAATAGAGTCCATGTCAGGAATGGATCCGTCCGCTGGTAAGACCCATCATTTGGCGTGCAGTACTGTGGTCCACCAGCAGGTGTCTCCTGGCAGTTTATAACTGTCAGGAGAGGCCTTCCCTGCTGGGATATCATC
Organism: Lithobates sylvaticus; assembly: GCA_028564925.1. NCBI lineage: Eukaryota > Metazoa > Chordata > Amphibia > Anura > Ranidae > Lithobates > Lithobates sylvaticus. Next base: position 11,175,833 of record CM053036.1, on the reverse strand, counting down.
TTTGGGCCGCAGTACTGGCGTCCACCAGCGGATGGATCCTGGCAGTGTGGAGCAGACAGCCCTTTCTCCGCTCAGCTGTCACATGAGGCCAATCACTGGCAGATTATAAATACCCGGCCAGCCCTCACACACTTGCCTTGGTATCTTTCTTCCTTGTGCCCTGTATCCTGAGACCTGTATCCTGAGACCTGTATCCTGAGACCTGTATCCTGAGACCTGTATCCTGAGACCTGTATCCTGAGACCTGTATCCTGAGACCTGTATCCTGAGACCTTGTACCCTTCCCTTCCTATTCCGGTGTTCCTGTGTTCCTGCTCCTTTGTTGCCTTTCCCATCCTTAGTTCCCTCTCCCATCCTGCCCTTGTTCATCTGCTGATCTCCCGTGCATGACCCTGGCTTGGCTAATCGTTTATGATTCTGGTATTGCCCATTTATTGTACATATTGTTTGTTTGTAGTTTTGTGGTTTGTAGTACACTATTTGTCTTCACTCTTTATCATTTATTTAAATAAACACTTATTATTTCACTTATATGTGTTTGGGGTTCCTCTGTGCAGTCCACACAGTCTGGTCTACTAATTTCCCTGATAGTATACCAAGGCCATCCCTGACCAGACGTGGCTGCATTGAGGAACCATCTTGGTTTGTTAGTCTGACAATATGGATTACAATGAAATCCTTTATTATTCTCTGCTGGCAGAAGAGGATGGTGAATTTTGTTGTCAGATGTTAAAAGGATGGACTAGTGACCAGCTGATGGAAACCATCCGATCAGCTCATTCCCTGGTGGATGAAGGCTATATGTTATTTGAGGATGTTCAGCACCTAATTAAATTATGTGCTAAGCCAGCCCTGTCATGTTCTCCAGAAGGAAATGATGATTTCTCTCCCCCTTCAATTATGGCCAAGTTGAATCCCTGGTATGGTTGTTAGAGGATGATCCAGCCTATTTCTTGTTCACAGCAGGTGTTGACTGCATCCATTCAGTGCAATCTTTGGTTAGTCAGGCTGTGTGTGAACCAGCATTTGTCCAACCTGTGCTACTAGCATGGTCATATCTCTTGTATTTAGCTAAGCCACAACATCCCAGCCCTGTCATTAATCACCTGCCTTCTCAAGGATCTATCTCCCCATTGCCTACGACAACCTCAGCTACAGCCCAGTTTTCTCTACTTCCTACCAAATACTATTATCCAGTCGCCAAGTGTAGCACCTATCCTGCCTTCAGCCCACCTGCCTCTTCTCCTCCACCTGTAACAGTCCCACAAATTCCTCCTTCAGCCACTGTTCCTTGGTCTTCATTTTGCCCGGAAACCTTCTTTTCTTACAGCCCTGCACCCACGTACAAAGCTGCAGTGGCTAAGCCAAAAAAGAAACGGAAGTTCTTTCCGACCCACACTATCCTGCCAGTAACCCAACCTGCCGCCACCCCAGTTCCTGCTACCCAGCCTGACGTCCCAGTTCCTGCTACCCAGCCTGACGTCCCAGTTCCTGCTACCCAGCCTGACGTCCCAGTTCCTGCTACCCAGCCTGACGTCCCAGTTCCTGCTACCCAGCCTGACGTCCCAGTTCCTGCTACCCAGCCTGACGTCCCAGTTCCTGCTACCCAGCCTGACGTCCCAGTTCCTGCTACCCAGCCTGACGTCCCAGTTCCTGCTACCCAGCCTGACGTCCCAGTTCCTGCTACCCAGCTTGACGTCCCAGTTCCTGCTACCCAGCTTGACGTCCCAGTTCCTGCTACCCAGCTTGACGTCCCAGTTCCTGCTACCCAGCTTGACGTCCCAGTTCCTGCTACCCAGCTTGACGTCCCAGTTCCTGCTACCCAGCTTGACGTCCCAGTTCCTGCTACCCAGCTTGACGTCCCAGTTCCTGCTACCCAGCTTGACGTCCCAGTTCCTGCTACCCAGCTTGACGTCCCAGTTCCTGCTACCCAGCTTGACGTCCCAACCTTCCAGTCTGATGTCCTGGTTTCAGCCTTCCAGCTTGACGTCCCTGCCTTCCAGTCTGATGACCCGCTGCCAGCTTTCCAGCCTGATGACCCGCTGCCAGCTTTCCAGCCTGATGACCCGCTGCCAGCTTTCCAGCCTGATGACCCGCTGGCAGCTTTCCAGCCTGATGACCCGCTGGCAGCTTTCCAGCCTGATGACCCGCTGCCAGCTTTCCAGCCTGATGACCCGCTGCCAGCTTTCCAGCCTGATGACCCGCTGCCAGCTTTCCAGCCTGATGACCCGCTGCCAGCTTTCCAGCCTGATGACCCGCTGCCAGCTTTCCAGCCTGATGACCCGCTGCCAGCTTTCCAGCCTGATGACCCGCTGCCAGCTTTCCAGCCTGATGACCCGCTGCCATACTTCCAGCTTGATTACCCGCTGCCAGCTTCCCAGTCTGCTGTCTCGGTGCCGGCCTTCCAGTCTGCTGCCCCGCTGCCAGCTTCCCAGTCGGATGTGCCAGCTTCCCAGTCGGATGTGCCAGCCCTCCAATCTGATGTGCCAGCTTTCCAGTCTGATGTGCCAGCTTCCCAGTCTGATGTGCCAGCTTCCCAGTCGGATGTGCCAGCTTCCCAGTCGGATGTGCCAGCTTCCCAGTCGGATGTGCCAGCTTCCCAGTCTGATGTGCCAGTCCTCAAATTTGATGTGCCAGCCTCTCGGTCTGATGTGCCAGCCTCTCGGTCTGATGTGCCAGCTTACCAGTCCGATGTGCCTGTTATCCAGCCTGCCCTTACGGTACTTGCTGTTCGGCCTAAGTTCCCAGTGTCTGCTGCCCAGCCTGATGTGTTCCTGTCTGCTGCCCAGCCCGAAGTGTTCCTGTCTGCTGCCCAGCCCGAAGTGTTCCTGTCTGCTGCCCAGCCCGAAGTGTTCCTGTCTGCTGCCCAGCCCGAAGTGTTCCTGTCTGCTGCCCAGCCCGAAGTGTTCCTGTCTGCTGCCCAGCCTAAAGTGCCCGTGCCTACTGCCCAGCTTGAGTTGCCCGTTCCTGCTGCCCAGCTTGAGGTGCCTGTTCCTGCTGCCCAGCTTGATGTGCCTGTTCCTGCTGCCCAGCTTGCTGTGCCTGTTCCTGCTGCCCAGCTTGCTGTGCCTGTTCCTGCTGCCCAGCTTGATGTGCCTGTTCCTGCTGCCCAGCTTGATGTGCCTGTTCCTGCTGCCCAGCTTGATGTGCCTGTTCCTGCTGCCCAGCTTGATGTGCCTGTTCCTGCTGCCCAGCTTGATGTGCCTGTTCCTGCTGCCCAGCTTGATGTGCCTGTTCCCGCTGCCCAGCCTGATGTGCCTGTTCCCGCTGCCCAGCTTGATGTGCCTGTTCCCGCTGCCCAGCTTGATGTGCCCGTGCCTGCTGCCCAGCCTAATGTGCCCGTGCCTGCTGCCCAGCTTGAAGTGCCTACTGCCCAGCTTGAAGTGCCCGCTGCCTACCTCAATGCCATGGACTTGTCCCAGCAGCAGCTAGTTGGAGCGTCCGGAGGCCGCTCCTTTGAGGGGGGGTACTGTCAGGAATGGATCCGTCCGCTGGTAAGACCCATCATTTGGCGTGCAGTACTGTGGTCCACCAGCAGGTGTCTCCTGGCAGTTTATAACTGTCAGGAGAGGCCTTCCCTGCTGGGATATCATCTTTGGGCCGCAGTACTGGCGTCCACCAGCGGATGGATCCTGGCAGTGTGGAGCAGACAGCCCTTTCTCCGCTCAGCTGTCACATGAGGCCAATCACTGGCAGATTATAAATACCCGGCCAGCCCTCACACACTTGCCTTGGTATCTTTCTTCCTTGTGCCCTGTATCCTGAGACCTGTATCCTGAGACCTGTATCCTGAGACCTGTAACCTGTACCTTGTACCCTTCCCTTCCTATTCCGGTGTTCCTGTGTTCCTGCTCCTTTGTTGCCTTTCCCATCCTTAGTTCCCTCTCCCATCCTGCCCTTGTTCATCTGCTGATCTCCCGTGCATGACCCTGGCTTGGCTAATCGTTTATGATTCTGGTATTGCCCATTTATTGTACATATTGTTTGTTTGTAGTTTTGTGGTTTGTAGTACACTATTTGTCTTCACTCTTTATCATTTATTTAAATAAACACTTATTATTTCACTTATATGTGTTTGGGGTTCCTCTGTGCAGTCCACACAGTCTGGTCTACTAATTTCCCTGATAGTCCACCTGTGTGTAATTTAATCTCAGTATAAATACAGCTGTCCTGTGAAGCCCTCAGAGATTTGTTAGAGAACCTTAGTGAACAAACAGCATGATGAAGGCCAAGGAACACACACCAGACAGGTCAGGGATAAAGTTGTGGAGAAGTTTAAAGCAGGGTTAGGTTATAAACAAATATGTAAACTTATGAGCACAACTGTGTGTGTGTGTGTGTGTGTGTGTGTGTGTGTGTGTGTGTGTGTGTATATATATATATATATATATATATATATATATATATATATGTATATGTAGCGCTGGCTCCTGACGAGCACACGCTATGTGTTTTCAAAGTTAAATGTTCCTAAAACCACAGTTGGGTTTTGGGGTTAATTATGCCAAATTATGGCCTCAGTATCAGTTTAGCTGGAATTGCACTGAATTCTCCTTGGCCGCAGGTGTCGCTGTCACCACCGGCAAGTATGGGAATGCAGTTTAGCTGGGTGTATTGGATACCTTCTTTCTCTCGGAACCAGCCCAGTGGGAGTGTCATCCTGCTGTGAATTCTGGGAGAAGGTATTTAAGGTACTGAGATCACGTGCTTCGGGGTTCCGTTCCAGTCCAGAAGTTATCTTCTGTCTGTTTGGTCCTGGTCCTCCTGACCAGCCCCCGTGGCCCTCCTGGCCTGGGGTGCGGATCCATGCAATTTCGAGTCTCGGGGCTGGATGGCCCAAGGCGAAGCAACTGCAGGGACAGGCCTGAATGTATTTCGGGGTCCCAATTATCCAAAAGTGGTCCGGTGCCGTCTCGGTTAGGAGAGGCCCAGCAACTGGAGAAGCATCCAGGGGAGGACTGTTTGGGAGAACGCTATGCGCTAAGGCTGGCTTCCAAGAAGAAGCCTGGAGGCTCAGTTGAAGGACACTAAATGGATCTACTTTCATATGGTATCGCCGGAACGACTGCAAGATACTGGTACCGTATGATAGCTCTCTAAATTTGTCTGAGTTCCTCAGTTTACATTCAAGCCTGTGGCAGAGACTTTATTCTCAAGTGTTCTACAACCAAGTCTGTGGCAGAGACTTTGCCTTACCTAACGCTTCACCGGCTGCTAGGCCTAGTGAGAGGAGGTCTATCCGGTAGTTGTGAGAATCCAGCTGTGAAACGGTAATTCTCTGAATTTCTATAGAGAGAGACTCAGGAGGGAGCCTGGAGTTTTCAGGAGATTGATAGATATGTTGATTGATTAGAAGGGATGGAAGCAATGCCCTCCAGAAATCTATAAGAAGGCGCCTATACCGTGTGGCATCAGATTTTATAAATGAGCACCTGCGAGTCGTACCTGAACTTCTAGTCAGAAGCCACAAGACCATCATGCAGTATGCAAACAAAGCATCAACTCTTGATATAAACAAAGTTTCAGCACCAGGAGTAATGCCGCGTACACACGACTGGTTTTCCCGTCGGAATAAACTCTGAAGGTTTTTCCGACTGAGTTCCGCTGAAACTGTCTTGCGTAGACACGATCACACCAAAGTCCGATCGTCAAGAACGCGGTGACGTACAACACGTACGACGGGACTAGAAAACGGAAGTCCAATAGCCAGTAGCCAATAGCCTCCGTCTCGTACGTGCTTCAGAGCATGCGTTGTTTTTGGTCCGTCGGAACAGCATACAGACGAGCGGTTTTCCCGATAGGAATTGGTTCCGTCGGAAATATTTAGAACATTTTCTATTTCTAGGTCCGTCAGAATTTTCGACTTAAAAAGTCTGATGAGGCCTACACACATGATCGGAATATACGATGAAAAGCTTCTGTCAGACTTTTTCTGTCGGACATTTCGCTCATGTAAACGCGGCATAAGACTTTTTTTAATCTTTGTAGTAATACTGGCAGGTGATCCCTCCCCAGCGCCATCACTCACCACCATCATATAATAGCCTCAAACAGGGATGGTACTAGGGGTGGGCAGGAGGGACGGTTGCCCTGGACGCAATGGTTTACCGTAGGGATGGTGCGTTTCTTTCTTTTGCAAAGCTGACAGGAGTAGTGATGGCAGCAGTGATCTTTACAAGTCAGTGACTGCTGGGTATAGGATCCCCCAAGCTTGCACATCATGAATGAAGCATGGGGGTGCTGGATGACTTTGTCCCTGCACTGCCCTCAAATACTTCAAAAGAGGTAAAAAAAGGCATGCAAGCGATATATATGATCCACATAGTGATAGGTCACCACCTGCAGGGTCATCAAGATGCACAATCATGACAATATGGATCATCTGCTGGAGGTGGTGACCTCGTCACTATTTGGATCATATAAAACTTGCATGCCTTTTTGACCTCTGAGTATCTGAGGTCATTATATAGTGGTTGGTGTCATTATGTACATGAGAGGGATCCCCTTCCAATTATTGATATGCAGTTAAGGGAGTCTCACTCCTACCACTGCAACTTTGTTTATAGCAAGAGTGAAGGGTTTTATATATTGGTCCTTGTTGCTAGCTGCAAATATTCCACAGATTTTATAGAATACTAGTGCTGACTTCTTTTGGAATTTGTTTTTATATCTCAGCCAACTGCCTTGAGTGTCTGTCTCTTTTAGTCCTCAGACCATAAATTTTTAATAAAATGGATTATATTTTCCTATTCTCAGTGCAGGCTCAGACAGGAAATAACAGAGGGGAAAGGGAATGTGAAGGATAAATGCAGATTTTTCTTCTTTCCAAGTTGCTACGTTGTCAGGCATCTGGTAAATAAAAAGAAATAGCGGTTAGTCTTGGGCTCCTGTCCTCATGTACCACAGAAACATAGACTGACGTCAGAAAAAAATACCAAGTGGTCCATCAGGTCTGCCCCTTTTTAAAATTGTTTTATTATATATATAAAAATATGTATAGGTATATATAATATGTGTAAAAAAAAAAGAAAGGTGTATATAAATATAAAAGGCAGGTTTCATCCACCCACCGGCTTGCATACAATTTTTGGGCAATTTTTTGACATTTTTCCAAGGCACCCCTGAAGAAACCTTAAGCGACCCCAGGGTGCCTGGGCACCCTGGTCGCTCTAGTGATATAAAGATCTGTATAGAGGAATCAAAATGTCCTTCCTGCTGCTGGTGACCCCTCTAGTGATATAAAGATCTATATAGAGGAATCAGGACCTCCTTCCCCCTGCTGGTGATCCCCCTAGTGATATTATCAGGGATGGGCTCTCAGCCCTCCCTTCTCAATGCTTAGGTTACTCAGCTTTCGGTTAATTGCCAGCACTCATCGTTCCACAGCGGCTCACCTGGCGATCATTTCCTGCTCTTCCATCCAGCCTACAGCCAGCCCATTCTAGCTATTTAAACTGCCTGGTTCATTTCTTCCGTGCCTTCACCTTGATCAAACATATCTGGAGACTCTTTGCTGTGTTCCTGTTGAAGACTTGCCTGGCTGACATCCCTTCTGGTTCCTGATCCTGTCTTCTGCCTCCAAATATGCTGATCTCTGGCTTCCTGATTTTACTGGCTTGTTCTGACTACTCACTTTGGCTACCGTACCCTGGCTAAGTTTTTTGACTATGTTTACTATTTGTACCATTTTTACCATTATATTTAAAGGTGTGATTTTAACTGCATTTTTTGTCTCCGTCTGATTCATGGTTCCTGACAACATATAAAGATCTATATAGAGGAATCAGAACCTCCTTCCTCATGCTGGTGATCCCTCTAGTGATATAAAGATCTACATAGAGGAATCAGGACCTCCTTCCTCCTGTTGGTGACCCCTCTAGTGATATAAAGATCTACATAGAGTAATCAGGACCTCCTTCCTCCTGCTGGTGACCCCTCTAGTGATATAAAGCTCTTCATAGAGGAATCAGGAACTCCTTCCTCATGCTGGTGACCCCTCTAGTGATATAAAGATCTACATAGAATAATCAGAACCTAATTTCTCCTGCTGGTGACCCCTCTAGTGAAATAAAGATCTACATAGAGTAATCAGGGCCTCATTTCTCCTGCTGGTGACCCCTCTAGTGAAATAAAGATTTACATAGAGGAATCAGGACCTCCTTCCTCCTGCTGGTGACCCATCTAGTGATATAAAGATCTATATAGAGGAATCGGGACCTCCTTCCTCATGCTGGTGACTCCTCTAGTGATATAAAGATCTACATAGAGGAATCGGGACCTCATTTCTCCTGCTGGTGACCCCTCGAGTGAAATAAATATCTACATAGAGGAATCCGGACCTTCTTTCTCCTGCTGGTGACCCCTCTAGTGAAATAAAGATCTTTATAGAGGAAGCAGGACCTAATTTCTCCTGCTGGTGACCCCTCTAGTGATATAAAGATCTATATAGAGGAATCAGGACCTCCTTCCTCCTGCTGGTGACTCCTCTAGTGATATAAAGATCTACATAGAGGAATCAGAACCTCCTTCCTCCCCTGGTGACCCCTCTAGTGATATAAAGATCTACATAGAGGAATTGGGACCTCCTTTCTCCTGCTGGTGACCCCTCTAGTTAAATAAAGATCTACATAGAGTTATTAGGACCGCCTTCCTCCTGCTGGTGACCCCTCTAGTAAAATAAAGATCTACATAGAGGAATCAGGACCCCATTTCTCCTGTTGGTGACCCCCCTAGTGAAATAAAGATCTATGTAGAGGAATCAGGACCTCCTTCCTCCTGCTGGTGATCCCTCTAGTGATATAAAGATCTATATAGAGGAATCAGGACCTCCTTTCTTCTGCTGGTGACCCCTCTAGTGATATAAAGATCTATATAGAGGAACCAGGACCTTCTTTCTCCTGCTGGTGACCCATCTAGTAAAATAAAGATCTACATAGAGGAATCAGGACCCCATTTCTCCTGTTGGTGACCCCCCTAGTGAAATAAAGATCTATGTAGAGGAATCAGGACCTCCTTCCTTCTGCTAGTGATGCACCCTAGACTTCTATTTGCTTTTCCCACTGCCTGGCTCTCAGAAATGTTACTATAGTTTATAATTTTGAAAGTAGTGCATAACAATATTCCTCTTTGAAGTGTTGATTTTTTTTAATATAGTAAATGCAATACGTTCCGCTATATCCCCCTCACTCCATAATATATTATAGTCTTGCACATTCAATCTGAATCTCCTCTGGTTCTGCTGTTTCGGAATGTCGTACTTTTAGCCTCCTGTTGTCTTTTTCTCTTACGGTTGTGTTTTCTATCGATACTTTCCTGCGGTGCGGCATTGTATCATGGAGTTATTGGAATGGCCAGGGCTCTAACATACAGGACCTCCTACTCTATGCCCTAATACATTGTACAGTAAGCATACGTTACAGCCTTTTCATTACGGGGTCAACAGGTTTATGACAATGGAAATTATTCTCCAGCTAATAATGAATTATTCATTGCTAGTTGGGATCAATTGGGTTGGCAGTTTTACAGCTCCACGTAAGTGGTTTATTCCTTTCCCCGGTAAATTATGTCGACGTTTTTACGCCAACGTTTTGTCAAGATGAATATTTTCGGTGCCAGCCGTTGGCGGTAATCACTTTTTCGCTAATTGCAAGCGCCAGGTGGAACGGTTTATCATTCCTTCTGTACGTCCTATCGGAGTTTAAATATTATGATATTCCCAGCGGCTTACAGTTGGGGGGGGGGGGGTAATGGAATTTAAATACCTCTCTCCGAGGCATCCTTGGAATTCCATCTATAGGAAGCCTGGGAATTCGATTTAACTTTTTTTTATTTTAACTGTCTTGGGGGTTTAGAGATGTACGGCACTTCCCACTGTTCTGAGCTTTTATGGTACTGTGGGGAAACATGAAAGCGAAGGTTCAAAGCATCGCCGGAATAGATGTGAGGATTTGCCTATAAATACAACTGTCATTTTGCACATGTATTGTTTTAGCATTCAAAGTGCTTTTCCTGGTACATCTGGGAGATAAAATATTCACAAGGCTAAGGGACAACTGAAAATCAAAAACAAAAACAAAACACTGCTTTAATAATGGTGCTTATGGAGGCTGATTTACAAAATCAAGAAAGAAAAGCATCTGCATAGACAGTCAGTGGTTTGGCGTGGGTTGCCAGCACCCAGGGCAAGGCAAATATTGCGTCCCCTTCCTATCCCATGGATCGTTAGCACTCCCTAATGCCTCGTACACACGAGCGGACTTTCCCTCGGGAAGGTCCACCGGACTGAAGTCCGCCGGACAATCCGCCCGTGTGTGGGCGCCGGCGGACTTTTTGGCGCCAAAAGTCCCGCGGACTAGGTTTTAAGTTTTGTTTTAAAATTGTCCGCTGAACTCGGCAGTCCGGCGGACAATCCCGCGGTTAGTAGGCTAGCCGGACTTTTGGAAATGAATGGACTTTCCGATGATCGGAAAGTCCGTTCATTTAGAACGTGACTTCAGGTAAACCACACATTTTTTTAAAATATTTTATTGCACTGCTTCGGGGGTCTTCTTCCGTCTTGGGGGGTCTTCTCGCCGGACTTCTCCACTATTTTACCTAGCTCTTTTACCGAGCAGAGGAGCCCAGCTTCTTTGTCGTCGCCGTCTGGGGGTCTCAATCCGCCCTCGCGGGTCTTCCGGTGTCTCTTCTGTTCTTGCCGCTGTCGTCGCTTTCTGCACCGCCACCGCCTTCTTCTTCTCCTTCCGATGTTGACTCGTCGCTCTCTCTGGCCAGAATGGCAGAGCCGCACTGTGCTGGGACTTGTATAGGGACAAGGAGGTGGGGTCACATGCTCATGTCACATGGTGACATCATAGGGGGCGGGGTCACCATGTGACATGAGCATGTGACCCCGCCTCCTTGTCCCTATATAAGTCCCAGCACAGCGCGGCTCTGCCATTCCGGCCAGAGAGAGCGACGAGTCAACATCGGAAGGAGAAGAAGAAAAAAAAGTGGAGGAAGAAGAAGAAGGCGGCGCAGAAAACGATGACAGCGGCAAGAACAGAAGAGACCCCGGAAGACCCCCGAAGGCGGATCGAGACCCCAGACGGCGGCGGCGACAAAGAAGGTAGCTGGGCTCCTCTGCTCGGTAAAAGAGCTAGGTAAAATAGCGGAGGAGTCCGGCAAGAAGACCCCCCAAGACAGAAGAAGACCCCGGAGCAGTGCAATAAAATATTTAAAAAAAATAGTGTGTTTTTTTTTTTTATTTACACTTTACACCTTAGGTGAATGGGTAGGGGTACATCGTACCCCATACTCATTCACATAGGGTGGGGGCCGGGATCTGGGGGCCCCCTTATTAAATTATGGGGACAAGGTGCTTTGGGGTGGGGGGGGCGCACGGCCCCCCTTTCCCCAGGGCACCCCCCATGTTGAGGGCACGCGGCCTGGTACGGCTCAGGAGGGGGGCGCTCATCGTCCCCACCCCTTTTCTGGCCGGGCTGCGTGCTCGGATAAGGGTCTGAGATGGATTTGGGGGGGACCCCCACGCAGTTTTTTCGGCGTAGGGATTCCCTTTAAATCCATGCCAGGTGACGGGGCTAGCGCGGCGGCAGTCACTGCCTTCGCTAGTCCCGTCTACCTGCAGTTACGTTCTAAATGAACGGACTTTGCTTCGTGTGGCAAGTCTGTTCATTTTCAAAAGTCCGGCGGACCTTTTCCCGCGGATTGTCCGCCGGAGAAGTCCGGGCGTGTGTGGGCAAGTCACACGCTCGAAAAGTCCGGCGAAGCCCCGCTGGAAGGTCCGGCGGTTTGTCCGGCGGACATTCCCGCGGGAAAGTCCGAGCGTGTGTATGGGGCATAAGTCTCTTCCACCACAATAAAGAAATCTACAATACTGTGCAAAAGTTATAGCAGCTGTGAGAAAATGCTGTAAAACAATGCTTTCAGAAATATATTATTTAATTGTTTATTTTTATCAATTTACTAAATGCAAAGTGAGCGAATGGAAAAAAAAAAATCCAAATCAAGCCAATATTTGGTATGATTACCCTTTGGCTTCAAACCAGCATCAGTTCTTACGCTTGCACAGCTTGTACACTTACACAGTCAGGGATTTTCCAGGATTAGAGTCAGGTGTAAGATGAACCAATGATACCAAGCAGGGAGGTCCACTGATGGGGGGGGGGGGGGGGGGGCCCCGGTCCTCCTGTAGGGGGCCCGGGCACACAGGAGGATTAATGCAGGAGGGTAATTACAGGAACAATGCACTGTGCTGCTCTCCTTACAGCAGCTGAAAGCTGTTTTCTCCCCCTCTCCTTCCCACTGGCATTCAGCTGCTGGAGGGAGAGACACACAGTGCATAATTCCTATAATTCCCCCTTCCCCACATCGATCGCCCTGTGTGCACTGGCCCCCTATTGGCGTACCCTTTTTTTTTCTGCCGGGCGCTGCGGGTACACAGGGGGATGGGGCCGGAAAGTTTGTCATTTATCGACCCCTTTCTTTTTTGAGTGGACAAAGTGAGCGATGGTAATAACCGCTCCTGTGTCCATTAATAACTGAGAATAGTAAACTGTATTTACTATACAGTTTATGAATGAACAGGAGCCTCTGTCTAGGCTGCAGAGAAAGGAACCGGAGAGTCTGTGTCCTCAATTCCTTTCTCTACAAAGGTGATATTTCATCCATATATATGTGTGTGTGTATATGTATATATATTTATACAGGTGCATCTCATAAAATTGGAATATCATCAAAAGGATAACTTATTTCAGTAATTCAATATTTACAGTATCTCACAAAAGTAAGTACACCCCTCACATTTTTGTAAATATTTTATTCTACCTTTTCATGTGACAACACTGAAGAAATGACACTTGTCTACAATGTAAAGTAGTGAGTGTACAGCTTGTATAACAGTGTAAATTTGCTGTCCCCTCAAATTAACTCAACACACAGCCATTAATGTCTAAACCGCTGGCAACAAAAGTGAGTACACCCCTAAGTGAAAATGTCCAAATTGGGCCCAAGGTGTCAATATTTTGTGTGGCCACCATTATTTTCCAGCACTGCCTTAAAGTGGAAGTAAACCCTTCCAAAGCACTTTGGCCTACAGTTAAGCCTAGATTAAGGCTTACCTGTAGGTCCAATAAATATCTCCTAAACCTACAGTTTAGGAGATATTTAGAAATGAAAAGGCATTACTGTCTACGGCGCATGCGCCGTAGACAGCGGCGCACTGAGGGCGCACTGAGGATGCCAAGATCACCTCGATATGCTGATCTCGTGCGCATGCGCGGGACTGACGTCATTGTCGCTCCAGCGAATGATAGCGCTGGAGCAACGAGACCCGGAAGTCACTCCGGCCCTGAATGGCGGCGCAGAAGATCGTGGATAAGGACCGATTTGGGGGCTTCGTTTTCAGGTAAGTCTTTCATAATGAGCTAGTATGCTATGCATACTAGCTCATTATGCCTTTGCCTTGCAGGGTGTCTTTTTTTTTTTTTTTTAAGAGGCTTTACTTCCTCTTTAACTCTCTTGGGCATGGAGTTCACCAGAGCTGGAGTCCTCTTCTACTCCTCCATGATGACATCATGGAGCTGGTGGATAGGGTTTATGTAATAGGGTTTAGGTCTAGAGACATGCTTGGCCAGTCCATCACCTTTACCCTCAGCTTCTTTAGCAAGGCAGTGGTGGTCTTGGAGGTGTGTTTGGGGTCGTTATCATGTTGGAATACTGTCCAGCGGCCCAGTCTCTGAAGGGAGGGGATCATGCTCTGCTTCAGTATGTCACAGTACATAAATCAAAAAAGACAGGCGTTTGTCCCTTTAAAATATTGCAGCAGCGCTAAAAAATACAGTCTTTTTATGTCAAGAGAGTTCATAAAAAATCATGGTGACCCAAAATAAAGTTCATATTGGTGCAGTGAGCCTCAAAACGCTAAGAAAGAGTGATACACCTTCCACCCGATATCCACGTTTCACCGCGTGCAGCACACACTCCCCTTTGGGGATGCACTCACCAGAGATATGATAAAAATAGGCATTTAAATCATAAGCCAAACGACACTGCTATCTCCTCGATACGGCCACCTCTTCACCTTCTGCAAGCTTAGGAAAGGATCCACTCCAACCCAGCATACATATATGAAGAAAATAATGGTGCAGATAGCGTAGTACAGTTTGGTAAAATTAAACTTTATTATAATCTCCAATCCCCCCTTATTAAAATCTGCGTACCAATAAATAAATAATCATTAGCTTTGTAATAAAATGCACTCTGCCTGTCAGTCCCGTCCGTCCGCCGGAAATCGGGCTCCAAAGTGCTGTGTAGAGCGGTGTCAGCCTCTACTTCCTGGTCGCTTGGTGGCTGGAGCGCACACTGGAACGCATTCGTCACTTCCTGCGAGGTCACGCAGTGTGCGCTCCAGCCACCAAGCGACCAGGAAGTAGAGGCTGACACCGCTCTACACAGCGCTTTGGAGCCCGATTTCCGGCGGACGGACGGGACTGACAGGCAGAGTGCATTTTATTACAAAGCTAATGATTATTTATTTATTGGTACGCAGATTTTAATAAGGGGGGATTGGAGATTATAATAAAGTTTAATTTTACCAAACTGTACTACGCTATCTGCACCATTATTTTCTTCATATATGTATGCTGGGTTGGAGTGGATCCTTTCCTAAGCTTGCAGAAGGTGAAGAGGTGGCCGTATCGAGGAGATAGCAGTGTCGTTTGGCTTATGATTTAAATGCCTATTTTTATCATATCTCTGGTGAGTGCATCCCCAAAGGGGAGTGTGTGCTGCACGCGGTGAAACGTGGATATCGGGTGGAAGGTGTATCACTCTTTCTTAGCGTTTTGAGGCTCACTGCACCAATATGAACTTTATTTTGGGTCACCATGATTTTTTATGAACTCTCTTGACATAAAAAGACTGTATTTTTTAGCGCTGCTGCAATATTTTAAAGGGACAAACGCCTGTCTTTTTTGATTTGTGTTTTACCCGGTCTTTTAATATTGCCTTTTACCAATTGTATCGTATTTTATAGTGGCTGCTTTATTGATACTTAATAGTGTTATTAGGTATTGACACGTGTGTCTATTAATTATCCCTAAGTACATTTAATCCAGGAGCGCGGAGTGATAGGCCCATAGGGCGGTAGATTTTTGAGGCACTATCCTTTTCGAATGTCACAGTACATGTTGGCGTTTCATAGTTAGTAAGGTTGAATAAAGACATCAGTCCATCCAGTTCAACCTGAGTGAGTGTCTACAGTTGTCCCTATCCCCATACATTGCACACTCACATCAGTCCCTACCCTCAAGGAGCCCGCAATCCAAGGTCCCCATTCATATACTAGGGCCAATTTTTGGACAGAAGCCAATTAACCTACCTGCATGTCTTTGGATTGTGGGAGGAAATCAGAGTACCTGGAGGAAACCCACGCAGGCACAGGGAGAACATGCAAACTCCAGGCAGGTAGTGTTGTGGTTGGGATTCGAACCAGCGACCCTTCTTACTGCTAGGTGAGAGTGCTAACCACTACACCACTGTGCCGCCCAGGATTCATGGTTCCCTAAATGAATTGTAGCTCCCCAGTGCCGGCAGCACTCATGCACTGACACTCCCACGACCATGCTTGACTGTAGACAAGACACACTTGTCTTTGTCCTCCTCACCTGGTTGCCCCCACACACACTTGACACCATCTGAGCCAAATAAGTTTATCTTGGTCTCATCAGACCACAGGACATGGTTCTAATAATCCATGTCCTTAGTCTGCTTGTCTTCAGAAAACTGTTTGCGGACTTTCTTGTGCATCATCTTTAGAAGAGGCTTCCTTCTGGGACGACAGCCATGCAGACCAATTTGATGCAGTGTGCGGCGTATGGTCTGAGCACTGACAGGCTGACCCTGCACGTGCACTCAACTTCTTTGGTCGACCATGGCAAGGCCTGTTCTGAGTGGAACCTGTCCTGTTAAACCGCTGTATGGACTTGGCCACCGTGCTGCAGCTCAGTTTCAGGGTCTTGGCAATCTTCTTATAGCCTAGGCCATCTTTATGTAGAGCAACATTTCTTTTTTCAGATCCTCAGAGTTCTTTGCCATGAGGTGCCATTGGGCCCAATTTGGACATTTTTACTTAGGGGAGTACTCACTTTTTTTGCCAGCGGTTTAGACATTAATGGCTGTGTGTTGAGTTATTTTGAGAGGACATCAAATTTACACTGTTATACAAGCTGTACACCCACTACGCTTGTAATATAAGCAAGGGAGAAGGCTGGGTTTTGGAGCTTCGACCCACTCAGGAAACTTGGTATATCCAGATTTCATATTTCAAGCACATCTTGTATTATGAAATAAAACATGTTACCTTCCAACACAATGGGAATGCAAAAGTAGCTTAAAGAAGTCCAGCCTGGGCTCCTTTGGCTTGGCTTCTCCTAAGGGTCACAGGAGTGTGAAATTAGTTTTGCACACCTGCGGACAAGTTCAGTGCAGGCACCGCGTCATCCCGACTTCAGAAGTCTGGATCCACCAGGTGCCTGGGCTAATGCCATTCTCAGCCTCTCAGCGAGCCGATGAGAGGCTGAGACAGCTGCTCCCCACCCCTCCACAGCTCAGCGCTCCAGTGAGCATGGAGGAGCTCGGGGAGCCGAGAGAACCGAGCCATCGGCGGTGTTCGATGGCTGGGTTCTCAGTGCAGAGACGCCGGGGGACAGATGCAGCATCCACTTAGGTAAGTATGAATAGGGAAAAAAAGCCAAACCCATACTTCTCCTTTAATGTAGGTTGATGCAACTTAGGAGGTCAACTCCAGGTTAGAATAAGTTTAAAAGCCAGTCAGTATGTCACGGTTGTGTTCAGACTAAGAGGCCAGCCACTCTCACCTGGTGGTTTTTATAACCTCTCCTCTAAGCATGGCTCTACCCCTGGCCCTATCAGGGGAACCTATATTAACCTGTGCACTGCAAGCCAGTGGTGCTGATCAACCATTGTGTATCAATGGTGTGTTCGGCTTCCTGAATGAATGATTTGTATAGCGCTGCAAATGCGAACTGAATCGCCTCAAGGCGCTTGTCTGCTCTTGTTGTGATGCCATGTTTAGAAGAGGTGGGTCTTGAGTTTTTTCCTGAAGGCCTGATGGTTTTCTTCCAAGCGGATGTTGTTTGGTAGAGCATTCCTGGTTCCTGCTTGCCGTGTGCTTTATGTTTGTCTCCGTTACCGACCTTGGCGTGTTCTCAACGATTCCTGTCTGCTTGTGACCTTGACCCTTTGGCATGTCCCCGACCATCCCTGTCTGCCTGTGACCCTGAACCTTTGGCGTGTACTCTGTTCCTGTCTGCTAGTTACCCTGACCTCTGCCTTATCCCCTTACTATCCTTGTCGTTCCAGCCTGCTGCTTCCTTCTCCTGTAGTCTACTGTGAGCGTGAGCTGTGAGACCCTGGGGGCCGCGACCTGGAGCCAGACTGCAGCGAAGTCCATCCTCACCACTAGAGGCTCTGGCGAACACCTGCTGGCTCTTAGACTCCGCGCCCTGGGGAATCTATGCTCTAGCTCCCACTGGGATCTGTGTTAGTGATCCAGTAGACCTGTGTCCTGAATTTCCCTGGGTACAATCTGCAGCAGTCAGTCCTAAGGTCCACTACCTAGCGGTGCACTTCCGATTCCTACTGAGTGCACCTGTCACCTGGTCTCAGGTGAACTGACACAGTAGTAGTCAACCCTGGAATAGAAGAAGTCTGCTCTATGTTAGAAAGAGTTCAACCACCAGTTTGAAGGAGTTTAACCACCAATTAGGAGTCAGGTCCAGGTTAGAAGGAGGTCAACTCCAGGTTAGAAGAAGTTTAAAAGCCAGTCAGTAGGAGTCAACCCTGGGATAGAAGAGGTCTGCTCTATGTTAGAAAGAGTTCAACCACCAGTTAGGAATTTAACCACCAATTAGGAGTCAGGTCAAGGTTAGAAGGTCAACTCCAGGTTAGAAGTCTAAAATCTAGTCAGTATGAGTCAACCCTGGGATAGAAGAGGTTTGCTCTATGTTAGAAAGAGTTCAACCACCAGTTAGGAGTTTAACCACCAATTAGGAGTCAGGTCAAGGTTAGAAGGAGGTCAACTCCAGGTTAGGAGTTAAACCACCAATTAGGAGTCAGTTCCAGGTTAGAAGGAGTTAAACCTATAGTCAGAGGGAGGTCAACTGTCAGTCAGAAGGTTTCAACTCCTGTTTAGAAGGCAGCGAGAACAAACAGGACACAGTTACCTACCGATTGCCATTGTATACAAACCCAATAGGACTTTATTGAAACAATGTTTTATTAAATATTCACGCTGGTCAATTTTCAGGAGGTAACCTCACATGTGGTACCGGTTTCCTTTTTATCTGTATGAATGCATAACATTTTAAGACACATGTTTTACTTTTTCATTTTTTTTTTTTTTAAACAGGAAAGTGATGAGACTGAAGTGGATAAAAACAAATGCTGCACCCTCTGCAACATGTTCTTCACATCTGCGATTGTCGCTGAATCCCATTACCAAGGAAAGACTCACGCCAAGAGAGTGAAACTGGTCCTTGGGGAGTCTCCAGACATTCCAGCTCGAGCAGGTGAGAGACACTTATTTATACCAGCAACAGGACTCGGAGATGGAATTGAATGCTGCTGCTAAATATCTTGGAGCTTTGTGGATTCCCTGTTCTATATATATATATATATATATATATATATATATATATATATATATATATATATATATATATATATATGTGTGTGTAAATTAACCCTTTTTTTGGTTGCTAGACAGAGTTGCTTCTGAGCCTTTGATTACAATAGGAAAAATTACATTTCTCATTAATTTGTATAAACCTAAATGTAAAAAGACTAAAAAATATCCTCTTTCCATTTACACTTTATATAGTTCTGGTAGCAGAACTTTTCTTTCCTTGGTTATCATTATACCAATTGTACATAGTTCCAATATGTAGTATAAGATTTTAGATTCTATAATAAATTATTTCTTTTTTTTTTTTGCATTTTTTATCTTAAAACTATACTCTTAATAATAATTAAGACCTTTTTTTATTTGAGGTCATCTTATATTAACCGCTTCCCCCCCCCCCCCCCCCCCCCGGAAGATTTGGCTGCTGAATGACCGGGCCATTTTTTGCGATTCGGCACTATGTCGCTTTAACTGACAATTACGTGGTTGTACGATGTTGTACTCAAACAAAATTGATGTCCCTTTTTTCACACAAATAGAGCTTTCTTTTGGTGGTATTTGATCATCTCTGTGGTTTTTATTTTTTGCGCTATAAACAAAAAAAGAGCGACAATTTTATAAAGAAAAAAAACACAATATTTTGTACATTTTGCTATAATAAATATCCCCATTTTTTTTATTTTTATTTTTTAAAAAAGCTAATTTTTTCTCAGTTTAAGCCGATTTTTGTATTTTTCTACATATTTTTGGTAATAAAAATCGCAATAAGCGTATATTGATTGGTTTGCGCAAAAGTTATAGCGTCTACAAAATAGGGGATAGATTTATAGCATTTTTTTATTATTATTTTTTAGCGCGATCTGCGATTTTTATCGGGACTGCGACATTATGGCGGACACATCGGACACTTTTGACACAATTTTTGGACCATTGACATTTATGCAGCGATCAGTGCTATAAAAATGTACTGATCACTGTAAAAATGTCACTGGCAGGGAAGGGGTTAACACTAGGGGGCGATCAAGGGGTTAACTGTGTTCCCTGGGTGTGTTTCTAACTGTAGGGAGATGGGACTGACCTAGAGGAGATGACAGATCGTGGTTCCTAGCTATTAGGAACACACGATCTGTCTCTCCTCACAGAACAGAACAGGGATTTGTGTGTTTACACACACACACGTCCCTGTTCTGCCTCTCGTGCCCGATCTGTGTTCTAACTGAAGGGGGGAGGGGACTGACTAGAGGAGATGACAGATCGCTGTTCATACTTTGTATGAACACACAATCTGTCTCCTCTCCCCTCAAAGAACCGGGATCTGTGTGGTTCTTGGTGTGTCGTGAGCGATCGCAGGAGCCCGGTGGTCAGCGCGCACCCATAGTGGCCACAGGGTGAAGCGGCGTTACATAAAACTGTAAAATTGCAGCGGCTGGTCTAAGTTGGTTTTATCCTCTCTTATACAATGTATGACGCAATCTTTTGAGTAGTTAGATCCATGCTAAAATTGTTTTAGTTAAACTAATTTTAGTTTATGGTGGAACTACAACTCAATATTATTACCATATATGTGATCTTTTCTTTTGCTGTCACCATATATACTTACTGTATATACTCGAGTATAAGCCAAGTTTTTCAGCACATTTTTTGTGTGCTGAAAGTGCCCCCCTCGGCTTATACTCGAGTCAAGCACTTTTCTGCAGCAGAGAATGACATTTTCCAACCCGACTTTGGGGCCTCGTATCTTGGGGCCACTTGGTTCCTAGCACCAAGTGGCCCCGAGATACGAGGCCCCAAAGTCGGTTCGGAAAATATCATTCTCTGCTGCAGAAAAGTGCTTGACATTTTCCGACCCAACTTTGGGGCCCCCTATCTCAGGGCCCCAAAGTTGGGTCGGAAAATGTCAAGCACTTTTCTGCAGCAGAAAATGACATTTTCCGACCCGACTTTGGGGCCTCGTATCTCGGGGCCACTTGGTTCCTAGCACCAGGTGGCCCCGAGATACGAGGCCCCAAAGTCGGTTCGGAAAATATCATTCTCTGCTAAAAAAAAGTCTTGACATTTTCCGACCAAACTTTGGGGCCCCCTATCTCAGGGCCCCAAAGTCGGTCAACTGTGTCCATCTGCAGTAATGTCATTTCGGAACCCTTTTGAGTCCAGAGACCCCAAATTTTGGCTGCAGCTAGGGGGCATCTAGAAACCCTTAACTACCAAGTTTGAAGTTGTGGTAAAATGAGGTGCCTCGACTTATATTCAGGTCGGCTTATACTTGAGTATATACGGTATGTATACCAATTGTTAAAATTCAATAAATAAATTTGACAAGAAAAAAAAAAAAAGACTGTGAATAGTGTGGTATGCGAAGAATACGGACTTGGTTTTGACGTGTCTGTTTTTAAGTGATGGAATACTACTAATTGTAGTGGATATTTCACCACACTCTTGCGCTAATAAGCGCCTTTCAATCTTATGATATAATACACCCTCTGATCGTATGCCTCCCTAGATCCCCAGCTCCCAAAAACAGACATTACCAGCAGCTTCACATCATCCTCTCATCATCAGCATCTAAACCTCACCAGCCAAGCATTCCATCCATCACCACCTCAGTCTGGCTGCTTCCCATCTTAGCCCCTGGTTTCCCCATTCCCCAGTAAACAGCCATCAACAGCAAGTATTCTTACATGTTCATCTCAGCCTCGGGCAGCATCATTGCCCTGTCCCAGCTCAGTGAACTCCTTTATTTAGAAAACATTCCAAGCCACACCCTCAGGGGTTTGCCTCCAACAGCTAAACCCCTCCCACAAAGGATGTGGCCTCATCTCATTCACACAGGATGTGAATGACCATATAAGGAAATACAATACAGGGACTACAATACAGGGACAATTGTTTTCCTTCAAAAGAACCAATCACAGATGTATACATTCAAACAGACTAAGCAGTGATGTACAAACTGTCTAAACTGCTTTCAATGACAACGAACGATATAAAACTATGGCTCCGTGGGCCACAATATTTATACCGTTATGCTAAAGTTCCAGTGTACACAGGGATGTTTGCTTGAAGCTATCAATGTTGTCATCGGGAAGTGGCCAGTCTCCCGGTGAGGCACAAATTAACTTCCTTAAACCAGCAAACACGTCTGTAGTGTCCATAGGAAGGTTTACGCAGCCAATGGTCTTCCGCCAACGTCTTTATGTGCGAATGCGCTCAGATGAGCGCGTTACAGCAAAACCGACACTGGGGCGCATCTGACAACATACATTAATAAAATTTTCCATGACACTAATCCAATCACATTTTGGGCTGCCTCCTTACATATAGGACAGGGGCTGCACTGGCATTTCAATTTTGTTTGCTACAGAGAGATTAAGGCCCCAGTCACACTTTGCGTTCCCACTTGTTTTTTTTGTGAGCAATTTTCAGACGATTCTGCGTGTCACACATAGGGCAGCCCATTCAACACAATGTGCTGCCCTATGTGCGTTTTTCTCCTGCAGCTTTTTGGGCCAAGCTTCATGCAAATTTTGTTGCGATACGGGAACCCTGCGAATCCGCTGTGGGTTCCTGCATCGCACCCGACCCACCCATGCAATTCAATTCTGGTGCTTACCAAAAGCCGGGCTTACCAAAAGCCAGGCCTAACAAAGGCCACATGTAAGGCCTGGTCCGTCTCCCTTCTTAATTCAATTTAAGAGACTAAGGTTTTATCAGAGCCGAGACAAGAAACTATTTCTTAAAATTTGCTTCATGCTAATTTTGTTGCGATGCGGGAACCCTGCGAATCCGCTGTGGGTTTCTGCATCGCACCCGACCCACCCATGCGATTCAATTCTGGTGCTTACCAAAAGCCAGGCTTAACAAAGGCCACATGTAAGGCCTGGTCCGTATCCCTTCTTAATTCAATTTAAGAGACTAAGGTTTTATCAGAGCTGAGGCAAGAAAACAATTTCTCAAAATTAGACAAAAAGGTACCTTACCACAGGTGATCACCTTATCTCAGCAGTGCCTCCATTTGAAGGGGTTTTAAGGGTACTTCAGGTACATGACAGACCAGCCAAGTGGTTAATATTGCAGACTACCGAAGGACCCTCCCCGGTACCGTGAGGCACTTCAATGAACACAAGATACACGGTATAAGTTCAAAGAATATGTCTACTTTATTGGGCGTGGATACAGCTTATATTTTGGTTCAGCTTTACCAATCACAATAGGGGAGGGGGGAGTGGTTAGTAAAGAGATACAGTAATATCATGAATATAATTAAACAAGTCAGCGATATATGGTTTATACAAGGCAGTGACCCTTTAGGATACATCATCATGAGTCAACACGGGTCAATGGGCCATCTGGTTATGAATCATCCTGTCCCAGACAAACCAACCCACAGCGATGTGTATATAGCACGGTGCATATGCAAGCATCTTTCCAAACATTATTTGATAGTTGCAGATTTGAACCAGCTTGTATACTAAAATGGCAGAGCATGTTTTGGGCATATTACTACAATGAGCTGTGCTGCTTCTCTTTTCACTGTTCGGTCAAAGGCTAAGGGGCTCAGAGGAAGCAGTGCTGCTTATCAGTCTGTGGACATCTAGAGGCAGAAAAAAATAAATACTGCTGAGGGGAAATCTCAGGATCGAACGGCTGGTTTCGTTATTCTATCCAACAATGGGCAATTGATTTGTAGAGTTCTGCTTTAAAGGATTTCAGCATGTGTTCAGAATTCACAGAATAATGAGTTTCTCATCACATTCATACACAATGGCAACCCCGTGGCTAGCAGAATTCAAAGCGATTGCAGTGACACGTTTCTGCTCAGCTGGGGTGTCTTATCATTCACCATTCTTTTTTTGAGGGGTCAGGAATTTTCATGCATACGCATTCATTGTATGCTAATAATATTGAAATATATAATTACTTTCCTTTTTTTTTTTTTTTATATACAATTCATAATAACTCAAAATGTAACAATGAACAGGAAAATCGATTTTTTTTACTTTTAGTAACAAATTATGATAATTTTTGAAAAATAAAAGGAACGTCTGTCCTTTCTATAGTTCTCTCACCTTTCAATAAATACAGTGAAATGAAATATATATATTAAAGGGTTGTTCTTTCTGTAAGAACTGCACCGCCGTTCACCTTCTCTTGCTTTGAATTACAGTATCCCGCAAGCTTCCGCTGGCTGTATGATAATAAAATTGGTCTGGTTGTCACAATTATCTTTCCTTCTATGATTTCCTTTTGATTTCCACCGCTCGCTGTTTTAGCCCTATGGTGTTTTGTTCATTTTATTTTATTTTTTGTATTTTCTATGTGTTGGAAAAAAGAAAAAGTTAAAATTAGTTGCTATTTGTTGCACAGTGCTTTGAGTATCTTTTTCTTTCTCATCCATTGCTGGACACAGGAATTTTTTAAACCTTCGGGTTACACAGCTGCCCGCTGGAGAAACGGACACTGGTAACTAATAACTGTTTGCCAGCTCAGGATAACCCTGCCCACCACAAAAGTGATTTAATGTTTCTCTAATGCCCTCAAAAGAGTGGACATGTTTTTTATTTATCTCTACTGTTCCTTGGAAGATTTTTTCTAATATTAACAGCTGCTAGAAGATTGATGCCCAATGTTGAGAATCCTTGAAGTCTCTCCAATTAGCTAAAAAGTAATAGTGGAATAATTCCCAATACTGAGAATCTGGAAAGTCTCTCTAGTCAGCTAAGATTTGATAGTCGATTCATGCTTGATACTGAAAATCCCGAAAGTCGCTTTAGTGAGCTAAGAAGTCTTTGTAGACTGATGCCCATTACTGAACATCTCAAGTTAGCTAAGATTTGATGGTAATTGCATGCTTGATTCAGAAAATCCTGAAAGTCGCTCCAGTTTAGCTAAGAAGTAATTGTAGTTTAATGTCCGATACTGAGAATCCTGGAAGTCTCTCCCGTTAGCTAAGAAGTAATTGTAGACTGATGCCCAATACTGAACATCTGGAGAAGTCTCTCCAGTTAGCTAAGATTTGATGGTAGATTAATGCTTGATACTGAAAATACCAGAACTTTCTCCAGCTAGCTAAGAAATAATGGTACCATAGGTTAATGCTGAATACTGAAGACCCTGGAAGTATCTCCCGTTTTCTAAGAAGTAATTGTAGACTGATGCCCAATACTGAACACCTGGGAAGTCTTTCCAGTTAGCTAAGATTTGATGGTAAATGCATGCTTGATGCAGAAAATCCTGGAAGTCTCTCCAGTTAGCTAAGAAATAATTGTAGACTGATGCCCAATACTGAAAATCTGGAGAAGTCTCTCCAGTTAGCTAAGAAGTAATTGTAGACTGATGCCCAATACTGAACATCTGGAGAGTCTCTCCAGTTAGCTAAGATTTGATGGTAGCTTCATGCTTGATATTGAAAATCCCAGAACTTTCTCCAGTTAGCTAAGTAATAATGGTACCGTAGATTAATGCTGAATACTGAAAACCCTGGAAGTATCAGTTTTCTAAGAAGTAATTGTAGACTGATGCCCAATACTGAACACCTGGGAAGTCTTTCCAGTTAGCTAAGATTTGATGGTAAATTCATCCTTGATGCAGAAAATCCTGGAAGTCTCTCCAGTTTAGCTAAGAAGTAATTGTAGTTTAATGCCCGATACTGAAAATCCAGGAAGTCTCTCCAGTTAGCTAAGAAGTATCGGTAATTGTAGACTGATGCCCAATACTGAACATCTGGAGAAGTCTCTCCAGTTAGCTAAGAAGTAATTGTAGACTGATACCCAATACTGAACATCGGGGAAGTCTCTCCAGTTAGCTAAGAAGTAATTGTAGACTGATACCCAATACTGAACATCTGGAGAGTCTCTCCAGTTACCTAAGATTTGATGGTAGCTTCATGCTTGATATTGAAAATAAATCCCAGAACTTTCTCCAGTTAGCTAAGAAATAATGGTACCGTAGGTTAAAGCTGAATACTGAAAACCCTGGAAGTATCTCCAGTTTTCTAAGAAGTATTTGTAGACTGATGCCCAATACTGAACACCTGGGAAGTCTTTCCAGTTGGCTAAGATTTGATGGTAAATTCATGCTTGATACAGAAAATCCTGGAAGTCGCTCCAGTTTAGCTAAGAAGTAATTGTAGTTTAATGCTGGATACTGAAAATCCTGGAAGTTTCTCCAGTTAGCTAAGAAGTAATTGTAGGTTAATACCCAATACTGAACATCTGGAGAGTCTCTCCAGTTAGCTAAGATTTGATGGTAGCTTCATGCTTGATATTGAAAATCCCAGAACTTTCTCCAGTTAGCTAAGAAAGAATGGTACCGTCGGTTAATGCTGATTACTGAAAACCCTGGAAGTCTCTGCAGTTTGCTAAGAAGTAATGGTAGAGTTATGCCCAGTACTGAAAACCTGGGAGGTCTCTCCAGTTAGATAAAAAGTAGTTGTAGATTTATGCCCAGTACTGAAAATCCTGAAAGTCTCTCCTGTCAGCTAAGAAGTAATGGTAGATTCTTACCTAATACAGAAAAAACCTGGAAGTTTCTCTCTAGTTAGCTATGATGTGATGGTAGATTAATGCTTGATACGGAAATTCCTGAAAGTCTCTCCAGTTAGCTAAGAAATAATGGTAGGTTAATGCTGAATACTGAAAAGCCTGGAAGTATCTCCAGTTTGCTAAGAAGTAATAGTAAATTCATGCCCAGTTCTGAAAATCCGGGAGGTCTCTCCAGTTAGCTAAGAAGTAATTGTATGCAAATGAAAGATCCAATGCACCTCTCGCCTACAGTGTAGGAGAGAGGTGCATTGGATCTTTCATTTGCATATTCGTATCCCGTTCAGGTTGAACTTTGAGTGGTACGTTTTTTATTATTATGAATAAACGTGGTATGGGTTCCTTTGCACCTCCCTCCTTCCTCTTCTGTATCATGTGTGGGTATACATGTGATGCTATACTTCCCTATTGAGGATATCTGTAATTCTTTAGTGGCTGCCCAAACTATGGATTTGGTTGGGATATCTCTAGCTTTATATGGGGATTTCTCATATATGTTTTTTTCCCTATGCTGTTTTTGGGAGAGTATATAATGAAAAAAATTCTCATTGGATACCTATGGATACGTTGGTATCGATGTACCGTCTAGGCAAGAATATACAAAGACTCACCCTTAGTGTTGCGACTTTGAGTGATAAGCAATTGATTTTACAGAATTATTAATGTTATATTGATGAGTTTAAATATGTCTTTATACGTATATTCCTTTTTATTTTTATCATAATCGCTACATATTTTATTATTTTTGGTTTATTTTTCTTTCTTATTAGTAAGGATATTTTGTGGGGCTTATTCTTGGAGTTTATTCATTGGTCGCTTTGGTTTGTTTTCTTTTTTGGTGTTTTTTTCTTTTATTTGTTTATATATTTTTTCTTTATGAGGTGTAAATGTTTGTATACAGTAACACCTCTGATTGTGAGTAACGAGGTTTACGAGCGTTTTGCAATACGAGCTAGTATTTTATCAAAATCCTGACTCGATTTGCGAGCGTTGTCTCGCAAGGCAAACAGGATTCTAGTCAATGGGGTGTGCAGTACCGCATTTGGCCAGATGTGCGGGGGCGCCGGTGACACTCAGAGACCACTCGGAGCTGCTCGGAGTCACTCACAAACACTCTGTTCCCAAGTGTCTCCGATTGGTCTCCGAGTGTTTCTGAGTGTCTCCGGCGCCCCCCACCTCTGTCCACACTACAATAGCAGTCACTGTGGAACTAATTATCTGAGTTTCCATTGACTCCTATGGGGAAACTTGAATTTTGCTCATAACCCAAAGTACCACTGTACTAAAAAAAAAAAAATAATATATATAGATGTATAATATAGTTATATTTTGCTTTATGCCAGAAGTACTTTTTATAAACATATGTTGGATTTTGGCTGCCAGGGTGTAGATCGTTGATGTGTGGGGATCATTAATCGATTGATCACACCTGTCAGTTTATAAGGAACAAGCATACTAAGGGCAATCAGGATTGTGAAACATCTTTGCTGACCAAGCACATACCATGTGTGTCATGTTGCTGCTTTTATGAAGTTTCAATAAAGAAGTGGTTTTATCCCTGGAAGTGCCGCCAATTTCTTCTTCTTCTAATTGTAGAGTAATGAAAATACTGAAAATCCAGGAAGTCTCTCCAGTTAGCTAAGAAATAATGGTAGATTAATGCCCAATACTAAACATCTGGGAAATCTCTCCAGTTAGCTAAGATTTGATGGTAGATTCATGCTTGATACCAAAAATTCTGGGAGTCTATCCAGTTAGCTAAGGAGTAATGGTAGATTAATGCTGAATACTGCATTCTAATGTGAAGCTATTCCCAAGCAGCACCATCTACCCTGGTGTTCTCGACACAGTGGTTCTTCCTGTAGTGATCTAATCTTAGTCGTTCCTCGTAGATGGTATATAGTTATTGAAAAGTATTGTCTTCCCGCAGCAAAACCCGATTCTCCCAGAGAGAAACACTTTATTGGCTTCCAAAACAGAACATTCTTACAGATGGCAAAATCCAACAGAGTACATGACAAGGAATATCTTCTCCTAGACCCGTGACTCCAGACCCTTCTCTCATAGACATATCTTCTAGACTGCCTCACATCCTGACTGTCTTCTCATATACTGATCTGACACTGGGGGGGGGGGGTCAACCAAATGTTTTCCATGAATACCCCCCCCCCCCCGGGTTAGGCCTCAAGGTCTAATTACCATCAATAAATACTAGGTTAAAAGGCTATTCCTCACACACACACAACTTGCATAAGATTTACACATCAAAGGGTAACAGATAACATTGTCAACTTATATCTGGCCTGTTCACTAATACTGTGTGTGGAATACATATATCCAATACATATATATAATACATAAAGTCCCACATAAATCGGCCAACACATTACAACATATACCCCCACTTGGGTCGTTCTAACTACTAGAACTGACCCATAAATCAAGCAACAAACATAGCATTACCGACTTGAGGTATTGGATGCTTCACAATGGCTCATATGAAATATAAAGTTGAAACTGGTTACATCTCTCTTCACCAGCCTCTAAAATATCCCCATGAAACAGTCATTAGATAATATAGCTTTAGACCATGACTTGAAAAGGGTTTGGTAAACATCCTTGGCCCATATAGCTGTTAGGCCTTATTATATCACATCAAGATCTTGAATATTGCACAAAAACGAGCTGATGTCACAGTTCATTCTTCAATTTTCAACTTCATCACATCTCTCATTGAAAGTAGACTTGGTGTGCTTGGTGTGCTGGGAGCTCCGATCCACATAAATCCAGGATTCCTCTCCAGGCTCAAGGTTTTAATTTTCTTAAAGATGCTTTTGCACAAACACCAGCAAATCCCGAAATTCTACTTCCATCTTTATAGTAAGAAGAACCATCCATGTACCAGCTCTCACTTTCAAGTTCAAAAGGTTTGGATACGGCTGAAAAAAACTGCTATTGCTGTACTTTGTAATTTGCTGTAGGCCGACTCCTCATTGCCTCCATAATAGAGCAGTTACTTGAATCATTCAGTCCATAATTCCACCTGAATGGTATACCAATCTATATACCAATCTATAATCCATATATCCATATAATCAATATATAATCCCCCACTTTCAGATAGAATCAGCTTGACATCAGCGTTTATCAGATCTTCTATCCAGACAAAGCAGCAGTGGAAAATCTTCTTCATCCATATATGTCATAGCCTTTAGCATATTATCAATGACTGATTCAACAAAGTTTCAAATTATGACTGGAGTGATGAATGTCACTCCCCCTCTTATAAATTTAGGAAAACCACCCAACATACTATACTTTATGCTATGCCAAGCCATTGTGCAGCATCTCACCTTAGATGGCAAATATATAGATCAATATGCAACATGTAATATGCAACATGTAATGTAACATGAAAATTATTTTCGGTTTAAATGTTTCGCTCTGGTTTTAAGATAAAGTTCAAGAAATAAAACATAATAAAATAAAAAAATAAAAATAAAAATGGAAAAGGGTGAAAAATAAAAATAAAAAATAGGGCTTGATGAATAAAAATGGGAAAGGGTGAAAAATAAAAAATAAAATATAGGGAAAAGTCCATTGTCCAAGTCAAAAAGTCAAAAAAAAAAATCAATTGCTTGATGAATATTGAGAGAGTCCATGATATTGTTTATTCAGTGTTTCTCCCCCACTAGCCAGAAATTTCAGCTTGCAGTTCACATGCTATGCAGATGCAGTATCTTCAATATATCTGAAAGACAAAAAAAACTCTCCAACAAAACTAATTAGCAAGATCCTTAAACATTCTTTGAAGTTAAAACAAAGGACTATTTACACATCCCCAGGTTGAAACTAAACCACCCCCACTGCTAGAGAAATGTCATTTGTATTCAAAAACAGATCTGGATAATGTAATCTGTTTAGCTGTCCCAGCAATGTGTTATGTTCCATTTTCATTTTATCGTACTCAATCTTCAAGTGGTCATATTTCTGTTTTAACTGAGAAAATGGTATCCAAGCCTTAGATACTTTTTTATTATGATTTTGGTCAGCTCTGCTTTTCATATTAATATCACCTATATTTGACCTGGTGTCTCCTCTTTGATTGTTATCATAAGACATTATCTTTTGATCTTTATGTTCAGTATTTGTCCTAAACAATGTGGCTAAATCAATCTTGACAGCTTGTTCATTTGACTTTCTCCATAAATTGTCTGCTTTCAACAATACGTCTTTTAAATCATGAGGATTTGAGGTAACTAGTAAAATATTTTGTCTGATCTCTTCATTTAAAGCATGTAGAAATATACTCATATGTAACAAGCCACCATGCTCAAATGCAAGATTATTACTGACCAATATTTCCATAATAGATTTTATCCTTTCTGACAGTTCGTAGGGAGATTCACTTTTCATTTGTTTGATCTTCCCATGAACAGTAACATCAGAACGTACACCATACAAAACACATAACAATTCCATCAATATGTCCCTTGTCCTCATTGGCTGAGTACAGATCTGCTTAATTCTCACCCAAAGACTATTTCCTATAGAATGTTGCATAACTCTGTCTAAATCAGATGGGTTGAGATTGTACATATCTCTGACATTCTGAAAGTCACAAAACCATTTTAAAAATCTGTTTAAATCATGGCAGGGAATCATTCCTATTTCTTTAAGAATTGCATCTAATTCTTTTGGTTTCAAAGGCTTCATTACAAGCTGAACTTCACCTGCATTATTATTATTGTTATAAACTGTGGTGGTCACAGTGGGTGCAGCTGGCAATGAATTATCAGATTTAATATGAGGTTCTGTTTCATTTGATAGAATGTTTGTATTTGCATTTTGCTGCAGATTGCTGAATCCACGATTCGATGCATATCTGCATTCCTGAGATCTCTTCTCTAATTCCATAATTCTTAATTTCAATCTCTCATTTTCCTCTGATAATTCATTACAACGTTTAGACTTCTCAAGCAGAGCTTCCCCAATGGTGACTGCATGCAATTTTAAATTTACAGTCTCAGATTCTGATTGGTTTTGTAACCTCTGACAAACCTCGTTGCTATTATCAACTGCACTCTGTAACTGGGTAATTTCCTCAACCTTATCCTTCAAAGAACTTTCCATTGTTTTTTTTTTTTTTTAACTTTATATTTTTATTAGGTATTTTTCAGCTTGACAAACAAAGAAAAGGGCAAAATGTTACATACATATATATACGTCTAACAGGCATTAATCCCAAAAAGGCATATTATAACCAAGAAAAGACAAAGAAGAATTTTAAATTGCTTATGCCTCTCCCCCCCCCCACCCCACTCTATCCACCCACCACCACTCATCCATATTCACTCATCCAACTCTAACTCGCCCTCAGCCTAAAATTTATTAATTTAATTTTATTTTATTTTATTTATAATTTTGAATGGTACTCGGTTATATTGGAAAGTCCTGATGCTAATCTTTTCCGATCCACAATTTCCAAAGCAGATGGAATTTATCAAAGTTCCCTTGTTTAATATAGACTGTTCTTTCTTTAAGGATCACCCTCTCCATGTTTTGTTCCCATTCCCCCACTGTTGGGGGAAGAAGGGACTGCCATTTCTGAGCAATAAGTTTCCTAGCCTGAAACAGGCATCGCACTATAGCTAATTGAATCTCTACTGGTCTACCCCTACCTTCCACCCCCCCCAGGACACAAAGAGTGGGGTTCATATCCAAGTGAATTTTAAAAATCTGAGTAATCCTGGCCACCACCTCGCTCCAGTAACGATGTAATTTAGGACATCTCCAGAACATATGGATAAGATCTGCGCCCGACCTCCCACATCTAGGGCAGGTATCGTCTTGTCTACACCCAAACCTGAATAGTTTCGCCGGAGTGTAGTACGCACGATGAATTAAAAAAAGGTGTGACATCTTTTGGGGGGGGGAAAGTGAAACCCACGGGGCAAGCTCTATTATCCTTTCCCATTGTGCATCCGAAATATTTCCCACATCATTAACCCATTTTATTTTTAGAGGGCCTAACAGGGGCTCTTCCCGACTCCCTTTGTGTATATATGAGTATACTTTAGAAATCATCCCCTTTCGGGCCTGAGCCCCTGCTATGTCCTGTAGTATCGGGATACTAGTCCATTCTAGGGTCAGGTTTTTAAATTGTTCGGTAAGGGCATGCCTTACTTGTAAATATCTAAAAAAGGACTTCTTGGGGAGCAGAAATTGAGTCCTTAAGTCCTGAAAACTTCTAATCTCGCCCTCATGGTAAAGCTGGGCAATATACTTTAACCCCAGTCTATCCCATTCTCTAATGATCCCCATTTTTTTTATCTCGGCTAAGTTGTTATTTTCCCACAAAGGGGAGTGGACTGTAAAACCATTGTACCCAAGTATCTTCTTCGCCGTTCCCCATGTTTTTGCCATCAAGTCCTGCGTGGGCAACCCCCTCTGGAAAGACCCCGCCTCTAGCGTCTCTAACAATGAGTTATGTACAGATTTATAGAGGAGAACCCTCCATTCCCCTCCATCCCCACCAGCCTCACATCCCCCCATATGTTGAAGCTGGGCAGCCAGAAAGTAGCTGAATGGATGGGGTAGCGCAACACCTCCCATTTTATTTGAGAGTTGCAAGGTCCTCAGGCTTATTCGGGGTACGCCCCCTTTCCAAATTAATTCTCTGAACAATGTGTCCACCTTAGTGAACCACTTTTTATAGATCCATATCGGGGAATTGTGGAGTATGTATAGTAATTGGGGCATAAGTACCATTTTAATTAGGTTGCAACGGCCAGCCGGTGAGAGAGGGAGTTTTTTCCAAATTTGAATTTTCCCTTTAAATTTGGCAAGGAGTGGGCTCAGATTCTCCGCTGCAAATTGTTTGGGGTCCCTTGAGATGATTATACCTAAGTACTTTATTTGGTGAACTATTTGAAGCCTCTCTGCCTCCAGAGGCAGAGGGCGGTCCATTGGGTCAATTGGGAGTAAGTTTGACTTTTCCCAATTTATCCTAAGACCTGACAGAAGTCCGAAATCTTCAATTCTGCTCATGGTCTCACGTAGTGAATCCTGTGTGTCATTGAGCAATAAAAGGAGATCATCTGCATATAGTATCACTTTTTCTTCTAGAACCCCACGTTTAAAGCCTTTTATTACTGGAGATGCTCTAAGGGAGAGGGCCAAAGGTTCGATTGCGAGGGCGAAAAGGAGGGGGGACAACGGGCACCCCTGCCTTGTCCCCCTCAGCAATCGGAACCTGGATGAATATTCGTTATTAACTTTTACTCTTGCCCCGGGAGATCCATATAAAAGTCTCACCCAGTTGACAAAGTTTGGGCCAAACTGAAATTCCGACAAAGTTCTCACTAAATAATTCCACTCTAGGGTATCGAAGGCTTTGGCAGCGTCCAAAGAAAGGACGGCTCTATTACTCCTCTCTTCCATTGGGATTTGGAGATTTAAAAAGAGCCGTCTGATATTAATACTAGTAGATCTTCCCGGGATAAATCCTGATTGGTCTTTATGGACCAGTTTATGAATAACTTTGTTTAGCCTTGCTGCCAAAACCTTCGCTAAGACCTTTATATCCGAATTCAGCAGTGCTATCGGTCTATATGAAGCAGGGAGCAGGGGATCCTTGCCCTCCTTATGGATTACAATTATGGTCGACTCCATCATTGACGAGGGAAGTTCTCCCCTCGCTGCCGAGGAGTTAAGTACTTTCAACAACTCAGGGAGAAGTACCTCGCCGTAGCGACGATAGATCTCAATGGGGAGGCCATCTCGCCCAGGGGCTTTCTGACCTGCCATCTCTCTTATGGTCCGCCGTATCTCCTCCAGGGTGACAGGGCTGTCGAGGACAGCCCTGTCCTCCTCAGAGAGACGGGGGACCTCCAACCCTTCGTAGAATCTATCCATCCCCTTGGTAGTATCAGCTTGACTAGAGTGATATAAATTCTCATAGTACGAACGAAAAGTGTCCACGATGTCAGGCGTATATGTAGATGTCCTGCCTGCTCCCATATTAATCATCGGTACTGTAGATGAAGGTGAGTTAGTCCTAATTAGATGGGCCAGCATTCTGCTTATTCCCTCCCCCTCTCCAAATGCGGTTTGTTTATGAAAAATATATTTTTGTTCTGCTTTGGCCATTAAAATTAAACTGTATTCTTTTTGGGCTTAAATCCAGTTCCCGAGGTTTGCTGGGGTAGAGTTATTGATGTACTTAATTTCTTCGGATGTGACTTTACTTGCTGCAGATTCTTCCCCTTCCCTTGACTGTTTTTTTATTTTTGAGATCTGCTGTATCAGTAAACCCCGAAGAATAGCCTTGACTGTATCCCATATCACCCCCTGGGGAGCTGAGCCATTATTCAGGTCTATATATTCTTTCAAGGTAACCAAAATCTCTTGGGGATCTCCCATAATCTCCAGCCAGGAAGGATTGATTCTCCATTCTCGGTAGATATTTCGTTCCCCCACCTCTATTGAGGCCACTAGTGGGGAGTGATCAGAAAGGCCCCTAGGCATATACCTAATACTATCTACCATATTTGACAGAGAGTCATTGCCGAGCATCATGTCGATCCTCGACAGTGATGAGTGTGCACTGGAGAAGCATGAGTATCCCTTGATCCCAGGATTCCTCAGACGCCAAATGTCTTTCAGGCCTATTTCCTCCAAAAAACGGGAGAAACGGCCGACCGAGGTCCCCCCCCTATGAGACCCTTGGGGGAGTCTGTCTATTGAGGGGTCTAAAACCATGTTAAAGTCTCCAATGACCAGTACCGGAAGGCCCGGCCTCTCCAGCACAAACTTCACCAAGTCAAGGAGGACCTTGATGTCAAAGGGCGGGGGAACATAAACATTGGCCAGCAAAATATCTTTATTCTCAATCTTGCAGTGTAGAAATATATACCGTCCCTGGTCGTCAATCTTAATTTGAATACAGTTAAAAGTAATCCCTGAACTGATCAAAATACTAACTCCTCTAGAAAAAGATGAATGAGTCGAATGGAACTGTGGAGCAAACTCTCCCCATCCTAACCTGGGGATGGAGACATTTGTAAAATGTGTCTCCTGAAGGCATACTATGGAAGCGCCATAGGATCTGACCATGGACAGTGCTGCAGCTTTTTTCCCTCTATCACCCAATCCCCTAATATTCCATGAACATATAGTGACCATCTTCTTACCGACCTGTGTATTTCTAATCATTCGTGAATGTGACGTTTTATAATTGTAAAAATATCATTATTTCTTATACTCGTGACCGTTAATCTGTGCAAAGAACAAATTATTCTCCTACTTCTCTTTTTTACCTTTATCCTTTTTGTTTCCCTTGTGTGCAAAACTTGTGAAATCATGTGAATTAAAGTTATCTCATAAGCGTGGTTAACAATCTGAGTGTGCTTTACCCATTCTTCCCATGTACTCGTATTAAGCCTCTCCCTCCCATCCCTCCATTCATATCCCTCATTCTTTACACTATGATATCTCACCCACTCTACCCCACCATCCAATCTCTCACTCTTCATACTTCCCATTTTTTTTACCTCCCTTGGTTCGGCCGGGGGCCTTCTACTGTGACCTACCCATACAGACCTAAAGAAAAAACAACCTAATAACAAAACAAATACCTTCTCCTCTTCCCTAACCCACCTCTTCCTAACAGCTAACCCTCCCTCCCTCTTCCCCCAGACAACAAAGGTACACCCCCCCATAAACAAGCACAATAGGTAGACATATAGTCCATCCCACTGCGCTCCCCCATCAAGGGCTTGGTATACCTTACGCTTGCCTTCTTCCATACATTACATCCCCACCCTCCACCTCCCTCCTAAAGGGGGGGGGGGCGACCCACAGGGCCCAAAAAAAAGAAAAAAAAAAAAAAAAAAAAAAAGAGGAAGGGGGAAAAGCCACATATAATATATACTCTCCCCCCTCTCCCTCTTTCGACAAGTGCATCAGCCCCGTGCGTCACCTCCCCATCCCCCCCAGCCTGACCCCCCAAGACAAAAGAAAAAAGGAAAAAGCCCAGGGCCAACCCCCAGAGTTCAGTTTCTTGATTTCCTGGAAAAAGAGGAGAAAAAAAAAAAAAAAAAACAACGAAAACAGGAAAACCACAAAATGAAAAACCAGACAAGTGCATTATAATAGTCCTAGTCATCCTCTAAAGTCCTTCCTTGTATTTTTTTAACCACTCCTCTACACCTTCAGGGGTTTCGAAAAATTTAGTCCCCCCAGGGGCCATGACTCTCAACTTGGCTGGGTATAACAGGGCATAAGTTATGCTGACTTGGCGCAAATTGCGTTTTACTTCCCCGAATTTAGCTCTCTTTCGCTGGAGATCTGGTGAATAGTCAGGGTAGATAGACACTCTCGTGCCATTGTAGAGAATACTGCCCATTTCTCTTGCCTCCCGGATTATAGTCGCTTTATCCTTAAAAAATAGCAATTTTGCCAGAAGCGGTCTTGGGGGAGCCCCAGAGTTGGAGAGTCTGGAAGGAACCCGATGGGCTCTTTCTATAGCCAAAAATGAAGAAAAGGAGTCCTGTCCAAATAACTCTACGAACCACTTTTCAAGAAAAGCGGCAGGGTCTGCACCCTCCGAGTGTTCTGGAAGGCCGATGATACGTAGGTTTTTAATTCTCAGCCTGTTCTCCATCTCATCAATTTTGTATGTTTGTTTCTTCAACAACTCTTTGATGTCGCTCACATCCCGTTTTAAGGGGCCCAGATCGTCTTCTGCTAAACTCAATCTATCCTCGAGGGTTGTAGTTCTCTCTTGGACTTTTTTTAACTCATTTCTAACAAAGGACAGTTCATCACGTATCGTTTTCAATTGCTCGTTCATTT
Organism: Lithobates sylvaticus; assembly: GCA_028564925.1. NCBI lineage: Eukaryota > Metazoa > Chordata > Amphibia > Anura > Ranidae > Lithobates > Lithobates sylvaticus. The sequence continues at coordinate 11,138,738 of CM053036.1, read as the reverse complement.
CTTTCAAAGAAGATCTACAGGAGTTAATAGCCTCAAATACCTCCTTCAGTGTAGGTTCCTGCCCCACAGTGGTAGCAGGCCCCCCCCCTAGCGGTACTGCCCCCTCCATTCCCTGGTCCAGTGACCCCCCGGGTTCAATCCCCTCCGCCTGTACTTGGTGTGCATTTTGTGCGTTTATTTGAGGTTGCCCTTGACTTTTCCTACCTCCTACCACTCCTCCAGTCTTGCTAGGCTGAGCATGTTGATTCGGTGGTAGATTTTTTGGGGGAGTCTGGGACCCAGATTGACCCGGAACGTGGGCAAATTTCTCTAGTTTGGCGGCTGCTTGGCTTGCCTGGCTAGCAGCTTGGCTAGCCTTTGTAGTACGCTGTGAGGGCATAATTTTTATTTTATATGAAGCGAGTTTTTTTTTTTTTCCCCTTTTTCCTTCCTTTACAGTCTCTCCCTATGTGTCTAGAGCTTTCCAGAACTTTTCCAGGCGGTATACTGTATTTAAATCCTCAGCCTAGGGCAGCTGACAGAGCGCAAAGATCTGGTCATGTTTAAATTTCCCTTAAAAGGTTCTCAAAAAGTTCCTCAGCAATCATAGGTAGACACAAAGCAAGCAAAAAAAAAAAAAAAAAGAAAGAAAGAAAAAAAAAGAAAACACTCAAATGAATCCAAATGGGGAAAATAGACAGATTTAGCAAGCCTATATTATCAGCTGAGAGGCAGGCCAAAGCCGCATAGGTTGCACCTTTAGCAGAAAGCAGCCCTCAGATTGCAGCCTTAGGGAGACCAGATGCATATAGGTTTTGCACAGTCTAGTTTGTGTTTCTAAGCAGTCCTCAGTTGTAATGTGAGAAGAGAGGGAGAGCCAGACACGTATGCATATCACAGTCTATTGAGGCTCAGTTCAGTAGTTGCAGTCAATAATAGACTAGCACAAATGCATGTCATCCAATAAAAGTGTCCTCTCACCTTCTCTTTGTAGACGTGAACTGGCAGTGAAGGGCAGTCAGCAAGTCCCTTTGGGGTTCCCCCCTCCTCCGGTAGCCTTCCTTTCCCTTTCCTCCGTGTAGGCTATACGGCAAGCCAGCGATGTGGATTCCAATCTCCCGCCGTTCTCTCCCCCTCCGTGGGAACAGCTGATCGGAGGTAGGCGTGTGACGTCACCCTCGGCTTGACTCGGCTAACTCCGCATGACAGCGGCACTGTGACAGGACGCTCCGGGCTCCGGGCTAACCCAAGCTACCTTCGGAAACCTCCGGGAACTCCCACGATCCTGCAGCCCTCACCATACACCAGTACAAAGGAGGGTTCGCATGGACTTCAGGCGGGCTCTGTATCCCAGCTCATCGGCACATCAGGGCCATATCCAGAAAAGGGAGGGTGGAGGGAAGCTCTCAGTCGCTCTCACACACCTCACTCACCGCAACTCATGTCCGGCCACGCCCCCTCTCAACTTTCCATTGTTAAACAGCAAGATAACAAGCCCTGTACAATACAACCTTTTCTTTTACTTTCTGAAATTTTGCTCTCAAAAACATTTTTTTCTAAAAATTCATTCATCATAGTCCATGTCTGCTTATATTTTTCTGGCACTTCATAAGGACCACCATGACGCTTAATACATTTTAACACCCATCTGTTAACTTTATCAGAACTGACACTAGCTTTACACTGAGTAAGCATTTTTACTATATTATTAATAATTTAAAAAGAGAAATATTTTACTCACCGCATTAATTACTCCTTCAGCTTCCAGCTCACGTCTTCTGGTACACGATGCAGTCCTTTTCTTTGTTTCCAGTCTCCAGAGAATAATTCTGGGGTTCCAAACTTGTTTGATTTTGTAGATCAGACTCTCTTATGTCACAACCAGACGTTAGAGTCACAGCACAGGTCTTGGGTCTCCATCAGACTTCTGTCCAACTCACAGGATTGTTTTCATTGTTTTCACCACCGACTTCTGTTAAGTCCTGAAAATGCTCTTCTGGTCGCTTGAACGGCACCAATGTAGTGATCTAATCTTATAGTCGTTCCTCGTAGATGGTATATAGTTATTGAAAAGTATTGTCTTCCCGCAGCAAAACCCGATTCTCCCAGAGAGAAACACTTTATTGGCTTCCAAAACAGAACATTCTTACAGATGGCAAAATCCAACAGAGTACATGACAAGGAATATCTTCTCCTAGACCCGTGACTCCAGACCCTTCTCTCATAGACATATCTTCTAGACTGCCTCACATCCTGACTGTCTTCTCATATACTGATCTGACACTGGGGGGGGGGGGTCAACCAAATGTTTTCCATGAATACCCCCCCCCCCCGGGTTAGGCCTCAAGGTCTAATTACCATCAATAAATACTAGGTTAAAAGGCTATTCCTCACACACACACAACTTGCATAAGATTTACACATCAAAGGGTAACAGATAACATTGTCAACTTATATCTGGCCTGTTCACTAATACTGTGTGTGGAATACATATATCCAATACATATATATAATACATAAAGTCCCACATAAATCGGCCAACACATTACAACACTTCCCACTGAATTAAGGACCTTAGGCTTCATGTACACTACAGCTCCTAAACTTGAGATTAGTAGCTTTGCCAAAGCTCCTAAACTCAACTCCATAAAAGCCTATGGGGCTGATTTACTAAAATGAATGCGCTGCGCCGGTTCATACCATAATTGGTGCGCCAGATAAATTATTAAGTGAGCGTATGAACCGGAGCACACATAAGCGCAGCACATAATATACCGGCGCGCCGCGATAATAGTATGCCATTGATAATAGCGCACGCTCACAGTCCATTTACACAGGGGCAACACGACTTCCAGCAGGACTTGGGGCGACTTACAACACGACTTGAGGCGACTTACAACACGACTTGGGGCGACTTACAACATGACTTTAAGTCGCCCCCCCCAGGCCAGGCGACTTTAAAAAAAAATAAAAACGGCATGGGTTCCCCTCTAAGAGCATACCAGGCCCTTCAGGTCTGGTATAGATATTAAGGGGAACCCCGCACCAAAAAAAAAAAATGGCATACCAGGCCCTTCAGGTTCAATTTTGGTCTCATCTGACCAGATCACCTTCTTCCACATGTTTGCTGTGTCCCCCACATGGCTTCTCACAAACTGCAAACAGGACTTCTTATGACTTTCTTTCTCCAATGTCTTTCTTCTTGCCACTCTTCCATAAAGGGCAGATTTGTGGAGAGCACGACTAATAGTTGTCCTGTGGACAGATTCTCCCACCTGAGCTGTGGATCTCTGCAGCTCCTCCAGAGTCACCATGGACCTCTTGGCTCTTCTCTGATGAATGCTCTCCTTGCTCGGCCTAGTCAGTTTAGTTGGACGGCCATGTCTTGGTAGGTTTGCAGTTGTGCCATACTCTTTCCATTTTTCGTTGATAGGTTGAACAGAGCTCCGGGAGATGTTCAAAGCTTGGGAGATTTTTTTATAACCTAACCCTGCTTTATACTTCTCCACAACTTTATCCCTGACCTGTCTGGTGTGTTCCTTGGCCTTCATGATGCTGTTCGTTCGCTAAGGTTCTCTAACAAACCTCTGTGAGGGCTTCACGGAACAGCTTGTATTTATACTGAGATTAAATTACACACAGGTACACCTTTGAAGGGCTGTAGAGACGAGAAGACTTCAGATAAACGGGTACAACTTATGTAGGATGATTTGTTTCATCTCTGTGTATCGCCTGAGGCCAGTCGCATCACTGGGTATATGGAAGGGTTTACAACCACTTTAATTATTAAAATAATCACCAAGGGCCCTTTGACATTTGCATTGGCCTCTGAAGAGGGTTCTATGTTCAGATTGCTCTACAGAGAGAATGTGACAACCCTTTAAAGCCTGTACTGGTGTGCCACAATCGTGTAAACATTGCGCGTGGTTGGGGGGCGCATTCAGAATGGCCCCATTCACTTGAAAGGGTCTCACTACGCGCCCCCCCCCCCCCCAAAGCGATAGGGGGTATTATTCCTACAAAACATTGCAGGTGCAGCATGTGTACACCCTCGGCCACTGCCTCTTCAGCTAAAGGGGGAGTGGTTGGGATGGCGGTAAAAATGTACTGAACTGCAGGGTTTTGCAACCCCTTAACCACTAGTATGAATAATCCATAAATGACTTGGCCATCACCAACCAATGACTGACCCATGAAAGTAAGAAAATGGCGAAGTTCTCTGCTCATACAAGTGCGGTGTATCTATCTTTGGTCTTGGCATAGTTAATGTTCTGCAGGTTCTTCTCTGGGCAGGAAGCTACAAGGTGCCATGCTGACTTATGAGGCCCTCTGTAAAATCAATTCTGTCTCGATTTTTTGGGGAGTACGCGGCACTTTTCTTTTTTATTTTCACTGTTTCAGCAAACTACTTAAAGAATGCATTTGGTGATTCAGGTTTTTTTTTTGCTTTCAATACTCTGCGCTCGTAAACTGGAACGTTCAATAGTTCTGACTCTCCTGTAAATTAGTCCGTTTGATTTGGTTTCGAATTTTTGAAAGGCTGTCTGGCCTCTTTTCTTTTATTTAACCACTTCAATACCAGACACCTTCCCGCCCAGGCCAATTTTCAGCTTTCAGCGCTGTCACAATTTGAATGACAATTGCGCGGTTATGCTACACTGCACCCAAACAAATTTTTTATCATTTTGTTCCAACAAATAGAGCTTTATTTTGGTGGTATTTGATCACCTCTGCGATTTTTATTTTTTGCACAACAAACAAAAAAAGACGTTTTTCTTTGTCACTGTTAATTTTTTTTGTAAATAAGTGCGTTTTTTTCTTCAGTGACGGCACTGATATGGCTGCACTGATGGGCACTGATGAGGTGGCACTGATGGGCACTGATGGGCGGCACTGGGCACTGATAGGTGGCACTGGTATGCGTCACTGATGGGCACTCATAGGCAGCACTGATGGGCACTCATAGGCGGCACTGATGGGTACTTATGGGTGGCACTGATGCATATATATATAGGTGGCACGGATAGGTGGCATGGATGGGCACTGATAGGTGGGCCTGAATGGGCATGGATAGGCACTGATAGGTGGCACTGATGGACGCTGATGGGTGGCACTGATGGACGCTGATGGATGACACTGATGACACTGATGGGTGGCATTGCTGGGCATCCCTGTTTTATAACATAAATATGATGTGCCAATCAGTGCCCATTTGTGGGCACTGGCATATTTTGGGCATTTTTTTAGCATGTGGATGGCCATGCGGGATGTACCTGGCCATCCACATGCTGGGGGATTCCCTGGTGGTCTAGTGTGGGCATCTGACGGGGGGGCTGCCCTGATAAACAATCAGCGCATACCCCCCCCTGTCAGGAGAGCTGCCGATCGGCTCTCCTCTACTCGCGTCTGTCAGACGCGAGTGAGGAACAGCCGATCAACGGCTCTTCCTGTGTACATCGTGATCAGCCGTGATTGGACACGGCTGATCACGTGGTAAAGAGCCTCTGCCGGAGTCCACCGATCACCGCGATGCACGCCCCCACGGGCGCGCGGCGGCTGTTATCCTGAAGGACGTCATATGACGCCCAGTCAGGATAACGAAACCACTTCCCGGACGTCAATTTGCTATTGACAGGGCGGGAAGTGGTTAAAGAGGAACTGCAGTCTGCTCGCATGATTTGTAATAAAAAACGTCTTTTCCATTCTGAAGCTTCCCTCCAACCACTTTGCATATTATTTTATATATACAGTGATTCTGTCTTTTTTTTTTATTTTATTTTGCAAAAAAAAAAAAACCTCAGTGGTGGTTAACCACCTCAATACAGGGCATTTTCACCCCCCCCTTCCTGCCCAAGCCATTTTTCAGCTTTCATCGCTGTCACACTTTGAATGACAATTGCGCGGTCATGCAACACTGTACCCAGATGAAATTGTTTTAATTTTGTCCCCACAAATAGAGCTTTCTTTTGGTGGTATTTGATCACCTCTGCGGTTTTAATTTTTTGCGCTATAAACAAAAGAAGAGGGACACGTTTAAAAGAAAACAATATTTTTTTACTTTTTGCTATACTAAATATCCCCAAAAAATATGTAAAAAAACATTTTTTTTCCTCAGTTAAGGCCGATACGTATTCGTCTACATATTTTTGATACAAAAATATTGTAATAAGTGGTTTGCACAAAAGTTGTAGCGCCTACAAAATAGAGGATAGATTTATAGCATCTTTATTATTATTTTTTTTTTTACTAGTAATGGCGGTGATCTGCTATTTTTAACGTGACTGCTACATTGCGGCGGACATATCGGACACTTTTTACACATTTTTTGGGACCATTCACATTTATACAGTGATTGGTGCTATAAAAATGCACTGATTACTGTATAAATGTGACTGGCAGGGAAGGGGTTAACACTAGGGGGCGATCAAGGGGTTAATTATGTTCCCTGGGAGTGATTCTAACTGTAAGGGGAGGGGATTCACAAGGGGAGGAGACCGATCAGTGTTTCTCTGTACTCAGAACACATCATCGGTCTCCTCTCCTCTGACAGGACCGTGGATCTGTGTGTTTACATACACACAGATCCACGGTCCTGCTGTGTTTTCCGGGCAGTCACAGGTGCCCAGCGGACATCGCTGCCGCCGGGCACGCGCATCGGTTGCCCACTGACACGGCGGGCACGTGCGCGTGCCCTGGAGGGCCGAGAAGAGCCCGCCACGAGAGCTGCTCCCTCTGGCCATCATTTGACAGCCGAAGGTCGCTAAGCAGTTAAATACCACCAAAAGAAAGCTCTATTTGTGTGAACAAAATGATAAAAATATCATATGGGTACAGTGTTGCATGACCACGCAATTGTCATTCAAAGTGTGACAGAGCTGAAAGCTGAAAATTGGCCTGGGGCAGGAAGGGGATAAATTTTTAGTGGTTAACAAAGTTGTTTGTTTATTTGGATGTTCCACCCTTGGAGGTATAATCAAAGTCCCAGTTCTGAGAACAGTGGAACCTCGGATTACGAGCATAATCCGTTCCAGGAGTATGCTCGTAATCCAAAGTACTCGCATATCAAAGCGAGTTTCCCCATTGAAGTGAATGGAAATGAAAATAATTTGTTCCGCATTGACTTCAATGGCATGCAATACCGCATGCGGCCAGAGCCGGAGGGGGGCGCCGGAGGGCTTTGGAAACGGTCGAAAAGGCCAGAGGACATCTCGGCAAACTTTGGAAAGACTTCGTTCCTGAGATTTGCTGAGGTCAGCAGAGCTGTCCTCGGGCCTTTCCGTGCATTTCCAAACAGCGCTGATCGACGATGTTCGGCTCGGCTCCGGCGCATCCCCACCTCAGGCCAAACGCCGTACTGCACGCCGCTCTGGCCTGAATCGTGCTCGAGTCAACACTCGCAAACCGAGTTACGATTTTTAAAACTACAGTGCTCGTATTGAGAAACGCTCTTTAACCGCGTTACTCGCAATCCGAGGTTCCACTATTGCTATAAATTAAGTTGGTTCAAGTATTACCGTTTAGTAAAGAGATGTCTATAGCTTGCGATAAAAGCCTATGACTATCAGTTCACCATAGCAGGACGCTTTGTGTTCTTCCAATTGTAGCCAGGTCCCGGGCCCACTTTTGGTCTAAAGAGAACCTCCAGAGTTAGGGACAGCTAAAATCCTTCTATGTAGAGCACAAATCTTTGTGTTCTTCCAATTGTATCCAGGTCCCGGGCCCCCTTTGGTCTAAAGAGAACCTCCAGAGTTAGGGACAGCTAAAATCCTTCTATGTAGAACACGAAGCTTTGTCTTCTTCCAATTGTAGCCAAGTCCCGGGCCTCCTTTTGGTCTAATGAGAACTTCCAGAGTTAGGGACAGCTAAAATCCTTCTATGTAGAGCACGAAGCTTTGTGTTCTTCCAATTGTAGCCAGGTCCCGGGCCCCCTTTGGTCTAAAGAGAACCTCCAGAGTTAGGGACAGCTAAAATCCTTCTATGTAGAACACGGAGCTTTGTGTTCTTCCAATTGTAGCCAAGTCCCGGGCCCCCTTTTGGTCTAATGAGAACCTCCAGAGTTAGGGACAGCTAAAATCCTTCTATGTAGAGCACGAAGCTTTGTGTTCTTCCAATTGTAGCCAGGTCCCGGGTCCCCTTTTGGTCTAATGAGAACTTCCAGAGTTAGGGACAGCTAAAATCCTTCTATGTAGAACACGAAGCTTTGTCTTCTTCCAATTGTAGCCAAGTCCCGGGCCTCCTTTTGGTCTAATGAGAACTTCCAGAGTTAGGGACAGCTAAAATCCTTCTATGTAGAGCACGAAGCTTTGTCTTCTTCCAATTGTAGCCAGGTCCCGGGCCCCCTTTGGTCTAAAGAGAACCTCCAGAGTTAGGGACAGCTAAAATCCTTCTATGTAGAACACGGAGCTTTGTGTTCTTCCAATTGTAGCCAAGTCCCGGGCCCCCTTTTGGTCTAATGAGAACCTCCAGAGTTAGGGACAGCTAAAATCCTTCTATGTAGAGCACGAAGCTTTGTGTTCTTCCAATTGTAGCCAGGTCCCGGGCCCCCTTTGGTCTAATGAGAACCTCCAGAGTTAGGGACAGCTAAAATCCTTCTATGTAGAGCATGAAGCTTTGTGTTCTTCCAATTGTAGCCAGGTCCCGGGCCCCCTTTGGTATAATGAGAACCTCCAGATTTAGGGACAGCTAAATTCCTTCTATGTAGAGCACGAAGCTTTGTGTTCTTCCAATTGTAGCCAGGTCCCGGGCCCACTTTTGGTCTAATGAGAACCTCCAGAGTTAGGGACAGCTAAATTCCTTCTATGTAGAGTGGGTTACGAGGCATGGTGGGTGTGATAAGATAAATTCATGGGGGCCAGACACTTCTTGAATGCAAAGAGATTTATTGTCTCCTAAACAGAACTGTGAGAGAGAGCGTTGGGGCCCGGACACCCTTTAGTAGTTGCCATGTTAATTGGCAGAGTCCGAGACTGCTATAGGTAGACAGCCATGCAGGGAAAGGCACCCAGCCGGATACCACATCTGCATGGGCAGACACGTTGTCTCCTATGGCAACAATCTTTAACAGTTTCTAACAAAAGTTACAATGAACTCTTTCACTTCTTCTACAATCTCCTTTTTAGATCTTCACTCAACTGAGCTCCCAGTCTCTCTCACTAGACTTGCTGATCCACTGCCACTGGATCCCTTGAGCTCTTCCAACCTTCTCGCTCAGTATCTTCCTCAAGCGTCACCCTGCTGGGTCCCTAGCTTGGCACTCTAGATACTTCTCAAGCGTCACCCCACTGGCCTTCTCAGTCCCTGGCTTGGCACACAAGGCTGCCCTGCAAGCGTCACCTCCGCTGGCTGGGTCCCTGACTTAACACCCGGTGAAGTTTCCAATTCTTCACCATCCCCGGTTGGTGAGAAGACTGCTCCAGCACTAGCTTCAGCTACTCACAGTGGTCTCCGGTAACAAGGTGGTTATTGCCTTAGTGGCGACCGCTTCCCCTCTACCTCCGACCACGACATGTTCTCCAGCCGGCAGAACTGTCACTTCTGGTTGGACTGCAAACCGCAGTCCCAACCCTACGCTGCTCTCTTGCTTCTGGATAGGCCCTCAGACAGCCTAGCAGCCAGATGTCCCTGGGATAGGCCTCAGGCTCCGGCCTAGCAGCCCGGGACAGCACAACACACGCCCACCCAGACAGCCATCCAGGTGGCGCAGAACCCTCGATCACCTGACCTCACCCAAGTAAGTAGGCTCTCCCAGCAGGCCAAGGGAGCCAAGAAGATCCCTGCTCATTGGCGGAGATTCCCCATCTATTCCTAATCTGTCCTTGCAATGCCCTTGTTTTATCTAACGCCACCAGATACCCGGCCATCTAGTGACAGAAGAGGGAAGTGCAGCAATTCCAGAATTAGGGTGGAATCAATTGATCCCCTCTCAATTGAACAAGGCAACTATATCTGGCAGGTAAATTTACTAGCAACCCTGTCTAAACATCAGGGTGCTACACAATGATTTATGGCGTTGGTGAAGTTCTCTTTTAAGACCAATAATAAATTACTGTATATAATCGAGTATAAGCCGAGTTTTTCAGCACATTTTTTTTGTGCTGAAAGTGCCCCCCTCGGCTTATACTCGAGTCAAGCACTTTTCTGCAGCAGAAAATTACATTTTCCGACCGGACTTTGGGGCCCCATATCTCGGGGACACTTGGAGCTAGGAACCCCAAATTTGGTATTCAAACCCAGTGGAACTAGCACTACAACATATCCAAAGAGTTCCTAGCACGAAGGGACCCCGAGATACAGGGCCCCAAAGTCGCTCAACTGTGTCCACCTGCAGCAATGTCATTTCGGGACCCTTTGGGTCCAGACACCCCAAATTTTGGCTGCAGCTAGGGGAGGAACCCTTAACTACCAAGTTTGAAGTTTGGGGGACCTATGGCTGCAAATGGGCACAGTGAGGCTGCAAATGGGCACAGTGAGGCTGAAAATGGGCATTGTTGACCCTCTTTTCCGCTTACAGTAGCTGCACATTTCTCACCCTAGGCTTATACTCGAGTCAATACGTTGTTTGTGGTAAAATTAGGTGCCTCGGCTTATATTTGGGTCGGCTTATACTCGAGTATATACGGTAAAAAACATAAATAGGGACAACTGTTTTTTCTTTTTTTCTATTTCCCAAACCCCTGATGCCTTTTTATTATAACATAATAGTTGTGCATACGGCTGTGAATTCCAATTTTATCTATCAGACTTAGAAGTGCACTTGTGAAGACTACAAAAAAAAAGTCAAACCTGATGGAGCACACTCGTAGTTGCACTTCAAAATAAAATTTCTGGAAATCGGCGTGTGCAAAGCTAGGTGTACGAAGTCCCAGGAAAGCTTGGAGCCTCAGCTGCTGTTCCTAAGAAGGCAATGAATCAAGCCGCTCTATGGGGATTTATAAGCATATGGACCGCGTTTAGCCAATTCCTGCGCGTGCCTCCAAATAAAATCTGTTCACTGTCCTTAAGTAACCAGGACAATGAAAGGAAGAGTCGGCTCCGCACGAAAACTTTTCTTTATCCAACACACAGCTGATTTATACATCTAAACTATTTTATTGTATTTTTTTTAAGTACAAATTAAAGTATCTGCATTAACCTCTTGCCTACCTGGGACAATTTTTTTAATTTTTGCAAACATTTTATTTTTTACTTGATTTATTGTACTTGTATAGCGCTGTCAGTTTACACAGTGCTTTATATATACTCAGGGGTCAAGTCCTGGGGAAAAAAGTGTGGGAACTCCCACCCAAGATCCACTTGCCAACCAAAAAAAATAAAAATGATCCGCTCATATGCACGAACGCTTCAAAAGTGGTATTTTTCATACAATTTCCATATTGTGTGTATGAAGCTTAACTGTTAGTACATAAAAAAAAACAATCCTCAATAAACATAAATACGGTAATTCTCTGAATAATCAGCATTCATACAATTGTGCTTCCATGCAAATGTGAACATCATGTTCTGATCTTTATTGGGGAACGTTATTTTGTATATAGAGTGTTTATGTGGTGAGTTTACACTTTTCATTGAACAGAGTTTGGATAACACAGGGTTAAACTGAAAGGTGATAAATGAACTGCACATTATCTGGACAGAATGCTTGGGGAGATAGTGATGTGTTCCTGCTTAGGAGATGTATGTTAGCTTGGGGGGGCTGCAAACTCTGCAGGGCTCCAACACACACTCGCTGCTATTCCAACCCTTCACATATTTCCACATAAACTTCCCTCCTGGCATTAAACTTTTCCAGGTATTGTGCTCAGCTTACCACCCCAAACTGATGTTCCTCCCTCAGCTCACCTCTCTCCCTGCATGTCCTGTGAGCAGAATAGCTGTGCTCCTCCTCTGGGTTCTCTCATCATATGGCACTGAAGATAGAGGACGGGGGGATTCAGCGGGACACACAGAGCAAGTATGCAGGAGACTGGGGGGGGGGGGGAGATGAGAAGACAGGAAATCAGGAGGGGCCGGCGGGGAGGAGCGCATCACAAGAGGTCTGACTAAATACAATCTCTTAGCAGCAGGGACCTGATCTACCCGTCAGCTAGCTGTGATTGACAGGTAGATCGAAGAGGAAGATGTCATGGGGCCCCCTACTGGCAATGCCTGAATGGTCAGGTGTGCGGCACTTACTATTGCGAGCTGTGTCGGCAGCTACTGGTGTAGCACCTGCCACACAGTTCGCATACTTCAAAGTCTAGCAGGACACGGCTGCTAACAGGAACTAAGTTCCTGTTGTGGAAAAATTACAGGAACTCCGTTCCCATGCGTTCCCGCAGGACTTGAGCCCTGTATATACTGTACATTATTAGGTCCCCCTTGCTCGTACCGGGTTGGACCCCCTTTTGCCTTCATTCTTTGTGGCAAAGATTCAACAAGGTGTTGGAAACGTTCCTCAGAGATTTTGCTCCATAGTGACCTGATAACATCACACAGTTGCTGCAGATTTGTTGGCTGCACATCCATGATGCCAATCACCATTCCACCACATCCCAAAGGTGCTCTATTGGATGAGATCTGGTGAGTGTGGAGACCATTGGATGAGATCTGGTGAGTGTGGAGGCCATTGGAGTACAATGACCTCATTGTCCAGTGGTGAGATGATTGGAGCTTTGTGACATGGTGCATTATCCTGCTGGAAGGAGCCATCAGAAGATGGGGACACTGTAGTCATAAAGGGATGGACATGGTCAGCAACAATACTCAGGTAGGTCGTGGTGTATAAACCATGATCAATTGGTACTAATGGGCCCAAAGTGTGCCAAGAAAATATCCCCCACACCATTACACCCCCCACCACCAGCCTGAACCGGTGATAAAAGGCAGGATGGATCCATGCACCAAATTCTGACCCCACCATCTGAATGTCGCAGCTGAAATCCAGGCTCATCAGACCAGGCAACGTTTTTCCAATGTTCTATTGTCCAATTTTGGTGATCCTGTGCAAATTTTAGCTTCGGTTTCCTGTTCTTAGCTGACAGGAGTGGCACCCGGTGTGGTCTTCTTCTGCTGTAGCCCATCTACTTCAAGGTTGGATGTGTTGTGCGTTCAGAGATGGTATTCTGCATACCTTGGATGTAACAAGTGGTTATTTGAGTTACTGTTGTCTTTCTATCATCTGGAACCAGTCTGCCCATTCTCCTCTGACCTCAACAAGGCATTTTCCTCCACACAACTTCCGCTCACTGGATATTTTCTCTTTTTCCCCACCATTCTCTGTAAACCTGAGAGATAGTTGTGCGTGAAAATCCCAGAAATACTCAGACCAGCCTGTTTGGCACCAACAACCATGCCACGTTCAAAGTCACTTCAATCCCCTTTCTTCCCCCATTCTGATGCTCGATTTGAACTTCAGCAAGTCGTCTTCACCAGGTCTAGATGCCTAAATGCATTGAGTTGCTGCCATGGGATTGGCTGATTAGCGATTACCAAGCAATTGAACTTGTGTACCCAATAAAGTGGCCGGTGAGTGTATATTATACATTCATATCAGTCTTTGCCCTTAAGGAGCTTACATTCTAAGGTCCCTAACTCATGTTCATACATACACACACCAATAAACACCTAATAAAGTGGGCGGTGAGTGTATATTTCCTAGCATAGATGTAGCACCCTGGAGTTTAGGCAGGGATGCTCCTCACAAATTTACTTGCCAGGAGAAGTTATCCTGGTTGATTGTTAGAGATCTATTGATTTCTCCCTAAGTTTGGCCTTGTTGCACTTTTCTCTTCTACCACTAGGTGGCCGGGTACTTGGTGGTACTAGATATGAGAAGGGCATTGCAAGGACAGATTATGAATGAATGTTGTGTCTCAGCCAATGGGCAGGGCTTTTCTTGGGTCCCTTGGCCTGCTGGGAGAGCCTATATATTCGGGTGGAGGTGATCTATATTCTGTGCCACCTTGACAGCTTTCTGGGTGGATGTGTGTCGTGTTGACCCGGGCTGCTAGGCCGGAGATGGGGCCTATCCCGGGGGAATCTGGCTGCTAGGCTGTCTGAGGGCCTATCCAGAAGCAAGAGAGAGCAGCTCAGGGTTGGGATTGCGGCTTGCAGTCTAACCAGAAGTGACGGTTCTGCCGGCCGGAGAACCTGTCGTGGTCGGAGGTAGAAGGGAAGCTGTCACCACTAAAGGGACCAACCACCTTACTACCAGGGACCACTGAAGCAAGTACCGGAGCAGCATTCTCACCGAGCGGGCACGGTGGAGAATCTGGAAACTTCAGGTGGTGATCAAGTCAGGGACCCAACCAGCGGAGGTGACTCTTGCAGAGCAGCCTTGTCTACCAAGTCAGGGACCCAACCAGCGGAGGTGACGCTTGCAGAGCAGCCTTGTCTACCAAGTCAGGGACCCAACCAGCGGAGGTGACGCTTGCAGAGCAGCCTTGTCTACCAAGTCAGGGACCCAACCAGCGGAGGTGACTCTTGCAGAGCAGCCTTGTCTACCAAGTCAGGGACCCAACCAGCGGAGGTGACGCTTGCAGAGCAGCCTTGTCTACCAAGTCAGGGACCCAACCAGCGGAGGTGACTCTTGCAGAGCAGCCTTGTCTACCATGTCAGGGACCCAACCAGCAGAGGTGACGCTTGCAGAGCAGCCTTGTCTACCAAGTCAGGGACCCAACCAGCGGAGGTGACGCTTGCAGAGCAGCCTTGTCTACCAAGTCAGGGACCCAACCAGCGGAGGTGACTCTTGCAGAGCAGCCTTGTCTACCAAGTCAGGGACCCAACCAGCGGAGGTGACGCTTGCAGAGCAGCCTTGTCTACCAAGTCAGGGACCCAACCAGCGGAGGTGACGCTTGCAGAGCAGCCTTGTCTACCAAGTCAGGGACCCAACCAGTGGAGGTGACGTTCGCAAAGCAGCCTTGTCTACCAAGTCAGGGACCCAACCAGCGGAGATGACGCTTGCAGAGCAGCCTTGTCTACCAAGTCAGGGACCCAACCAGCGGAGGTGACGCTTGCAGAGCAGCCTTGTCTACCAAGTCAGGGACCCAACCAGCGGAGGTGACGTTCGCAAAGCAGCCTTGTCTACCAAGTCAGGGACCCAACCAGCGGAGGTGACGCTTGCAGAGCAGCCTTGTCTACCAAGTCAGGGACCCAACCAGTGGAGGTGACGCTTGCAGAGCAGCCTTGTCTACCAAGTCAGGGACCCAACCAGTGGAGGTGACGTTCGCAAAGCAGCCTTGTCTACCAAGTCAGGGACCCAACCAGCGGAGATGACGCTTGCAGAGCAGCCTTGTCTACCAAGTCAGGGACCCAACCAGCGGAGGTGATGCTTGCAGAGCAGCCTTGTCTACCAAGTCAGGGACCCAACCAGCGGAGGTGACGTTCGCAAAGCAGCCTTGTCTACCAAGTCAGGGACCCAACCAGCGGAGGTGACGCTTGCAGAGCAGCCTTGTCTACCAAGTCAGGGACCCAACCAGTGGAGGTGACGCTTGCAGAGCAGCAGGGGTCAAGTCCTGGGGAAAAAAGTGTGGGAACTCCCACCCAAGATGCACCCCCACCCAACATTTATTGTGCCAAACTGTGCAAAAAAAGGTGCAGCGCTTGCGCATGTGAATTTTGTGAATTTTGGAGGTGTCTTCGTATGCTCAAGCTTGGCCTGCATACACACGGTCACACAAAAGTTCTCTGAACTTTCGACCGTCAAGAACGCGGTGACGTACAACACTACGACGAGCCGAGAAAAAGCCGAGGTCAATGCTTCCGAGCATGCGTCAAATTGTTTCCGAGCATGCGTAGGAATTTTGCGCATCCGGGATTTGTACAAACGATCGGAAATTTTCCAGACCGAAAAATTGAGAACCTGCTCTCAATCTTTTGCTGGCCTAAATTCCGCCAGCAAAAGTCCGATGGAGCATACACACGGTCGCATTTTCCGACCAAAAGCTCCCATCGGACTTTTGCTGGCGGAATTTCTCATGGTGTATACGCGGCATTAGAGAAATAAAAATCTCTTTTGCATTCAAGAAGTGTCTGGCGCCCAATAACGTCCACCTTGCACCCGCTATACCTCACAACCCGCCACATACAGAAGGATGTCGGCTATCTCTGGCTCTGGAGGTCCTCATTAGACTGAAGGAGGCCGGAGACCTTGCTATATATATATTTTTCCTTTAACCACTTCCCGACTGGCGCACGTCGATGTACGTCGGCAGAATGGCACGAGCAGGCAAAAGGAGCGTACAGGTACATCCCCTTTAAGATTGCCGCCATGCCAACGAGTGCGCGCGCCGGTCGGGACCCCTGTGAGTCCGGTCACGGGTCCCGCGGACTCGATCGCCGTGGGGATGCCCGCGATCGTCTCACGGGAAGGCTGAACAGGGGGAGATGCGGAAGTAAACAGCATCTCCCCGTTCTGCCTAGCAACTAGTGACACTGATCTCTGCTCCCTATGATTGGAGCAGAGATCAGTGTTCACTAAATCACAGCCACGCCCCCCCATAGTTAGTAACACGCCCCTAGGAACACTTAACCCCTTCACTGCCACCTAGTGGTTAACCCCTTCACTGCCAGTGTCATTTACACAGGAATCAATGCATTTGTATAGCACTGATCGCTGTATAAATGACAATGGTCCCAAAAATGTGTCAAAAATGTCCGATGTGTCCGCCATAATGTCGAAGTCACACTAAAAATCGCTGATCACGGCCAATACTAGTAAAAAAAAAAAATATTAATAAAAATGCTATAAAACTATCCCCTATTTTGTAAACGCTATAACTTCTGCGCAAACCAATCAATAATCGCTTATTGCGATTTTTTTTTTTACCAAAAATATGTAGAAGAATACGTATCGGCCTAAACTGAGGAAAAACATTTTGTTTTTTTATATATTTTTGCGGGATATTTATTATAGCCAAAAGTAAAAAATAATGCGATTTTTTTTCAAAATTGTCGCTCTTTTTTTGTTTATAGCGCAAAAAATAAAAACCGCAGAGGTGATCAAATACCACCAAAAGAAAGCTCTATTTGTGGGAAAAAAAGGACGTCAATTTTGTTTGGGAGCCACGTCGCAGGACCGCGCAATTGTCATTCAAAATGAGATGGCGCTGAAAGCTGAAAAAAGGCACCTGGGCAGGAAGGGGGTGAAAATGCCCTGTATTGAGGTGGTTAAACATATATACAATGGGGGTCTATTAATATATTTGTCTAAGTTTCACACAACTTTCACCTAAGATTCACCCATTTCCCCTGGTATGAAATCTGTGAATCTTGGGTGAAAGTTGTGTGAATCTGCGGTGAAAACCCTAATAACTAGAGTGTGTTACAGATTAGGTAGCGCTTGCTAAGAATCCTTCATCGGCCATGTATTATAAAATGTAGTCCAGGCACATAGATTCTCGTCTCTGGTGTGTTAAATAAGTCCTTTTAATGGCGGCTCTTGATTGGCTCACGCGGTTAACCTCTGTCTGAAGCACCACTTCATACATCGAGTGAAACGACTTGTTAATATGCTAACCAGGCAGGCACCCATGCTGGGGTCAGGAGCCTTCAATTCTTCTCTTAAACAATAAGTGCCATTTCTGGCCGCTCGGCGCGGTCTCTTGGCTGGGGCTCCGATTCTTTGCTTGTCTTCTGGTATTTCATTAGAGCCTTTCATTAGCAATTCATTCTACAATCTCACAAATGTTCAGCGTGAAAGTTGCTCGCCATGACAGGAGAGGCGTCTAAGAGACGGGCGCGGAATGCTTAGCATGCGACCTCTCCGAAATGCAAACGCCCTTCAGCAGAATGGGTAAGGGACATTTTTAAGGGTTGAAAGAGACCCTGTCACCACCACGATTGTTTTTTTTTTCTTTAACCACTTGACCTCCGGAAGGTTTTACCCCGTTTATGACCCGGCACTGCGCTACTTTAATACCAACTTGCCGACCGCAATATGCAGGGTCGTCTTTAATGCAGGGCAAAAGGGGCAGCTGCCCTGGGCCCAGTCATTGTTGTGGGGCCCAAAGGAGCTGAGCTGCCTGCAAACAGTTGATAAGTGGATTTGGCTCAGGAGATGAGGGTGGAATTGAATGTTAAGGGCACTGGTGATTGGTTGGGTGTTATGCCTGCAGACTGTGTGATGATTAGGCAGCTTGGTAAGGTAAACCTTGTCCGTGGAGAGTGCCTATGTTATGATGGGGGTAACATGAAGGAGGGGTCCTGTGTAATGATGGGGGAGGGGGCCCTGTGTTATGATAGGGGTGGTATGGGGGGGGTCCTGTGTTATGATAGGGGTGGTATGGGGGAGGGGGTCCTGTGTTATGATAGGGGTGGTATGGGAGAGGGGGTCCTGGGGGAAGGGGTCCTGTGTTATGATGGGGTAGTATGGGGGAGGGGTCCTGTGTTATGATGGGGTAGTATGGGGGAGGGGGTCCTGTGTTATGATCCGGGTAGTATGGGGATGGGGGTAGTATGAGAGGGGTCCTGTGTTATGATAGGGGTGGTATGGGGGAGGGGTCCTGTGTTATGATGGGGGGTAGTATGAGAGGGGTCCTGTGTTATGATGGGGGTGGTATGGGGGAGGGGTCCTGTGTTATGATGGGGTAGTATGGGAGAGGGGGTCCTGTGTAATGATGGGGGAAGGGGGCCTGTGTTATGATAGGGATGGTATGGGGGAGGGAGTCCTGTGTTATTATAGGGGTAGTATGGGGGAGGGGGCCCTGTGTTATGATCGGGGTAGTATGAGAGGGGGCTGGTTTTAGGATGGGGTAATATGGGGAGGGGTCCTGTGTTACGATAGGAGTGGTATGGGGGAGGGGTTCCTGTGGTATGGGAGAGGGGGGTCCTGTGTAATAAGGGAGGGGGCCCGGTGTTATGATAGGGATAGTATGGGGGAGGGGGTCCTGTGTTATGATGGGGGTGGTATGGGGGAGGGGCTCCTGTGTTATGATGGGGGTAGTTTGAGGGAGGGGGTCCTGTGTAATGGTGGAGGGAGTCCCGTGTAATAATGGGGGTAGTATAGGGGAGGGGTCCTGTGTAATGATGGGGGTAGTATGGGGGGAGGGAGTCCCGTGTTATGATCGGGGTAGTATGGGGGAGGGGTCCTGTGTTATGATGGTGGTAGTATGGGGAGGGGTCCTGTGTTATGATGGGGGTAGTATGGTGGAGAGGTCCTGTGTTATGATGGTGGTAGTATGGGGAGGGGTCCTGTGTTATGATGGGGGGTAGTATGGGGGAGGGGTCCTGTGTTATGATGGGGGTAGTATGGGGGAGGGGTCCTGTGTTATGGTCGGGGTAGTTTGGGGGAGGGGGCCCTGTGTAATGGAGGTTGTATGGGGGAGGGAGTCCTGGGCAATCCGAGAGAGAAATTGCATGAGGGGCAAGGAAATCTTTGCCCAGGGTCCAATCAATATTAAAGACAACCCTGGCAATATGTATATATACGTTGCAGTTTGCAAATGGTTTACCGGTATTATGGCTGAAGATATCAGCAATAACCCCGGTATTGTTTTTCTTGTAGCCGGCAGTTGGCTTTCTCATGAAGCCGCTGAAATGCTTTTAGAAGTGGCGGGAGGGGATGACACCACCCTATCCCGGACGCTCGCCGGTGTTTCTCAGGCTTACCATTTCCACCCGACAAACGATCCAACGGTGAGGCTGGCTGCTCCCATAGATACTCTTTGATCACATCTATGGCCTTGGAGGACCGGAGGGACATCATCACGTCACTTCTGGTCCAGGGTGTCTGGGACTTCGCTATATATATATGTAGCACTGATCCCCGAAGGAGCGGCTGAATTTTTCTGGGCCTACCGATTACCTCCACCAGCTCGTAACTCGTTGTCCTTGTCTAGGGGTTCCCAGGGTTGATGACCCAGTAACTGTAGAGACCGACACCTAAATTCCTTTTTAGGATTTTTATTTTGCTTAAAACAGTTGAACAAACTTAGTCCCTAAGTTAGGAATAGAGGGTATGAGGATAAAGTTTAGCTCAGGTGCTCGGAACTGCTGACTTCAATAAAAGTCTCTCTCTGTACATAATCCAGGGAATAGCCACTCGCAACTGGATTCTTTAACTGCTGGATAAATCCTTGAGCTTGGATCTAGCAGCCAACAAGTAATTCTAGCTTTGCAAAGTCTCTCACACAGACTTGGTTGAAAAACGTAGGCCCCTTTCACACGAGGCGGACTCCGCTTCCACGGAGTCCGCCTCTGTCCGCCGGCTCAGCGGGAGATCTCTCCGTTGATCTCCGCTGAACCGGCGGATGACAGGTCCCTCTCTGCTCACTAAGCGGGAAGGGGCTTGCGAGCGCCGCTGGTCTCTATGGAGAGATCGGATGAAAACGGACAGTGTGTCCGTTTTCATCAGATCTCACCCGATCCGATCCACCCGCGACGGATCTGGACGTGGGGCCATACGTCTGCTTTTGGCGGATCGGACCGGGTTGGATGTCAGCAGAGATGTCTCCGCTGACATCCGACGCTCCATAGACTAACATGGAGCGCCCGTTCAGGTCCGCCGTCAAAACTGACAGGCGGATCTGAACGGTCCGTCCGTGTGAAAGGGGCCTTAGTTGTAACCTGAAGGTAAAGGTAGGAACTTTTCTTACTGTACCAGAATCTTCCAGCCGCTCCGGCGATACCATAAGAAATTGTGGATTCAATGTCCATGGCAGCTCAGCTTCCAGGTTCTTATCGAGCAGCCAGCCTCGTGTGTGGCTCTCTTACTGAAGAGTCCTCACCTGGTTGCATGTAGAGTTGCTGGGCCTCTCCAAACCCGATATGGCATCGGAACACCTTAGAATCCTCCTTCCAGTTACTGCGCCTCGGACTAGCTAGTTCCGAGGCTCGGAAGCGGATGGATCCGCACCCCAGGCCATGAGGGCCTCTGGGGGCTGGTCAGGAGGACCAGGACCACGGAGCCAGCAGCAACTTCTGGACCGGAAACCCCGAACCACGTGACTTCAGCACCTTAAGTACCCCTCTCCCGGAATACACAGCGAGACAAACGCTCCCACTGATTTGGCTCCAAGAAGAGATTGATACCCAATGCGTCCAACCAGACTGCATTCTAAGGCCTCTCAAAGGTGCAAACCCCACCTATGACCAGGCAGAACCTCAATACAGCCCAGCCAAACTACAGTTTTGGGCAAAAACAAAATTTAAAGACATAGCGCATACTCATCAGGAGTACCGGCGCTACACATATATATATATAATCTCTGATGTAACACAGGTGTAGGACAGCTCATGGGATTCCTTGGCTGGAGAACTGCAGACAGACGGGATCTGGCAAAGCAACATGTACAATGCATTCAAACAGCAGTTGACCATTTTGTAAGCAGATGCAACGCCATGCAGATGCAAAGAGACAGCAACAGAAGGCGAAGCTGATACAAAGCCAGTCAAACCGGATCAGAAGCCGTCGCCAATGCAGGTCAGATTGTGGATCAAACAGATGCAAAAGTGGGGGGGGGCAGTGAAACAAACTCAGACAGATGCACAGCCCTGGTTGCGAAGGGGAGAGACCCTAAAAAGCCACAAACACAGAGCAGATGACGCTGGTTTTCAAGAGGTCAGAAAGACAAGACCAAGAAAATGCTGCAGCAGTGCCAGATTACCAAACAGGCAGAGTAGGCACCGGCCTATGAGCCCCATGCTGTCTAAAGTGTTGCTCTCCCCAGGACTCTGCATTCACTGTATCTGGTCTCTCCAGGACTCTGCATTCACTATATCTGCTCTCCCCAGGACCCTGCATTCACTATATCTGCTCTCCCCAGGAGTCTGCATTCACTATATCTGGTCTCCCCAGGACCCTGCATTCACTATATCTGGTCTCCCCAGGACTCTGCATTCACTATATCTGGTCTCCCCAGGACCCTGCATTCACTATATCTGGTCTCCCCAGGACTCTGCATTCACTATATCTGCTCTCCCCAGGACCCTGCATTCACTATATCTGGTCTCCCCAGGACCTTGCATTCACTATATCTGGTCTCCCCAGGACCCTGCATTCACTATATCTTGTCTCCCCAGGACCTGCATTCACTATATCTGGTCTCCCCAGGACCCTGCATTCACTATATCTGCTCTCCCCAGGACCCTGCATTCACTATATCTGGTCTCCCCAGGACCCTGCATTCACTATATCTGACCTCCCCAGGACCCTGCATTCACTATATCTGGTCTCCCCAGGACCCTGCATTCACTATATCTGCTCTCCCCAGGACCCTGCATTCACTATATCTGGTCTCCCCAGGACCCTGCATTCACTATATCTGACCTCCCCAGGACCCTGCATTCACTATATCTGGTCTCCCCAGGACTTTGCATTCACTATATCTGATCTCCCCAGGACCCTGCATTCACTATATCTGGTCTCCCCAGGACCCTGCATTCACTATATCTGGTCTCCCCAGGACTCTGCATTCACTATATCTGGTCTACCCAGGACCCTGCATTCACTATATCTGGTCTCCCCAGGACCCTGCATTCACTATATCTTGTCTCCCCAGGACCCTGAATTCACTATATCTGGTCTCCCCAGGACTCAGCATTCACTATATCTGGTCTCACCAGGACTCTGCATTCACTATATCTGGTCTCCCAGGACCCTGCATTCACTATATCTGGTCTCCCCAGGACCTGCATTCACTATATCTGGTCTCCCCAGGACCCTGCATTCACTATATCTGGTCTCCCCAGGACTCTGCATTCACTATATCTGGTCTCCCCAGGACCCTTCATTCACTATATCTGACCTCCCCAGGACCCTGCATTCACTATATCTGGTCTCCCCAGGACCCTGCATTCACTATATCTGGTCTCCCCAGGACCCTGCATTCACTATATCTGGTCTCACCAGGACCCTGCATTCACTATATCTGATCTCCCCAGGACCCTGCATTCACTATACCTGGTCTCCCCAGGACTCTGCATTCACTATATCTGGTCTCCCCAGGACTCTGCATTCACTATATCTGATCTCCCTAGGACTCTGCATTCACTATATCTGGTCTCACCAGGACCCTGCATTCACTATATCTGGTCTCCCCAGGACCCTGCATTCACTATATCTGCTCTCCCCAGGACTTTGCATTCACTATATCTGGTCTCCCCAGGACCCTGCATTCACTATATCTGCTCTCCCCAGGACTTTGCATTCACTATATCTGCTCTCCCACAGTACACAGAACATGGAAATGCAATTTATTTAGTAAATATAAACTGCTAAATACCTTTTTCCTCATCAGCATTACATAGCAGTCTTGTGACTTTTATCAGTATCTGGTTCAAAGCTTGTGGGAGGAGTTTTCATTCTACTATGATTGTCCTATGAGGCTGCAGGACCCCTGACCCTCTGTTTGGACAGTGCTGATTTGCCCTGTGCTGATCACATGCATCCTCCCAAGAAAAAAAAAAAAAACTCTCTAGCAATACACACCAGACTGAGCATGTGCCGAGTGCCTCCAAGGCTCTGTACTATCAGGGGATAGATAGATTGAGGACTGTGGAAGAAGGGGAGGATCAGAGAAGACCAGATCAAACAGCCTTTTTACATTTGATCAGCACAGGGCCAATCAGCACTGTCCAAACAGAGGGTCAAGGGTCCTGCAGCCTCATAGGACAATCAACCCTTAGGTTCCACAGTGAGTGTAACAAGCATGCCTTAGGGCATATACAGACCGATTTTACTGTTGTGGATTTAGTAACACTTTAACCACTGAAGCCCCAGACTATTTGGCTGGCCAATGACCGGCCATTTTTTGCGATTCGGCACTGCGTCTCTTTAACTGACAATTGCGCGGTCGTGCGACGTGGCTCCCAAACAAAATTGACGTCCTTTTTTCCCCACAAATAGAGCTTTCTTTTGGTGGTACTTGATCACCTCTGCGGTTTTTATTTTTTGAGCTATAAACAACAAAATAGCGACAATTTTGAAAAAAACGCTTTACTTTTTGCTATAATAAATATCCCCAAAAATATATAAAAAACGTTTTTATCCTCAGTTTAGGCCGATACGTTTTCTTCTACATATTTTTGTTAAAAAAAAAAAAAAAATCTCAATAAGCTTTTATTGATAGGTTTGCACAAAAGTTATAGCGTCTACAAAATAGGGGATAGTTTTATGGCATTTTTATTGATAATTTTTTTTTTTTACTAGTAATGACGGCAAATCATCAATTTTTATCATGACTGCGAAATTATGGCGGACACATCGGACACTTTTGGTGCGATTTTGGGACCATTCACATTTATACAGCGATCAGTGCGATTAAAAATGCATTAATTAAGGTGTAAATGTGACTGGCAGGGAAGGGGTTAACCACTAGGTGGCGGTGCAGGGGTTAAGTGTGTCCTGGGAGTGATTCTAACTGTGGGGGGGGGGGGCTGTGTGTGACACGTCACTGATCACCGCTTCCCGATTACAGGGATCTGTGATCAGTGTCTTGTCACTAGGCAGAACGGGGAGATGCTTGTTTACATCAGCATTTCCCGTTCTTCCTCTCCGTGAGACAATCGTGTGTATCCCCGCGGACATCGAGTCAGCGGGACCCGCGGTCGCGGAGCTCCCGGCGGGCGCACGCGCGCCTGCAAGCCGCCTCTTAAAGGGCCACGTACAGGTACGTCAATCTGCCTGTACGTGCCCTTTTGCCGCGGTATATCTGCGCGAGGCAGTCGGGAAGCGGTTAAGGGCGCTGTGACAATGGATCAAAATAAATGTTTTTGTTTAACCACTTCAATACTGCCTCATAGTCATATGACGCCCACAAGGTGGATCTCCCATCCTGGGTGGGCGTCATGTGACGTCCTCGCATTCCCGGCCACCTGGGGGGGCGCGCGCGCCGGCGGCATCGTTCGGTACCCGGTGCGAGTGCCCGGCGGCCGCGATGTCCGCCGGGCACCCGCGATTGCCCGTTAAAACAATGGGACCGCGCGGGACCGTGGAGCTGTGTGTGTAAACACACAGCTCCACGTCCTGTCAGCGGAGAGGAGACCGATCATGTGATCCCAGTACGGAGGAACACATGATCGGTCTCCTCCCCTTGAGTCCCCTCCCCCCACAGTTAGAATCACACATATAGGGAATACATTAACCCCTGCAGCGCCCCCTAGTGTTAACCCCTTCCCTGCCAGTCACATTTACACAGTAATCATTGCAATTTTATAGCAACGATCGCTGTGTAAATGTGAATGGTTCCAAAAATGTGTCAAAAGTGTCCAAAGTGTCCGCCGCAATGTCGCAGTCACGAAAAAAAAAAATCGCAGATCGCCGCCGTTACTAGTAAAAAAAAAAAAAAAAAAAATTAAATAAATCTATCCCCTATTTTGTAGACGCTATAACTTTTGCGCAAACCGATCAATATACGCTTATTGCGATTTTTTTTTTTTTACCAAAAATATGTAGAAGAATACGTATCGTCCTAAACTGAGTAAAAAAATTGTTTTTTTTTTTTTAAAAAAAATGGGATATTTATTATAGCAAAAAGTAAAAAATATTGTGTTTTTTTTTCAAAATTGTCGCTCTTCTTTTGTTTATAGCGCAAAAAATAAAAACCGCAGAGGTGATCAAATACCACCAAAAGAAAGCTCTATTTGTGGGAAAAAAAAAGGACGTCAATTTTGTTTGGGTGTAACGTCGCACGACCGCGCAATTGTTAGTTAAAGCGACGCAGTGCCGAATCGCAAAAAGTGCTCTGGTAAGGAAGGGTGTTTAAAAGCCCTGTATTGAAGTGGTTAAAAATGATGATAAAAAAAAAAATTATAAAAAAGATGAAAAAAAAAAAAAGAATCAACAAAAATTTTCCATTAAAGGCTCTGTAGAGAAAATCCCATATTCATGTCATGTAAACAATAACAACTTAAAGCCCATAAACCAGAGACATCAGCTTCACATGACAGTTTTTCTCCTAAAAGCTCCTAAAAAAAATTCTTCTTCGTCAGTTTGTAAAAAAATGTTGGCTTCCCCCCCATGTGATTCGAGTTTCATTGGTTTTCTTGTGTTTCTCAACTTTATTGCAAGAAATGCATTTTCTTGTATTATGTATCAGAGCAGGTGAGACTCTCTTGAGGCTCTGGACTTACAAGGCAGGAGGGTACACAGGGAAATAGCAGAGAACACCGGAATACAGAGAGAGAGACACAGGCTGGGAGTGCACAGGTGTGGATAACGAGGCAGGCTGGACTCACAGGGGAAACAGATTCATGCAGAGAGAATAGTAACACGATGGAGTGCAAAGAGAGACAGAGGTGAAGGAAGATGGAATGCAGGTAAGACAGCACAGAGCAATATACAGGTAGACATACAAGGTAGGGAGCAGGCTGGGACACACTAGGGGCAAGGATGGAAATAACCCGGGACACACTGAGAGCAATGCAGGGAACATGCTGGGACATACTGGGAGCAATGCAGGGAACAAGCTGGGACATACTGGGAGCAATGCAGGGAACAAGCTGGGACATACTGGGAGCAATGCAGGGAACAAGCTGGGACATACTGGGAGCAATGTAGGGAACAAGCTGGGACATACTGGGAGCAATGCAGGGAACAAGCTGGGACATACTGGGAGCAATGCAGGGAACAAGCTGGGACATACTGGGAGCAATGTAGGGAACAAGCTGGGACATACTGGGAGCAATGTAGGGAACAAGCTGGGACATACTGGGAGCAATGCAGGGAACAAGCTGGGACATACTGGGAGCAATGTAGGGAACAAGCTGGGACATACTGGGAGCAATGCAGGGAACAAGCTGGGACATACTGGGAGCAATGCAGGGAACAAGCTGGGACATACTGGGAGCAATGCAGGGAACAAGCTGGGACATACTGGGAGCAATGTAGGGAACAAGCTGGGACATACTGGGAGCAATGTAGGGAACAAGCTGGGACATACTGGGAGCAATGTAGGGAACAAGCTGGGACATACTGGGAGCAATGCAGGGAACAAGCTGGGACATACTGGGAGCAATGTAGGGAACAAGCTGGGACATACTGGGAGCAATGCAGGGAACAAGCTGGGACATACTGGGAGCAATGCAGGGAACAAGCTGGGACATACTGGGAGCAATGTAGGGAACAAGCGGGACATACTGGGAGCAATGCAGGGAACAAGCTGGGACATACTGGGAGCAATGTAGGGAACAAGCTGGGACATACTGGGAGCAATGTAGGGAACAAGCTGGGACATACTGGGAGCAATGCAGGGAACAAGCTGGGACATACTGGGAGCAATGTAGGGAACAAGCTGGGACATACTGGGAGCAATGTAGGGAACAAGCTGGGACATACTGGGAGCAATGCAGGAAACAAGCTGGGACATACTGGGAGCAATGTAGGGAACAAGCTGGGACATACTGGGAGCAATGTAGGGAACAAGCTGGGACATACTGAGAACAATGCAGGGAATAGGGATGAGCTTCAAGTTCGAGTCGAACTCGAACATTGCCTGTTCGCCTGTTCAGCGAACGGCGAACAATTTGGGGTGTTCGCGGATAATTCGAAAAGCCGCGAGCACCTTGTAAAAGTCTATGGGAGAAATCTCAAGTGCTAATTTTAAAAGCCTATATGCAAGTTATTGTCATAAAAAGTGTTTGGGGACCTGGGTCCTGCCCCAGGGGACATGTGTCAATGCAAATTTTTTTTTTTAAAAATGGCCGTTTTTTCGGGAGCAGTGATTTTAATAATGCTTAAAGTGAAACAATAAAAGTGTAATATTCCTTTAAATTTCGTACCTGGGGGGTGTGTATAGTATGCATGTAAAGGGGCGCATGTTTCCCGTGCTTAGAACTGTCCCTGCACAAAGTGTCATTTTTTCAGGAAAAAAAGCTATTTAAAATCACTCGCGGCTATAATGAATTGTCGGCTCCCGTAATACAGAGAACAGCCATTCATTGAAAGTCATTGATAAAAAAATAAATAATAAAAAAAAAATAAATAAAAGCGTGGGGGTTCCCCCAAATTCAATTACCAGGCCCTTCAGGTCTGGGATGGATTTTAAGGGGAACCCCGCACCAAAAAAAAAAAATGGCGTGGGGTCCCCCTCAAAATCTATACCAGACCCTTATCCGAGCACGCAACCTGGCAGGCCGCAGGAAAAGAGGGGGGGACGAGAGCGCCCCCCCTCCTGAACCGTACCAGGCCACATGCCCTCAACATTGGGAGGATGCTTTGGGGGTCTGTGACCCCTCAAAGCACCATGTCCCCATGTTGATGGGGACAAGGCCTCGTCCCCACAACCCTGGCCGTTGGTTTTGGGGGTCTGCGGGCGGGGGGCTTATCGGAATCTGTAAGCCCCCTTTAACAAGGGGACCCCCATATCCTGGCCTCCCCCCCTGTGTGAAATGGTAAGGGGGTACAAAAGTACCCCTACCATTTCACCAAAAAAGTGACAAAAATTTTAAAAATGACAGGAGACGGTCTTTGACAATTCCTTTATTAAAGTCTTCTTTCATCTTCTTTCTTCTGGTCTTCTTCCTTTCTTCATCCTTCGGTTTTTCTTCATCTTCTTCTTCCATCTTCTTCCATCTTCTTCTTCCTCCGATCCGCTTCTTCTTGCTTTGGTCTTCTCGTCTGGCATCTTCTTCCACGGTGTTGGCGTCTCTTCTTCTGTGTCGGGCCGCTTTGCTCAATGGGAGGCTCCCGCTGTGTGAGGCTTCGCTTCGGCCTCCGCCCCCCTCTGACGTCATGGGAAAAGCCATAGGGAAGTCCCCATCAAGTCCCCGTGCGTCAGAGGGGGGCGGGGTCACCATGTGGCCCCGCCCTCCATTATAAAAGACCTTTCAGAAGACACGAAGCCTCACACAGCAGGAGCCTCCCATTGCGCGGAGCGGCCTGACACAGAAGAAGAGACGCCGACGCCGTGGAAGAAGGTGCCGGACGAGAAGACCAGAGCAAGAAGAAGCGGATCGGAGGAAGAAGAAAATGGAAGAAGAAGATGAAGAAACCGAAGGATGAAGAAAGGAAGAAGACCAGAAGAAAGAAGAAAGAAGAGTTTAATAAAGGAATTGTCAAAGACCGTCTCCTGTCATTTTTAACATTTTTGTCACTTTTTCGGTGAAATGGTAGGGTTACTTTTGTACCCCCTTACCATTTCACACAGGGGGTGGAGGCCGGGATCTGGGGGTCCCCTTGTTAAAGGGGGGTTCCAGATTCCGATAAGCCCCCCGCCCGCAGACCCCCACAACCAACGGCCAGGGTTGTGGGGACGAGGCCCTTGTCCCCATCAACATGGGGACATGGTGCTTTGAGGGGTCACAGACCCCCAAATCATCCTCCCAATGTTGAGGGCATGTGGCCTGGTATGGTTCAGGAGGGGGGGCGCTCTTGTCCCCCCCTCTTTTCCTGCGGCCTGCCAGGTTGCGTGCTCGGATAAGGGTCTGGTATGGATTTTGAGGGGGACCCCACGCTATTTTTTATTTTATTTTTTATTGGTGCCGGGTTCCCCTTTAAAATCCATCCCAGACCTGAAGGGTGGGTTCCGATGAGCGGAAGTTCCACTTTAGGGTGGAACTCCGCTTTAAAGTGGAAGTAAACCCACCTATCGTTTTCAGCCAAGGAAGCTGCCATCTTTGCCTCTGTTTAATCTTCAACTGCCACAGTGCTGCACATGTGATCCGTTATGACACCAGCCATTGGATGGTTTGACTGTTTGGTTGAGAGCACAGCAATGTGCAGTTAGCATTCACGGCATGCCTTTTTTTTTTAGACTGTTAAATCGATGGGTTTACTTCCGCTTTAAAGTGGGAAACACAAAGTGGTTCCCGAAGAAGCCCATCGCGGGCGACACACGTTGATCCCGCCATTCCATGTTTACTTTACTCTCTTTATGCTGGCTGTGCAATAGTCTTGTTGGTTCCTGAAGAAGCCCATCGCGGGCGACACACGTTGATCCCGCCATTCCATGTTTACTCTACTCTCTTTATGCTGGCTGTACAATAGTCTTGTTGGTTCCTGAAGAAGCCCATCGTGGGTGAAACACGTTGATCCCAGGGGTTATAACCCCTCCCTTGCTCTGTCCAAAATGGAAAAAAAAAAAAAGTTTTGCCTATAGTTCTACTTTTAGGTTCTTGACTTCCTATTGCTTGTCTCCATTACGAGGCCATATGTGACTTGATGATATTGATTTCACAATTTTAGAACTTTCCCTTTTAGACCAGATATCCTTCTTTTTTTTTTTTTTTTATGAAATTCAATCTGAAAGCTTTTTGAGTTCTGCGTTCCGTATTATGATATGACATGTCTTTCCTATTGAAAATCTGGAAGTGAGCATATGCAGAGATGGTTCCGCTACATAGAACAGATATAATGGCTAAGAAGTAATTGGAAAATCTTTACAGCCACTTACTTGGCAGAGAAACCCCCTTTATGTAAACCGAATCCCAAAAAAAAAATAAAAGCTGGAAAGCTTCTTTACCTGCGTTGATGGAGGCGAGAACACAACTCTGTCATTCTAAGTAGAACTGTAACCCCCCCCCCTCCCCCACCACGCAGAAAGTGCGATCGCTGGAATATTTCCATCATCTGTTTTTTTTATTTTTTTTTAACGCCGTTTCTATGTTAATTAATTCGGCTTCAGCTGCTTTATTACACCTGCAGGTTTAAACTAAAAAGCTGTTTCATTTCGCTGCACCGCAAAACCAGCGGGTTCCCCGTTACAGCCGTGATGGGCAGTTCGTTGGCGTTGTCACACTTCTTCTTCTCCCATGATGCGACTTTGACTGCAGAACGTTGTCCGTACCAAGCTGGCCGTCTTCCCCATTTAAATTATAGACCTTCACAAAGTCAAAAAAAAAAAAAGCGTGAAGAAATAATACACAGCCTGCAGCTAAGATTGACAAACTTTATTCTCCCTCTAGGTGTAAATTCCGTGCAGAATCTGCAGTGCCCGCATGTTATTACGGGGTTTTTTTTTGTCTCTTTCTGCGGCTTGTTCTTAAAAATCGCTTGTCCGCTTCTCCGTTTCATTTTGCTTATTGGCCTTTTTTTTTTTTTTTTTTTTTTTGGAGAGCTTTTTAGTAATTCATTTGCTCTTTGTCACCTCCCCTCTTAATCTCCTTCTGGAACTGCTGACAAAGCTGACATTAAAATGTGCTGCATTTTCTGTCTTGCAAAAGTTTTCAGCTTCGAGTCACGAGCCGAGCGCGCTGGGCAATGCCACAATCCGAGTAATTTTACATCGTCTATGCCACGCGCAACGGAAAAAACGTCACCCCCTGACTTACTGCAGAGACATGGAACCATTAGGCATGGTACAAAGACTTAAAAAGGTTACTAAACTCTTGTTTTTTTTTGTGCAGTTAGTTTTGCACAAAGTGGCCCCCGATCTTCCTCTTCTGGGGTCCCTCAGCCGCGCTGGTGGCTCCTCCTCTTCTTGAGTGCCCCATCGGAGAAGCGCTCTCTCTCGGGGCACACGTGCGGGCGCGCTCCCGCGTCCTGCTGTTGCGTTTATTGACCCAGGCCCCCCACGTGTCAGGGCTGGGCTCAGCCCTTCCTTCTCTGAGCTGATTGACAGCTCCTATCTCTCCACAGTTACTCAGCTGTTGATGATATCCTGCTCGTCAGTCCTGCCTACTTGGGCCCCTTTCACACATGCGGGGACCGTATGTCCGTTTTTCATCCATCCGTTTTTGGATGAAAAACGGACATATAGGCCCTATGGGATAGCTGGTGTCAGCGGATGAGCATCTGCTGACACCCACTAACGTCCGCCTCCGCTGTTGTCCGATTCTGCAGACGGAGGAAAACCCTATTTTTCCATCCGTCTGCAGAGTGGATCAGATGAACACAGACAGATGGTCCGTGTTCATCCGATCCCCCATAGAGGAGAGCGGAGAACTGACAGGGCGGTCCCTGCACAGGTGCAGGGACCGCCCTGTCATCAGCCGGCTCAGCGGGGAACAGCTGAGCGATCCCCGCTGAGCAGCGGATCTTCACGGGGCGGATCCTTACGGATCCGTCCTGTGTGAAAGGGGCCTAAAGCCGTCCAGTTCAGAGGATCTCTGCCTTCGCCTTGGTTAACATCACAGACACGATCTCCTGCGATCCTGTTCAAGACTTGCTTTGCTGACATCCCTTCTGGCTCCAGATCCTGGTTGCTGTTCCACTACATTGATCCCTGACTTCTGGCTTGGCTGACTATCCGTTCCTGAACTCTGGCTATGTTTTGACTACGTTTGTTCTTTTTACTTTTATTATTAAACAAGTGTGATTTAAGAACCGGTTCACATAGGGGCAACACGACTCTGGCCGCGACTTTGCGAGGCGACCTGGACATGACCTGAGCTCGCACCACAGCGCGACTTGGGGCGTCTTACAAGGCGACTTCAAGTCACCTCCAGGACAGGCGACTTTCCAGTGGCCAATCAAACAACAATCAGCTCTGTGGGAGGGAAGGGGGGAGGGGATTGCCTGAGAAAACAATTTTCTCTTCCTGTATTGTTGCTTCAGTTAAGACACGATCCGACTTTGGAGGCGACTTCCATTGAAATGAATGGGTATAAGTCGCCTAGAAGTCGGATTGAAGTAGTACAGGAACCTTTTCTGATGTCGGGGCGACTTCAGTAGTGTGCATTAAGACGGCTCCATTCACTTACATTGATTTTATCATGTTGCGCGACTTGGGGTGACTTCAAGTCGGATCCAAAGTCGCCCCAGTGTGAATGGGCTCTTACTGTACTTCTGTCTTGGCCAGATTCCATGGTTTCTGACACCGCGTCATTGGATTTGATTGACAGCAGCGGGAG
Source organism: Lithobates sylvaticus (assembly GCA_028564925.1). NCBI lineage: Eukaryota > Metazoa > Chordata > Amphibia > Anura > Ranidae > Lithobates > Lithobates sylvaticus. Next base: position 11,106,056 of record CM053036.1, on the reverse strand, counting down.
CCAATGGCTCGCGCTGCTATCAATCTATCCAATCGGGACACAAGACACCGGCCGGAGCTGGTGTGCTCGTTCCCGCCGCTAGGAATTACAGGGCTCAGGTAAGTAAAAGGGGGGCTCCGAGGGGATGCTGCATGACAGGTTTTTCACCTTAATGTATAGAATGAAAGGTGAAAAACCTTGAGGGTGTTACAAAACCCACAACAGTAAAATAAGTCTCTATATGCAGTAAAGCATGCTTGTTATACTCACTGTGGAACCTAAGGGGTTAATCCTCTGCATTGTGTAAAAAGACTGCTTGATCCTGTCTTCTCTGATCCTCCCCTTCTTCCACTGTCCCCGATCCATCTTTTCATAAGACAGAGGCTTTGGAGTCACTCTGCACATGCTCAGTTTGGTGTGTATCGCAAGATAGTTTTTTTTTTTTTCTTGGGAGGATGCATGTGATCAGCAGAGGGCCAATCAGCACTGTCCAGACAGAGGGTCAGGGGTCCTGCAGCCTCATAGGACAATCAGAGTAGAATGAAAACTCCTCCTACAAGATTTAACCAGACACTGATAGAAGTCACAAGACTGCTATATACTGCTGATGAGAAAAAGGTATTTAGCATTTTATATTTACTAAAATGATTGCATTTCCATGTTGTGTGTAGTGTGGGAGACCAGATAAAGTGAATGCAGAGTCCTGAGGAGACCAGATATAGTGAATGCAGAGTCCTGGGGAGACCAGATATAGTGAATGCAGAGTCCTGGGGAGACCAGATATAGTGAATGCAGAGTCCTGGGAGACCAGATATAGTGAATGCAGAGTCCTGGGGAGGTCAGATATAGTGAATGCAGAGTCCTGGGGAGACCAGATATAGTGAATGCAGGTCCTGGGGAGACCAGATATAGTGAATGCAGAGTCCTGGGGAGACCAGATATAGTGAATGCAGGGTCCTGGGGAGACCAGATATAGTGAATGCAGGGTCCTGGGGAGACCAGATATAGTGAATGCAGGGTCCTGGGGGGAGACCAGATATAGTGAATGCAGAGTCCTGGGGAGACCAGATATAGTGAATGCAGAGTCCTGGGTTTTGTAACACTTTAAAGCTTTTAAATAATTACATTGATTCAGCTCGGGCCAACTTTGTATATACCATACCTGTGGGATTCCTCTATAACTCCAAATGTTCTAAACAGAGGGCCAATTTAACACCCATTAGACTATAGGGGGTGGACTATAGACACCGGGAGTTGAAAATGGTGTCAGTGAGAGGAATAGTGCCCCATCATTGGTATCAGTGGGAGGATAAGTGCCCCATCATTGGTGTTAGTGCGATCCTTCTAGAACTGGGGACTTCAACTGTTCTGAACAAAGGGCCAATTTACTGCCCATTTAGACTTAAGGGGGTGGACTATAGACACTTGTTGAAAATGGTGTCAGTGGGTTGAATAGTGCCCCATAATTGGTATCAGTGGGAGAAATAGTGCCCCATCATTGGTATCAGTGGGAGGAATAGTGCCCCAGCATTGGTATCAGTGGGAGGAACATTGTTCCATCATTGGTATCAGTGGGAGGAATAGTGCCCCATCATTGGTGTCAGTGGGAGGAATAGTGTCCCATCATTGGTGTCAGTGGGAGGAACAGTGCCCTATCATTGGTATCAGTGGGAGGAACAGTGCCCCATCATTGGTGTCAGTGGGAGGAACAGTGCCCTATCATTGGTATCAGTGGGAGGAACAGTGCCCCATCATTGGTATCAGTGGGAGGAACAGTTCCCCATCATTGGTATCAGTGGGAGGAACAGTGCCCCATCATTGGTATCAGTGGGAGGAACAGTTCCCCATCATTGGTATCAGTGGGAGGAACAGTGCCCCATCATTGGTATCAGTGGGAGGAATAGTGTCCCATCATTGGTATCAGTGGGAGGAATAGTGCCCCATCATTGGTATCAGTGGGAGGAACAGTGCCCCATCATTGGTATCAGTGGGAGGAACAGTGCCCCATCATTGGTATCAGTGGGAGGATTAGTGCCATAAGGCCTGAATAACAGCAAGCAAAGTGCCGCAATATGGAGACCATTATGCCGTGTACACACGACCGGACTTTCCGGCAGAAAAGGTCTGACGGTCTTCCCGACGGAGTTCCAAACTAACGGACTTGCCCACACACGAAGGGACCAAAGTCCGTTCGTTTTGAACGCGATGACGTACGACAGGACTAGAAAAGGAAGTTCAATAGCCAATAGCTGCCCTTGCGTCGTATTTGGTCCATCGGACCAGCATACATTCGAACGGTTTTCCCGATAGGAATTCATTCCATCGGAAAGATTTCAAACATGTTCTAGTTCTAGGTCCATCTGAATTTATTAAAGAAAAACGATCGGATTATCCCACACACGATCGGAATATCCGACGGAACGATTCCATTGGACCTTTTCTGCCGGAAAGTCCGGTCGTGTGTACGCAGCATAACTCTAGAAGCTGGGAATCCCTCTTAATAAGCACGGCTTCTCCCAGTGATCTCCTTTTTAGCTTCCAAGTCAGGTGCCGAGTGGCTGCTCCGGCTTCCAGAGGGTTCCCACAGGTATACTGTACATAGCTGGTCAACCTGGACCAATGTAACACGTAAAAATATCCATTCGTGGAATTCTTCTTGAATTCATCATTTGCGCTATTTTTTCTTCTCTCATGTGAATTCATTTGTATAAGCCTTCTACAGGAGTTCTGAAAAAGGATTTTTTTTTTTTTCCATCTTCTCAGAATAAATACAAATAATTACCAGGAGGTGTAACTAAGCCGACACTCAACGTACAAAAGGAAAAAACCTACATTTTGGTCATTGAAAAGTCCTCGAAAATGGTTTCCTTTCCTGAGCAGCCAGTTTGTTTCGTCAATGTTCCCCCCATGCTGGATGTTTCCTGTACCGTAAGGCAGCCTTTCTCAACCTTTTTTTACCCTGACATAAATTCAAGGAACCCCTTAGGCCCCTTTCACACCGGGGCGTTTTTCATGCGGTACAGCGCTAAAAATAGCGCCTGTTCACCGCATGAAAAAAATCCGGCCCCCTTAACTCCAGTGTGAAAGCCGGCGGGCTTTCACACTGGAGCGGTGCGCTAGCAGGATGACAAAAAAAGTCCTGCTAGCAGCATCTTTGGAGCGGTATAGGAGCGGTGTATTCACCGCTCCTATACCGCTCCTTCCCATTGATTAGAATGGGACACCGCGGTAAAACCGCGGCAATACCGCCGCAAAGCGCCGCTACGGCGGCGCTCTGCGGGGGGTGTTTAACCCCTTTTCGGCCGCTCGCGGGGGTTAAAACCGCACCGCGAGCGGCCGAATACCGCGGTGAAAACGACGGTAAAGCAGCGCTAAATATAGCACTGCTTTACCGTCACCGCGGCTCCCCGCCCCAGTTTGAAAGGGGCCTTACTAAAAATTATTATATCTCCATTTCACAGTAAAATAGCATGATCAGTAGGCTGCTGACACTTAAATATGGAATGCCTAGAATATTTCACAACCAGAGCGGATTCATTTACAACTTTTCCTTGCACTGTGTGATATACTGTGTGTGTGTGTGTGTGTGTATGTATATATATATATATATATATATATATAGCCATGGTGTTAGCACTACTGACAACAATCCGCCAAATTACCCCACTGCCAGACTTCATACATCCTTTCCAGAGACAATGAACAGTCATTTGCAAGCTTTGTGTTTGTTGTTTTATTTGGGGGTACAACTTGGATAGGGATTGGGATATGGGATGCCTATAGAATTAAAGGGGTTGTAAAGGTTCGTTTTTTATTTTCTAAATAAGTTCCTTAAGCTAGTGCATTGTTGGTTCACTTACCCTTTCCTTCAATTTAGGGAATTTTTTTTTTTTTTTTTTTATTGTGAAGCAAACAACAAATAGGACAAAAAAAACAGAAAAAGTCAATGTGCATAACTATTCACCCCCCAAAACTTTGTAGAGACACCTTTTGCGGCTATCACAGCTCCAAGTCGCTTTGGATAAGTCTCTATGAGTCTTGCCACATCTTACCACTGGGATTTTTGCCCATTCCTCCTCCTTGCAAAACTGCTCCGGCTCCTTCAAGTTGGATGGTTTGCGCTTCAGAATAGCAATCTTTAAGTCTGACCACAGATTTTCTATTGGATTGAGGTCTGGGCTTTGACTAGGCCGTTCCAACACATTTACATTTTCCCCTTAAACCACTCAAGTGTTTCTTTAGCAGTGTGTTTGGGGGTGATTGTCCTGCTGGAAGGTGAACCTCCGTCCTAGCCTCAAATCACACACAGCGTGGTACAGGTTTTGCTCAAGAATATCCCTGTATTTAGCACCATCCATCTTTCCCTCAACTCTGACCAGTTTCCCAGTCCCGACTGCTGAAAAACATCCCCACAGCATGATGCTGCCACCACCATGTTTCACAGTGGGGATGGTGTTCTTTGGGTGATGTGTTGGGTTTGGTGTTCTTTGGGTGATGTGATGTGTTGGGTTTGCGACAGACATAGTGTTTTCTGGTTGTTTTTAAAAAAAAAAAACAAAAAAAAAAAAACCTGTTGCAAACAAAAAGAATTTTAGTCTCATCAGACCAGAGCACCTTCCTCCATCCATACATCAGACCAGAGCACCTTCCTCCATCCATCAGACCAGAGCGCCTTCCTCCATACATCAGACCAGAGCACCTTCCTCCATCCATCAGACCAGAGCACCTTCCTCCATCCATCAGACCAGAGCGCCTTCCTCCATACATCAGACCAGAGCCCCTTCCTCCATCCATCAGACCAGAGCGCCTTCCTCCATACATCAGACCAGAGCGCCTTCCTCCATCCATCAGACCAGAGCGCCTTCCTCCATCCATCAGACCAGAGCGCCTTCCTCCATCCATCAGACCAGAGCGCCTTCCTCCCATCCATCAGACCAGAGCGCCTTCCTCCATCCATCAGACCAGAGCGCCTTCCTCCATCCATCAGACCAGAGCGCCTTCCTCCATCCATCAGACCAGAGCGCCTTCCTCCATCCATCAGACCAGAGCGCCTTCCTCCATCCATCAGACCAGAGCGCCTTCCTCCATCCATCAGACCAGAGCGCCTTCCTCCATCCATCAGACCAGAGCGCCTTCCTCCATCCATCAGACCAGAGCGCCTTCCTCCATCCATCAGAGCAGAGCGCCTTCCTCCATCCATCAGAGCAGAGCGCCTTCCTCCATCCATCAGAGCAGAGCGCCTTCCTCCATCCATCAGAGCAGAGCGCCTTCCTCCATCCATCAGAGCAGAGCGCCTTCCTCCATCCATCAGAGCAGAGCGCCTTCCTCCATCCATCAGAGCAGAGCGCCTTCCTCCATCCATCAGAGCAGAGCGCCTTCCTCCATCCATCAGAGCAGAGCGCCTTCCTCCATCCATCAGAGCAGAGCGCCTTCCTCCATCCATCAGAGCAGAGCGCCTTCCTCCATCCATCAGAGCAGAGCGCCTTCCTCCATCCATCAGAGCAGAGCGCCTTCCTCCATCCATCAGAGCAGAGCGCCTTCCTCCATCCATCAGAGCAGAGCGCCTTCCTCCATCCATCAGAGCAGAGCGCCTTCCTCCATCCATCAGAGCAGAGCGCCTTCCTCCAGAGCGCCTTCCTCCATCCATCAGAGCAGAGCGCCTTCCTCCATCCATCAGAGCAGAGCGCCTTCCTCCATCCATCAGAGCAGAGCGCCTTCCTCCATCCATCAGAGCAGAGCGCCTTCCTCCATCCATCAGAGCAGAGCGCCTTCCTCCATCCATCAGAGCAGAGCGCCTTCCTCCATCCATCAGAGCAGAGCGCCTTCCTCCATCCATCAGAGCAGAGCGCCTTCCTCCATCCATCAGAGCAGAGCGCCTTCCTCCATCCATCAGAGCAGAGCGCCTTCCTCCATCCATCAGAGCAGAGCGCCTTCCTCCATCCATCAGAGCAGAGCGCCTTCCTCCATCCATCAGAGCAGAGCGCCTTTCTCCATCCATCAGAGCAGAGCGCCTTCCTCCATCCATCAGAGCAGAGCGCCTTCCTCCATCCATCAGAGCAGAGCGCCTTCCTCCATCCATCAGAGCAGAGCGCCTTCCTCCATACATCAGAGCAGAGCGCCTTCCTCCATCCATCAGAGCAGAGCGCCTTCCTCCATCCATCAGAGCAGAGCGCCTTCCTCCATACATCAGAGCAGAGCGCCTTCCTCCATACATCAGAGCAGAGCGCCTTCCTCCATCCATCAGAGCAGAGCGCCTTCCTCCATCCATCAGAGCAGAGCGCCTTCCTCCATACATCAGACCAGAGCACCTTCCTCCATACACTTTGGGAGTCTCCCACATGCCTTTTCACAAACTCAAAACGTTCCATTTTGTTTTTTGCTGAAAGTAATGTCTTTCTTCTGGCCACTCGGCCAAAAAGCCCAACTCTATGGAGCGTACGGCTTATTGTCGTCCTATGTACAGATACTCCAGTCTCTGCTGTGGAACTCTGCAGCTCCTCCAGGGTCACCTTAGGTCTCTGTGCCGCCTCTCTGATTAATGCCCACCTTGCCCGGTCCGTGAGTTTTGGTGTGCGGCCGTCTCCTGGCAGGTTTGCTGTTGTGCCATGTTCTTTCCATTTGGTTATGATAGATTTGATGGCGCTCCTAGGGATCATCAAAGATTTGGATTTTTTTTTTTTTATAACCCAACCCTGACTTGTACTTCTCGACAACATTGTCTCTTACTTGTTTGGAGAGTTCCTCGGTCTTCATGGCAGTGTTTAGTTAGTGGTGCCTCTTGCTGAGGTGTTGCCGCCTCTGGGGCCTTTCAAAAAAGGTGTGTCTATGTAATGACAGGTCATGTGACACTTAGATTGCACACAGGTGGACATCATTTCACTAATTATGTGACTTCTGAAGGTAATTGGTTGTACCAGAGCTTTTTATGGGCTTCATAACAAAGGGGGTGAATACATACGCACGCGCCAATTATAATTTTTCTATTTCTGAAAATTTGTTTTATGTATATATTTTTCTAATTTTACTTCACTGACTTAGACTATTGTGTTCTGATAATCACATATAATTCAGATTAAAAAAACTCTGAACTAAAGGCTGTAATGTAACAAAATAGGTAAAAAGCCAAGGGGGGTGAATACTTTTGCAAGGCACTGTATTGCTTAATGGAGGGTTTCTCCAACATGCATGAGTAAATCCCATTGAAAAACACTCATTCGTGGTTGTGATCTTCTCCGAGTGTGAAAATCTCCATCCCCTGTTTTTTTTGTATATTTAGAAGAACGCGTCGGCTTTACTTACATTGAAAGTCACTCAAGGTAAAATACTGGGAAGGAACTTTATTAAATAGTGTCAAGTTGTTAACATGAAGCATTTGTGGTGTTAATCAAATCCTAATGATTTATTATCCCTTTTTACAGCTTTATTTCCTTTTGATGTCTTCTGACCCATTTTCAGTGTGTTCACAGCGAGGTGAAGCGATGTACTTCAGATGTTTAGAGAAGCGGGAATGCCCTAGTTTTGTAGGATTAGAGAGCTATTTATTACAATGACATTCGTGAATTGGAGGGTTCTATATATTTTTTTCACATTGGAGCAGACGGTGAATTAACCACTTCAGCTCTGGGAGGTTTTTTTCCTCCGTCATGACCAGGCCTTTTTTTTTTTTTTTTTTTTGTGCGCTGCTTTAACTGGTAATCGCGCGGTCATGCAACACTGTACCCAAATTACATTTTTATCATTTTTTTTCACACAATTAGAGCTTTCTTTTGGTGGCATTTGATCACCACTTGTTTTTCTATTTCTTGTCATATAAATGAAAGACCAAAACGTTTGAAAAATAAAATGATTTTCTACTTTCTGTTATAAAACATATCTAATAAAATCGAATTTCTTCATAAATTCAGGCCGAAATTTATTCTGCTACATACCTTTGGTAAAAAAAAAAAATCCCAATAAGTGTTTATTAATTGGTTTAGCGTGAAAGTTATACGGTCTACAGGCTATGGTATATATTCTGGAATTTTATAAAAATATTTTATACTAGTAATGGCGGTGGTCAGCGATCGGGACGGGAACGGGACTGTGATAGTGTGGAGAGCAATCTGACACTAACTGAAGCTGGGTGGGAACCAGTGGCAGCCCATAATGCAGGGTGCAGGGGCGCTGTCCCCTATGCATGTGTCCAGCCCCCTAATCTACATGCAGGGTGCCGCCCCTCGTGGATGCGTTCAGCCCCCTAATCTACATGCAGGATGCCGCTCCCCCGTTCATGCGTCCAGCCCCCTAATCTACATGCAGGGTGCCGCCCCCCCGTTCATGCGTCCAGCCCCCTAATCTACATGCAGGGTGCCGCCGCCCCCGTTCATGCGTCCAGCCCCCTAATCTACATGCAGGGTGCCGCCCTCCGTGCATGCATCCAACCCCCTAATCTACATGCAGGGTGCCGCCCCCTGTGCATGCGTCCAGCCCCCTAATCTACATGCAGGGTGCCGCCCCTCGTTCATGCATCCAGCCCCCTAATCTACATGCAGGGTGCCGCCCCCTGTGCATGCGTCCAGACCCCTAATCTACATGCAGGGTGCCGCCCCCCGTGGATGCGTCCAGCCCCCCTAATCTACATGCGGGGTCGCTGAACGCATGGATTCCAATGTTTTTTTGTTTTTTTTTAAGCACGTGATTGGAGCCATAGGCTTCAAAAAAAAGGGTGGGCTTGGGGTGCAGAACACTGCGCCCTGAGCCTACCCAGTTGTGTGACAAAAGCGAATAAATATTTGCTTTTGTCTTCCTGATTCTCCTCCCGACCAATCAGGAAGCGGGTCCTGAGCCCCGTTTCCCATTTGGCCCCAAAGAAGAAGCAATCCTATTGGCCTAGGAGGAGGAGGGAGGCGACGCACAGCGGAAGCCGCTGTGATGCAGAGGAGGCGCAGGGGAAGCCGCCGCCCATCGCCCAGAGGAAGCGCTGCCCGAAACCTAGAAGGGGTAAGTGCGGGGCTGGTGTCAGAAACCATGAAATCAGGCCGAGACAGAAGTACAGTTAAATCACACTTGTTTAATAATAAAAGTGAAAAGAACAAACGTAGTCAAAACATAGCCAAAGTTCAGTAACCGTAACGGATAGTCAGCCAAGCCAGAAGTCAGGGATCAAAGTAGTGGAACAGCAAGCAGGATCTGGAGCCAGAAGGGATGTCAGCAAAGCCAGTCTTTAAACAGGAATGTAGGAGATAGTTTCTTGTGATGTGACCAAGGCGAAGGCAGAGCTCCTCTGGACTGGACGGCTTTAGGCTGCTTTCACACCGAGCCGCGGGGGGCGTCGGCGGTAAAGCGCTTTCGTTTTAGCGGCGCTATTCGGACGCATGCGGGATGGTTTTAATCCCCCGCTAGTGGCCGAAAAGGGGTTAAATCCACCTGCAAAACACTGCTGCAGCTCTGCCTCATTGATTTCAATGGGGAGCAGCGGTGGAGCAGCGGTGAGTTCACCTCTCCTTCTCCGCTCCAAAGAAGCTGGTGGCAGGACTTTTTGTGACGCCCTGCCAGCGCACCGCTGCTTTTTTCAGGTGCTATACAGGCGCTATTTTTAGCGCTGTATCACCTTAAAAAACGCTGGCAGTGTGAAAGGGGTCTAAGTAGGCAGGACTGACGAGCATGATCATCAGCAGCTGAGTAACTTGTGGAGAGAGATGGGAGCTGGCAATTAGCCAGGAAGAGCTGACCCCTGACAGCTGGTGACCGGCTGACAGGGGGGGGGGGGGGGTTGCGGGTGACATGATCAACCTGGGGGGGGTGGGTTGCATGTGGGTGCATTGTTTACTGCCTCCCCCCAAAAATAATATACCACCAACTGCCACTGGTGGGAACTAACATCACCAGTGATAATAATACAGTGATCAGTGATAATACTGTGCTCTGTCACTGTACTAATGACGACTGGGAAGCGGTTAATATCTTGGGTATTCAAGGGGTTAACTATGTGCCTAACAATGTGTATAAATCAAATCTTTATTATTTTTTGCCATTAAAACTGTGTGGGTGGATCTCTGGCTGTGCCACGCCCCTCCAGCCTGTGTCTTAGAATAAGAGGGAGGTGAAGCCTCCATCAACCTACAAGTAATATCCCACCCCCATTGTGTTTAGCTGATTAGCGGGCATAAAGGGGGAGGGAGGGAGTGGGCTGTCATTTACCACTGTGTGTATACGCCCCACATGTGTGACTCTATAGTCACATGGGCTGCTCAGATGTGAGAGGGAGGAGATGCTCAGCATAGAAACTCACTGAAAAACTGAGCATGTGCAGAGCTGCCAACACTGCTCTGCAAAACTGACTAGCTGAATTGGGGACATGGACAGAAGGGGGAGATAGAGAGCAACAGGATCAACCAGGATTTTTTTTGCACAGTAGAGAAATGTGAATCTCACAGTGACTGAGTGAGTATGATCAGCATGGAATACACCATTTATTGATCGTTTTATTTTATGATGTGGGTTAAGGGACACTCTTCACGTAGGAACCTGCCTACAACTGCACAGGTGTATCCATAGACTTGCAATCGTTTTCAGGTCCAGTAATTACCTCAGTCTGTGTCTGACTTTGTATGAAAAACATGTTCCTGTTATCGCCGCCTGTTGTTGTGATAGAAAGGAATCGGATGTAGTAGGTCAAGGCAGAGAACTATACTGTGCGCTGGGAAGGAATACATTTCTGCGTTTAGTTTGTTACAAACCTTTCTTCTGAGTTTTTTTATTTTTTATTTTTTTACAGGCAGATAAAAGCGTTATTTGTGTTGCTTTCCGCAATTTAGAACCCAAAATGGATTATGGTGTTCACGCCGTGTTCACAGGAGCTGATAAATGACTCGCAGAAAGAGTTATCTCTTTCCATTAAAATTGTCTTTAGAATGTCTGTAGGTTGGCCCCGGGAAGTTGGGAAGGTCCGCGGTGCCGGAATCACAAAGTGTTCCGATGTTCTGTCTTCAGCAGATATGAGAACTTTCAGACCAGAAGAAAAATCCTTCTCTTTTTTCTTTTTTTCCCTCTTTTTTTCTCCGAGTAGCTTAATACCGTATAAAGAGATAGTGAGACAATCATTTGCATTGCAGCAGAAAAAAAAATAAAAACTGCGTTTCAGCCAAGAATTTTTCCAAACCGATTTCCTTGGCCTGAAGCCTCGTACACACGATCGGATTTTCCGCAGACAAAACCTTGGAGTTTCGTCCGAAGGTCGTTGGCCAGAAACTTGTCTTGCATACAAACGGCAAGAAATTGTCGGCCAACAAACACGAACGTAGTGACGTATTACGTGGTTTTTCAGCTCTTTTGCGCCACCCTTTGGGCTCCTGCTACCCTGTTTCCCCTGAAAATAAGACCTAGCGTGAATGTCGGTGATGGCTGCAATATAAGCCCTACCCCCCAAATAAGCCCTACCCTGTTTCCCCCCTGAAAATAAGCCCTACCCTGAAAATAAGACCTACAAGGACTTTAACTAGGGCTTATTTGGGGGGGGGGGGGGGTAGGGCTTATATTTCAGTCATCACCGACAATCGCGCTAGGTCTTATTTTCGGGGAAACAGGGTAATTTCGTGTTAGTAGAAGTTTGGTGAGTGTTGATTTGCGCTTCTCAGTTTGCGCTTCTCAGTTTGCGCTTCTCAGTTTGCGCTTCTCAGTTTGCGCTTTTCGTTTGCGCTTTTCGTTTGCGCTTTTCGTTTGCGCTTTCCAGTTTGCGCTTTCCAGTTTGCGCTTTTCATTTCGTGCTTTTCAATTTGTTTCTGAACGGCCGTTCCTCAACCAGCCATGTTGCGGAATCGCAGGAGATAACGTGTTATTTATTATTGGCCTTGGAGTTATTGCTTTGACCCAAGTCCAGTCCAGGAACAGGAGGAGGAGTTCTTGGACCAAAAATTGGTTTCTTTATTCATCGTGACCAATTATGTCATATGCCTTTGCTGCGGGAGCTCCAGGAGAATAATCCGGATGATTTTCGGAATTATCTCCAGATGACGGACCCCTGCTTTCACTAACTCTTGGCATTGTTGACCCCCTATATTAAGAAGCAGGACACATGCATGAGGCTTCTATTTTATTTTTTGGTTGAATAATAATGATTTGATTTGGTATATTTTCTATATCTTTGGATGCATAGAATGCACTTATTGGTTAAGTACTAATGGCAGATATCATGTCTAATTTTATTTGTTTGCTTTTTTTAATGCACAATAAAAAAAAAATTGTGTAGAATAATACTTGGCTATGTGTTTTACTTCAAATGACAGTTTGGGAGTCGGCAGTTACATTTAAAAAAAATACAATGTAAAATTGACAAGGGACACCAACATAGTTGTATCTTTGATCTTAGAAACTACGGGATAATGGTGAGTGGTAACTTGCCCAAATAAAAAAAAAAGCATAATAATATTATTCTTGATATCACTAGAAAAAAAAAAGCCTTTGAAAATTCGTTTGCAATAACTCCATCAGTATCACCAGCAAAGCAGCTTCATTATTATCCCATTAAAAGACGAAGAGTGAATTGTGCGCTGCATTTCCAGATTTCATAATTTGCCGCGTCACGAATATTAAAGAGGGAGTCCACCTGCACAAAAAATATTAAAAGTCAGCAGCTACAAATACTGCAGCTGATGACTTTTAATAAATGGACACTTACCTGTTCCAGCGATGTCGGCAGAAGATGACGAGCGATCGCTCGTCTCTCGGCTGCCCCCGCCGCCATCCTCTGTCAGGGAATCAGGAAGTGAAGAGCTGCGACTTCACCCCCCGGTTCCCTACTGCGCATGCGTGAGTCGCGCTGCGCGTCTTTACTGGTCCCCGTTGTGTCCTGGGAACTGTGTGTTTCCCAAGACACAACGGGGGGGGCGGCAATCTGGGGATAGGGGCGGGGCAGCTGCGGCTAGCTAGTCCCAGAAGTGGGTGCAGATACCTGGATTATACAGGTATCTGCACCCCCCTCCCCCCTGAAAGGTGGCAATTGTGGCACCGAAGGGGGGGAGGAATCCGATAAGCGGAAGTTCCACTTTAGGGTGGAGCTCCACTTTAATTCTCTATTATGAACACTAGTTTACAAGACCGACCGCTTCCGGCTCGTACTTGCTTTTCCGCGCATGCGCGTTTTTACTTTGGACTTTGTCCGATGGACACACGCTCAGAAAACCCGACAACAGACATTTGTCTGACGAAAATTTCTAAACCTGCCATTCAAGATCTGTCCTTGCAAAATCCGACAACAATTGTTCGATGGAGCGTACAAACGGTCGGATTTTCCGCCAACAGCCTGTCATCACGCAAAACCCGATCCTGTGTACGAGGCTTAAGAGTCTTCCAGAATAGAAGAGAAGCAAGTGAGGTCGGCGAAAAACCTTTCACGCGATGCAGAGGTCACTAACTCATTACTGCCGGGGAAGCGGTATTACATGTCAGATAAAAGCCTGCATTCTTCTGTCCTGACATGCAGGAGCACCGCTCACCGCCTCCGCAACTTTTATTGGGGAATTCAAGGTGCATTGTGTGGCTGGTCCTCCATTATTGTGCACTGAGGTTATTGTGGGGGTGGTTGGCTTGGAAATGATTAAAGAAAACTGTGATGGGTTTTCTTTAGATTTGAATAACTCTTTTGTGTACGTGTGCAAATATTATATACTGTGTGTGTGTAATATATATATATATATTAGACATGTGCACAATAGAAAAATTTGTTTATTTTCGTTTCGTTTCTTTCGTTTCCGTTGATTCGTAACGATTCGTAAATTCATAAGTCGTCGGTGTTCGTATTCGTAACGATTCGTATTTTCGTAAGAGTTATTTTTTCCTTTATTCGTTTTTCCGTTAGTTTAATTTTCCTTTTTTCGAAATTCGGACGCATTCGTATTTTCGTAGATTTAGTTACATTCGTACTTTCGTTAGATTGATTTATTCGTACTTTCTTAACATTGTTTTCGTAGATTCGTAATCGGAGCATAATTCATAATTTTATGTAATGTGTATGCTATTATTACATTTTTAAGAGACACGGAAAATTACGAATCGAAAAAAAAAGTTTAAGAATGTACGAATTTTTTCGTTCAATCCATTAGAAGCACGTTAAGCAGCGCCATTGTAAGAGACACGGAAAATTACCAATTCAACAGAAAAAAAAAAAGTTACGAATATACTAATTTTTTCGTTCATTTTCGTTGTTCCTGTTTTCGTTTTTCGGATTTTCTTCATTCGTACTTTCGTTGTTTCTAATTAGTTTTTTTCGGATTTTCGTTGTTTTTTGGATTCGTTCGATTCGAATGATTCATTAATCGGATTCGTACGATTCGAATGATTCGTTATTCGAATTCGAACGATTCGTTCATTCGTACGAAAACGTACGAAAACGAACGAAAAAAAACTAAAAACGAAAAAAAAAAGAAACGAATTGCACATGTCTAGCCGCCGTATTGCTGGCTCCGGCTCCTCCTCCACCTCCTGAGTCTACTCCTGGCCACTGGTTACTAGAGCCGCCTCGCATCTAGCAACCAGTGACGTCAGAGCCGGCGTTGATAGTTCTCTCCCCTCCCTCCGCTCTCGCACGGAATGATGAGAGAGGAGACACAGCCGATCTGCTCCTTCTCACCTCTTGTGTGTGCTTTGAGGGAAGTCAAGTGTGAAGCTAACAAGCTCACACTTCCCGGGTCAGCAAGGGGTTAATAGTGGGAACTAGAAGTGGAAAGTGGACGGACTGGAAGCTCCAGCCCAGTGATGGTGAACCTTGGCACCCCAGATGTAACTACATTTCCCATGATGCTCCGGCACTCTGCAGTGTAGTGGAGCATCATGGGAAATGTAGTTCCAAAAGATCTGGAGTGCCAAGGTTCTCCATCACTGCTCTAGTCGCTGTATCTGCTGATTTTTTTTTTTTTTTATTTATTTATTTTTTTTATAACTGCAGGTTGTCTTTTTAAATCAGTACAGCACATAACAATCAGGACTTTTCTACAGATCCGCGGCATGTTTCTGCTCAGCAGCCGAGCTAAATTGAAGCGGTGACATTGTATGCAGCCCTAACCCCATCAAACCGGGGCCTTGGCTGGCCTGGATTGTGAAATAGTCCTAGGGTGGCCCTTGTCTGCTCCGACCAAGGAAATCAAAGTGACAGCGCAGATCCCCCCGAAGGCCGCAAAGGGCTTTTTCCAGTGTTTCCTTACTGAGGGCAAAAATCGAGTTTCACATTTGATTACCTTTTCTGGTCTGAAGCTGATTCAGTGCGGCAGCCAACCAAAGGGAAATCAAACCCAATTAACAGAAATACTAAACAACGTCTTGTCCTTGCTGTGGACAAACATCTCCTTCCGGGGCTCGGCAGTCCTCTCAGCCACACCAGGGCAGTGTGAGTTCTGAATAGGAACATGGCGCCCCCCCCTGGCTATGCAGATTTTCCTGTCTATCCTAGAAAGTCCCATTATCCCAAGCTTTTCTTTGACGTAATATCCACTTAACCACTTTCAGCCCCGGACCAATTGGCAGCCAAAGGACCAGGCCCCTTTTTGCGATTCGGCACTGCGTCGCTTTAACTGGCAATTGCGCGGTCGCTTGACGTGGCTCCCAAACAAAATTGACGTCCTTTTTTTCCCACAAATAGAGCTTTCTTTTGGTGGTATTTGATCGCCCCTGCGGTTTTTATTTTTTGCGCTATAAACAAAAAAGAGCGCCAATTTTGAAAAAAAAAAACGCATTATTTTTTATTTTTTGCTATAATAAATATCCCCAAAAATATATAAAAAAAACATTTTTTTTCCTCAGTTTAGGCCGATACGTATTTTTCTACATATTTTTGGTAAAAAAAAATCGCAATAAGCGATTGATTGGTTTGCGCAGAAGTTATAGCGTTTAGGGGATAGTTTTATGGCATTTTTATTAATATTTTTTTTTTTAGTAGTAATGGCGGCGATAAGCGATTTTTATTGTGACTGCGACATTATGGTGGACACATCGGTCATTTTTGACACATTTTTGGGACCATTGTCATTTATACAGCAATCAGTGCTATTTAAATGCACTGATTCCTGTATAAATGACACTGGCAGTGAAGGGGTTAACCACTAGGTGGCAGTGTAGGGGTTAAGTATGCCTAGGGGTGTGTTTCTTACTGTGGGGGGGCCATTCTGCCGACGTACATCGACGTGCGCCGGTCGGGAACCGGTTAAGGACCGAGCCTCTTTCTGAGATTTGTTGTTTACAAGTTTTGCTAGAAAATTACTTAGAACTACCAAACATTACCGTATATACTCGAGTATAAGCCGACCCAAATATAAGCCGAGGCACCTAATTTTACCACAAAAAAATGGGAAATCTTATTGACTCGAGTATAAGCCTAGGGTGAGAAATGCGCAGCTACTGTAAGTGCAAAACAATACCCATTTCCAGCCTCACTGTGCCCATTTGCAGCCTCACTGTGCCCATTTGCAGCCATAGGTCCCCCAAACTTCAAACTTGGTAGTTAAGGGTTCCTAGATGCCCCCCTATCTGCAGCCAAAATTTGGGGTCTCTGGACCCAAAGGGTCCCGAAATGACATTGCTACAGATGGACACAGTTGACCAACTTTGGGGCCCCGTATCTCGGGGGCCACTTGATGCTAGGAACCCCAAATTTGGATATGTTGTAATGTTGGCTCCATTGGGTTTGCACACCAAATGGAGTTCCTAACACCAAGTGGCCCCGAGATACGGGGCCCCAAAGTCGGGTCGGAAATTGTCAAGCACTTTTCTGCAGCAGAGAATGATATTTTCCGAACCGACTTTGGGGCCCTGTATCTTGGGGCCACTTGATGCTAGGAACCCCAAATTTGGATATGTTGTAGTGTTGGTTCCACTGGGTTTGCACACCAAATAGGGTTCCTAACACCAAGTGGCCCCGAGATACGGGGGCCCCAAAGTCGGGTCGGAAAATGTCAAGCACTTTTCTGCAGCAGAGAATGATATTTACCGAACCGACTTTGGGGCCCCCGTATCTCGGGCCCACTTGATGATAGGAACCCCAAATTTGGGGTTCCTAGCACCAAGTGGCCCCGAGATACGGGGCCCCAAAGTCGGGTCGGAAAATGTCAAGCACTATTCTGCAGCAGAGAATGATATTTACCGAACCGACTTTGGGGCCCCCGTATCTCGGGCCCACTTGATGATAGGAACCCGAAATTTGGGGTTCCTAGCACCAAGTGGCCCCGAGATATGGGGCCCCAAAGTCAGGTCGGAAAATGTAATTCTCTGCTGCAGAAAAGTGCTTGATTCGAGTATAAGCCGAGGGGGAGTCACTTTCAGCACAAAAAAATGTGCTGAAAAACTCGGCTTATACTCGAGTATATACGGTATTAGAAAAATAAGCAACATCACATTGTGGATGTTCTTCTCATCACTTTGACATCAGCGTTCCGACTCATATTTTTATTTTTCTTCTGTTTCTCGCTATGCTCATGGCTCAGGGCTCTGAAGTTTGTTATTGCAGTGGAGACCTCGCAATGACCTGATATTGATGAACCGATAAACATCATTTAGAAAAGGTTACACTCTGCAGCTGATTGTTCACTTTGTTCTTTTTTTGGTGCCGACTTATTTTCTCATTTTATGTGACTTTGTGAGAAATGCTTGGTGCCCCCTCCCCCCCCCCCCCCCCCACCTCTGGGGCTTTGTCCCTTCCAGAGCCGGCTTTGGACTCACCGCTCAGTCTCTCTTCTAAGCCAAAAGATAATAAAAATTAGCGCTGTTACTGATTAAAATTTTCGTGTTCGATTAATCGATTTTTAAAAAAAAAAATCGATTGACTAATTTCGATTAATTATAACGCACATACAGATCCAACTACTTTTAGCTGATCTCCTTGCATTGCAACTCTGCATTAGTCAGTGGTAAATGTGGTATACACTATATACAATCACCCGACACTAGTTAGTTTCCACAATCCATGACTTAACTTCACAGTTCACACAAATACGTTTTACATTCAAACTGTAGCACTGCTGTAAGTCATTTTTTTTTCCCCACAGTAGCGTGACAATCCCTCCACCTCCGGTCTAACTAATGACTCTCACCTTATGGCATGGACCCCTGTGCAAACAGGTGGTCATGCAAGTGGGTATCAAAAGGTTATAACACGGACCATAAACTTCTCTCCCATCTCCTTAGATCTCAGCAAGGACGCCGGGTCACGGGTAGAGAGAAAAGATCTAAGTGCTCACCGCTTAAGTATAAGATTTCATTTTTGTGCTTAATGCTGGCCATACATGGGTCGAATTTCGAAAGAACTTTCTTTTGAAAATCAGAAAATGTGTGCGTTTTGTGATTCGATGGTGCCACCATTGATTTTGAAATTCAACCAACCAAACCTTAAATTTCACCTGATGTTCCTACAGAAAATAATTTTCTTTCCGGGAATTTTCTTTTCTTGCACATGCGCATTTCTTTTTAGATTACATTTCTCGCACGATTCTCCCATCATTGGTTCGAAAATCGTTCGTTTTTGAAAAAAATTTCCAACATGTCGGATTTTTAAAATTTGATGGCCGCACGAAAATCGGCCATTGCTGCAGCCCACTAATGGTGCGAAATTCGTACGAAAATTCTTAGATAAGATTTTCGAATAATAAAGTTCTCTCGAAATTCGACCCGTGTATGGCCATCTTAAGGTTTATACTAGCCCGGGTGCATTAGGAGTGCTGCTCTTTGCATTGGCTATACACATGGTTATCTATTTGCTGGTTTTGAGCAACATATCCCACACCCTTGCTTAAGAAGACCCGTTTTGCATATTTGGTTTGATTGTTTTCCTTTTCAAGTTGAATGCAACACGCACAGTCGAAACATGTTTCTAATGCCCCGTACACACGGTCGGAAAATCCGACCACAAAATCCATCTGATTTTTTCCGACGGATTTTGTCCGACACTGGTGTTGCATACACACGGTCGGACAAAGTTGTCGGAAAATCCAATCATTCTGAACGTGGTGACGTTTGTTGCCTATGACAGGACGACGTAGAGGCTAGTAGCCAATAGCTTTGGTCTTGTAATGTGATCTGAGCATGCGTGGCACTTTGTCCGTCGGAATTTGCTACACACGATCGGAAAAAGTCCGATAGGACTTTGTTGTCGGAAAATTTGAGAGCAGGAGATAAAACTTTGTCCGTCGGAAAATCCGACGGAAAAAGTCAGATGGAGCCCACACACGGTCGGAATTTCCGTCAACATTGTCTGATAGGACATTTTCCGTCGGAAAATCCGCATTAGCATTAGCGTTTCTCTTCTTTCCCATTAAAGCCACTGTGAACATTCAGGAGTTTTCTGTTAAAAAAATAAAAATAAAGTCTTTATGGAAAAAAATGTTAAAACAAGGTTAAAAAAAGGAACAGACTTGATGGTTCCCTTGGTCTTTTCTACCATCAGCCGTTTCTTTGTCACCATTTTTCTTCTTTTTGTCTAGTTTTGTTGGTCGTGCAATTATTCTCCTTTTTATGTGATCAGTCCTCGTGGCTGGGCTCTTGTCTGTTCCCCTTGCAGAAATGCATCTTTGGTGGAAAAAAAAGGAATTTGATGTTTACTCAACATGATGATCCCGATTCGTTTCAAGACACATTGGCACGGTCAGGATCAGAGACCAGTAGCTATAGCAGTAGAGAGGCTCTCACTGACCAGCAGGATAAGTACAAAAGCAGCTCACCCTGGCGGATGATGCAAGCTCACCTGAGGTGCCGGGTCTAAGCACTAACCGGTATTCACCAGAGCTCCTGATAGTGTAGATGGGTTTTGTTGCGTGTTAGTACCAGGTCGCGGTCCTCAGGATTACCTCACCAGGAGGTGAGCAAGCCATGTTCCAGTGGTAGACATAGCAGATGGGGATCAAGCAGACGCGAAGTCAGTAAACAAGCCAAAGGTCAATAACAAGTGATTGCAGGTTGGGATCAAGTGGAAGTTTAGTCGAGGAACAAGCCAAAGGTCAGTAATGAGTGGTAGCAAAGGTAAGGACAGCAGCAGTAGTGCCTAAACCTCCGCAACATCTCCAAAATGTGCCCCTTTCTAACCAATGACACAACAAAGCTCTTATCTCACTCGCTGGTCATCTCTCGCCTCGACTACTGCAAATCCCTTCTCATTGGCTTACCTCTACATAGTCTATCACCTCTTCAATCCATCATGAATGCTGCTGCCAGATTCATCCACCTTCCCAATCGCTCTGTCTCTGCTATTCCTCTCTGTCAATCCCTCCACTGGCTTCCGCTCACCCAACAAATTAAATTCAAAATACTAACTATTTACAAAGCCATCCACAATCCAGCAGGATAAGTACAAAAGCAGCTCACCCTGGCGGATGATGCGAGCTCATCTGAGGTGCCGGGTCTAAGCACTAACCGGTATTCACCAGAGCTCCTGATAGTTGAGACGGGTTTTGTTGCGTGTTAGTACCAGGTCGCGGTCCTCAGGATTACCTCACCAGGAGGTGAGCAAGCCATGTTCCAGTGGTAGACATAGCAGATAGGGATCAAGCAGACGCGTAGTCAGTAAACAAGCCAAAGGTCAATAACAAGTGATTGCCGGTTGGGATCAAGTGGAAGTTTAGTCGAGGAACAAACCAAAGGTCAGTAATGAGTGGTAGCTAAGGTAAGGACAGCAGCAGTAGTGCCTAAACCTCTGCAACATCTCCAAAACGTGCCCCTTTATAACCAATGACACGACAAAGCTCTTATCTCACTCGCTGGTCATCTCTCGCCTCGACTACTGCAAATCCCTTCTCATTGGCTTACCTCTACATAGTCTATCACCTCTTCAATCCATCATGAATGCTGCTGCCAGACTCCTCCACCTTCCCAATCGCTCTGTGTCTGCTATTCCTCTGTCAATCCCTCCCACTGGCTTCCGCTCGGCCAAAGAATTAAATTCAAAATACTAACAACTATGTACAAAGCCATCCACAATTTAGCCCCCCAGCTACATCACTAGCCTAGTATCTAAATACCAACCTACTCGTTCTCTTCGTTCCTGCTCTTTAGCTCCCTCGTCGCCTCCTCCCATGCTCGCCTCCAGGACTTTTCCAGAGCCTCTCCAATCCTATGGAATGCCCTACCCCATTCTGTCCACCTATCTCCTACTCTATTGGCTTTTAGACGATCCCTGAAAACCCTTCTCTTCAGAGAAGCCTATCCTACCCACACCTAACAACTGTAATTTCATTTTCTCCATCTGATCATCCCCCACAGCTATTAGCTTCTTTGTTTCCACTTGACCCTCCCTTCTAGATTGTAAGCGCTAACAAGCCGGGTCCTCTGATCCCTCCTGTATTGATTTGTATTGTAAGTGTACTGTCTGCTAGACATGGGAGCCGTCAAAAAATTTGTTTCGTTCCGTTCCGTTTCGTATAAAAAATAATTCGTAATTCGTGTACGAAATTTTATTCGGATTCGTACGAAATACGAATTTTGTACAAATCGTTACAAATCGTTAATATCGTTACGAATCGTTACGAATATTGACACTCCACGAATAATAGCGAATTATCCGAAAACGTATTAACGTTACATAAGTAACACAAGTCTATTGTTCACCAATCACTCAGAGGAAGTACGAAATCCGAAATTTCGTTTACGAATACGAAATTTCGGATTTCGTACTTCCTCTGAGTGATTGGTGAACAATAGACTTGTGTTACTTATGTAACGTTAATACGTTTTCGGATAATTCGTTATTTATCGTAGAGGGTCGATATTCGTTATACTGAATCTCAAATTCATTCGAATCATTCGTTATATCCGCTATAATTTCTTTCATATTAGTCGAAATTCATCATTTGGTAGTTTGGATTCGGATAATTTGGATCCGAAATTCGGAAACGAAATTTCGTACAGAATTCGTAAAAATTCGTAATTCGGATTCGTACGAATTTCCGATTCGTACAAAACTAATCGCACATGTCTACTGTCTGCCCTCATGTTGTAAAGCGCTGTTCAAACTGTTGGCGCTATATAAATCCTGTATTATAATAATAATAATAAAATATTGGTTGGAGAGAGCACAATAATCTGGCAAAAGTTCAAAGACATAGCTTAAATAGGAAGATCAAGGTCCAAGTGAAACAAGACACAAAGCAAGCTTGTCTAAGGAATTAGGCAGGGAGCTGTCCAGCAGCTCAGGTGGCTCAGCAAGAAGAGATACGGCCAGACACCGCAGAGGTTGCAGGTTCAGATCCAGGTCCTGAAACGCACTCCCACCAAGCATTTATACAAGCGCCGATCTACCGACGGGTTTTGGTTCCTTCCCAAATCCCTGGCCATATATGTCCTTCAAAGCAGCCCTCCTACGGACCCGCCCAATGGCCCGCGGAGCCACCCGCTCTCACCCGCGGAGCCGCACGTGGACCCTGTCCTCACCGGGCCTCACTTGGCTGCGGGCCCCCTAGCGCCCTTGTGTGTTGCTATAGCGGTAGTTCCGCCACTGGTTGCGAGCACTGAACTTATTCTCTCTGGAGAAGAGACGCTTGAGAGGGGATGTGATTTCAATATACAAATACCGTACTGGTGACCCCACAATAGGGAGAAAACTTTTTTGCGGAAGGGAGTTTAACAAGACTCGTGGCCACTCATTAAAATTAGAAGAAAAGAGGTTTAACCTTAAACTACGTAGAGGGTTCTTTACTGTAAGAGCGGCAAGGATGTGGAATTCCCTTCCACAGGCGGTGGTCTCAGCGGGGGGAATCAATAGTTTCAAGAAATTATTAGATAAGCACCTGAACGACCGCAACATACAGAGATATACGAATCGTTCGAACCGAACGAATCTGAAAACAACGAAAATCCGAAAAAAACTAATTAGAAACAACGAATCTACGAAAGAAGAAAATCCGGAAAACGGGAACAACGAAAATCAAAATGAACGAAAAAATTAGTACATTCGTAACTTTTTTTTTTGATTCGTAATTTTCCGTGTCTCTTACAATGGCGCTGCTTAACGTGCTTCGAATGGATTGAACGAAAAAATTCGTACATTTGTAACTTTTTTTTTTTCGATTCGTAATTTTCCGTGTCTCTTACAATGTAATAATAGCATACACATTACATAAGATTATGAATTATGCTCCGATTACGAATCTACGAAAACAATGTTACGAAAGTACGAATAAATCAATCTAACGAAAGTACGAATGTAACTAAATCTACGAAAATACGAATGCGTCCGAATTTCGAATAAACGAAAATTAAACTAAGGGAAAAACGAATCAACGAAAAAATAACTCTTACGAAAATACGAATCGTTACGAATACGAACACCGACGACTTATGAATTTACGAATCGTTACGAATCAACGGAAACTAAAGAAACAAAACGAAAATAAACAAATTTTTCTAGTGTGCACATGTCTAATATATATATACACACACACACAGTATATAGTATTCACACACACGTACACAAAAGAGTTATTCAAATCTAAATAAAACCCATCACAGTTTTGAAAATTATGAATTATGCTCCGATTACGAATCTATGAATGTTACGAATGTACGAATAAATACGAATGCGTCTGAATTTCGAATAAACGAAAATTAAACTAGCGGAAAAACGAATCAACTAAAAAATAACTCTTATGAAAATACGAATCGTTACGAATACGAACACCGACGACTTACGAATTTACGAATCGTTACGAATCAACGGAAACGAAAAAAACGAAACGAAAATAAACAATTTTTTTTGTTGTGCACATGTCTACAATGTAATACTGACCTATAATCACACACATGGGTTGGACTTGATGGACTTGGTGTCTTTTTTCGACCTCACCTACTATGTAATACTATGTAACTATACTATTCTCACAGTTCTAAATGTATGCAAGGAAATGGTGGGGTCACTTTTTCTAGAAATAGATTATGCTGATATATTAATTTTTTTTGCCATACGAAGTGTGCGCCATCTGTTTTGTTAAATGACTGCACCGTTCTGTAATTTACTGCAGATTTTTACAGCTATTAACAGCTGCATTATCCTATTATTTATGCTCCCTGCGCACACTTTGCCCCATATAATATGTGGATTAAATTGTCATTTTATTATAGGAAAGCCATTTTAATTTGTGTATTTGTGAGTGCTGATGCTTTTACAATGACCTGTCATTCTGTTATCTGACAAAAGGAGAAAAGCAAAGGCCCCCATGTCCCCATTTTCACTATAAAGGGTATTAATCCTACACTATATAACCAAACGTATTGAGAGTAATAGACATATGCACAATAGAAAAAATTGTTTATTTTTCGTTTTGTTTCTTTCGTTTCCGTTGATTCGTAACGATTCGTAAATTCGTAAGTCGTCGGTGTTCGTATTCGTAACGATTCGTATTTTCGTAAGAGTTATTTTTTCGTTGATTCGTTTTTCCGTTAGTTTAATTTTCATTTATTTGAAATTCGGACGCATTCGTATTTTCGTAGATTTAGTTACATTCGTACTTTCGTTAGATTGATTTAGACGTACTTTCGTAACATTGTTTTCGTAGATTCGTAATCGGAGCATAATTCATCATTTTATGTAATGTGTATGCTATTATAAAATTTTAAGAGACACGGAAAATTACGAATCGAAAAAAAAAAGTTAGGAATGTACAAATTTTTTCGTTCAATCCATTCGAGGCACGTTAAGCAGCGCCATTGTAAGAGACACGGAAAATTACAAATCGAAAAAAAAAGTTACGAATGTACGAATTTTTTCGTTCAATCCATTCGAAGCACGTTAAGCAGCGCCATTATAAGAGACACGGAAAATTACCAATTCAACAAAAAAAAAAGTTACGAATGTACGAATTTTTTCGTTCATTTTGATTTTCGTTGTTCCTGTTTTCGTTTTTCGGATTTTCTTTTTTCGTAGTTTCGTTGTTTCTAATTATTTTTTTTCGGATTTTCGTTGTTTTTCGGATTCGTTCGATTCGAACATTCGTTATTCGTTAAAATTTTTAGCGAATCGTTCGTTCATTCGTACGATAATGAATGAATGAATATAACGAATTTTAACGAAAAACAAAAAAAAAACCGAAACGAATTGCACATGTCTAGAGAGTAATGCCCTGTACACACGGTCGGAATTTCCGGCGGAAAATGTCCTATCGGACCATGTTGTCGGAAAATCCGGCCGTGTGTGGGCTCCATCTGACTTTTTCCGTCGGAAACTCAGACGGAAAAAATTTGAGATCCTGCTCTCAAATTTTCCGACAACAAAGTCCGATCGGACTTTTTCCGATCGCGTGTAGCGAATTCCGACGGACAAAGTGCCACGCATGCTCAGATCACATTAGAAGACCAAAGCTATTGGCTACTATCCTCTACGTAGTTCCGTCGTACGCAACGAACGTCACCACGTTCAGAATGATCGGATTTTCCGACAACTTTGTCCGACCGTGTGTGTGCAACACCAGTGTCGGACAAAATCCATCGGAAGAAATCCGACGGATTTTGTGGTCGGAATTTCCGACCGTGTGTACGGGGCATAATATTGAGTTGGCCCACCCTTTGCAACTATAACAGCTTCAACTCTTCTGGGAAGGCTGTTCACAAGGTGTAGTGATCGGCTCTCGAAAGCTCTGTACCAACGATCCGATTACTGTATGATCGCGTTGAAACCAGTATTTTTCATCCAATTTTCAGACCGTGTGTACGGACCATTATTCCGTAGAGTTCAATATTGAGTTGGCCCACCCTTTGCAACTATAACAGCTTCAACTCTTCTGGGAAGGCCGTCCACAAGGTTTAGGAGTGTGTCTATGGGAATGTTTGACCATTCTTCCAGAAGAGCATTTGTAAGGTCAAGCACTGATGTTGGACGAGAAGGCCTGGATCGCAGTCTCCGCTCTAATTCATCCCAAAGGTGTTCTATCGGGTTGAGGTCAGGACTCTGTGCAGGCCAGTCAGGTTCTTCCACCCCAAACTCGCTCATCTATGTCTTTATGAACCTTGCAGTGCACTCTTTTGTGTTTGCACTGTGCAGGTCGGGGCCCTTTGTCAGGCAGGCTCCGCTCTGGTCAGGTACAACAGTGTGCACCGGGCTGTGCAGAGTGGGTGAGGCCAGTTGGTGCCAGAGGAGGACAAGATGGAGGCACTCTTTCTTGCAGCTGCCACCGGAGAGCCTGGTAGAGATGGGACACGATTCAGTTCGCATTTGCAGTGCTATACAAATCATTCATTCATTTGCCTCTAATCTAATAGACCCCAGATCTCTCCATAAAGAGGACCTGTCACTACCCATGCTATTACATGGGATGTTGTTCATCATAACATTGTTCAAAAAAAAAAGTTTAAAGGTACAACAGTGTTAACCACGTAAGGACCGGAAGTATTTACCCCCTTAATGACCAGGCGATTTTTTTGTGATACGACACTGCGTCGCTTTAACTGACAAGTGCGCGGTCGTGCGACGGTGTACCCAAATAAAATCGATGTCCATTTTTTCCCACAAACAGAGCTTTCTTTTGGTGGTATTTTTTCACCTCCTGACGTTTTTTTTTATTTTTTGTGCTATAAAAAAAAAAAAAAGGCCAACAATTTTGAAAAAAAAAATAATATATTTTAAAATTTTTGCTATAATAAATGTCCCCCAAAAAAAATGTCTTCATCAGTTTAGGCCGATATGTATTCTTCTACATATTTTTGGTAAAAAAAAATCGCAATAAGCGTATATTGATTGGTTTGCGCAAAAGTTATAGCGTCTACAAAATAAGGGATAGCTTTATGGCATTTTTATTATTCTTTTTTTTTATTTATTTTTTTATTAGTAATTGCAGCGATCTGTGACTTTTATCGGGACTGCGGCATTATGGCGGACACATCGGACACTTTTGACACTGTATTTTGGGACCATTGTCATTTATACAGCGTTCGGTGCTATAAAAATGCACTGATTACTGTGTAAATGACACTGGCAGATAGGGGTGCAACGGATCGTCGGCGATCCGTGATCCGAACGGGTCACCCCGTTCGGATCGGCACACCCCGCGATCCGCGGAGCGCTCCGTGGCCTCGGCCTTAGGAAAGGTCGCGGCTTCGGCCTAGTTCCGGAGCGGCGGCCATCTTGGTACATCCGGCCGCTGTTTACAATGTGATCGCTCCGTCAAATGACGGAGCAATCAGTTGTAAACAAACTCTGCATTACCCATACCCTGCCAATACTCTGCATTACCCATACCCTGCCAATACTCTGCATTACCCATACCCTGCCAATACTCTGCATTACCCATACCCTGCCAATACTCTGCATTACCCATACCCTGCCAATACTCTGCATTACCCATACCCTGCCAATACTCTGCATTACCCATACCCTGCCAATACTCTGCATTACCCATACCCTGCCAATACTCTGCATTACCCATACCCTGCCAATACTCTGCATTACCCATACCCTGCCAATACTCTGCATTACCCATACCCTGCCAATACTCTGCATTACCCATACCCTGCCAATACTCTGCATTACCCATACCCTGCCAATACTCTGCATTACCCATACCCTGCCAATACTCTGCATTACCCATACCCTGCCAATTCTCTGCATTACCCATACCCTGCCAATTCTCTGCGATACCCTGCCAATATTACAGTGGGGGAGATGACGTGGATATTACAGTGGGGGAGATGACGTGGATATTACAGTGGGGGAGATGACGTGGATATTACAGTGGGGACTATATGGTGGCGGAATTTTCACAGGTTTTTGCAAATTCAATTATTATTTGCTGATCCGAAAAATGATCCGATCCGTGACTCTGATCCAAGGAACGATCCGATCCGTGAGTTTTTTGATCCGTTGCACCCCTACTGGCAGATAAGGGGTTAACCACAAGGGGGCAATGAAGGGGTTACGTGTGTCCTAGGGAGGGATTCTAACTCTGGGGAGATGGGCTACTAGTCACGTGACAACGATCACTGCTTCCGATCACAGGGAGCGGTGATCTCAGTCATATCGCAAGGCAGAACGTGGGAAATGCTTTTGTTTTGCATAGGCACTTCCCCGTTCTGCGGCTCCGTGACGCGATCGCCAGGAAGGCGGCGGACATCGAGTCCGCCGGTCCCACGGGCACGCTGCACGTGGCAGGCGTGCGCCCACCTGCTATCACCGCCTCTTGAAGGGGACGTACAGGTACGCCCATTTGCCCACCGCTGCCATTGTGCCGACGTATATCGGCGTGCGTTGGTCGGCAAGTGGTTAAAGCTACGCAGGAAAGTTTTCCTGAAAGTGTGACGGATTAGAAATATTCAAGTTATCAGCCTTGGGGGGGGGGGGGGGGGGGGGGAGTTTGTATAAAAAAGAAATGTGATGCATCAAGAGGGCAACTTGAAGCTTTTAGAAGGAATATCATATTTATAAGTACATCAGGTTCAATAGCTGGAAAGCCGACATTTTTACTTTTCACATTTCAGTCTGAAAAGTGAGTAATCAGTCAATAGGAAACACTCATTGTCTCTTCTATTGTCTCTTATGGCAATAAATTTGTCAGTGAAGAACACTGCGAGCTGTAAGAAAATCCAATGCAAAGGATTAATCATTCTTTTGCAAGAGAACAAGAGGATTTTATATTGTTTATAAGTTGTTATTCTTGAACAAGCTTGAGAAATAAGAAGCTCACCATTGTCTGGTTTACCCTTCAAATAAAGGCAGAGTGTTGTGTATGGGCTGCCCACGGAATGGTGAACACTAAAGTCCATCAGATATAGTGATAATACCACATCGCATATCCTGTACTCTACAAAACAGGCAAACCTCGAGTGGTTAATGGATGAAAGTTAAAATCACAAAGGAGAAATATAACCATAGAGTATTTCATGATGAAACGTCATGCAAAGCAACCTTTTCCAACCAGGGTTCCTCTAGACGTTGTTGGAGGTCCTTGAGCATTGCGCAATTTATGACTCTCAGATAAGTTACTGCTGACATCAGTGATCTTTTCAGCTATCTTTAAGGAACATTCTTCCCACTGACCACCAATGTAAGGAACATTCTTCCCACTGACCACCAATGTAAGGGACATTCTTCTCACTGATCACCAATGTAAGGAACATTCTTCTCACTGATCACCAATGTAAGGAACATTCTTCTCACCGATCACCAATGTAAGGAACATTCTTCTCACTGATCACCAATGTAAGGAACATTCTTCCCACTGATCACCAATGTAAGGAACATTCTTCCCACTGATCACCAATGTAAGGAACATTCTTCCCACTGATCACCAATGTAAGGAACATTCTTCCCACTGATCACCAATGTAAGGAACATTCTTCTCACCGATCACCAATGTAAGGAACATTCTTCCCACTGATCACCAATGTAAGGAACATTCTTCCCACTGATCACCAATGTAAGGAACATTCTTCTCACCGATCACCAATGTAAGGAACATTCTTCCCACTGATCACCAATGAAAGGAACATTCTTCTCACCGATCACCAATGTAAGGAACATTCTTCTCACTGATCACCAATGTAAGGAACATTCTTCTCACCGATCACCAATGTAAGGAACATTCTTCTCACTGATCACCAATGTAAGGAACATTCTTCTCACTGATCACCAATGTAAGGAACATTCTTCCCACTGATCACCAATGTAAGGAACATTCTTCTCACTGATCACCAATGTAAGGAACATTCTTCTCACTGATCCCCAATGTAAGGAACATTCTTCTCACTGATCACCAATGTAAGGGACATTCTTCCCACTGATCACCAATGTAAGGAGCATTCTTCCACTGATCCCCAATGTAAGGAACATTCTTCCACTGATCCCCAATGTAAGGAACATTCTTCTCACTGATCACCAATGTAAGGAACATTCTTCCCACTGATCACCAATGTAAGGAACATTCTTCCCACTGATCACCAATGTAAGGAACATTCTTCCCACTGATCACCAATGTAAGGAACATTCTTCTCACCGATCACCAATGTAAGGAACATTCTTCCCACTGATCACCAATGTAAGGAACATTCTTCCCACTGATCACCAATGTAAGGAACATTCTTCTCACTGATCACCAATGTAAGGAACATTCTTCCCACTGATCACCAATGTAAGGAACATTCTTCCCACTGATCACCAATGTAAGGAACATTCTTCTCACTGATCACCAAATGTAAGGAACATTCTTCTCACTGATCACCAATGTAAGGAACATTCTTCTCACTGATCACCAATGTAAGGAACACTGATCACCAATGTAAGGAACATTCTTCTCACTGATCACCAATGTAAGGAACATTCTTCTC
Source organism: Lithobates sylvaticus (assembly GCA_028564925.1). Classification (NCBI taxonomy): domain Eukaryota; kingdom Metazoa; phylum Chordata; class Amphibia; order Anura; family Ranidae; genus Lithobates; species Lithobates sylvaticus. The sequence goes on along the minus strand of CM053036.1, from coordinate 11,075,825 downwards.
ACTGATCACCAATGTAAGGAACATTCTTCTCACTGATCACCAATGTAAGGGACATTCTTCCCACTGATCACCAATGTAAGGAGCATTCTTCCACTGATCCCCAATGTAAGGAACATTCTTCCACTGATCCCCAATGTAAGGAACATTCTTCTCACTGATCACCAATGTAAGGAACATTCTTCCCACTGATCACCAATGTAAGGAACATTCTTCCCACTGATCACCAATGTAAGGAACATTCTTCCCACTGATCACCAATGTAAGGAACATTCTTCCCACTGATCACCAATGTAAGGAACATTCTTCCACTGATCCCCAATGTAAGGAACATTCTTCCCACTGATCACCAATGTAAGGAACATTCTTCCCACTGATCACCAATGTAAGGAACATTCTTCTCACTGATCACCAATGTAAGGAACATTCTTCTCACTGATCACCAATGTAAGGAACATTCTTCTCACTGATCACCAATGTAAGGAACATTCTTCCCACTGATCACCAATGTAAGGAACATTCTTCCCACTGATCACCAATGTAAGGAACATTCTTCCCACTGATCACCAATGTAAGGAACATTCTTCCCACTGATCACCAATGTAAGGAACATTCTTCCCACTGATCACCAATGTAAGGAACATTCTTCCCACTGATCACCAATGTAAGGAACGTTCTTCCCACTGGCCACCAGTGTAAGGGACATTTCTCCCCCCTACGTGTAACGTTCAATCAGAACTTCAACGTCACCGGACTCCTCCCCCCTTCCCTACATTAGCAGACGGAGGCACTTGGGGAAGGGGGGAGGAGTCCGGTGACGTCTATGTCCATGATGTCACCGGATCTCCGACGGAACTCCCTGAAGACCCGGAAGCCGGCGGAGAGGTGAGTACCGATCAAAAAAATTAACGATTAATCGAGGAATTAATCTTTAATTTCCACAGCCCTAAAAAAAAAAGGCATGTTTAGTTTTACTTCCATTGCTGTGCATTGTGCAGGCCATTCTAAAGAAATGTATGCGCAATGCTGCACTTTAACATGCATGAGGTAATTGAACAAGCAGGCACGATGAGGCCCTCAATGCCGAGATTGTGAAACATAGCACCCAGAATCCAGCTTTATGATTGGTCCCCTGTTTGTCTTCTGATGTTCTTTATCTAAATCTTGTTGTGATAGTTTTTTTTGTTTGCCAGAACTATGAGCAAAGCTAGAATAGTGAGCTCCGTACATCCAGAAATAATGGATGAAGGTACCCCCCCGCGGTATTGGGTGGAATTTCTTCATCTGCCGTCAGTCTGTCCCGGAGGGACATTTGTGTCGGTTGCGCTCTGTGTTTTTTTTTTTTTTACATTCTGTGACTCGGCATCAAATCATAAATAATCAAGGCGATCCTCCGAGAGAGAGATGAAGGAGATTTACCTAATGGAAATCTCTGAATTGGAGATGAGAGGTTTTCTAAGACTTTCCAGGCCCTGGTGCATTAATAACACATTTATCCAGGAATTTTTCTGAAGACGCCGTCTTTAGTGTCTCAGGAAGATAAATGGCAGCGAGTCGGAGATTCATTTATCGGGAAAACTTTTCTGTACGCCGACCAAACGGCCCGTTCACCGCTTGGTATTGATAGGGATTCATCTGTGGACTCATCTCCTCCACTCCCGGTAAATGTAGCCGTATATCACGCTGATGGCTGTCAGGGGGGCAAGTGAAGAATCTTCCTGGTATAAATTCTAATTTTGTTATTACATTTATGAATGTGCAACAAAAATGTTCTCATCTGCAATGAGTTAAAGATGGGGGGGTCTCTGAACCTTTCAGGTCAAGGGTCACATTGTATATTTTACTAAAAAAATGCCCCTAACATCAGAGTCCCCCCTTACATCACAACCCCCCCCCCCTTTACTGCTTTATATCCGGGTCCAAATCAGAACCCCCATTTTACATCAGGGTCCCAATCAGAGCCCCCCTGTATATCAGGGTCCCCATCAGAGTGCTCCTTACAACAGAGCCCACTTTACATCAGGGTCCTCATCTGAGTCCTTACATCAGGACCCCTATCATAGTCTCCTTTACATCATGGTCCCTATCAGATTACCCCCCCTACATCAAGGTTTCCATCAAAGACCTCTTGTATCAGAATGCCTCCTTACATCAGGCTCCCCATTAAAGTCCCCCCTTACATCAGGACCCCTATCATAGTCTCCTTTACATCATGGTCCCTATCAGATTACCCCCTTACATCAAGGTTTCCATCAAAAACCTCTTGTATCAGAATGCCTCCTTACATCAGGGTCCCCATTAGAGTCCCCTTTTACATCAAAATTCCTATCAGAGCCCCCTTTACATCAGGGTCCCCATCATATTATCCCCTTACATAAAGGTCCCCATCGGAGTCCCCTCTTACATCAGGATCCCTATCAGAGCCCCCTTTACATCAGGGTCCCCATCCGATCTTCCCCTTTACATCAGGGTCCTCATCTGAGTCCTTACATCAGGACCCCTATAATAGTCTCCTTTACATCATGGTCCCTATCAGATTACCCCCTTACATCAAGGTTTCCATCAAAAACCTCTTGTATCAGAATGCCTCCTTACATCAGGCTCCACATTAAAGTCCCCCCTTACATCAGGATCCCTATCGGAGCCCCCTTTACATTAGGGTCCCCATCAGATTGTGATCTCGTGGTGAATCCGCCGCTGAGACCACTTTTATCTGAAAGCCGACCGCCCGCTTAAGTATAAAGTATAAGGGAAGGATACCGGGTGTTATGGCAGCTACCTTCAAACACCCGCCGTATAATGACGGCGGGCAGTCGGCAAGTGCCAATTACGCAGTCATGCTACGCTGTACCCAAATGACATTTTTATAATTTTTTTTCTCACACAATTGACTTCTTTATTCCGAAAATGACAGTTAAAACAGCACAGGAATCAAGGGAAGTTGACACGTTTCACACAACGTAGTGCTAATAGTGATATAGTTCTTGTTGATTATGCATTCTATCGCGTGAAACGCGTTAACTTGCGGTGATGTTTAACCATTTTCGGAAATAAAAAAGCAACACACAGTATCCCGTTGTGGCGTGCGGCCATCTCTTCTTATTCTCTGGTCTGTTACAATGGCGGGCCGGGCTTGCACCCGCTGGAAGTGGAGCATTACCCTCCGTCGTCCTTTTTCTTTCTTTTTCTCTTTTTTTTTCTATTTTGTCCTTTAGAGAATATACTGCATATACTCGAGTATAAGCCGAGTTTTTCAGCACATTTTTTTTTGTGCTGAAAATGCCCCCCTCGTCAAGCACTTTTCTGCAGCAGAGAATGATATTTTCCGAACCGACTTTGGGGTCCCGTATCTCGGGGGCCCCTTGGTGCTAGGAACCCAAAATGTGCTGCGCAAACCCAGTGGAACCACAACATATCCAAAGCTGGGGTTCCTAGCGCCAAGTGGCCCCCGAGATACGGGGGCCCCAAAGTCGGTCAATTGTGTCCATCTGCAGCAATGTCATTTCGGGATCCTTTGGGTCCAGAGAACCCAAATTTTGTCTGCAGATAGGGGGCACCTAGGAACCCTTAACTACAAAGTTTGAAGTTCGGGGGACCTATGGCTGCAAATGGGCACAGTGAGGCTGCAAATGGGCATTGTTGACCGTCTTTTTCCACTTACAGTAGCTGCGCATTTCTCACCCTAGGCTTATACTCGAGTCAATAAGTTTTCCCAGTTTTTTGTGGTAAAATTAGGTGCCTCGGTTTATATTCGGTGGCCCCGAGATACGGGGGCCCCAAAGTCGGTTCGGAAAATATCATTCTCTACTGCAGAAAAGTGCTTGACATTTTCCGAACCGACTTTGGAGCCACGTATCTAGGGGGCCCCTTGGTGCTAGGAACCCAAAATGTGCTGCGCAAACCCAGTGGAACCACAACATATCCAAAGCTGGGGTTCCTAGCGCCAAGTGGCCCCCGAGATACGGGGGCCCCAAAGTCGGTTCGGAAAATATCATTCTCTGCTGCAGAAAAGTGCTTGACATTTTCCGAACCGACTTTGGGGCCCCCCGTATCTTGGGTTCCTAGCACCAAGTGGCCCGAGATACGGGGGCCCCAAAGTCGTTCAATTGTGTCCATCTGCAGCAATGTCATTTCGGGGCCCTTTGGGTCCAGAGACCCCAAATTTTCACTGCAGGGGGCATCTAGGAGCCCTTAACTACCGAGTTTGAAGTTCGGAGGACCCATGGCTGCAAATGGGCACAGTGAGGCTGCAAATGGGCACAGTGAGGCTGCAAATGGGCATTGTTGACCCTCTTTTCCATTTACAGTAGCTGCGCATTTCTCACCCTAGGCTCATACTCGAGTCAATACGTTTTCCCATTTTTTTGTGGTAAAATTAGGTGCCTCGGCTTATATTTGGGTCGGCTTATACTCGCGTATATACGGTATTCTCATTACTCCTTATGAGAGACACTTACCTCGGGCTTTCATGCTCTTGCACAGCGGTTTCTGGAGGAAGATGAAACGGAAAGATGCATCTATCAGACTATAGAATTGTATACTCTCGGAGATCTCGGAGAACCTTCCCGTTTCCCATTCCGGTTTTACATTTTCACAGCTCCAGTCATGACATTCAGTTTCGATCGTGTAGCGCAGTTGGTGTGAAATCAGGTGGAACTTGCGTGACGAGGACATATTTTTTTTTTATGTATGTCTGGGGAACCATGAATGCTAAATTCAGCCTGATTTCATGGGATTGTTTTACGCCCTGTATATACTGCACATGGCTGAATGGGGACTTCTAAGCAATCGTGGCTTTTTATGTCGCCAAGTTTAGGTGGCAGTAATGGAAGATTTGTACCGGTGATTTGATCAACATAGTAACATTTTAAGACGTAACATCAGCGTGGCCGATTTTATAAAAGCAGGTTTGTATGGAGGTTAAATGGTTTCAGCGGCTCACATAAACCTACAAACTACAATCATCGTAGAAAATGCCAGAGTTTCCCGGTTACCCTTCTGAGCCTACTGTGAAAGTATTCATACCCCCCTTGACATTTTCCACATTTTGTCATGTTACAACTAGAGTTGAGCAGACACCTGGATGTTTGGGTTCGGCCGAACTTCGGAAAAAAGTCCGGGTTTCGGGACCGAACTTGACCCCGAACTCCGAACCCCATTGAAGTCAATGGGGACCCGGACTTTTGAACACTAAAATGGCTGTAAAAAAGTCATTGAAAGGGCTAGAGGGCTGCAAATGGCAACACAATGTTGTTAAGAGCACGGCAAGTGATCTGCAAACAAATGTGGATAGGGAAATAACTTAACCGCTTCCCGACCGCCCACTGCATATATACGTCAGCAGAATGGCATGGGCAGGCAAAAGCACGTACCTGTACGTCCCCTTTAAATGCCTGGCCGTGGGTCGCGCTCGCGACCCGGTCGGGAGCTCCGTGACCCCGGCCGCGGGACCAGCGGACCCGATCGCCGCTGGTGTCCCGCGATCGGGTCACGGAGCTGAAGAACGGGGAGAGGTCTGTGTAAACAAACCTCTCCCCGCGCTTCCTACACTGACTGTCATTGATTGGCTGTTCCCGGTCATCGGGAAAGCCGATCAATGACGTCAGACGTCAGCCCCGCCCCCTAATGTAAAAAAAACACACACACGTCACAGCCCATAACCCCTCCCCTCCCCCTAGTGGTTAACTCTTTCACTACAACTGTCATTTATACAGGAATCAATGCATTTAAATAGCATTGATTGCTGTATAAATGACAATGGTCCCAAAAATGTGTCAAAAATGTCCGATGTGTCCGCCATAATGTCGCAGTCACAATAAAAATCGCTGATCGCCGCCATTACTAGTAAAAAAAAAAATATTAATAAAAATGCTATAAAACTATCCCCTATTTTGTAAACGCTATAACGTTTGCGCAAACCAATCAATAATCGCTAATTGCAATTTTTTTTTACCAAAAATATGTACAAGAATACGTATCGGCCTAAACTGAGAAAAAAAAAAGTTTTTTTATATATTTTTGGGGATATTTCTTATAGCAAAAAGCAAAAAATGTTGCATTTTTTTCAAAATTGTCACTCTATTTTTGTTTATAGCGCAAAAAATAAAAACCGCAGGGGCGATCAAATACCACCAAAAGAAAGCTCTATTTGTGGGATAAAAAGGACGCCAATTTTGTTTGGTAGCCACGTCGCACGACCGCGCAATTGTCAGTTAAATCGACGCAGTGCCGAATCGCAAAAAGGGGCCTGGTCCTTTGGCTGCCAATTGGTCCGGGGCTGAAGTGGTTAAAATAACATAAAAAAATAAAATGCTGGAGGCCCCCTTCTCAGCAGAAGAGGTACAGGAAGTCATTAAGAACCTCAGAAACTCAACGGCACGATGCCGCACATATGGTGGGAATACCCCAGAATACGCACTTTTTCTGGAAAAAATTATTAACTTTCATCAGGAGACTGGGTGGGAGACAATGTGAAGGAACCGGAGGCACTGTCAGCAACCCAATCTACTATCGCCTGTACTTGTCCTGGCCTCAACATTCGTACAGCCTCATTAGGCGCGCCAAAATACCGCTGCAGGCTCTGTCGCCTACTTGCACCTGAGGAAGGTGTTTCACTAGTGCGTGTAGCTGGCACAGATCGACCACGTCCTCTCCCTGCAACAGGAGCGCCACCAGCAGCACCACGACCCGGGCCATGTCCCCTTTTTGATGATCTCCTCATATTTTCAAAATTTATGATCTCGCCCTAAATGGGTGTTTTTGTCAATAGCAGAATACACGTACAGTGTCTAAAGCGTTTATGAAAACGCAGAAAATGCTATTGGGGAAAAAAAAACACAGCAAAATTAAATTTTTTTGCAATGTTTTTTTTCCAATATCAGACTACACGGACAGTATCTACAGCGTGTATGTATGATGTATGTATGAACACGCAGAAAATGCTATTGGAAAAAAAAAAAAAAAAAAGCAAAATTTCATTTTTTTGCAATGTTTTTCCAATAGCAGAATACACACAGACTATGGTGTATCTATTACTATATGCAGTGTTGGTCCTAATGGTGCACTGAGCTTGCAGGTAAAACTTTTATATTTAGTCTGGCACTGGCCTCATGGCACTGTTAAAAGACTGTGCACTGCACCCCAGCCAGGGTACAATTGATTTAGGAATCTCTTCAATAATTCTCTCTGGCTCTTTCTTTTCCTTAATAAAGAAACTCTCTACTCTACTCTAGCTATGTAGATCGCTCACTGATCTAACTAATTAGAAGAAAGTTAAAGGAATGTGGACTGAATGACTGACTTTATCACACTAACTCCTAAAATCCTCTCAGCAGCACAGGAACCTGTCTATAGCAGAATGACGCTGTGTGCTGTGTGTCTGGACTATATATAGAGGCTGGGTCACATGCTGCACTGGCCAATCACAGCCATGCCATTAGTAGGCATGGCTGTGATGGCTTCTAAGGGCACACTAGTGAAACTAGCGTCAATTGGCTGCCCTGCAGCTGTTAAAAAGGCGCCAATACATCGCCGAACACCGGACCCGAACCCGAACTTACAGCCAATAGTTCGGGTTCGGGTCCGGGTCACGGACACCCAAAAGTCCGGTATGGACCCGAACTTTACAGTTCGGGTTCGCTCAACCCTAGTTACAACCAAAAAGGGCATAAGCCCCGGACCATTTGGCTGGCAAAAGACCAGAGCACTTTTTTGCGATTCGGCACTGCGTCGCTTTAACTGACTAAATTGCGCGGTCGTGCGACGCGGCTCCCAAACAAAATTGATGTCCTTTTTTTCCCACAAATAGAGCTTTCTTTTGGTGGTATTTGATCACCTCCTGTGGTTTTTATTTTTTGCGCTATAAACAAAAAAAAGAGCGAAAATTTTGAAAAAAAAGGCGATATTTTTTACTTTTTGCTATAATAAATATCCCCAAAAAATATATAAAAAAATTAATTGTTTTCCTCAGTTTAGGCCGATACGTATTCTTCTACATATTTTTGGTAAAAAAAAATCGCAATAAGCGTTTATTGATTGATTTGCGCAAAAGTTATTGCGTCTACAAAATAGGGGTTCGTTTTATGGCATTTTTTACTAGTAATGGCAGCGATCTGTGATTTATTTATTTTTTTTATGAAAAAAAATGACAATGGTCCCAAAAATGTGTCAAAATTGTTCCGATGGGTCCGCCATAATGGCGGACCCATCGGACAATTTTGACACTTTTTTGGGACCATTGTCATTTTTACAGCGATCAGTGCGATTAAATTGCACTGATTACTGTAAAAATTACACTGGCAGTAAAGGGGTTAGCCACTAGGGGGCTAGGGAAGGGTTAAGTGTGTTCTGGGGAGTGATTCTAACTGTCAGAGGGAGGGGCTGTGTGTGACACATCACTGATCACCGCTCCCGATCACAGGAAGCTATGATCAGTGACACTGTCACTAGGCAGAACGGGGAGAGGCTTACATTAGCATCTCCCCATTCTTCCTCTCCGTGAGACGATCGTGGGTATCCCCCGCGGGGATCGAGTCTGCGGGACCCATGACCCAACTCACGGAGTTCGCGTGCACCGCCGGCGGCGCGCACACGATGGCACGGCAGCAAATTCAAAGGGACGTACGGGTTACTTGCGTGAAAGTTAGAGCATCTACAAACTATTGGATATATACTGGATAATATATATATATTAATATACTATTAATGGGGGTGATCAGCAACTTATAATGGGACTACGATAGTGCAGCGGCCAATCTGACACTAGTTGGCACTGAGGGGGGGAGGGGGACTGACTGACAAACTGCCACTGACATCACCAGTGACACTAATACAGTGATAAGTGATACTATACACTGTCACTGTACTATTGGCACTGGCTGATAAGGGGTAACACCTAGGACGATCGAGGGGTAAATGTGTGCCTAAAGCCTCGTACAGGCGATCGGATTTTCGGCAGGGAATTGTGTGATGACAGACTGGACTACCTTGGATAGGCCTAGCAGCCAGGAGACCACCTGGATAGGCCGCAGGCTTCAAGCCTAGCAGCCACACACATTCCACCCAGACTGCAGCCTGGGCGGGAAGACTAACATCAACTTCTTAAATAGCTTCTCCCAGCATTCATAGCAGTGAATCTGATTGGCTGAGAAAAGTATGTTTATCCATAACCATAGCTCCCAACTGTCCCTGATTTCGAGGGACTGTCCCTGATTTGGAGCAATGTCCCTCTGTCCCTCTTTTCTCCTCATCTGTCCCTCATTTTGGTCTGATCTATATAGTTGTATATAAAAAAAAAGCACTTATCTATCAAAAAGTGTTTTCCAGCGCTAAACCTTTCATCTGATTTCTAAATTGCTGCATTTGTAATTTCCAAAAGCCAATATAAAGGAATAGTAGTGGTAAAAAAAAGCACTCGTGGGTTTAACCAATCTCGTTTTTTTTGTACAATTCTCCTTTAAGGGGCGTGGTAATGGGCGTGTCCTATGCCTGCATACTTTTGCTGATGGATGTCCCTCATTCCCATCTCAAGAAGTTGGGAGGTGTGCCATAACTTAGACCCCTTTCACACTCAGGCGGTTTTCAGGCGTTTTAGCGGTAGAAATAGTCTCCAAATAACGCCTGAAAACTGCCTCCCTTTCATTTCAGTGTGACTTTTCACACTGGGGGGCGGTGGGCGGTGCTTCTAGAGCACCTGAAAAGAGCTTTTGGAAATGCCGCAACACGGGAGCTTTTAACCCCTTCTTTGGGGTTAAAAGTGCCCCACTAGCAGCCAAAAAGTGCCACTGAAACGAGTGTGAAAGGGGTCTTAAATGTACTGTAGCTCATCATACTAATGTCAAAGTAAACACATTATGAGTGACTTACCTTAAGGCTGGGTTCACATTATTGCAAATTGGATGTGGGTTTCCGCGCATCCAATTCGCATAGCAGGAGATTGTAACCGGCTCTCTATGGAGCCGGTTCACACATCTCCGCAGCGGCTCCGGTGCGAATTGGTTCGTTTCGGCTGTCTTTTGGTTCGTTTGTGGGTCCAAATTCAGCCCAAAATTTGGGCTGAAATTGGACCTGAAACTGCGAATAGAGACCCACCAGACTCCTGCTGTGAGCCGGAGCGTGCTGCGGTATGAACCCAGCCTAAAACGAAGCCCTCCAGCGTCGCACTGTCACCACCAAGAGGGCTTCCATCTTCACCTGGTCTTCCTTCCAGGTTCGCCGCCTCCGGCTACATCTTATGCTCATTACGAACACTAAAGCAACTACTGTGTTGGGTAAATTGAAATATTGTATGGTTATATAAAGGTCAGAAAGAAAAAGTATGGTATTTATGTATTAAAAAAAAACCTGCTTCCTGATTGGCTGGGAGGAGGATCGGTGTTACAACAGCGAATATTGAGTCCACCCTATATTGAAGCCTATTCGAGCCTCTGGCTCTAATCAGTGCTTCAACAAAACCGCATTGGAATCCATGCTTCGGTATCCTGAAAGGGGCCTGACGCATGGCTAGGGAAGCCGGCGATGGGCGGGGGGGGGATGCAGAGCCACCCCTGCTTTAGAATCCAATTTTTCCAAAGTAAAATTTTGGTTGGTGGTACAGAAACACTCTTACTAAATCTGCTAACCTGTACATAAAAAACCCAAACTAGGTAACAGAGGAACAAGTTAATCAGCAAGATCTTTTCAAAAACTGACTAAAAATGATATAAATTCAACCATATCTAAAAAAAATAGAGCTGATGCAGTCTAGCCAATGCAATTTTCGGAATCGGCACCCAAAATAACCCCAAGAACAGGTCTAAAAAGCAGGGCACCGAGAAAAAAATAAAATGTTTATGACGGGCTGTGTAATTAATTACACCCCATTCCCACTTGTGCGACTTTGCAGATCAGAGTCGCATGACACATCATACCCCATGTTTCCCAATGATAACCATTCATATTTGTGCGACTTAAAGTTGCAGCGACTTCATGCACTACTTTGGTCCATCTTTCATGCAACTTGAGGGCCATAAGACTTCAATGTTGACCCTCAAAAGTTGCATGAAAGTCGTACCTCAATGTTATACAGTGCAACAGTTGTGCAGCAGTTGTCCATTATCACCGGTCAAAGCCGTAGTCGTATCCTAGTCGCACCCATCCAAAGTTGCATCAAAGTTGCGCTCCAAAGTCACTTGACTTTGGAGTCGTACAAGTGTGGATGGAGCCTTAGTGTCATGCTACTGGCTTTTTCCAAGTGGCGCTGGTCAGGGGTCAAGTCCTGGGGAAAAAAGTGTGGGAACTCCCACCCAAGATCCACTCCCCCACCAAAAAAATAAAAATGATACGCTCATATGCACGAATGCTTCAAAAGTGGTATTTTTCATCCAATTTTCATATTGTGTGTATGAAGCTTAACTGTTGGTACATAAAGAAAAAAAAAACAATCCTCAATAAACATAAATACTGTAATTCTCTGAATAATCAGCATTCATTCAATTGTGCTTCCATGTAATGTGATCATCATGTTCTGATCTTTATTGGGGAATGTTATTTTGTATATAGAGTGTTTATGTGGTGAGTTTACACTTTTCATTGAACAGAGTTTGGATAACACAGGGTTAAACGGAAAGGTCATAAATGAACTGCACATTATCTGGACAGAATGCTTGGGGAGATAGTGATGTGTTCCTGCTTAGGAGATGTATGTTAGCTTGGGGGGGGCTGCAAACTCTGCAGGGCTCCAACACACACTCGCTGCTATTCCAACCCTTCACATATTTCCACATAAACTTCCCTCCTGGCATTAAACTTTGCCAGGTATTGTGCTCAGCTTACCACCCCAAACTGATGTTCCTCCCTCAGGTCACCTCTCTCCCTGCATGTCCTGTGAGCAGAATAGCTGTGCTCCTCCTCTGGGTTCTCTCATCATATGGCACTGAAGATAGAGGAGGGTGGGAGGCTTTGCGGGAGCACAGAGCAAGTATGCATGAGACTTCGGAGGTGAGGAGACAGAAAATCAGGAGGGGCCAGCAGGGAGGAGCGCATCACGAGAGGTCTGACTAAATACAATCTCTTAGCAGCAGGGACCTGATCTACCCATCAGCTAGCTGTGATTGACAGGTAGATCGAAGCGGAAGCTGTCAATGGGCCACCTACTGGCAATGCCTGAATGGTCAGGTGTGCGGCGCTTATTATTGCGAGCTGTGTCGGCGGCTGCTGGTGTAGCACCTGCCACACAGCTCGCATACTTCAAAGTCTTGCAGGACACGGCTGCGAACGGGAACTGAGTTCCTGTTGTGGAAAAAGTACAGGAACCGTTCCCATGCGTTCCCGCAGGACTTGAGCCCTGGCGCTGGTCTTGGAACTCTGCAGGCACCATCAAATGGGAGATCAGTCGGCCACAGCGCAAGGAACCGCTAGCAACCTCTGAAGGAACCCTAGGGTTCCCCAGAACTGGTTAAGAATGGCTGATCTAGACCCTGGAAGGAGGCTCTGTTAAACCTAGTGATGCCATGAAAAAACGTTATCCTTTCAATTGAGTATATGCCATATATCTTTTTTTTACTTTTATTTTGTACTAGTTTGGTATAAGATACAATAAGCCATTTTTTTGTTGATTTCTTCAGAACCTGTGCAGGAGAACCCTGAGCAAGCAGAGATCGCCCTCGAAGAAGAAGACACTTTGTGGAGCTTCAATATTGGAAGTGAATCACGGAAATTCTGTGACCTTTGTCGGGCTTGGTTTAACAACCCGATGATGGCCCAGCAACACTACGAAGGGAAAAAACACAAGAAGAACGCAGCCCGGGCTAGGCTGCTACAGCGGCTTGGGGAGACTTTGGACTCGGAGGCGCTCGAAGGTCAGTCTAGATTTAAATTGTTTTCTTCTTTCTTTTTTCCAATGGTGTCTTTTGGGTAATCTAGCAAATTAAAATGGTTAAAGAAAGCTGATGTAAATTTGAAAGTGATTATCTTGTGCTCTTTGTTTACAAAACTGCAATATAGTATGATTCTCTTGTGTTGCAAGCAAATAGAAATCTGTCAATGCTCCAAACTCCCTGAAATCCCTCTGTCCAGGCAGCTGGCTCAGGACAAATAACATCATATACACAAAAGATGTTGACAGGTTTCAGCCCGGGTGGGCTTTAATCATAACCACTTATGACTAAAGCCCACCCTGGCTGAAACGCGTCAACATCTCTTGTGCTTAGAATGTTTTTACTCCTGATGGACCTACAATAAAGACGTTTTTTTATGAGCATTACACACCGTGTTGTCAGCCTTTTCGTTTGATGTTGGTACGGCTGTGGACTGAGCATAGGTGTGCTATGCTTATTTATGTTATATTTTGAAGGGTAGTAGCATCACATCATTGTATGGATTCTAGCCGGCTCAGGATCCCTAGCTTGTGCCAAATGTCTCATCTAACGATACAAATGATCTGCACACTGTAGATGTCACAGACTTTATTCAGATACCAAGAACAAGCATGCTGCCATTCCTGTCTCTAGACTGCCAAACTCTGGCAAGCTCCACCCCTACAGGCCAAATCATAGATTTTATAAAAGTCCTATAATTGCAAAATCTCAACAAAACAAAAAGAATAGCTTGGACCCAAAGTGGTGAGGCATGTCAGAGGTGGGCGGTTTGGAGGTGGGAACGGTAGCATGCTTGTTCTTGGGGTCTGAGTAAAGCATGCTGTTATTCTTGGCTCCAGAGTGGAAAACTCTGACAAGCTCCACCCCTACAGGCCAAATCATAGATTTTATAAAAGTCCTATATTTGCAAAATCTCAACAAAACAAAAGCAATAGACTGGGCCCAAATGGGTGAGGCATGTCAGAGGTGGGCGGTCTGGAGGTGGGAGTGGCAGCATGCTTGTTCTTGGAGGTGGGAGTGGCAGCATGCTTGTTCTTGGAGGTGGGAGTGGCAGCATGCTTGTTCTTGGAGGTGGGAATGGCATCATGCTTGTTCTTGGAGGTGGGAATGGCATCATGCTTGTTCTTGGAGGTGGGAATGGCAGCATGCTTGTTCTTGGAGGTGGGAGTGGCAGCATGCTTGTTCTTGGAGGTGGGAATGGCATCATGCTTGTTCTTGGAGGTGGGAATGGCATCATGCTTGTTCTTGGAGGTTGGAACGGCATCATGCTTGTTCTTGGAGGTGGGAATGGCAGCATGCTTGTTCTTGGAGGTGGGAATGGCATCATGCTTGTTCTTGGAGGTGGGAATGGCAGCATGCTTGTTCTTGGGTGCTGTGAACAAGGCTTATCGCCAAAACTAGTCTGCTGCTGACTGTACTCACTGTGAAGGCTTTAAAATAAATATGCTTGATGTTATGGAGTTGCCGGCTGCTTTTATTCGATGACCGTTTGTCTATTGGTGTGTGGGAGAACACCTCAGCTTGGACAACCTGACTGCAAACTTCCAAAGTAAGACTTTGTTTCCCACTGCTCTGAGCCATACAATCTTTGATCAAATGCTTGTTTTTGTAGGTGGGAACGGCAGCATGCTTGTTCTTGGAGGTGGGAATGGCAGCATGCTTGTTCTTGGAGGTGGGGATGACAGCATGCTTGTTCTTGGAGGTGGGAATGGCAGCATGCTTGTTCTTGGAGGTGGGGATGGCATCATGCTTGTTCTTGGAGGCGGAAACGGCATCATGCTTGTTCTTGGAGGCGGGAACGGCATCATGCTTGTTCTTGGAGGCGGGAACGGCATCATGCTTGTTCTTGGAGGCGGGAACGGCATCATGCTTGTTCTAGGAGGCGGGAACGGCATCATGCTTGTTCTTGGAGGCGGGAACGGCATCATGCTTGTTCTTGGAGGCGGGAACGGCATCATCATTTTATAAAAGTCCTATAATTGCAAAATCTCAACAAAACAAAAACAATAGACTGGGCCCATAAGGGTAAGGCATGTCGGAGGTGGGCGCTCTGGAGGTGGGAACGGCAGCATGCTTGTTCTTGGAGGTGGGAACGGCAGCGTGCTTGTTCTCGGAGGTGGGAAGGGCAGCATGCTTGTTCTTGGAGGTGGGAATGGCAGCATGCTTGTTCTTGGAGGTGGGAAGGGCAGCATGCTTGTTTTTGGAGGTGTGAACGGCAGCATGCTTGTTCTTGGAGGTGGGAACGGCAGCGTGCTTGTTCTTGGAGGTGGGAACGGCAGCGTGCTTGTTCTTGGAGGTGGGAAGGGCAGCGTGCTTGTTCTTGGAGGTGGGAAGGGCAGCGTGCTTGTTCTCGGAGGTGGGAAGGGCAGCGTGCTTGTTCTTGGAGGTGGGAATGGCAGCATGCTTGTTCTTGGAGGTGGGAATGGCAGCATGCTTGTTCTTGGAGGTGGGAAGGGCAGCATGCTTGTTCTTGGAGGTGGGAATGGCAGCATGCTTGTTCTCGGAGGTGGGAAGGGCAGCATGCTTGTTCTCGGAGGTGGGAAGGGCAGCATGCTTGTTCTTGGAGGTGGGAATGGCAGCATGCTTGTTCTTGGAGGTGGGAAGGGCAGCATGCTTGTTTTTGGAGGTGTGAACGGCAGCATGCTTGTTCTTGGAGGTGGGAACGGCAGCGTGCTTGTTCTCGGAGGTGGGAAGGGCAGCATGCTTGTTCTCGGAGGTGGGAAGGGCAGCATGCTTGTTCTTGGAGGTGGGAATGGCAGCATGCTTGTTCTTGGAGGTGGGAAGGGCAGCATGCTTGTTTTTGGAGGTGTGAACGGCAGCATGCTTGTTCTTGGAGGTGGGAAGGGCAGCGTGCTTGTTCTTGGAGGTGGGAATGGCAGCATGCTTGTTCTCGGAGGTGGGAACGGCAGCATGCTTGTTCTCGGAGGTGGGAACGGCAGCATGCTTGTTCTCGGAGGTGGGAACGGCAGTGTGCTTGTTCTTGTTCCTGGAATCTGAATAAAGCAAAGCTTTTACTAGTTTGTAATATCTACAGTGTGGTAGTTCCTTTGCATTATTTTACTGATGCTTCTCCCATGTCTATGTGTATGAACTTCCAGAGTAAAAATGGGGGATTGATGGGGCATCACATTGGACAACACATTACCAAATATTAGAACATTGAAAGCATTGTAACATACAACATGGGACTTTTAAGGTGCCAATAAATGAGATCAGAGAATTAATTTAAAAAAATGTATTCCAACCTGTATCGTTAGTTAAAATACATCACTATTGGAACACCGAAGTGGTGATCGCCACCAATAGATCTTGTAAAGACTGCCATACCACAACGTACGGCTACTATATGAGTATGTCACATTACAATAACAGATTAGAAGTACTAAGTAGACAGCAATAATTAGTCAATATGGTCAGTTGTTATTCAACGCGTTTAGTACTACATAATATAGATATGCTGCACCCACGCAGAGCATCCCATGAGACGTCATTTGTAACAGACAAGGGGCAGTCAACTGCAGACCCAAAGAGGGCCATTGGTGCACCACAGAGAGGAAATAGAGCAGCATACCCACTCTACCCACTATAGATTTCAAAGAGGCAAAGTGTATGTAAATGAACGGACATGGAAAACGCTAAAAACGGAACCTAATCAGCCAGAAAAAATCATATATATATAGGGCTGACTGGAACCATCGGCTAAGGGTTTTGATGACCACACAGAATGCTGGCCCAAGAGACTACTCCAACATTAATATATCGTCCCCTAGGCCAAGAATGCCCATACCTGGGCTCAGGGCCGCTGATAGAAATCATGGGGCCCTGTACAGCCTACCTGACGGGGTCCCCTTCAGCTGCACCTATGGTCCTGCCCCTGGTCGCTCCTTCAGCCCCACCCCTGGCTCCACCCCTGGCCCCTCCCCAGACCCTGCCTTGAAACAAAATGCAGGTTTGTCTACAAGTGATAGGCATATTTCAGTCGGACGGACTCTGATCGGCCATGTCTGGAGGATTTTTTTTTTTTTTATACATTATTTATCTGTTCAGCTTGCCTGGGCCCCCCTGCTGGCTGGGCCCAGTACAACAGGGCCAGTTGTACTGGCCTATCAGCGGCCCTGCCTGGGCTGTAATGTGACAAAAATGTAAATTGAAGCAGCCAATGAGTTTTGAAGGTCCAGAAAAACCCCCTTCAGAATTAGAAAACTATCTCCAAGGACACTGAATGACCCTTCAGAATTGCAGCTTATAAATCATTCTCCATTTATGACTGTCTCTCTTCCACCATGAACAATGTAGACATGTTTAGAATGCAAGGGAAAAAAACTGTAGGATTTTATTTTGTCTTTATTTTTCCTGTTTTTTTTTTTTTTTACTACCAAATGAGACAACAGATAGACATGTTTTTAATTTTGCTACCTACATAATTCTTTTTTTGTTTTGGTGAGATTTGTGCAGTTGTGGGATTTTGATGAAATCTATAAAACCTTCCAGTGCGTTTCTTTTATTAATATGGATTTACTGTAGCTTCTTCCACTTTATAGTTAATATATTTGTTTGTCATAAAGTTGCGTTTGGTGCTTGAATACAAAATTGGCTGCTTGTGTATAATGCGTTTTATCTATAATAAATGTAAACACCACCATCCATTTTTTTTATGATTCATAGCCAGGATTTTAAAAGTTTGGGCAAATATCAAAGTGTTTAAAAATTTAAAGCCGCGTGGAGTGCTGGGGATCCCTTGACATATTGGCAGAATGGAGAAAATGCACGACAGCCGGACCCCGGGGTGCCGGTTTGTTGAAATGTTAAAGAAGCCAACGCAGGCCTTGTCTCTCTTGTTTTTATTGAGAGTTGTTTAATGAGGATAAAGTGCTCATCTTTGGTCAGGCATGATACTATATAAACAACATTTAAGTACACAATGTTTTTTTTTTTACTAAAGCTAGAGAGGGCAAAATTAGTCACAATTCTGCATAGAAACCAATCAGCTTCCAGGTTTTATTGCCAAAGCTTAATTGAACAAGCTGAGGTTAGAAGCTATCAGAAACCATGAAATCAGAAGTACAGTCAAATCACACTTATTTAATAATAAAAGTAAAAAGAACAAACGTAGTCAAAACATAGCCAAAGTTCAGTAACCGGAACAGATAGTCAGCCAAGCCAGAATTCAGGGATCAATGTAGTAGAACAGCAAGCAGGATCTGGAGCCAGAAGGGATGTCAGCAAAGCAAGTCTTGAACAGGATCGCAGGAGAACGTTTCTGTGATGTTGACCAAGGCTAAGGCAGAGCTCCTCTGGCTTAAGTAGGCAGGACTGACTAGCAGGACATCATCAACAGCTGAGTAACTGTGGAGAGATAGGAGCTGGCAATTAACTGACAGCTGATCGGCCAGCTCAGAGAAGGAAGGGCTGAGCCCTGACAGAAGCTGATTGGTTTCTATGCAGAAATGTGACTAATTTGGCCCTCTCTAGCTTTATTAAATAAACCCCAATGTGTAATACTTCGTTCTCAGTTGTTTCAGTATTAGAAGGTAATATATGCAGCGGTAAAAACGTCAACATATTACTGATGTATTGGGGCTGATTTACTCAAAGGTCAAATAGACTGTATACTTTGCAAGGGGCATCCCTCCCTCCAAATCCCCCCTCCCAGCAAAAATCACCTCTCCCCCTTCTAGCAATGATCACCCCCCTTTTAATCATATAGTTACATAGTAGGTGAGGTTGAAAAAAGACACAAGTCCATCCAGTCCAACCTATGTGTGTGTTTATATGGCAGTATTACATTGTATATCCCTGTATGTTGCAGTCATTCTGGTGCTTATCTAATAGTTTCTTGAATCTATCGATGCCCCCCGCTGAGACC
Organism: Lithobates sylvaticus; assembly: GCA_028564925.1. Taxonomy (NCBI): domain Eukaryota; kingdom Metazoa; phylum Chordata; class Amphibia; order Anura; family Ranidae; genus Lithobates; species Lithobates sylvaticus. Next base: position 11,057,108 of record CM053036.1, on the reverse strand, counting down.
ACCGCCTGTGGAAGGGAATTCCACATCCTTGCTGCTCTTACAATAAAGAACCCTCTACGTAGTTTAAGGTTAAACCTCTTTTCTTCTAATTTTAATGAGCGGCCACGAGTCTTGTTAAACTCCCTTCTGCAAAAAAGTTTTATCAGTATTGTGAGGTCACCAGTACGGTATTTGTATATTGAAATCATATCCCCTCTCAAGTGTCTCCAGAGAGAATAAGTTCAGTGCTCGCAACCTTTCCTCATAACTAATATCCTCCAGACCCTTTATTAGCTTTGTTGCCCTTCTTTGTACTCGCTCCATTTCCAGTACATCCTTCCTGAGGACTGGTGCCCAAAACTGGACAGCATACTCCAGGTGCGGCCGGACCAGAGTCTTGTAGAGCGGGAGAATTATCGTTTTATCTCTGGAGTTGATCCCCTTTTTTAATGCCAATATTCTGTTTGCTTTGTTAGCAGCAGCTTGGCATTGCACGCCATTGCTGAGCCTATCATCTACTAGGACCCCCAGGTCCTTTTCCATCCTAGATTCCCCCAGAGGATCTCCCCCCAGTGTATAGATTGCATTCAGATTTTTGCCACCCAAATGCATTATTTAAAATTTTTCTACATTGAACCTCATTTGCCATGTAGTTGCCCACCCCATTAATTTGTTTAGATCTTGCAAGGTTTCCACATCCTGCGGAGAAGTTATTGCCCTGCTTAGCTTAGTATCGTCCGCAAATACAGAGATTGAGCTGTTTCCCCCATCCCCATCCTCCAGGTCGTTTATGAACAAATTAAACAGGATTGGTCCCAGGACGGAACCCTCCCAACTTCTAGCACAAACACTACCCCAACCCCAAGAGTGCTCAGTATTCGAGCTTCATTCTTATCCAGTCCTGCATTACAAGCAGACATTTCCATTTCACCCGATTATTGACTTAGTAAAAAGAGTTGAAAGGTGTGTAGTTGAAAAGTGATTTTGGCAGTACTTTGATCATATTGATGGCAATTTTCAAAGTATAAAGTAAAACAGAGTAGTTTCAGCACACAAGTAGTAAAAATCAGCAGCATATACTGCAAGGTATGCATGGGGATAGCAGGAGGTAAAGAGACGGGGGGAAATGAGGATAAATGTTGGTAAAAGGGGGCACAAAAGGGATATTATGGGAGAGGACTGAGGGTAACCCCCCCCCCCACCCCCCCACGAAGCTTGGACTCACTCTGATTAAGTCAAATGAAAAAGGGTTAAAGGAACGTTAGGCTTGCTGAGTCCAAGGAGGGTAGGGCATACTGAAGCCAAGGCTCCCACGGATTTAGATATTTGGGCTGGGAATTAAGGATACTGGCCATCTTTTTCATGAATTAGCATTACAATCATGCGATCCTTAACTTCCTGAATGGAGACTGAGGGCTTCTTCCAGGCCTTGGCTATAGTTTGCTTGGCCGCCAGGAAGAGAAACATCGCTAACCGTTGTTGGTTGGCGTGAAGGCCTGGGATTGGACAGCGAAGCAAAGCATATCTAGCTTCCTTGTGGATAATCAAGTCAAATAGTGTATGGGGAAGGCCGAAGACTCTGGACCAGAAGGAAAGCAATTTAGGGCATGACCACCTCACATGTAAGACATCATCTCGTTGGCCGCAACCTCTGGAAACATCGGTCAGAATGGTTCGAACTTTGCTAAGGCTATCCTGGCTGGAACTCCGTACTATCTAATGCCGCGTACACACGTTCGGACACTGATCGGACATGGATTTTTTTTCCAACGGATGTTGGCTCAAACTTGTCTTGGATACACGCGGTCACACAAAGTTGGTCGGAAATTGCGAACGTCAAGAACGCAGTGACGTACGACACGTACGATGAGTAGAGAAAAATTAAGTTCAATAGCCGGTGCGGCTCTTCTGCTCGATTCCGAGCATGCGTGGAACTTTGTGCATGGGAATTGTGTACACACGTTCAGAATTTTCCGACAACGGATTTTGTTGTCGGAAAATTCGAGATCCAGATCTCAAATTTTTGTGTGGCGGAAATTCCGATGAAAAATGTCCGATGGAGCCTACACACGGTCGGAATTTCCGACAAAAATCTCCCATCGACCATTTTCCGTCTGGAAATCCGACCGTGTGCATTAGGAGAACTTTGTAGGCCGATTCCAGTGTGTTCGTGTTGATAGAACATTTGGCAACCCTAGACCAGATTTTGCTCCAATCTAATTTGATGGGGGCCCCCAGTGTCCAATTCTGTACGTATGAGAGGAACTCTGGGGGGGGGGGCTTGGTTATTGAGCATAGCATAGGAGGCTGTTTTAATGTAGAGGAATGTGGATAGTTTACACAGAAGTAGATTCCAGTGACGGAGATGTAAGTATTTGTAGTGTTCAGCCACCGGGGCCTATATTGTTGGCAGTTTTTGGCATAGATTTTTTTCTATATTGATTGGCAATCATTTTAACATGTTGTTTCTTTTTTTTTTTTGCAATTTTTTCATTTATTTCCCGCTAATAAAACACGCTAGGACTTTGAGACGGAGTGCGGGATTTGATATTTTAATGTAGCAAGCTGTCATGGGTGATATCCATAATCCCTAATAGTAAAAAAAAAAAGAGCGGGCATTAGTCATCCAAAATAAATATGTTAAATTTGAAGAGGCAGCATTATTTTACTGCATCCGAGAATCACAATACAGCTCCTCGGTGACAAATGACAGCAAGTAAATTCTTCCATTAGTCAGCTCCACTGCTTTTCCCATCTCCTATATTTTCTGATGGACTCTTTGCTGTGATTTCATGCCCAGTCACTGTGGCATGACATTGATTATATATGGCAACAGGATACTGTACATAATACTCAATCCAGCTGGGACATGTACACTGCCAATAGATTACCCAGATTTTGCAACATATTCAGCTTTTAAAATTTCTACCGAAATTAAAAAAAATAAATTGAATTTTCCAACGCGTCTTTGATCTGCTAGTATTTGTACAGTTCAGCTATGAGCGGATTTAATAAAGTGTCACATGGGATTTTTGACAAGGACATTCTAGGATGGGTACATGCATTCATCTTCATACGGATATGTCTAGGTTTAATATTTGCCCTCTACAAAAACCAACAACATTAAAAGCAGTTCCCAGTATGATATTTGGGGGAGTCTGAACCCCCCCTTTTTTTTTCTAAAAAGATGGATTCAAAAAAAGTATTTTTTTTTTCAGCATGCAACAAACAAAGCTGTCCATTAACCTCTGGTACAAAGCAAAACTTTGGCTTACCGCCAACAAAACCATGTCCCATCACAGGGTTTAAAGTCCCTGCCTGCTTTAGGGGTTTAGAGAAAAGGTCATCCCTAGGGAAGAGCTTGATGTTCGGGTCGAACGTATGTTCGACTCTAACATCGGGTGTTCGCCGAAGAGCGAACATTATGGGGCGTTCGCGGCAAATTCGAGTGCTACGGAACGCCCCATAATGCACTGTGAGATCGCAGTGCATTGCTGTATGATGATTGGCCAAAGCATGCACCTGACCTGCATGCTTTGGCCAATCCCGGGCCCTCTGCTAAGAGAGCCATAATTGGCCAATCATGGCTCGGGGGACTAGGTCCACGCCCCACACTATATAAGGCTGTCTACACGGCGGCCCTGTGTAGTGTTGTTAGTGTGGACGGAGAGGTAGCTTGATTTAGATTAAGCAGGCAGGTTATTCAGTTAGTGGCAGTGTATTTATATATATATATATATATATATATATATATATATATACACAGTCAGTCAGTCTAGTGTGTGTGTGTATATATATATATGTGTGTGTATATATATATATATATATATATATACATATACACACACACACACACACATACATACATACATACATACATACATACATACATACATACATACATACACACATACACACATATATATATATATATATCTGCATTTAACATAGACTATATATTCAGTCAGTGCAGGCAGCATATATATGATATATATTATCCAAAATAAATAAAAATATATATATATATATATATATATATATATATACTCTCTGCATCCAGTGTAGCCTATATCTACAGTGCATTCCGTTGTGTACTGTTTCTACTACACTTATGGTGGTGTACACAGTATAAAATACAGTGTGTACTGTTTCTACTACACTTATGGTGGGGTACACAGTATAAATACAGTGTGTACAGTTTCTACTACACTTCTGGTGGTGTACACAGTACACAATACAGTGCAGCCGTAGTACAGTTTCTACTACACTTCTGGTGGTGTACACAGTACACAATACAGTGCAGCCGTAGTACAGTTTCTACTACACTTATGGTGGTGTACACAGTATAAAATACAGTGTGTACAGTTTCTACTACACTTCTGGTGGTGTACACAGTACACAAAACAGTGCAGCCGTAGTACAGTTTCTACTACTTTTCTGGTGGTGTACACAATATCTAATACCGTGTGTACAGTTTCTACTACACTTCTGGTGGTATACACAGGACACAATACACTGCAGTCGTAGTACAGTTGTTAATACAGTGCAGGCGGTGTACATAGTATCTAATGCGATTTGCACAGGAGAGCCGACCTGCCGCACTAGAATGGCGGCAGCTGGTCGGCTAGTGGTTAAAGTCCCGGGACCAGAATTTTTGCTTGCATGTATAAATTAGGGATGGAGGTATGTTATGGTGGTGCCGTCAGATCCCGCTCTTCTTATGTCTAAAACAGTATATTGCCTTCAATTACTTTCATATAATGAAATCCATCCATGATATGAATTATTTAAAACAGCTTCACATGGAAAGTATGCTTTGCATAAAATATAATCTGTCCATCCTCCATTGGGACCGTTCCAAATTTGTTGGTCGGACCCCGTGTGCTCCACATCAGCACTTCTACCCTGTAGAAAAATAATGGAAAATGCTTTGAAACAATAAAAAAAAAAAAATGAAACCTTTTTATGGGCTGTATTCATTATTCAAAGGGTTACGTTGTTCCAGCAAAGCACAAGTGAAAAATAAATTAATTGCATGTGAATTCGGTGTGACATTTCCACATAATGTGCTAAATCACCTCCGCGTAGCGCAAAGCCTCTCAAGGTTTTTCAGAACAATTTCTGCTGACGGGAGTTCTTGTGTCTCTCAGCCCCATAACTCTTTGAAAAATAAAAATAATAATAATAATAGAGATAGTTTAGGATGCAAATGTGATCCCTCGAATAAAGATTATCCGGCCGGTTAGCGCCGAGGACTTGGTCTTGGTTTACGTTGATCGATGGCCCCTTGTTTGTTGCACAGTCATTCGGATCCTTGTTTGTACTTGGCCAATGTCAGAGGAAGACTTTACCGAGCTGCATTAGCGAGCAGGACGAGGTCAGAGAGCAGAGTCCTATAAACTAAGGCCGTGATGTCCGCTCTCTTGGTGTTGTCAAAGTAACGTGTCGGCTTTAATGAGGAAGTGACCTTGAAATCTCCTCGGTTGCTGTTTTCAGTGGTTGAAGTATCATCTCACGCTGTGGTTTCCAGACCGTTACAAGGGCCCAGACTGTTTTTAGACACACACACAACAAACGCCTTTAACTATTTGTACACAAATGCAAAGAAAAGAGGACGAGCCTTGGCCAGAGTTTTAGGTGGATACTTCTTAGGTATTCCGTTCACGTCTCACTCTCGGAGATCAAAACCGAAGTCCTCCTCTCCGGTGTCTTTGATGTTGCATGGCAGAACACAGAGAACTAATTGAGTTAGTAAATAATATTTATTGCCTCTCCAGCAGATGTATGTTTGCACTGGCTGTTAAAGGAAGTGACGGCTGGTGCTCAAAATTTTTTGGGGGGGGTGAAAATTAACTGAAAAATACTGAAACAAAAACATCGATTGCAGCCACTGTGCCCATCATATGCAGCCACTGTGCCCATAATTTGCAGCCAACTGTGCCCATCACATGCAGCCAACTGTGCCTGTCATATGTAGCCAGCTGTGCTCGTCATATGCAGCCAACTGTGTCCATCATATGCAGCCACTGTGCCCATCATATGCAGCCACTGTGCCCATCATATGCAGCCACTGTGCCTAGCAAAAGCAGACACCTGTGCCTAGCAAAAGCAGACACCTGTGCCCATCATGTGCAGCCACTGTGCCCATCATGTGCAGCCACTGTGCCCATCATGTGCAACCTCTGTGTCTAGCAAAAGCAGCCACCTGTGCCCGTCACATGCAGCCAACTGTGCCCGTCACATGCAGCCAACTGTGCCCGTCACATGCAGCCAACTGTGCCCGTCACATGCAGCCAACTGTGCTTGTCATATGCAACCTCTGTGTCTAGCAAAAGCAGCCACCTGTGCCCGTCATATACAATCAACTGTGCCCATCATATGCAGCCACTGTGCCCATCACATGCAGCCAACTGTGCCCGTCACATGCAGCCAACTGTGCTTGTCACATGCAGCCAACTGTGCTTGTCATATGCAGCCAACTGTGCTTGTCATATGCAGCCAACTGTGCTTGTCATATGCAGCCAGCTGTGCCCATCATATGCAGCCACTGTGCCCATCATATGCAGCCACTGTGCCCATCATATGCAGCCACTGTGCCCATCATATGCAGCCACTGTGCCCATCATATGCAGCCACTGTGCTTATCAAATGCGGACTCTGTGCCTAGCAAAAGCAGCCACCTGGGCCCATCATGTGCAGCCACTGTGCCCATCATGTGCAGCCACTGTGCCCATCATGTGCAGCCACTGTGCCCATCATGTGCAGCCACTGTGCCCATCATGTGCAGCCACTGTGCCCAACATGTGCAGCCACTGTGCCCATCATATGCAGACTCTGTGTCTAGCAAAAGCAGCCACCTGTGCCCGTCATATACAATCAACTGGGCCCATCATATGCAGCCACTGTGCCCCGCAAATGCAGCCAACTGTGCTCCATCAATTTCAGCCTTTGTGCCCATAATATGTAGCCACTGCCTCCCCCGCGCGCTGTCTACCGACACTTACCCCATCGTGGTGGTGGGTCAGCCAGTGGGACAGGTGGCAAGCTGGGGGACGGGTAGCGTGGCGATGGCTCCGTGGCCTCCATGCGTCCTCCGTGCGTGTCTTCTTCCTGCTTTGCTAGGCGGCCAATGAGATTGCCTCTCCCTTCAGCCAATCAGGTGACTGGTATTACATCTGGGCCTCCTGATTGGCTGAGAGGCAGTTGTGTGTCAGCAAAGCAAATATTAATTTGCTTTTCTAACACACCTGGGTGCACTGCGAGCGCAATGATTTGCGCTCGCATTGCACCTTTTTTGACGCCTGTTAGAGCCTATGGCTTTAATCAGGTGCTTCAAAAAGATCCCCCCGTCGCTTTAATTCAGGCACCCGGCACCCGAAAAGGGGCCGGACACCTGAATAAGGGCTGACTACAGCGGCCATGCAATGCATGAATCTATCCATACTACACAGAGGGGGGTGGCTGGAAAGAGGGGGCACTGCCCAAGTGCCCCTAATGGACGCACCACCACTGGTTAAAGGAAAGAATCTACTATATCAAGAAGGAAATGTTCGAGTGTCACTTATGTAATCCTAGAGAAGAATGTTAAGGAGTTAAAGCAGATCTACAAGCTCCTTCAGAATAAATTAAAAGTCAGCAGCTACAAATACTGTAGCTGCTAGATTTTAATATTAGGACACTTACCTGTCCAGGAATCTGGCGGTGTCCTCACCTGAGCCAATTCTTCAGTCGGCTATCAGGTGCTGCCGCCGCCGCCATCCCCTTTGATGGGATACTGGCAGTGGAAGCCTTGCTGGTTTCCTGCTGCGCATTCACAACCAGCACTACGCTCTGTGAATGAGCCAGCTGTGGGAGAAGGAGGAAGGGGGCCAAACTGTGGGAGCGGGTACCTGTCAAAACCAGGCACCCGCTCTACCTCACAAAAGGTGCCAAATGTGGCACCTTTTGGGTGAAGCTCCGCTTTAAAGCTGGCCTTCGCCCCTTTTTCTTTAAAGTGATACTAAACAGAGAAGTGTTAATTGCCGTAATTCATTCATATAACTCAATAAATAGTCCTTTGGCATCTGCAGGGAAAGATCCTCGTGGGAGGGGCTTCTATTCTCACAAATCACATGATTAAAAAAACTGTTTCAGAAGAGCAATTCAAATTAGATTCTAAATATCAAATAATTGTTTTACAACTCCTAACAAATCTTTATTTAAAATCAAATGTATTTTTATGTACATTGATATGATGTAGGCGAAGTCAGAGCTGACTGACGCTAGTTTTTTATTTTGTTCAGACTGTATCTTCATTTAAGGCTCTTTTTTTATACTTTATAGGTATTAGCAATTACATTTGATATATTTAACCACTTCAGCCCCGGACCAATTGGCAGCCAAAGGACCAGGCCCCTTTTTGCGATTCGGCACTGCGTTGCTTTAACTGACAATTGCGCGGTCGTGCGACGTGGCTCCCAAACAAAATAATAAATAGAGCTTTCTTTTGGTGGTATTTGATCGCCCCTGCGGTTTTTACTTTTTGCGCTATAAACAAAAATAGAGCGACAATTTTGAAAAAAATACAATATGTTTTTCTTTTTGCTATAATAAATATATAAAAAAAAACATTTTTATTCCTCAGTTTAGGCCGATACGTGTTCTTCTACATATTTTTGGTAAAAAAAAATCGCAATTATTATTATTGATTGGTTTGCGCAAAAGTTATAGCGTTTACAAAATAGGGGATAGTTTTATAGCATTTTTATTTTTTTTTTTTTTTACTAGTAATGGCGGCGATCATCGATTTTTATTGTGACTGCGACATTATGGCGGACACATCGGTTATTTTTGGGACCATTGTCATTTATACAGCAATCAGTGCTATTTAAATGCATTGATTCCTGTATAAATGACACTGGCAGTGAAAGAGTTAACCACCAGGGGGTGGGGAGGGGTTATGTTCTGTGACGTGTGTTTTTTTTTTTTTACATTAGGGGGCGTGGCTGACGTCTGACGTCACTGATTGGCTTTCCCGATGACAGCGAACAGCCGATCAGTGACAGGCAGTGTAGGAAGCGCGGGGAGAGGTTTGTTTACACAGACCTCTCCCCGTTCTTCATCTCTGTGACCCGATCGCGGGACACCAGTGGCGATCGGGTCCGCTGGTCCCGCGGCCGGGGTCACGGAGCTCCCGACCGGGTCGCGAGCGCGCCCCCGCGGCTAGGCAATTAAAGGGGACGTACCTGTGCGTGATTTTGCCTAGCCGTGCCATTCTGCCGACGTATATGTGCAGGAGGCGGTCGGGAAGCGGTTAAAAATGATTGAACCCTTTAATCAATAGATTTTTATTGAAGAAATGATTGAACCCTTTAAATGCATCAAGAGGGTAAATAAGGTTCAGGAGGACATTTTTTTTTTTTAATATGAACCCAAAATCAAGAACACGGCGACATGACCTCCAACTAACTGGAAGAAAGTTCAAAACTAATCTTAGAAAGTATTATTTTACTAAAAGGGGTAGTTGATGCTTGGAATAAACTTTCACACGATCGGATTGTTAGCCAACAAAACCGTGGACTTTTGTCCGAAGGGCGTTGGCCCAAACTTGTCTTGCATACACACGGCCACACAAGTGTTGGCCAACAATCACGAACATAGTGACGTACTACGTTGTTTTTCAGCTCTTTAGCTCCCCCCTTTGGGCTCCTTCTGCTAATTTCGTGTTTAGTAGAAGTTGGGTGAGTGTTGATTCGCGCTTTTCATTTAACTATGTAACCTTCCCGCGCATCTGTGCGCGTTCCCTAATACGCTCCTGTCCATGGCACAGTGCCCGCTAGGGATCTGCAGATGTACGCCGCGATTTTTCCCCGGAGAAGCGTACACTCTGCCGGCGCCGCTCTTTAAGACGTTTTAAAGTCACATTTCTGTAGAAATAAATGTGTCATCCATAATACATATCGCTCCCTAAAGAGACTTCCTTGTATTTCGGCCACTAATGATGTTGGTCACTTACTTGGCCGGCCGTATTCAATGTTCTGCTCGGCATCTGCTGTCAGTACATCAAATCACATCCCTCCCCTCAGTTCCTGGCAGGATTTCACAGTTACACCGAAAACAGATCAATAATTCAGTTAATCACTTTTGCGGACAGATACCTGGCTAAAGATTCACCCAGAAATATGTAATATAATGCTAGATATAAACTTTCCTTGTTCAATCGATTTTGAGGCTGGGTTCACAGCTACCGCGTTTCCCCCCGAAAGTAAGACCGGGTCTTATGTTAATTTTGGCTACAAAAATCACACTAGGGCTTATTTTCAGGGGATGTCTTATTTATTTACGGTATGTACCAAAAAGTTCCTCCCCCTGTCAGCTCAGGAGTCAGGAGTCAGTATTGTGAAATTCTGTAATTCCAAAAATAAACCTTGGTTAACCGCTTGCCGACCAGCCGCCGTCATTTATACTGCGGCAGGTCGGCGCGATCTTGTGAACCGTCGTAGCTATACGTCTGCTCGCGGAATCGGGATAACAGGCGCGCGGGTGCCGCCGGACTCCTGCGCCCGCTGCACTGCGGGGGTGCCGGTGCTCGTGGCCGATGGTCGCGATTGCGGGCACAAGAGACAGAACAGGGATGTGTGTGTGTGTGTGTGTGTGTGTGTAAACACACACATCCCTGTTCTGTGAGGAATGATAGATCGTGTGTTTCTAATAGCTAGGAACCACGATCTGTCATCTCCTCTAGGTCAGTCCCCTCCCCCTACAGTCAGAAACACACACTAGGGAACACAGTTAACCCCTTGATCGCCCCCTAGTGTTAACCCCTTCCCTGCCAGTGACATTTTTACAGTAATCAGTGCGTTTTTATAGCACTGATCGCTGTATAAATGCCAATAGTCCCAAAAATGTGTTAATTGTCCGATGTGTCCGCCATAATGTCGCAATCCCCAATAAAAATCGCAGATCGCCTCCATTACTAGTAAAAAAAAAAAAAAAAAAATAATAATAAAAATGCTATAAATCTATCCCCTATTTTGTAGACGCTATAACTTTTGCGCAAACCAATCAGTATACGCTTATTGCGATTTTTTATTTTTTATTTTTATTTTTTACCAAAAATATGTAGAAGAATACATATCGGCCTAAACTGAGGTAAAAATCACTTTAAAGAAAAAAATGAAGATATTTATTATAGCAAAAAGTACAAAAAAATGAAGATATTTATTATAGCAAAAAGTGTTTTCTTCAAAATTGTCGCTTTTTTTGTTTGTTTATAGCGCAAAAAATAAAAACCGCAGAGGCGAACAAGTACCACCAAAAGAAAGCTCTATTTGTGGGGAAAAAAGGACACCAATTTTGTTTGGGTGCCACGTCGCACGACCGCGCAATTGTCAATTAAAGCGACACAGTGCCGAAACGCTAAAAAGGGCCCGGTCATTCAGCAGCCAAATCTTCCGGGGCTGAAGTGGTTAAAGTCCTTGAAAGATCACGTAATCCAGTCTGTAAAAAGATTATAAAATGTGCAGCGTGTCTCCTTATGCAACTTTATTGTGGAAAAATACCTTATTTACAGCACCGCTGGGCGCTCACGTGACCCGCCAGAGCTCTTCTTCCCCCGAATACTGCAGGGGGAGGGGCCACGATCCCCGCTGACGTCAGCCCCGCTCCAAGCACTGGTCCATGGAGCTCCTCGTCACTTCCTCCCTCGCCTGTGCTCCTGGGAAATGATGTGTCATCATTTCCCAGGAGTCTGTGGGCAGGACTGTGATGAAAAAATCGGTACGGCTGCCGGTGAATCGCGCATGTGCGAGATCGAGAGGTCTCCAACGCTTATCCCGCAAGAGTTATCGATTTGGGCTTCACATGCCCACAATCACGATGGAAGCGGCCACAACAGGAGGGACAAACTTGTGAGTATTACATTTATATTTTAGCAACATCCACTATTAACCTTGTATAATCATTTTTTTTATTTAATAATGCATTATTAAATAAATCGGATCAATAAAAAAATAAAAATGTGGCCGGAACTCCGCTTTAAAAAAAAAAAAAAACTGAAGCTTTACAACCCCTTTAACTGTGTGCCTAGCCAGTGTTTTTGTGTGTTATGTGTGCTTTTTTTACTAAGGGATCTGGTGGATTTTTTTTTAGGAGTGTGTCTATGGGAATGTTTGACCATTCTTCCAGAAACGCATTTGTGAGTCTCCACTTTAATTCATCCCAAAGATGTTCTATCGGGTTGAGGTCAGAACAGTCAAGTTCCTCCACCCCAAACTTGCTCATCCATGTCTTTATGGACCTTGCTTTGTACACTGGTGGGCAGTCATGTTGGAACAGGAAGGGGCCGTCCCCAAACTGTTCCCACAAAGTTGGGAGCCTGAAATTGTCCAAAATGTCTTGGTATGCTGACACCTTAAGAGTTCCCTTCACTGGAACTAAGGGGCCAAGCCCAACGCCTGAAAAACAACCCCCACACCATAATCCCCCCTCCACCAAATGGTTTGGACCAGTACACAAATGGATGAGCGACTTTGGGGTGGAGGAAGTTCTGACCTCAACACCTTTGGGATGAATTAGAGCGAAGACTGCGAGCCAGGCCTTCTCATTCAACATCAGCGCTTAACCTCTTCTGGAAGAATGATCACATTCCCATAGACACACTCCTAAACCTTGTGGACGGCCTTCCCAGAGGAGTTGAAGCTGTTATAGCTGCAAAGGGCGGGCCAACTCAATATTGAACCCTACGGAATAATGGTCCGTACACACGATCTAAAAATTGGATGAAAAATACCAGTTTCAACGCGATCGTACAGTAATCGGATCGTTGGTACAGAGCATTCGAGAGCCGATCACGACAGTTCATCCAATATTATTAGATCGATATTATTAGAACATGAAAATTTTCCTCGTAGGATACCAGATCGTGCGATTTTCGTTTAGTCGGTACATCTGTTGTCTAGGTTAACACAGGTTAAGGTTAGCACATTACCTCACTTCCAATTTCTTCGGGAATTTTCGGGACTTTACTAACCTATTCAATTTCCACTTGCAACTAGTAAGCAGAAAAAGTCGAACGATATGTCGTCCATTTTTCGGATCGTGTGTACGGGGCATAAGACTGGGATGCCATTAAAGTTCATGTGCGTGTAAAGGCAGGTGTCCCAATACTTTTGGTAATATAGTGTCGCTTGGTTGTATAGGCTTTTGATGCACTTTATGTTGAAGTGCTGCGCGCTTTTTAAGTTATTTTGATTATTCTGTTGGTTGGACACCTTTTTTTTTTTTTTTTTGTACGGGACGGTTTTATCTCTGATCACTTGTATTTTTCTTTGAAGCTGTAAAATATAAATGACTTATGCCCCGTACACACGGTCGGAAATTCCGACCACAAAATCCGTCTGATTTTTTCCGACGGATTTTGTCTGACACTGGTGTTGCATACACACGGTCGAACAAAAGTTGTCGGAAAATCTGATCATTCTGAACGTGGTGACGTTCGTTGCGTACGACGGGACTACGTAGAGGCTAGTAGCCAATAGCTTTGGTCTTGTAATGTGATCTGAGCATGCGTGGCACTTTGTCCGTCGGAATTCGCTACACGCGATCGGAAAAAGTCCGATAGGACTTTGTTGTCGGAAAATTTGAGAGCAGGATCTCAAACTTTTTCCATCGGAAATTCCGACGGAAAAAGTCTGATGGAGCCCACACACGGTCGGAATTTCCGACAACATGGTCCGATAGGACATTTTCCGTCGGAAAATCCGACCGTGTGTACGGGGCATTAAAGTGGATGTAAACCCAAAATGTTCTATTAATTTTTTTTGATGTCATAATGTAGAGAATAAGATTTCCTTTCATTTGAGCCCAGTCTTGCCACACAGATTTACTCGAGGCCTGAGCAATCCTCTTTTATTGTTCAGTTAGAGAAATCTTGACAAAGTCTTGAAAGCTTTGTCAAAAACGCCCCCTTGCTGTGAGTGACAGGTGATTTACATATATCATGCACTAGCCTGAGACAGGCACATCCTGTGTAAAAAGTTCACAATTCAGATCCCCCTCCCCTCCCCTCCAGCTCTCCTAGGATTGGCTGCTTTTACTGGATGTTTCTCATCATGGGATGCAGTGAACAGTCAGCAGACTATAGACAGACAAGTGATTTAGGGGACATGTATGTAGTCAGAGTTGGGCAGAGTAGAACATCCAGTGATCTGATGATAACCTGTCTCAGGCTAGTGCATGAGATATGTAATAGACATGTGCAATTCGTTTAGTTACGATTCGTTTTCCGTTCAAATTCCTTATATTCGTTCATTCGTTATCGTACGAATGAACCAATGATTTAGTAAAAATTTTAACGAATTATCGAATCGAACAAATATGAAAAACAACGAAAATACGAAATAATTAAATTAGAAACAACGAAACTACGAAAGAATGAAAATCCGAAAAACGAAAACAGGAACAACGAAAATCAAAATGAACGAAAAAAATTCGTACATTCGTAACTTTTTTTTTTTTTGTTGATTCGTAATTTTCCGTGTCTCTTACAATGGCGCTGCTTAACGTGCTTCGAATGGATTGAACGAAAAAATTCGTACATTCGTAACTTTTTTTTTTTTTTGGGCGATTCGTAATTTTCCGTGTCTCTTACAATGGCGCTGCTTAACGTGCTTCGAATGGATTGAACAAAAAAATTCGTACATTCGTAATTTTTTTTTTTTTTTTTGGGCGATTCGTAATTTTCCGTGTCTCTTACAATGGCGCTGCTTAACGTGCTTCGAATGGATTGAACGAAAAAATTCGTACATTCGTAACTTTTTTTTTTTTTTTGATTCGTAATTTTCCATGTCTCTTACAATGTAATAATAGCATACACATTACATGAAATTTTGAATTATGCTCCGATTACGAATCTACGAAAACAATGTTACGAAAGTACGAATAAATCAATCTTACGAAAGTAGGAAGGTAACTAAATCTACGAAAATACGAATGCGTCCGAATACAAAATATAACAAAAATATGAATTTCGAATAAACGAAATAAACGGAAAAACGAATCAACGGAAAAATAACTCTACGAAAATACGAACGAGTCCGAATACGAACACCGACGACTTACGAAATTACGAATCGTTACGAATCAACGGAAACGAACAGAAACGAAACTAAACAAATTTTTCTATTGTGCACATGTCTAATATGTAAATCACCTGTCACTCACAGCAAGGGGGCGTTTTTGACAAAGTTTTCAAGACTTTGTCAAGATTTCTCTAACTGAACAATAAAAGAGGATTGCTCAGGCCTCGAGTAAATCTGTGTGGCAAGACTGGGCTCAAATGAAAGGAAATCTTATTCTCTACATTATGACATAAAAAAAAAAAATTGGGGTTTACATCCACTTTAATGGGTTCATTTGGAAGAGCTAAAAACTTTTTCAAACTTGGATGAGCCAAGCCTTGGATCTAGAATGTAACTGGCATATTACTGCAAAAGATCAAAACAGTAAAAAATTTAATAAATAAAAAAATGTAATTAGTTGACATAAAACAGGTAAAGCGAAGGGAAAAAAGTTCAGCCTCAATCAAGAACTAAAGGGGAGAAAAAATAAGATCAATAGAAAATTCCATCTTGGCTCCTGAAGATCAGCATGGCCTCCAACGTTACGTCCAGGTGCTTTTACTTTGTATCAATTTCATTCTCTTTGATCCGTCAGATGTGATCTTTAGATTTTAGATCTTTAGATTGGCTTGCTGTGTAAACATTGCCGAGGAAGTGCTGAGCCGGCTTAGCGGTGAACTCTTGGCTGTGCTGTACAGCAGTATTTTATAACATTCTATGATATGCAACCCCTACATCATCAGATTTTAGCATGTCCTCCCCTCTGGTGGTGGGAGTGTCATTGTCTGGGGGCTGCATGAGTGCTGCCGGCACTGGGGAGCTACAGATCATTGAGGGAACCATGAATGCCAACATGTACTGTGACATACTGAAGCAGAGAATGACCCCCTCCCTTCAGAGACTGGGCCGCAGGGCAGTATTCCAACATGATAACCACCCCAAACACACCTCCAAGATGACCACTGCCTTGCTAAAGAAGCTGAGGGTAAAGGTGATGGACTGGCCAAGCATGTCTCCAGACCTAAACCCTATTGATCATCTGTGGGACATCCTCAAACGGAAGGTGGAGGAGCGCAAGATCTCCAACATCCACCAGCTCCGTGATGTCATCATGGAGGAGGGGAAGAGGACTCCAGTGGCAACCTGTGAAGCTCTGGTGACCTCCATGCCCAAGAGGGTTAAGGCAGTGCTGGAAAATAATGGAGGCCACACAAAATATTGACACGTTGGGCCCAATTTGGACATTTTCACTTAGGGGGTGTACTGACTTTTGTTGCCAGTAGTTTAGACATTAATGGCTGTGTGTTGAGTTATTTTGAGGGGACAGCAAATTTACACTGTTATACAAGCTGTACACTCACTACTTTACATTGTAGACAAGTGTCATTTCTTCAGTGTTGTCACATGACCCCAGGTGCCTCCTTTTGGACCCCCGTGGGACTCGAGCGGTGAGTGATATTTATCTTAGTCTACTCCCATTGCTACCACCACTCTCTACTATTGTTATTGGTATCACTCTATAAAAACAACGTTTTACAGCCCTAAGATTGTATTTTCTCTTGTCTCAGATGCCCTAAACTCTCCTGAAGAAGCGATTTTTCGCGAAACTAGTTGAGAAACACTGTTGGCATCTACTCTCTTTTTCCTCCCCCACAAGGGATCTTGGAATTATGTAAACCACAATTTTTTTGTCTTAATTTATGTAATATCGTTTTTCGTAGCCCTACGTTTGGGCTATTTATATGTATATGTCTATTTTGTATATATATATATATATATATATATATATATATATATATATATATATATATATATATATATATATATTTTTTTAGCAGAGACCCTACAGAAAAAAATGGTGACAGTTGAAATATTTTATGTCACACGGTATTTGTGCAGCCTTCTTTCAAACACAATTTTTGGGGAAAAAAGACACTTTCATGAATTAAAAAAAAAACGAAACAGTAAAGTTAGCCGAGTTTTTTTGTATAATGTGAAAGATGATATTACACCGAGTAACTAGATACCTAACATGTTGCGCTTTGAAATTGCGCACGCTTGTGGAATGGCGACGAACAACGGTACTTAAAAATCTCCTTAGGCGAAGCTTTAAAAAAAATGTACCGGTTACCAGGTTAGAGTTGCAGAGAAGGTCTTTTGCTAGAATTATTACTCTAACGATCGTGTCGATACCTCACATGTGTGATTTGAACATCATTTACATTTGCGGGGCTCGACTTATGCATGCGTTTTCTTTGCACAGGACAGCCCGCTTTAAAAATTATATATTTTTTTCTTTTTTTTTTTTACATTGTTCCTTTAAAAAAAGGGGTCACAAGGGATGTAATAGGTGGTGACAGGTACTCTTTATGGGGGGATCGGACCTCAAATCCCTCCTTTGCACTTAAAAGTATTCAGGTCGCCAAAAGCGGCGATTCAGAATACTGTAATTTTTTTCAAAATCTGCGCCATTGGCCGTCGAGTAAACCGTAAGTGACGTTGTGACGTCGCTTCCCTGTTTTTACATAGGAGACTCGATCAAAGCCATTTCCGGATTCGTTCCAGTCTCAGCCTAGCCGGTGGAAGCGCCAGATCATGGATCAGGTCTTCCGGTTGGGATGTGATGCCCGGGAAGAGTGGCGGAAGGGGGCGGGGGGGACGTCCCATTACACTGACCTACCTGACCATTACACTGACCTACCTGACCATTACACTGACCTACCTGACCATTACACTGACCTACCTGACCATTACACTGACCTACCTGACCATTACACTGACCTACCTGACCATTACACTGACCTACCTGACCATTACACTGACCTACCTGACCATTACACTGACCTACCTGACCCACACTGACCTACCTGACCCACACTGACCTACCTGACACACACTGATTATTACACTGACACACACTGACCACTACACTGATCTGCCTGACCCACACTGACCTACCTGACCATTACACTGACCTACCTGACCCATACTGACCTACCTGACCCACACTGACCTACCTGACCCACACTGACCTACCTGACCCACACTGACCTACCTGACCCACACTGACCTACCTGACCCACACTGACCTACCTGACACACTGACCTACCTGACACACTGACCTACCTGACACACACTGACCACTACACTGATCTGCCTGACCACTACACTGATCTGCCTGACCCACACTGACCTACCTGTCCATTACACTAGACAGCAGGCATAGACAGGAGAGGAGAGCCGCCCGCCCAAGCACTGAGCGGTGATCTCATAGTGTTCAGCGCGGCCACATTGTAATTCTGAAGCCTGCAGCGCCTATATTGGATGTCACATGTCCCGCGGTCCCGGCATTGGACCAGTGGGACGTCCATCATAGGCGTTGCAGGCTCCAGAAGGCGGGACCTGCTATGTCACTCGGCCGCACTCCAAATCAGATCGGTCCCCGCTCGGGCTTGGGGCTAATAATAGATATGCCTGAGACACAGGGCTTTTTAGGGGCCCACTCGGGGCTCCAGCCCCCCTTAGCCCCCCCCCCCCCACCCTCTCCCGACGCCACTGGATGGAGCCAAATACAGGGCAATCTTAGAAGAAAACCTGTTAGAGTCTGCAAAAGACTTGAGACTGGGGGCGGAGGTTCACCTTTCAGCAGGACAACGACCCGAAACATACAGCCAGAGATACAATGGAATGGTTTAGATCAAAGCATATTCATGTGTTAGAATGGCCCAGTCACAGTCCAGACCTAAATCACATTGAGAATCTGTGGCAAGACTTGAAAATTGCTGTTCACAGACGCTCTCCATCCAATCTGACAGAGCGTGAGATATTTTGCAGAGAAGAAGAATGGGCAGAAATGTCCCCCTCTAGATGTGCAAAGCTGGTAGAGACACCCCCAAAAAGACTCGCAGCTGTAATTGCAGCGAAAGGGGATTCTTGATTTAGGGGAGCTGAATATAAATTAGACATGTGCCATTAGTTTCGTATGAAACGAAAATTCGTACGAATTTCCGGAAATTCATACATTCGTACGAATCCGAAATACAAATTTTTATGCATACGAATTCTGTACGAAATACGAAATTTAGTTTACGAATTTCGGATCCAAATTCATAACGAAAATTCGCAATTGTTACGAAAAGTTAACGAACCTAAAAGTTAAAAACCCAGGAAGTCAGCACAGGGATGGTGGGAAGCCTATGGGAATTTCTATGCTTACAAATTTCATACGAAATTTCGTTAACCAATTTCGGATCCAAATGAACAGAAACATGACTGGCGTTTTGCTCACCAATCAGAGGAACTCAGCACAGGGATGGTCAGAACCCCTCATAATGGGCACAGCGGGTGTACAGACCTGGGAACTCAGCACAGGGATGGTGGGAACCCCTCATAATGGGCACATCGTGTGTACACTCAGACCCGGGAACTCGGCACAGGGATGGTGGGGACCCTTCATAATGGGCACAGCGGGTGTACACTCAGACCTGGGAACTCAGCACAGAGATGGTGGGAACCTCTCATAATGGGCACAGCTGGTGTACAGACCCGGGAACTCAGCACAGGGATGGTGGGGACCATTCATAATGGGCACAGCGGGTGTAAAGACCCGGGAACTCAGCACAGGGATGGTGGGGACCATTCATAATGGGCCCAGCGGGTGTACAGACCTGGGAACTCAGCACAGGGATGGTGGGGACCCCTCATAATGGGCACAGCGGGTGTACAGACCCGGGAACTCAGCACAGGGATGGTGGGAGCCCCTCATAATGATAAATTCATCATAACGAACTTTTGTTATTTTAACTAACAGCTTACGTTAGTATACGAACGTAAGAAATGGGAAAGTATTTCGTATGAATCCGAATTGAATTTCGTACACGAATTACGAAAATGCTAATTTTTTTCGTACGAAACGGAACGAAACAAAATAAATGTTTTGACGGAGCCCATGTCTAATACAAATGCACGCCACACTTTTCACATATTGATTTGTAAAAAATGTTAAAAAAACATTTGTCAGTTTCCTTCCACTTCACAATTATGAGCCACTTTGTGTCGGTCGATCACATAAAATCCCAATAAAATACATTTACGATTTTGGTTGTAATATCTCAAAATGTGGAAAATTTAAGGGGTATGAATACTTTTTTCAAGGCACTATGTGTGTGTGTGTATATATATATATATGTGTGTGTGTGTGTGTATATATATATATATATATAATGTTTTTTGGTTAACACATTTTGTTGTAAGGTAAATTCTATTTTCGAAACTGAGGTTATGAAAATAATCTCTGGATTTCGATGCTCGTAGAGACTGGGCTGCTGTAGCTACCTTTTCCTTTTATCTGGCCAATAAATTCTCTAATGCCTTCTACTATCCTTATATTTCACAGCAAAGAGGGACATTATCCCATATATCTTGTAAACATCAAACTCGGCTTTATTGGAGACTTTTTTTTGTTTTTACTGTGAACGGCATCCTTGAACTTAATTTATCTCTATCTTGTTCTGCATTGCCTTGAAATGCAGGATTGTCCCTGAAATAACCTCTTTTGTGTTTAGATGTTGTAATAAATGTTCTTGAACGCCGGGATATGTAAGTGGAGGAGACTGCCCATTGAGACTGGGAGACAGAAAACTAAATATTCAATTTCCAAGGCCTTAACTGGAGCCAAGAAGATCACATGACTGCTGTGGACACCGGCAACACGTTGCCGTTTACCGGCAGCCATAATATTGCAAAACATTTTAGGTGAACTATTGTATACGATACACGTCAGGTATGTTACAATAATGGTACAGATCTTGAGAATGCCTTTAAAAAGTCAATCTATGCAAAAACAGTAGACATGTGCACAATAGAAAAATTTGTTTAGTTTCTGTTCGTTTCCGTTGATTCGTAACGATTCGTAAGTCGTCGGTGTTCGTATTCGTAACGATTCGTATTTTCGTAAGAGTTAATTTTTCGTTGATTCGTTTTTCCGTTTAATTTTCCTTTATTCGAGATTCGGACGCATTCGTATTTTCGTAGATTTAGTTACATTCGTACTTTCGTAACATTTTTTTCGTAGATTCGTAATCGGAGCATAATTCATAAAGTTATGTAATTTGTATGCTATTATTACATTGTAAGAGACACGGAAAATTACGAATCGAAAAAAAAAAAAAAAAAGTTCAATCCATTCGAAGCACGTTAAGCAGCGCCATTGTAAGAGACACGGAAAATTACGAATCGCAAAAAAAAAAAAAAAAAGTTACGAATGTACGAATTTTTTCGTTCAATCCATTCGAAGCACGTTAAGCAGCGCCATTGTAAGGGACACGGAAAATTGCCAATTCAACAAAAAAAAAAAAGTTACGAATGTATGAATTTTTTCGTTCATTTTGATTTTCGTTGTTTCTGTTTTCGTTTTTCGGATTTTCTTCTTTCGTAGTTTCGTTGTTTCTAATTTGGTTATTTCGGATTTTCATTGTTTTTCATAATCGTTCGATTCGATTATTCATTCGTACGATAACGAATATAACGAATTTTAACGGAAAACGAAAAAAAAACGAAACTAATTGCACATGTCTAAAAAACAGTTCTTCAGTTGCAATTGAAACCTGATGGGCCAATTGCTTATATTTCTTGGCCATTTCATCAGTGACACCATTCTGCCGTATTTCCTAGCTTCACCTGCTGGAATTTAGCTCCTTCTGATGCCTGTAGGGATGGTTTGAGCCACAGGCAATGATGTGGCATGCATGCAATCCTGGAAAAGAACTCGGGAGTCGCGTACCTTGGTTGGAGGACAAAATGACGAGAGGGTTGCCCCTTGTGGCTCTGGGTAGCCCCTAGAGTGGAGACAGGGGCACAGGGCATGGACTAGCCAAGGTGCTGGTATCATATAGTAGGTACCAGTGGTCTCTGAACTGTAGTCAATGGCAATGGAGGCACAACAGGGGAGGACCAAGGATCTGCAGAATGGCACCCGGAAACTGGACCTTGGAAGCTCCTGGCACTCAGTCATAGGCAGGTAAAGGTACTGCTTTGGATCAAGGACATAGTCAGATAACAAGCCAGGGTCAGCACAGATGGTCAGCAAGAACATAGTTAGAAGCCAAACCAGGGTCATACACGAGGAGAAAGTTTAAACGTAGTCAAGCAGCAGGGTGAGGTCAGAAGCAGGAAGACAGCAGAGTGTAGTCTAGCAAGCCAGGATCAGAGCCCAAAATCCACAAAGCAAGGTCTGGAGCAGGCTGGGTTAGCAACAGGAGATCGGATAACAAAAGCAGGAACACAGAAACACAGGTCACTGGGAGCTAAAGAACATATAGCATTTAGCACACATCATGTCTTCCTAAATAGGCAGCCTGGCATTATTCCCAGGATTGGGCATGCATGGGCATGTGCCAATGCGCGCAGATGTGTGCGCCAGTGCAATGTGACGCACACTGCAGCGGCAGCGTGTCAGAAGACGGGGGCAAGGAAACTGACCACGGTGTCAGGGCTCAGCAGCCATGATTATCGTGGTCAGTGTACATAGGGGAGGGGAGAAGCTGGCAGGAAGGTTTTTTAAGTGTTACAGGGGTCCGAATTACACAGCACAAGCACTGTGCTGTAAAAAAAATGCTTTAAAGGAGCAGGATCCATATTTTATTTTTTTTTTGGTTAACAAACGCTTTAACCGCTTCCCGACCCCAGTGGCCTGCGATCGTGACGAGGATAGGCAGAACAGAGAAATGTAAACAAGGCATTTCCCTGTTCTGCCTAGTGACATGACAGGGATCTACTGTTCCCTGTTATCGGGAGCCAGTGATCTCTGTCATGTCCTAGGTAGCCCATCCCTCCTACAGTTTGAACACACTGAGGGAACACATTTAACCCCTTGATCGCCCCCTAGTGTTTAACCCCTTCCCTGCCAGTGACATTTACACAGTAATCAGTGGCTATTTTTTATCACTGATCGCTGTATAAGTGTCAATGGTCCCAAAATAGTGTCAAAAGTGTCAGATCTGTCCGCCGCAATGTCGCAGTCAGGGTGATGTGCAGTGTTAGTTTTGCTAATTTGGCCTTTATGTAAGGCCCCTTTCACACTGGGGTGGTTTTCAGGCGGTACCGCGCTAAAAATAGCGCCTGTACAGCACCTGAAAAAAAACGGCCCCATTCACTCCAGTGTGAAAGCCGGCGGGCTTTCACACTGGAGCGGTGCGCTAGCAGGACGGTAAAAAAAGTCCTGCTAGCAGCATCTTTGGAGTGGTATAGGAGCGGTGTATTCACCGCTCCTATACCGCTCCTACCCATTGACTTCAATGGGACACCGCGGTAATACCGCGGCAATACCGCCGCAAAGCGCTGCTACGGCGGCGATTTGCGGGGGATTTTAACCCTTTTTCGGCCGCTCGCAGGGGGTAAAACCGCACCGCGAGCTGCCGAATCCCGCGGCTAAAACAACGGTAAAGCAGCGCTATATTTAGCTTTACTGTCGCCGCGGCTCCCGCCCCAGTGTGAAAGGGGCCTCAGAGTGGTAAGAAGAAAGCCATTGTTGAAAGAAAGCCATAAGAATTTCTGTTTGCAGTTTGCGAGAAGCCATGTGGGGGACACGGCAAACATGTGGAAGAAGGTGCTATTTTGGACAAAAATGTCCCTCTCTAGATGTGCAAAGCTGGTAGAGACATCCCTAAAAAGACTTGCAGCTGTAATTGCAGTGAAAGGCGGTTCTACAAAGTATTGACTCCGGGGGGCGCCATGCAAATGTACTCCACACTTTTCACATATTTATTTGTAAAAAAATTGGAAAACCAAATTAATAATTTTCCTTCCACTTCACAATTATATGCCACTTTGTGTTGGTCTATCACATAAAATCCCAATAAAATACATTTAGGTTTTTGGTTGTAACATGACAAAATGTGGAAAATTCCAAGGGGTGTGAATACTTTTTCAAGGCACTGTAAGTATTAAAAGCTGGCTGGTTTTATTCAGCTGGTGAATGTGATTGTAAAGAGAGAATATATATCAAGTATTACCCTGCAGTAGAGTGGGTCAGTGGAGTTAATAGACTTTCATCAATGATAATTGAGAAAGCGCAGACTATTTCTAGATGAGATGGGAATATAACAAGCTTGGTTTTTGTTGGGTCGATTTGAAGATGTCGGTGGGTCATCCAGGAATATATATCGTAGCCAGGAGGTAGTAATAAATTTCAGATGCAGTCACCAGACAATTCATTGCTTCGCTTGTAAGCTGGAAATAGGCGACAATATTTCTGTTATGTACAATTTCAGTACACAAAGTGGTAAAAGATACTTAATATAGACCAGAATTTTCTCAACCTTTTTTTAACATGGAGGAACCCTCTCAGTCAGGTTTCAGACATAAATTCTGTATCTACAGATCGTAGTACATTAGTGTAGTAGTCATTGGGAAGAATGCTCCTTACATTGGTAGCCATTTGGAAAGAATGTCTCTTACATGGGTGATCAGTGACAAGAATACTCCTTACATTGGTGGACGGTAGGAAAATGCTCCTTACATTGGTGGACGGTAGGAAAATGCTCCTTACATTGGTGATCAGTGAGAAGAATGTCCCTTACATTGGTGATCAGTGAGAAGAATGTTCCTTAAATTGGTGATCAGTGAGAAGAATGTTCCTTACATTGGTGATCAGTGGGAAGAATGTTCCTTACATTGGTGATCAGTGGGAAGAATGTTCCTTACATTGGTGATCAGTGGGAAGAATGTTCCTTACATTGGGATCAGTGAGAAGAATGTTCCTTACATTGGTGATCAGTTAGAAGAATGTTCCTTACATTGGTGATCAGTGAGAAGAATGTTCCTTACATTGGTGATCAGTTAGAAGAATGTTCCTTACATTGGTGATCAGTGAGAAGAATGCTCCTTACATTGGTGATCAGTGGGAAGAATGTTCCTTACATTGGTGATCAGTGAGAAGAATGTTCCTTACATTGGTGATCAGTTAGAAGAATGTTCCTTACATTGGTGATCAGTGAGAAGAATGCTCCTTACATTGGTGATCAGTGGGAAGAATGTTCCTTACATTGGTGATCAGTGAGAAGAATGTTCCTTACATTGGTGATCAGTGAGAAGAATGTTCCTTACATTGGTGATCAGTGGGAAGAATGTTCCTTACATTGGTGATCAGTGGGAAGAATGCTCCTTACATTGGTGATCAGTGAGAAGAATGTTCCTTACATTGGTGATCAGTGGGAAGAATGTTCCTTACATTGGTGATCAGTGAGAAGAATGTTCCTTACATTGGTGATCAGTGGGAAGAATGTTCCTTACATTGGTGATCAGTGAGAAGAATGTTCCTTACATTGGTGATCAGTGGGAAGAATGTTCCTTACATTGGTGATCAGTGGGAAGAATGTTCCTTACATTGGTGATCAGTGGGAAGAATGTTCCTTACATTGGTGATCAGTGGGAAGAATGCTCCTTACATTGGTGATCAGTGAGAAGAATGTTCCTTACATTGGTGATCAGTGAGAAGAATGTTCCTTACATTGGTGATCAGTGGGAAGAATGCTCCTTACATTGGTGATCAGTGAGAAGAATGCTCCTTACATTGGTGATCAGTGAGAAGAATGTTCCTTACATTGGTGATCAGTGAGAAGAATGTTCCTTACATTGGTGATCAGTTAGAAGAATGTTCCTTACATTGGTGATCAGTGGGAAGAATGTTCCTTACATTGGTGATCAGTGAGAAGAATGTTCCTTACATTGGTGATCAGTGGGAAGAATGTTCCTTACATTGGTGATCAGTGAGAAGAATGTTCCTTACATTGGTGGTCAGTGGGAAGAATGTTCCTTACATTGGTGGTCAGTGGGAAGAATGTTCCTTACATTGGTGATCAGTGAGAAGAATGTTCCTTACATTGGTGATCAGTGGGAAGAATGTTCCTTACATTGGTGGACAGTGGGAAGAATGTTCCTTACATTGGTGGTCAGTGGGAAGAATGTTCCTTACATTGGTGATCAGTGGGAAGAATGTACCTTACATTGGTGGTCAGTGAGAAGAATGTCCCTTACATTGGTGATCAGTGGGAAGAATGTTCCTTACATTGGTGATCAGTGAGAAGAATGTTCCTTAAATTGGTGATCAGTGGGAAGAATGTCCCTCTTATAGAGAGCTTAAAAGTTCAGTGGCATCAGTGGTTACTTATCTGTGAGACAGAAATTACAAGCAAGCTCTGGATGAACCCTAGGGTTCCACAGAACAATGGTTAAGAAAGGCTTCCCTAGACTCCAGCTTCCAATCCTTTAGCCTAGGTACCGGTGATATCTCACAGTCTATGCAGCCTCCTCAGGAACCTGAGATGCAAAAAAGAATGAAAAAAGTTAGAAAAGCATTTTATATACAAAAAAAAAAAAAATCTAGCAATTGTTATCAATACTTCTTTAGCAAACTGTCATTCATTTAGGGTTCCTACAAACATCAGAGATTGTTCACTTTGCAGTCAGATGGGGGAAAAAAATCATAAGTCATCTCCAACCCCAACAGATGCCCTCTACCTGAGCCTTGGGGGGGGGGGGGGGGGATGATCGACTTGGCCGGATTTTCAAACCTGATCGCTTTGTTTACGGCATTGATTGTTCAGCAGCCGTATCTGTCATGCCTGGCGGACCACCGTCTGTAAGCTGCTTAAAAGTCAGAGACGGAGCACAAACAGGCCTGTTCAGTGAGGCAATGCGGGAAGTGGAGCAGATGTGCACAGTGCCGCTAAGCCCACATCAAACAATCACAAATCATCATTCGCTGATCAGATTATAGAGCGATCCAACCCTTACTATACAAATATTTGCAGAGCGCGGTGCTGAGAGACATTTCTTTTTTGGCCCATTTTTGCATAGCGTCTTTGTTACCTGAGCTCTGCAGTACAGATCACTCCTATGGGCGCTTACACACGGGGAAAGAAAACATTTCCTTATATAATGTATCGATATGTAATTAAAAATAAAGAGTCAAAATCTGTAGCAAACAGATTATGTAAAACAGAAACGTTTTATCGCCTCCTACAATGTATTTGTAACATTAATAAGCTCTGAGCTCCGTTATGTCACCCTGTTCTGTTAGGCATATTAAACATTAATAGCAAACTTTAATTATGCTGAATAATTTTATCTCTAAACGCAGAGACAGTTCTACATAGGGATCCGATCAAAAATAATCCTGTGAGAAAGGAAGAGAATTTTGCTGTTTTTTTTTTTTTTTCCATACCGGTCTATCTTGCTTCCTTTGTCAACATAAAGAGAAACTCCAGCCAAATAGTTATACAGTAGCACCTTGGATTACGAGCATAATTCGTTCCAGAAGAAAGCTTGTAATCCAAAGCACTTGTATATCAAAGCAAATTTCCCCAGGGGAGACTAATGCCACGCACACACGATCGGACTTTTCGGACAGATTATCCGCCGGACTTTCCAGTGGAAGTCCGCCGGACTTTCTGAACGTGCAGACTTGCACACACACGACCGGACTTTTTTGGCGGAAGTCTGCGGGACTTTTGAAATGAATGGACTTGCCTCACACACAAAGTAAAGTCTGTTCATTTAGAACATGACTCCAGGTAGACCGGACTAGCGAAGGAAGTCAATGTCGCTGCCTTGATTGACACCTCACTAGCCCTGTCACCTGGTATGGATTTAAAGGGGAATCCCTACGCCGAAAAAACGGCATGGGGGTCCCCCCCAAATCTATATCAGACCCTTATCCGAGCACGCAGCCCGGCCGGTCAGGAAAGGGGGTGGGGACGAGCGATCGCCCCCCCCCCTAAGCCGTACCAGGCCACGTGCCCTCAACATGGGGGGTGCCCTGGGGAAAGGGGGGCCCTGTGCCCCCCCACCCCAAAGCACCTTGTCCCCATGTTGATGAGGACAAGGGCCTCTTCCCGACAACCCTGGCCGTTGGTTGTCGGGGTCTGCGGGCGGGGGGCTTATCGGAATCCGGGAGCCCCCTTTAATAAGGGGGCCCCCAGATATCGGCCCCCCACCCTATGTGAATGAGTATGGGGTACGATGTACCCCTACCCATTCACCTAAGGGAAAAAGTGTAAATAAAAAAACAACACATTTTTTAAAATACTTTATTGCACAGCTCCGGGGGTCTTCTTCCGTCTTGGGGGGTCTTCTCGCCAGACTTGTCCGCTATCTTCTGCTAGCTCTTTTACTAGCGGCGGAGCCCGGCTTTATCCTTCGTCGCTGCCGTCGTCTGGGGGTCTTGTTCCGACTTCAGGGGTCTTATCCTGCTCCTCTGTTCTTCTTGCCGGGCCTCCGCTTTCTTCTTCCAGCTCTTTTACTAGCGGTGGCCAGGGCTTCTGTCGCTGCTGGCACCTTCTGCTTCAGCTTCTTCTTCTTTTTGCTTCATCCGATGTTGACACGTCGCTGTCTCCTCTTTTAATGGCCCAGTCGTGTTGCGCTGCCAGTTATATAGGGACAAGGGGCCGGGCCACCGACTCATGTCACATGGTGACACATATATCCATATATTGCAGGGTGGGAGAGAGAGCTGGGGTTAAAACTGACTGAGAAGCAGGTAGACAGACTCTACCTATTCTCCTACAAGACTTTGATCTGCGCTAAACACCAAGAGGCGGGTTTCAAGGTACTAACCTGGTGGTATCACACCCCGGTTAAGATCCATAAAATGTTTCACCAATGCTCAGATTTATGCTGGAGATGTGGAGAGGAGACTGGCTTCCTCCTCCACATTTTTTGGTCCTGCCGACTCTTGCTACCCTATTGGACAGAATTCATCGTATCGTCCATAAAAATTTACAGACTGAGACATTCCAAAAGATCCAGTCTTTTTTCTCCTGCATCACCACAACATCCCCAGTAAAGTATATAGAAAGTCTATTCTGCCCCTCCTGATCACGGCTGCCAAGGGTTGCATCCCACTGTACTGGAAGCAGACGCAGCCTCCGTCGATTGCCACCTGGTTGAAAAAGGTGGGCGATATAAGTGCGATGGAAGCCTGGTAGCTACTGAGAAAGGCTTTCATGAGAAATATACAATAAAATGTATGCTGGACTAGCGCTAAGTCCCCCATGAAGGGAGGACACATCCGGAGAACTCCTTTGCCCGGATGGAGGGTTAGACTGCTGGACCCCTACCCCCCCCCCCCTTTTTTATTTTATAATTTTTTTTGCCTCCACCCCCCTTCCCGCCGCCATCTCTGACTCTTTGAACTTTGTATAACGCGGGTTAGTCTGCAGACTTGCCAGAAATGGCTGTTGCTAGGCAGATCATCCTAATCTGCAACTTCCTACACCGCGGTGATCTTCAGTCTTCTCCTCCTCGCGTTGTCTTCTGGGGAATGGGGCACGGTGTGTTCTGGGAACTGTGTGTGTCCCAGAACACAGCGCGCCCCATTCACAAAGCGCATGCGCAATAGGAAACGGGCAGTGAAGCCGCAAGGCTCCACTGCCTGTTTCCCTTCATTTTTGGGTTCCGTTTGCATTCGTTTTTTTTTTTTTTTTAAACTGGACCTCCCCTTTAAGCGTTTGCATCTATGTGATAAGTCAAGACTACAAGTGCATTAATTCAGATGTAATGTTATCCTCTTTTGCATTGTTGTGTAAGTCTATTGATCCCAGTATCTGGGGACTGTCTCTGTACTAAAAAGAAAGTATTGGAAAAAAAAAAGCAAGTTTCCCTATAGGAAATAATAGAAACTCAGATAATCCATTCCACAGCCACTGCTTGTCTATGCAGTACCGCATGTGGCCAGAAGTGCGTGGGCACCAGAGACACTCGGAAACATTTAGAGACTCTCAAGGACACTCTGAAACCGAGTGTTTCCAAGTGTTTCCGAGTGTCTCTGAGCATTAACGGCGCCCCCGCACCTCTGGCCAAATGCAGTACTGCACACCCCACTGGCTTGAATCCTACTCGCCTTGCGAGACAACGCTCACTCTATTTTAAAACAAAAATAGCCCATATTGCGAAGCGCTCGTAAAACCGCGTTGCTCGCAATCCGAGGTTCCACTGTATTTTTTTAACTAAAAAGTAACCACGCTAGTGGAGTGATTTAAATTCCAGTGAAAATTTGCTAACAGAAGGCAATCCACAACATCGCCCCCGCAGCTACAACCAAACTCATCTGTAGATATCGCCCAAATTGTCCTCTTCACTCCTTCCAGGACCTCTGGCTCTCTAGATTCCTTGTTTCCTCCTCCCATGTTCGCCTCCAGGACTTCCCCAGTCCGGTCAGCTTCTACCCTGTCCGCCTTTAGGCATTCGTTGAAAACTCGTTTATTCAGGGAAGCCTACCCCACCTTCGCCTAAGAACTGTAGTTGAGTCACCTCCATCAGATCATCCTCTGCAGCTATTACCTTTTGTACCACCTCCCCCTTCCTTTAGATTGTAAGCTCCATGAGCAGGGCCCTCCTATTCCTTCTGTTTTGAGCTGTTTTGTAATTGTACTGTCCCCCTTTTTTATTGTTAAGTGCTCATAAACTGTAGGCGCTATATGAATCCTGTATAATAATTCTAATAATAATAATAACACTTTGAGATATTTTTTAGACATGTGCACTGCCGAAAAATGTGTTAGTTTTTGTTTTAGTTTCATTTGTTTTGTTTTTTTGTTTTTTGTTTTTTTGTTTTTTTGTTTTGCTGGTCATTCGTTTTGAGAGCAATTTGTAAATTTGTAAATTCGAAAATTTGTAAATTTGTAAATTTGTAAATTCGAAAATTTGAAAATCCCAAAATAAGAAAGAAAATCTGAAAATTCAAAAGAATAACTAACTATTAAATTATAGGTATTGGAATTTCCTTTCTAATTTGTCTGTTAGTGAACTTAACGAGTATGAATTTATCTGAAGTTACAAATTATCCAAAATAACGAATGCCATATCTAAACAAATGGAACAGAACGAATTAATAATAAATAATAATAAAAAGTTTTATTATTGTTATTATTATTATTTATTATTATTAATTTGTTACGTTCCATTTGTTTAAATACGGCATTCGTTATTTCGGAAAATTTGTAACTTCGGATAAATTCGTAATCGTTACGTTCACTAGCAGACAAATTTGAAAGGAAATTCCAATACCTATAATTTAATAGTTAGTAATAGTTAAGTTATTATTAGTTAGTTATTAATTCTGATTTTTGGGTTTTCAAATTTATATTCTGAAAAATTTGTTAAATGGGTTTTCGTTAATTTGGATATTTCTGAATTAACTAATTTGTCGAAATTCGTTAAAAAAAAAGAATTCGGAAAGAAACGATGTTAGGAGGGGGGAGGAAGCATATTTAAGAGTAGTTAAGTTTTGCCTGGAATTCTACTTTAGTACATCATTAAATCATTGTTCCACATTTTGTCATGTTACAACCAAAAACATAAATGTATTTTATTGGGATTTTATGTGATAGACCAACACAAAGTGGCACATAATTGTGAAGTGGAAGTGATAAATGCTTTTATTTTTTTCTTAGAAATAAATATGTGAAAAGTGTGGGGGGGGGATTTGTATGGCGAGTCAATACTTTGTAGAACCGCCTTTCACTGCAATTACAGCTGCAAGTCTTTTTGGGGATGTCTCCACCAGCTTTGCACATCTAGAGAGGGACATTTTTGCCCATTCATCTCAAATATCTCACGCTCTGTCAGATTGGATGGAGAGCGTCTGTGAACAACAATTTTCAAGTCTTGCCACAGATTCTCAATTGGATTTAGGCCTGGACTGTGACTGGTCCATTCTAACACATGAATATGCTTTGATATAAACCATTCCATTGTAGCTCTGGC
This sequence comes from Lithobates sylvaticus, assembly GCA_028564925.1. NCBI lineage: Eukaryota > Metazoa > Chordata > Amphibia > Anura > Ranidae > Lithobates > Lithobates sylvaticus. The sequence continues at coordinate 11,025,266 of CM053036.1, read as the reverse complement.
TGTATGTTTCGGGTCGTTGTCCTGCTGGAAGGTGAACCTCCCCCCCAGTCTCAAGTCTTTTGCAGACTCCAATAGGTTTTCTTCTAAGATTGTCCTGTATTTGGCTCCATCCATTTTCCCATCAACTCTGAGCAGCTTCCCTGTCCCTGCTGAAGAAAAGCATCCCCACCACATGATGCTGCCACCACCATGTTTCACGGTGGGCATGGTGTGTTCAGGGTGATGTGCAGTGTTAGCTTTTTGCCAAAAAGTTTAAGTTTAATTTTTGTGTCATCTGACAAGAGCACCTTCTTCCCCATGTTTGCTGTGTCCCCCACATGGCTTTTTGCAATCTGCAAACAGGTCTTCTTATGGCTTTCTATCAACAATGGCTTTCTTCTTGTCACTCTTCCATAAAGGCCAGATTTGTGGAGTGCGCGACTTAATGCAGCATACACACAATCGGAATTTCCGACAATGGATTTTGTTGTTGGAAAATTTGAGAACCAGCTCTTAAGTTTTTGTTTTTGGAAATTCCGACAAAAAATGCCCGATGGAGTCTACACGCGGTCGGAATTTCCGACAACAAGCTCCCATCGAACATTTGTTGTCGGAAAATTCCGATCGTGTGTACGCGGCATTATAACTGTCCTGTGGACAGATTCTCCCCCCTGAGATGTGGATCTCTGCAGCTCCTCCAGAGTTACCATGGACCTCTCGGCTCTTCTCTGAATGCTCTCCTTGGCCGGCTGGTCAGTTTAGGTGGACGGCCATGTCTTGGTAGGTTTGCTGTGCCATACTCTTTCCATTTTCCGATGATGGATTGAACAGAGCTCCGTGAGATGTTCAAAGCTTGGGATATTTTTTTATAACCTAACCCTGCTTTAAACAACTTTATCCCTGACCTGTCTGGTGTGTTCCTTGGCCTTCATGATGTTGTTTTACAATTTCTCCTTACCACGTGTCTTGTGCTCCACTCAAAGTCCCAAAAAACACCTTTCTTATTCATGATGTTGTTTGTTCACTAAGGTTCTCTAACAAACCTCTGAGGGTTTCACAGTACAGCTGTATTTATACTGAGATTAAGATAAACACAGGTGGACTCTATTTACTAATTAGGTGACTTCTGAAGGCAATGGGTTCCACTAGATTTTAGTTAGGGGTATCAGAGTAAAGGGAGCTGAATACAAATGCCCCCCACACTTTTCACATATTTATTTTTAAAACATTTAGAGAGCCATTTATAATTTTCCTTCCACTTCACAATTATGTGCCACTTTGTGTTGGTCTATTACATAAAATCCCCAATAAAAAAAAAAATAACGTTTTTGATTGTTACATGACAAAATGTGGCCAATTTCAAGGGGTATGAATACCTTTTCAAGGCACTCTAAACCTGCTCCCACCCCCATTTTAAGCCCTATGATAACTACCCTGTAAAGATAAGATGCTTAAGCAGGAGGTTGTGCTTAGCTGAGAAAGCCCCTCCTCCCATGAAGACTCCTGGGATGTACAGTATGACGTCATTTTGGCCAGAAACCAGGAAGTCCAGGAAGAAAAAAAAAAAAAAAGCTTAAAACAAGTAAATACAATCTGCCTTCCTATCTATTTACTAATGCAAGCAGCATAAGGATCAAACGGAGTTCATGATGATTGCGAGAGTTGAGTTCCACTTTAATCATGTGTTTTTGAAATTCATTGTGTAAAAGACAGTAATAATATTCACCTAATATATTAAAGTGCAAATATTAAAATTTTGCTTATATTGTATGGTAATACGAGCCCCCAAGTGATGACACCCTCACTCTTGCCCGTATATTTTGCAGAATTTTGTACCCTGGGCCATACATTAGCGGAACGCACTCATTAGGAGATGAAGGCTTCTGTCATTTTGCTCGGTTGGTTTGGGGAAGAAAGTTATATTTAGATCACACGTGCTGCGAATGAATGCGAGAATCAATGCACACAATCAATATGTACATTGACCTATAGAGCAAGAGGCTTTCAAGAAGACAACGGCACTAGATTTCTAAATATTTGATACGCTCCATTTTTTTTCCTCACAGACAACTTGGCAGCCACGTCTTTTGGGTTTTTGCCAAATAACGTTTTTTTTTTTACCCAAACACACACACGCATATATACATTCAGGTCCATAAATATTGGGACATCGACGCAATTCTAATCTTTTTGGCTCTATACACCACCACAATGGATTTGAAACAAACAAGATGTGCTTTTAAAAATAATTTTTTAAGGTGAAACCCCGCTTTAACTGCAGACTTTCAGCTTTAATTTGAGGGTATTTACATCCAAATCAGGTGAACGGTGTAGGAACCCAACAGCTCAGCAGGGCAGATCGCAGAACTAACCTTGCTCCGACTGGAGCTGACAGTTTTTTTTTAGTTCTACCCCCAGGGTTGAATGAAAAAATGCTAATAGTGTGTACCAGGCTTTACAGTGCTGAAGTTCACAGGCTGCGTGAAGGAGAGAATATCAGTGAGATAAGAGAAGACACTATCCTTGAACTCTTCTGTGTCTCTATGGCAGCAGAGTTTGTCCTGTCACCTCTCCTGCTTTTCTTATCTCCCTCCCTAAATCTGTGTTTCCTCTGCACAGTCTGTGTCATTCCTGTGGCTTTCTTCCCCCTTCAGCAATAGTAAATCTCAAAGCTGTCAGATGATCGGCCTCTAGTGGCTCTGATTTTAGGCACAGAGTCAAAAAGAGAGAGCAACTGAGCATGTGCCCAATTGGCCTCTAGTAGCTCTGATTTTAGGCACAGTGCCAGAAATAGAAAGCAACTGAGCATGTGCAGGGCAGGGTGAGAGAGTGCATTAACACATTTTAAACAGTTAATGCACTTATTTTTGATACTTTATAAAGTGGAACCTTGGTTTACGAGTAACGCGGTTAACAAGCGTTTTGAAAGACAAGCAACTTTTTTTTTTTTTAAATCCTGACTCGGTTTGCGAGTGTTGTCTCAGGATTCAAGCCAAATGGGGTGTGCAGTGCCGCATTTGGCCAGAGGTGCGGGGGCGCCGGTGACACTCGGAACAGTTCGGAGTCATTCGGAAATACTCATAATAATTCGGAAGTACTCAATTACTGAGTGTTTTTCAAGCCTTTTCGAGGGTTTCCGAGTTCAGCCGAGCTGTCCCCGAGTATTTCCGAGGCTCTCCGGCGCCCCCCACCTCTGGCCACCTGCGGTATTAGGGGAAATCAGACCGTGGTCCTGATTGGACCGGAGCCTGAAAGGTAGCGCTCAACTAAATAAAATCTATCCTAAACTAATAATCAGGTAATAAAATAAACAGTAAAATAAGACTGAATAATCCCACGTGATGAGTGAATAAATCAAAGTGATCCTAATAGAGAAAATATTTTACAATAATAATTTCAAAATAGTGACTTCAGAAAAATTATGTAAAGAAAGTGCCACAGTGTTCATTAGTGTTCATAAAAAATGAAAAAAGAAAATAAAGTTTAAGTAGCTGCTATAGTTTTAGTATATTAGTATTATCTAAGGCGCAGGGGTTGAGATTTGGATTGTTGCCTGTTTTATTCCGAATTCCCACCTGCGGTATTGCATGCAATAGAAGTCAATGCGGAACGAATTATCTTGGTTTCAATTGACTTCTATGGGGAAACTCGCTTTGATATGCGAGTGCTTTGGATTACAAGCATTCTCCTGTAAGGGATTATGCTCGTAATCCAAGGTTCCACTGTATAGCTAGCTATACCTGCAAAAGGGGCCAGTCTGAAGTTATGTATCAGGACTTAATTTTCTGACCAAAAGTTCCACTTCAACTTTGCTATATGGTTTAATATTCTGCTTGCTAAGAGGAGGCTACTAATGACCGTTGGTAATTTTCTTCAGTGGGATGGCTGGACAAGACGTTGGATATGGTTGCCTTCTCCAAATACATCTTAAAGTGGTTGTAAACCCTTACAAACCACTTTGACCTACATGTAAGCCTAGATTAAGGCTTACCTGTAGGTCCAAGAAATATCTCCTAAAGCTACACGGTTTAGGAGATATTTGCCAAAAGACAGGCACCACTGTCTATGGCACATGCGCCGTAGACAGCGGCGCGCAGGCGCACTGAGCGCGCCGCTGTCAACAGTGATATGCCGCGAGTGGCAGCTCCCATGCGCGGGAGTGACATCCTCGCGGCTCCGTTGAATGACAGCACCCGAGCAGCGAGACCCACCAAGATGGAGGCTCCATACACAAGGGGACAGCGGTGACTTCGCTGGCTCCTGTGTCAGGTAAGTGACACATAATGGACTACGATGCGATGCATAGTCGTCCATTATGCTTTACCTTTGCAGGGAAACAAAGAGGAAGTAAACCCATTAGGGTTTACTTCCTCTTTAATTTTAAATATCTTCTGAAATATGTACAGGTTTATCTATTAAGCCCACTTTTAATTAAATATGTTTACACAAATTGAGTATTTTTATCTAAAGTAGCTCTTGAATTAGGCAGCATAAAGAACAAGGGCAACGGGCAATCAGTTTTCTTTACTAAAATCAGATTAGTGAAAAATGAATGTCTGGCTGCTGCAGATTACAGCAATTTGCTCTTTGCCTTATAAAAAATTAATTCAGTATTTTATATGAACATGCCTATAAATATTTCAGAAGATCAATTCCCTAATCAAGCTATTACTTTACAGCAGATTTGTCACATGTGCAGGCTGAAGCACGGCACAAATCAATTTAAATGTTTAATTTCAAACTGCTATTGTCAGGCAATTGGGAGCTTTGGAAAACAAAGTGTACCTACATACATAGTCATGAGTTTATCTAGAATGTGGAAGCATCAGAACCTTTGGAAGGTTTTATTTGTGGTCTATGTCCCCACTGAGGAAATGTGCCGGACCGCCTGGCATGCCCGCTTGGGTGCCTCCGCCAAGATACAGCTTCCTCCACTCTGTAACCGGGTGTTATAGCTGAATATTGCACCCATGAACTAGACGACACTAGCTTAGGTGCAAACTGGAACTGACTTTATTGTAAATTCACACAGAATTAGATAAGAGCCTGATCTCGTTATCCTAAACAATGCAAACTGCAAACAGTAACATCATTAGCACATATAGGGAACAGCCAAACATAAAGTAATCATACAGTAATTGAATTAAACAGTAAGCTAATTAACAACTAGTCACCTAGACAAGCCTAGGTCAGTGCCCACCCAGACCGTTCGGCACCAGTATTCAAGAAGACCCAGGGCTGTCCAAATCTCATTAACCAGCTTTCTTTTCACATACATCTTCTCACTGAGTTTCAAGTAGGCAGAGACCATCATGGCTTCCTTGACTGTTAAATGTGGTAATGTCATCTTGCATTATATAACAGGACATCTTCCTGAAATCTTGTAGGTCTCCCAAGTGCCAGGGTCCATAGTCAGTAGGCAAGAGGCTGCCCTGAGGTCCTCTCCAAAAGCCCCTGTCCCGGTTGGGTCTGTCACAGGAGACAAACCCTCTTTAAATCTTATGGTGACCATCGTGACAGGACAGAAAGTGACTGGAAATCCAAAACCTTACAGCTGTTTTTTAAGATAAAAGAATACAAGTAGTACCAACGCGTTTCAGTGGAATTGCCTCCTCCTTCTTCAAGGCTATATTTCTCAGAGAATGGTTAGGCTCTGAGAGGGTTAAATACATTTTGATCAGCAGTTCTGCAGTATGTCGGTCTGTTGTGGAGCAGAGGCTGCTGACTGGGGGGGTGATTGTGCAGACTGGGGGGGTGATTGTGCAGACTGGGGGGGGGGGGGGGGGTGATTGTGCAGACTGGGGGGGGGGGGGGGGGTGATTGTGCACAGTGGGGGGGGGGTGATTGTGCACACTGGGGGGGGGGGGGGTGATTGTGCAGACTGGGGGGGGGGGTGGTTGTGCAGACTGGGGGGGGGGGGGGGGGGGGGGGTGATTGTGCAGATGGGGGGGGGGGTGGTTGTGCAGACTGGGGGGGGGGATTGTGCAGACTGGGGGGGTGATTGTGCAGACTGGGGGGGGGGATTGTGCAGACTGGGGGGGTGATTGTGCAGACTGGGGGGGGGGGTGATTGTGCAGACTGGAGGGGTGATTGTGTGCAGACTGGTGGGGAATTGTGCAGACTGGGGGGCTACACAGTGCTCTGGACGGTAGTCTGAGAGGAGGCCTGTAATGTACACAGTGCTCTGAACAGTGGTATAAATGGAAGCCTGTAATGTACACAGTGCTCTGGACAGTGGTATCAATTGAGGCCTGTAATGTACACAGTGCTCTGTCTGGACAGTGGTATCAATGGAGGCCTGTAATGTACACAGTGCTCTGGACAGTGGTATCAATGGAGGCCTGTAATGTACACAGTGCTCTGGACAGTGGTATCAATGGAGGCCTGCAATGTACACAGTGCTCTGGACAGTGGTATCAATGGAGGCCTGTAATGTACACAGTGCTCTGGACAGTGGTATCAATGGAGGCCTGTAATGTACACAGTGCTCTGGACAGTGGTATCAATGGAGGCCTGTAATGTACACAGTGCTCTGGACAGTGGTATCAATGGAGACCTGTAATGTACACAGTGCTTTGGATTGTGGTACCAATGGAGACCTCTAATGTATACAGTGCTTTGGACAGTGGTATCAATGGAGACCTGTGATGTACACAGTGCTCTGGACAGTGGTAAAAATGGAGGCCTGTAATGTACACAGTGCTCTGGACAGTGGTATAAATGGAGGCCTGTAATGTACACAGTGCTCTGGACAGTGGTATAAATGGAGGCCTGTAATGTACACAGTGCTCTGGACAGTGGTACCAATGGAGGCTTGTAATGTACACAGTGCTCTGGACAGTGGTACCAATGGAGGCTTGTAATGTACACAGTGCTCTGGACAGTGGTATCAATGGAGCCCTGTAATGTACACAGTGCTCTGGACGGTGATAAGGAGTATTTCTTTTTTTTTATCTCTTGGACAAAATGTGAGAAATAATGTATATATCATACAATCATTCCATAAACACATACCACATACACTGCATATATCATTTGAGGAAAATATGCTTATAAAATAGTTTACCATTTGCCAATAAAAATAAAAATATGTCCCCGGATTTCATTTTGAAAATCTGATCACCTTAATTTAGTGGCAAAGTCCATTACAGACTAGGAGCTTTCAGCCCCTCTTGCACATAGCACAACACATTAGGCAAACTGCATGCAGGAATGTATCCTCTGCTTATGTAGAACTGATCCCAGCTACACTGCTTGCAGGCACTACCAGCCCTCCTGGCTGCTCTGAAGATCTCCAAGGACAGCGCTGTCCTTTAGAAAGCTTGCTACATGTGGCAGTCTCTCCCCTTGAATGTAGACTGGTGGGGAATTGTGCAGACTGGGGGGCTACACAGTGCTCTGGACGGTAGTCTGAGATGAGGCCTGTAATGTACACAGTGCTCTGGACAGTGGTATAAATGGAGGCCTGTAATGTACACAGTGCTCTGGACAGTGGTATAAATGGAGGCCTGTAATGTACACAGTGCTCTGGACAGTGGTATCAATGGAGACCTGTAATGTACACAGTGCTCTGGACAGTGGTACCAATGGAGACCTGTAATGTACACAGTGCTCTGGACAGTGGTACCAATGGAGGCCTGTAATGTACACAGTGCTCTGGACAGTGGTACCAATGGAGACCTGTAATGTACACAGTGCTCTGGACAGTGGTACCAATGGAGACCTGTAATGTACACAGTGCTCTGGACAGTGGTATCAATGGAGGCCTGTAATGTACACAGTGCTCTGGACAGTGGTATCAATGGAGACCTGTAATGTACACAGTGCTCTGGACAGTGGTATAAATGGAGGCCTGTAATGTACACAGGGCTCTGAACAGTGGTATCAATGGAGGCCAGTTTTTTAGAACTAAAAAAAACTGTCAGCTCCAGTCGGAGCAAGGTTAGTTCTTCAATCTGCCCTGCTGAGCTGTTGGGTTCTGACAGGGGGATGCCCCCCACCCCGGGGATGCCCCCCCCACCCCCGCCACAACACTCCGATCAGTGCTCTCTGCCATTGGCTGAGAGTGCTGATCGCTAGTTGGCTGCTGGTTTTCCAGCATATAAACAATGCCAAGGATAAATCCAAGGAAAAATTCCAAGCTTACTTACCGACCAGCCCGCGGACAAACAAATCAACCTAACAGTATGCGTTAAAAAGGGGGTTTAGTCTGCTCACATTTGCAAATGCATGCGTAAGCTACAGAGCCTCGCCAAGGCACCCTGGTATCTGTAGTTCCTATCGCTAACTAATGAGTGACCCCATAATGGAAGCACATGCATTCTGATGAGTAGGTGGAGGGCAGATGTACTGAAGGGAGCCCACTCCTTCTTAAAGATACAGGTGCACACTGAGCACCCAGCAAATCGCACAATGGCTGCAAAGATGTCAGTGCGTTGCCTGACCAATATAACATTGTTGCAAAAAAGGGGTCCACTGCCCCCACCTATGACTTGCCATTACAGTAAGCAGCATTGGAGGGCAAATAGATCTAAACAAAGCCAAGGATAAATCCAAGGGAAAATTCCAAGCTTATTTACCGACCAGCCCTGGTTTTCCAGCATGCTCGTCTGATGAAACGACATACACATGGGCCGAATGTCGGATGTTTTTTTTTTTAAAACTGGCTGTTGCCTCCCAAAATTTAGCCTGTGTGTACCTGGCTTAAAGCTTCTGTCAGCCTTCCTCTCTAACTGAACCAAGACATACAATCAAGACTGGAAATATACATATTTCAATTGCAGAAAGTGATATATACCGTATTTATCGGTGTATAACACACACTTTTTTTCCCTTAAAATCAGGGGGAAATTGTGGGTGCATGTTATACGCTGATCCCACTCCGATCTCCGCCAATTGTGAGCGGAGCGAGTGCTGCCGATATACACATAGCCGAGTGTACTCAGCTAGGCTCGGCTCCACTCGTGGTTGCGCCCAGTCCCGCCATTGGACCTGTGTTATGTCCATCATGGGAGCTGGGCCAAGGGGCGGGACTGGGCAGGACTGCGGGGGGAGCCGAGAGGAGCCGAGATACACAGGACATCCGGCTCTGTGTATCTCGGCGGCGCCAATTTTAAACAACCAGCCTGCAATGAGGCTGGGCAAGGTTGCAAGGAGACTGGACAAGGCTGCAATCAGACTGGGCAAGGCTGCAGATGGACACTGATCATTCTGCAATGATGGACAAGGCTGCAGATGGACACTGATAAGGCTGCATTGATGGGCATTTAAATGTAATTTTTTTTCCTTAACCGCTTAAGGACTGCCTCACGCCGATATACGTCGGCAGAATGGCATGGCTGAGCACAACCACGTACCTGTACGTGGCCCTTTAAGAGCCCAGCCGTGGGTCGCGACGGCGGCGCGCTCGCGACCTGGTCCTGAGCTCCGCGGCCACGGGACCAGCGGACCCGATCGCCGCTGGTGTCCCGCGATCAGGTCACAGAGCTGAAGAACAGGGAGAGGTCTGTGTAAACAAACCTCTCCCCGTGCTTCCTAGCGTGACTGACACTGATCGGCTGTTCCCTGTCATCAGGAAAACTGATCAGTGACGTCAGACGCAAAGCCACGCCCCCTACAGTAAAAAAAAAAACACACACACACTTAACCCCTCCCCGCCCCCTAGTGGTTAACTCCTTCACTGCCAGTGTCATTTACACAGGAATCAGTGCATTTAAATAGCACTGATTTCTGTATAAATGACAATGGTCCCAAAAATGTGTCAAAAATGTCCGATGTGTCCGCCATAATGTCGCAGTCACAATAAAAATCGCTGATCGCCGCCATTACTAGTAAAAAAAAAAAAATATTGATAAAAATGCTATAAAACTATCCCCAATTTTGTAAACGCTATAACTTTTGCGCAAACCAATAATCGCTAATTGCGATTTATTTTTTTTTTTTTTTAGCAAACATATGTAGAATAATACGTATCGGCCTAAACTGAGGAAAAAATAATTTTTTTTAGACATTTTTTGGGGATATTTATTATAGCAAAAAGTAAAAAAGAATTGGGTTTTTTTCAAAATTGTCGCTCTATTTTTGTTTATAGCGCAAAAAATAAAAGCCGCAGGGGCGAACAAATACCACCAAAAGAAAGCTCTATTTGTGGGAAAAAAAGGACACCAATTTTGTTTGGGAGCCACGTCGCACGACCGCGCAATTGTCAGTTAAAGCGACGCAGTGCCGAATCGCAAAAAGGGGCCTGGTCCTTTGGCTGCAAATTGGTCCGGGGCTTAAGTGGTTAAACTTCCCTCCTAAAAGTTTTTTTCCTTAAAATTCCCTCCTAAACTTGGGGTGCGTGTTATACTCCGGCGCGTGTTGTACGCCGATAAATACGGTAGTTTTTGAGACCAAGAAGAGGTGGAGAGTTTGAGTTTTGTGAGTGACTGCTCTGGGCTTCAACAAAATGGCGCCCTCCAGCAAGCAGAAACAGTGTTGGAGGCAATTTACAGCACATGTATTTTGGTAGCATAATTATTAATGTGGAATGTATGTTCTTTTGTTAACCACTTCAATACCGCCTCATGTTCATATGACGCCCACAAGGTGGATCTACCATCCTGGGTGGGCGTCCTATGACGTCCTCGGATTCCCGGCCGCCTGCGCGCGCCCGCGGCATCGCTCGGGACCCGGTGCGGGTGCCCGGCGGCCGCGTTGTCCGCCGGGCACCCGCGATTGCCCGTTAAAACAACGGGACCGTGCGGGACCGTGGAGCTGTGTGTGTAAACACACAGCTCCACGTCCTGTCAGCGGGGAGGAGACCGATCATGTGTTCCCAGTACGGAGGAACACATGATCGGTCTTCTCCCCTTGAGTCCCCTCCCCCCACAGTTAGAATCACTCCTATTAGGGAACACATTAACCCCTGCAGCGCCCCCTAGTGTTCACCCCTTCCCTGCCAGTCACATTTACACAGTAATCATTGCAATTTTATAGCAACGATCGCTGTGTAAATGTGAATGGTTCCAAAAATGTGTCAAAAGTGTCCGAAGTGTCCGCCGCAATGTCGCAGTCATGAAAAAAAAATCGCAGATCGCCGCCATTACTAGTAAAAAAAAAAAAAAAAAAAAATTCAATAAATCTATCCCCTATTTTGTAGACGCTATAACTTTTGCGCAAACCGATCAATATACGCTTATTGCGATTTTTTTTTTGTGGAATGTATGTTCTTTTGTTAAAGAACATCAATTATTATCAAAATGTTATGGGTAAAGTCCCGCTTTAAAGAGACTCTGATAATTTTTATATTAGAAAATGGAATTTAGAGGCAACAAAACAATGCACAGGTTTCATCAAGCCAATTGTATTACTAGGCCAGTAAGTTATTACAGTAAGTATTGTAAAGCTGGCAAGCTCCATTAACTGTATCCAAGGAGTGATCCATTGCTTCATGCCGTAGTATTGATTAAGTATAAAGAAAATAAAAAATGACATTGAATTGATGTGCCAAGTACAATGATATAACAATAGAATTTTCCCAACTTCCTCTATCATTTAATTTTTATTCCTCACCCCAGAGAGTGAGAAATTGCTTTCATTTTCGCCACCTCACTTTTCATTTTGCTTGGATCCCAGCTGTTTTTTAATTAAATCTTGACCCCAGGGGCCGCGGGACGTTTGACAGATACAAAGATATCGATGTAAAGGTAGAGATAGGATGATGTAGTGGAAACACTTATTTAGAAAAATAAAATAAAATTCATATGAGAGTGACAGAACGGTTTGACGCCTTTTAGTGCGGAGTTCAGAAATAGAAGCTATTAATAAGAGACCACTGCTGGGATAGTAATGGGATGTGAGGAACCTCACTGCCGTGTCGTAAAAGTCCTAGCATTTCCTTCCCATTTAATAAACCTTCAAAAGTGTCTTGTAAGATATCAATCATAAATGGATGGCCATGTATATATTTTACAGTACTGATCCATAAATCCTCTTTCTGCTGTTTACCTTTTGAGGACAAATTACATTTTTGGGATCGAAGAGCAATTTCAGATTTTTATTTGTTTTTTATCTACGTGGTTGGGCTGTGGTGCCTGTTTTTACCTCGAGGTGTTGCAATTGGTGAGTCTGAAGTTGAGACGCTCGTGAGAGTCAGGGTAGGGCAAGATTTTAATTCACCACGGAAAACAAGTTTTATGGAATTTACTAAGCTTAGGAAACTGTCAGAAGTGGATACAGGGGCAAATCTACCGCAAGGCAAACAAGGCGTTTGTCTTGGGCAGCCTTTTTCATGGGGGCGGTGCCACCCCCCCAGGCAGAAGGGACACTGTGAGGACTGCACAGAAGCAGTGGTGTTGCTATGGGGGTGCAGGGGGGTTGCAGACCACACGTAGGTGACACCCACAAGAGCGGAGTCACAAGGGGCAGCAGCGGACTGATCGTTCAGTGATAGGGTAGCAAAGCAGAAGTGGCTGGAGCCTCCGATCCCGGAAGTAGCTCAATTGGCAGACCAGGTGGAAGTTCGGGACTGTGATCGTGCCTCGTAGCCTTGCTACACACTGCTGGTAAAAAAGGAGCCGGAGAACTGCGGGAAGGTAAGAGCCTGGTGTAGTATGGGGGGATTGGGGAGCCCCCTCTCTCCCCCCATCTCTCTCACCCCCCTCTCTCTCTCTGACCCCCTCTCTCACCCCCACCTCTTCCCCCCTCTCTTTCTCAACCCCATCCCCTCTCTCTCTCACCACCACCTCTCCCCCTCTCTCTCTCACCCCACTTTCTCTATCAACCCCCTCCTCTCTCTCACCCCATCTCTCTCTCTCTCACCCCTCCCTCTCTCAACCCCCCTCTTCCGCCCCTCTCTCGACCCCCTCCCCTCTCTCTCACCCCACCTCTTTCTCTCACCTCCCCCCCCCTTTCTCTCTCCCCCACCTCTCCCCCCCCTTGTTCCATTTCTCTCCTTCCTTTTCCTATTCCTATATCTTCTCCTAGTGGGGGGGGGGGGGGGTGCACTGTGGTAGGCTAGTGAGGGAGGTGGGGAGAGCACTGTGGCAGGCTCTGAGCTGCCTGACTGACGCACACCAGTAATACCAGAGACTGCATATTACTACCCCACAGTCCACCAGAGACACCACCTAGCCACCAGAGAACGCACATAGCCACCAGAGATCCCGAATAGCTACTTGAGAAGGAAGGGGTGGGACAAATTTATATGGGGGTGCGCCCACATTTTATTCTTGCCTAAGGCAGCACAAAACCAAAATACACCACTGCATGGATGGACCTTTTTCTGAGTCGATAGACCTATTTCAGGTATTTTCTATAACAGAGGGAATACGGCAAGGTCTGCACCTAATTAACAAGAGGGATACGTCAGTTTTCCATATAGAAAACTGCTGCAGATTCCCTGTCAGCCGACAGCTCCCATCCCTCTCTCTGCCTGTGCAATGATTACACAGCATGAACAGAGACTGCACAGGGTTAACACCTTGCTCCTCCCTCCGCTCTAAACCGAGTAGGGGCGGAGCAGGCTGTGAGGTCAGAGCATGCAGCTCCAGCTCTCCTGTTCTCTGTGCTGAGCCTGTCACATGCAGAGAACAGAAAACAGATTGTTCCCTTTGTTAAAAAATAGAAGCAGCAAATGCTGTATTTTCTAAGCTTACAAGAGTTGTACAAGCTTCTGTTTGAATAAGTCTTTTAATTCCCCCTCTTCTGTTAGATTTTTACTGCTGTGTCCCTAGTGAGGATATGCTCAATCCAATATATCACCAGCAAACCATATTCAGATAAACAAAAGGGACATTTTAATGTCACCAACAGAAGGGAGCAAAGTTTTGAGTCCGCTAAGGGCCTCTTCCTCAGGCAGCAGTGATATCGCTGCTGTCTGAGGAAGAGGCCCTCAAAGACCTTGAAATGTTGCTTCCTTCTGTTGGTGACATTAGAGCGCCCTGTTTATATAAATATGGTGTGCTGGTGATATTTTGGGTTTGACACCTTCTGTCATTTCATCACAGCACCCTTCTATGACTGGGAATGGAATGCACTGGACTCTTTGTATTTATGGCCCAATTTACCCTCACTTCCTGTTCCCAGTAGGGACATAAACATCAAACTGGGAACAGGAACAGCAATAAAATACTGACCGAGGCCCTAAGCATTACCCACTCTATCCAAAAAAAAAAAAAAAGCCCATCCCATGCTCAGGTTTAGAGCCATGTAGAAGACAAGAATACAGAGTTTGGTAGGGTGAAATGGAAAACAATATATTAATTAGTTAGAATTTATCTTTAGATTTACACATTATAGGTCTTTAACTGAAACTTCATAAACATATCTTGACATTTCATAACATTTATGGTATTATATACAGTTGCCGCTTGAAGTGGCCTTTCCCTCCCACACTCCAAATCTTGTACATGGACCTTCAAAAAACATTAGCAAATTATATTCAGCAGGGTTTCTCAGCCATGGTTACATGGAACTCTAGGGTTCCTTGAGCAATGGGCAATTTCTGCCTCTCAGATAGGTTCTCACTGACGGCATTCATTTTTTTGGTTATCTCTAAAGCCCCGTACACATGGTCGGAAAATCCGACCACAAAATCCGACGGATTTTGTCCGACACTGGTGTTGCATACACACGCTCGGACAAAGTTGTCGGAAGATCCGATCATTCTGAACGTGGTGACGTTTGTTGCCTACGACGGGACTACGTAGAGGCTAGTAGCCAATAGCTTTGGTCTTGTAATGTGATCTGAGCATGCGTGTCACTTTGTCCGTCGGAATTCGCTATCGGAAAAAGTCCGATAGGACTTTGGTGTCGGAAAATTTTTTTTTCTCAATGACCACAAGTGTAAGGAGCATTCTTCCCATTGCCCTTCCCACTAATGTATCATGAGTTGTAGAAATAGTAAATTTTGGCAGGGGTTCCCTGAGACCAGAAAGTGTATTTCAAGAGTTCCTTAGTGTTGAAAAGTTGTTCTAAATCAAAGAATTATTAGGTTATTTACATACAGCTGATTCATGTCTCCTTGTTTAGTGAGGCACTGGAGACAACGTTGGCCTCACAGTTTCCCCTTGGGAGGGCCACGACACCAGTGCCTTCCAGGGAAATCATGTCTGTAAACTCTACATTGGCATGGCTTCAGCAATGTGAGTAATGTGGCCTAAGTTACTATAGCCATGACAACTTATAAACAGTAATATACACTGACGGATCTCGTACAGTATAGCGAAAGCTGGTACTGACCTGACTGGTGGCCCAACAGCACAAATAGGCCATTGATGATGTGTACTATTCAAGATGGCGACCTGGAGGAAGAGATGCCTTTATAATTGGATATGGCTATTTTGGTATAGCAAGCTCAGTAATGGTGGCAGTTTTGTATGGGGGGGGATGTCAGCTTTAAACTCAACTCAAACTATAAAGTTTTAATAAAAATCTGGAAAAATATCTCTGAATTTCCAGTTATTCTTCACCAAGGACTTCTTGATGCAGAAAACTGCAGCACCGCACATGTTCTCATCTGGAAGATGTATTTTGACATTGGGTTTAGATATG
Organism: Lithobates sylvaticus; assembly: GCA_028564925.1. Classification (NCBI taxonomy): domain Eukaryota; kingdom Metazoa; phylum Chordata; class Amphibia; order Anura; family Ranidae; genus Lithobates; species Lithobates sylvaticus. Next base: position 11,009,753 of record CM053036.1, on the reverse strand, counting down.
TATTATTTCCTCCCTTAGGTTCACTATGTGCTCTCCTTTTAATGAGAAACCAGACAGAAAAGTGGCTAAAGCAGCCAGTTTATCAGTTTTTTTTTTTTTGCTCTCAAAGCTACCGCAGTAAGTGAGCGATTGTGTGACTCAGTTCTCTCAGTTGACCTTGGCAGCGGTTACTTGATCAGAGTGTAAATGCTGCAGTGTACGGACAGGGCCCAGTATAACTTATGTGCCTCTTTTACTAGGTATCAAATAACTGAAAGATTACAAAATGCGCAAGGTGAAATCCGAACGAAGGTGTATATTAAGCATAGGCAGTAATAGTTTTATTGGTTCAATATTGCAGACAGAAATTACTTTCTGAGAAAAATTTATCTGCAGAAGAGTTTAAGGTTTAATTTCAATAGAAAATTGGGCAAAAAAGTTATAAGATGCCTGAGTCCTTTGGCAATCATTCTGTCTGTCTGTTCAATTTGCAACTGACATCAGTTGCCAAGGGAACATACCATATGTTAGAGCAAGATGGCGATGATGTAGGGTAGTGAACTCCAGCCACTGGTTTAGAAGCTGCATAGGAGTGTTGGATTTCTTTGGTATAGCTCATAGAAGTTTGCCTAATTTTTAAATCTTTGTTATGACTTCCTGAAGGCTCCCTTCCTCTCTTCTGACACTCTTTGGTATGGCTCCCTCCCTCTTGGATCTCTTTGGTATGGCTCCCTCCCTCTTGGGTCTCTTTGGTACGGTTCCCTGAGGGCTCCTTCTCTTTTTGATCTCATTGGTAGGGTTCACTGAAAGCTCCATCCCTCTTGGATCTCTTTTGTAGGGTTTCCTGAGGGCTCATTCTCTCTTGGATCTCTTTGGTAGGGTTCCCCGAAGGGTTCCTACCTCTTGGATCTCTTTGGTAGAGTTCCCTGAAGGCTCCTTCTCTCTTAGATCTGTTTGTAATGATTCCCTGAAGGGTCCTTTTTTCTCTTGTATCTCTTTGATATGGCTTCCTAAAGGTTCTCTCCCTCCCTGATCTCTTTAATATGGTTCCCTCTCTTCTGGATCTCTTTAGTAAGGTTCCCTAAAGGCTCCCTCTCTTGAATCCGATTGGTATGAGTCCCTGAAAGCTCCCTATGTTCCTGATCTCTTTGGTATGGGTCTCCAAAGGCTCCCTGTCTCTTGGATCTCTTTAATATGGCCCTCAAAACCTGTAGGGGTCAGCACAGTACACAATAAAACTTTAAAACATGTAGTAATTGGTTGCCAGGAGAACACACAATATGTTAGAGCAAGATGGTGATGATGTAGGTTAGGGAACTCCAACCAATGGTTTATAAACTCTATAGGAGTTTTGTATATCTTTGATATGGCTCATTGAAGGTTCCCTCATTTTTAGATCTCTTTGGTATGGCTTCCTGAAGGTTCCCTCTCTCTTGAATCTCTTTCCTATAGCTCTCTAAAGGCTTTCCCTCTTGGATCTCTTTAGTATGGCTTCCTGAAGGTGCCCTCTCCTTTAGACTTATTTGGTATGGTTCCCTGAAGGCTCCCTCCCTCTTGGAACTCTTTGGTAAGGATCCCTGAAGGCTCCCTCTCTTATGACGCTTTTTGATATGGCTCCCTGAAGTCTCCTTCTCTCTTGTCTCTTTGATATGGCTTCAGGTTCTCTGCCTCCTTGATCTCTTTGGTATGGCTACCTGAAAGCCCCCTCTTTAGGATCTCTTTAGTATACGTCCCTGAAGACTTCCTCTCCCTTAAGTCTATTTGATATGGCTCCCATCAGGCTCCCTCTCTCTTTTGGATCGCTTTGATGTGGCTCCCTGAAGCTTCCTTGTAGCTGTTCAGTACCTCTTTGTATAAAAACCTGCCTGCTGTGTTACATAAATACTGTAGGGTTCAGGCCAGTCAGAATGTTTAGAGTACACAATATAACCTGAAGACATCTAGTAAAAGTAGCTTGTAGCACTTGCTTTTTGTTTAGAATCCATGTGTTTTTTTCGTAATCTTATTTTTTTATTTTTGAATAATCAATTTTTTTAGCCACCTCTGGCATTTCCAGGAGTGTTGAAGGTTATCTCCTCTACAGCACACAGCTTGAGCCCCCCTACATTCTGATATCACCAACGCTTAAAGTTGATGTAAACCTGATTTCTTTTTTTTTTTTTTTTTAATGAAGACTTCTACCTGGTATAGTAGAGGATATCAAGTCATCTGTGCCCAGTCTTGCCACAAAGAGTTAATCCAGCTCCGAGCAATCCTCTTGTCTTTTTCTTTAGTAAGATAAAAAAGGACATACAGATAAGTTTGTGTCGTCACATCCCCCACTGCTGTGACTGACATCTAATTTCTTTATATCATGAACGGCATGAGCGCAGAGAGAGAGAAGTGTTGCGATTCCAGCTTCACATCACTCCTCCTTTTTTCCCCAGCTCTCCCAGGATTGGCTGCTCCACACCTCGGCATGATTGGGCATGCTGAAGTCATGTGGTGCCTTTCCTCAGTTTTGACTGGGTGTTACTCAAAACTCAGGAATAGGAGAGTGTAGATGTGGGCGGAGAGTCTTGTTACATCACGACTTCGCCCACCGGACTTCGGCAAAGAGACCCACCCACCGATTCCAGAGTTTTGCAGGGCTCCTACTGCTGAAGGGGGTGACATTTTCAAGGTAGGGATACATGAAGGAGGGTTGTATGTAATATATACATTAATACTGTGCCATGAGTTTATACTGGGTGAGTGGTGGGTTTACATCCACTTTTTAGCTGAAAAGGGCACCTCATGTAAGTTTGTGCTCAGGATTACTCTTAGGCTTCCATCTACCTTGTTTAGTGCTGGCCCCGAGTGAAGACTTGATTTTTGCAGCGCCAAGACTGAGCAAAGCCGACGTCTCAGCACCTCATTCTGACAAATGATGGACATTCCACGCGTGAAGCGTATGCTTGGGCTCGGTCTTGCATGAGCTTTCCTGCTTCTGGAGCCCTGGTGATGTCAGAGCAGGGCATGGCGGGCTAGGGCTTGAGCTGCCAAGGGTAAGAGAGCCTCCAGCATTTTCAAAAGTGTCAGAGGTGGCTCTAAACTAGAAATGGGAATAGCCAAAGAAGATAAATAAAGATTGGTTAGAAAAAAAAGCCTCAAGAAGTGCCATATGCCTACTGTACTTTACTGCTCAAACTGATGAAAGGTTTGAAGAAGCTGTATGTGTGGTTCTCTAAAGGAAGAGGTCAAGGCTTAATAAGGATTATAAACTGCTCAGTAATTTTTAGTGCAATTCAGCTCTGGCCTTTGGATACCGTACCCAGCGGGACACCTCAAAGCTTCTTCCACTTTCAGACCGGACCAATTTGCAGCCAGAGGACCAGGCCCCTTTTTGCGATTCGGCACTGCGTCGCTTTAACTGACAATTGCGCGGTCGTGCGACGTGGCTCCCAAACAAAATTGACGTCCTTTTTTTCCCAAATAGAGCTTTCTTTTAGTGGTATTTGATCGCCCCTGTGGTTTTTATTTTTTGCGCTATAAACAAAAATAGAGCGACAATTTTGAAAAAAAAATGCAATATTTTTTACTTTTTGCTATAATAAATATCCCCCAAAAATTTATAAAAAAACATTTTTTTTCCTCAGTTTAGGCCGATACGTAGTCTTCTACATATTTTTGGTAAAAAAAATCGCAATTAGCGATTATTGATTAGTTTGCGCAAAAGTTATAGCGTTTACAAAATAGGGGATAGTTTTATAGCATTTTTATTAATATTTTTTTTTTATTAGTAATGGCGGCGATCAGCGATTTTTATTGTGACTGCGACATTTTGGCGGACACATCGGACATTTTTGACACATTTTTGGGACATTTGTCATTTATACAGCAATCACTGCTATTTAAATAGCACTGATTCCTATGTAAATGACAGTTGTAGTTAGGGGGTTAACCACTAGGGGGCGGGGAGGAGTCAGTGTGACGTGTTGTGTTTTTTTTATACAGTAGGGGGGCGTGGCTGTACGTCTGACGTCATTAATCGGCGTTCCCGATGACAGGGAACCGCCGATCACTGACAGTCAGTGTAGGAAGCGCGGGGAGAGGTTTGTTTACATAGACCTCTCCCCGTTCTTCAGCTCCGTAACCCGATCGCGGGATACCAGCGGCGATCGGGTCCGCTGGTCGCGCGCGCCCCCCGGGCAGGCAAATTAAAGGGGACGTACAGGTACGTGCTTTTGCCTGCCCGTGCCATTGTGTTGACGTATATCTACATGAGGCGGTCGGGAAGCGGTTAAAGTCTCTGCAAGACATGGTAGCAAATGGTTGTGCATGTTCATTGACATTCTCCAACTCGTATTGGTAATTGCCGTGCCTAGACACCAGCAGCTTTACAAAGCCATCTACAACTAGACATGTGCACAATAGAAAAAATTTTTTTTTTCGTTTCGTTTCTTTCGTTTCCGTTGATTCGTAACGATTCGTAATTTCGTAAGTCGTCAGTGTTCGTATTCGTAACGATTCATATTTTCGTAAGAGTAATTTTTTAGTTGATTCGTTTTCCCGTTAGTTTAATTTTCGTTTATTCGAAATTCGGACGCATTCGTATTTTCGTAGATTTAGTTACATTCGTACTTTCGTTAGATTGATTTATTCGTACTTTCGTAACATTGTTTTCGTAGATTCGTAATCGGAGCATAATTCATAATTTTATGTAATGTGTATGCTATTATTACATTTTAAGAGACACGGAAAATTACGAATCTTAAAAAAAGTTACGAATGTACGAATTTTTTCGTTCAATCCATTCGAAGCACGTTAAGCAGCGCCATTGTAAGAGACACGGAAAATTACGAATCGAAAAAAAAAAAAAAAAAAGTTACGAATGTACAAATTTTTTCGTTCAATCCATTCGAAGCACGTTAAGCAGCGCCATTGTAAGGGACACGGAAAATTACCAATTCAACAAAAAAAAAAGTTACGAATGTACGAATCTTTTCGTTCATTTTGATTTTCGTTGTTCCTGTTTTCGTTTTTCGGATTTTCTTCTTTCGTAGTTTCGTTGTTTCTAATTTGGTTATTTCGGATTTTCGTTGTTTTTCGTATTCGTTCAATTCGAACGATTCGTTAAAATTTTTAGCGAATCGTTCGTTCATTCGTATGATAACTTATGAACGAATATAACGAATTTTAACGAAAAAAACAAAAAAAAAGCGAAACGAATTGCACATGTCTATATACAACCCTGGCACAAGCTACATCACCAATCTTGTCTCTATATTACCAAAACCATCCTCTCCACTCCTCCCAAAACCTCCTGCTCTTTAGCTCCTGTGTCCTCTCCCATGCTCTCCAGATCCTCTCCCATCCCCTACAAACCCCCTAACCCAATCTGGCTGGCTATCTCCTACTTTGGTTGATTTAAACTAAACTTGCCCCACCCCACTTCTATAAGATAAAAAGATTTTCCGCTTAGACAATAAATACACTGTCAATAATAACATACACATAGACGTGCGCACAGGGTGTGCTGGGTGTGCCTGGGCACACCCTAATCATCCTGTGTGGTGCTGATTCCCCCTGCTTCCTCTCTCCCCCTGCAGTGCTGCCAGCTTCCCTCCTCTCCTCTCAGGAGTAGAGAAGGGTCTGGTAAATATTTCATTACCCGTCCCTTTTCTTTTCTGAATGAACACAGTGAAGTGATGTGTACTGATCGCTCTTGTCTTCATTCTTAAAGTGGAAGTAAACCTCCTATCATTTTCAGCCAAGGAAGCTGCCATCTTGGCCTCTGTTCAATCTTCAACTGCCATGATGCTGCACATGTGATCATTTATGACACCAGCCATTGGATGCTTTGACAGTTTGGTTAAAAGCACAACCAATGTGACAGTTAGCATTTCCGGCATGCCATTTTTTTTTAACTATTAAATCAAAGGGTTTACTTCCGCTTTAACTAAAGCATAGTAAACTATGTTTACTGCAGAGAAAGAGACTGGGGAATCTCTGTCCTCAAACGTAAAAAATCAGGGGTCTGTTTAGACCCCTGATATTTCACCTAAGCCCCATAATGGGGCTCCTAGAAAAACTTGTAAAAAATAAAAAATAATAATAAATAATATTGGAAAAAATAATGAAATTGGAAAAAATAATAAAAAATAAAAATAAAAAACTACTGACACTGTCTACTGCCCTACTGACACTAATCTTCGCTCCACTGATACACGCCCATGTGTGTTTGTGCTGCGCACACCAATGAACATACATAACCAAGTGGCAAAATATAAATTAATAACTTGTATTGGTACATAAATGGCTAATAGTGACTTGATTTAGATAATAAAGTGACTTGTGATGATATGTGCAAATGCAGTAAAACAAAGTTATTGGTGCTCTGTGCCCCAAAGGTGACTGTAATTCCACCACTGTGTGGTTCCGCACTCACCAGATGGGTTGGGCTCCTCTGCCGTATGGCAAGAAGAGTCAACTCAATAGGAACACAATAGGTTAGTGGAAGACTCCACAACCTATGAGAAATTAAAAAGCAACCCCCTAAATAAATACAGGTCTAAACTAAAAATACTGAATAAAAGAGCACATAATCAACAGTTTCTGGACAAGAGGGAATATAGGTATGTGTTACCAGACGCACCGAAACTGACAGTTATATACCAGGTGCCAAAAGTCCACAAGAACCAGTTTTAACCATCAGGCAGACCAATCATCAGTGGAGTGGACTCCCTCTTTTGCAGATGGGGAGAATACATTGACCACTAGTTACAGCCGTTAGCACAACAATTCCCTTCTCACCTTAGAGACAGTAAACAACTCTACAACATTCTAGATAGTTTTCCACAAGAGGATAACCTTATATTGGCCACAATAGATGTAGACTCCATGTATACAAATATCCAACAGGATGACGCTCTGGAGGCCACAAAATGGGCCTTAGAGAGGTCATCAGAATTGGCCTACAGCAGGAATTCATTGTTGAGGCCCTTGATATGGAAAATAACTATTTCTGGCATAACAAAACTTACTACCGGCAACACAAAGGGTGTAGCCATGGGTGCAAAGTGGGCAGCTAGTGTGGCCAACATCTTTTTAAGTAAGTGGGAACACGAAGAAATCAATGGAAAACAGAGGCTGGACATAGCATTATGTAAAAGGTATATCGATGACGTTGTCATCCTTTGGAGGGGAACAGAGGTAGCCCTAAAACAGTTTCTAGAGGAGATTAATCATAACAGCTACCATATTTCCTTCACGGGAAAATGGAACAAGGAACTGGTTAACTATTTAGATCTAGAGGTATATAAGCATTTGAGAGGTCTTTTTGTTCCCCCTTGCAAGGGAAAGGTATATACAGCAGCGGCCAGATAGAAACACACCACACCACCAAGGCGCGAGTGTCATTCTATTTACAGTCTATCTCCTACTTTGCCTTTAGGTGATCCCTGAAAATTCCTCTCTTCAGGGAAGACTATCCATAAGTCTACTTTTACTTTTTCCATCAGCTTATCCCTCACAGTTGTTACCCTTCCTCCCACTTGCCCCTTCCTATTAGATTGTAAGCTCCCATGAACAGGACCCTACTAATCCTCTTGTATGACAAAAAAAAAAAAAAAACAATCCCACCTCCTGGGCCCCTCTGTTGACCTGATGGGGCCCAAGGATATGTAATTTAAGCCCTGGTAAGCAAGTAGGAGCTGGGGTGCAGACTAGTAAAATCCATTAAGGCAGAAATGAACAATAAAGTTGACCTGCCTCCCCCCGTTTAACTGATGAGGCCTGGGCCCAGTACAACAGGACCAGTTGCACTGCCTTATCAGCAGCTCTGATGGGGAGAAGTTTTGGGCAAATAGAAAATCTTAATTTTCCTTGACATTCCTCTATAAAAGTTATGTAGGGAAGGCTCTGGGGTGGCAGCGTAGAAGTATTACAATTATACTGTGGGTCATGTTATCAGCAGAGAATATAAAACATTTATTATTTTCTAGAAGCGCAGAGTTTAATATTAGGTAATATATTATATCAAAAAAAATGTGTTGAATACATTTCTGCTGACCCTCTTCCTTGCATGGCCTCCTCCTCCTCTGGAAAACCACACATGAGATGATTTCTGCGTTGCAATCACACATGATTAGTTGCAGTGGCAGATGTGCTGGGAATTTTGTCTTTTCTTTTGGGAGTTATCATCTCGGTACTGCTGACTTTTGCATTTTTTACAGTTGTATGTGTTTTTTTTTTTTTTACTTTCACCCTTTCATTGCTTGTTCGTGTAGAATACATTGCTGGCCTGATGGCTGTCATTCTAGATTACTGCAGTGGAGCAACAGGATGCTCCTTTTCGGACAAGTACTCTAAACCACCCAAAACAATCACTATAGAACAGTGGTGGTCAACTTTCTTGATATGGGGGGGGGTCTCAAGTGTGGCCCCCAACATCACCAAAGGGCTGCACATAAAATTCAATGAATATTCAGCGTTCGAGCCAGCAGACACATGACAGGATATAGTCAAAGACTATAGACATGATCCAGGAGATGGTCAGAGACTGCAGACATGATACAAGAAATGATCAGAGACTGAGGACAGGATACATGAGATGGTCAGAGACTGCAGACCTGATACAAGAGATGGTCATAGACTGCAGACATGATACAGGAGATGGTCTGAGACTGCAGACACGATACAGGAGATGGTCAGAGACTGCAGACATGATGCAAGAAATGATCAGAGACTGTAGACATGATACAGGAGATGGTCAGAGACTGTAGACCTAATACAGGAGATGGTCATAGACTGCAGACACGATACAGGAGATGGTCAAAGACGGCAGACATGATACAATAAATGATCAGAGACTGCAGACATGATACATGAGATGGTCAGAGACTGCAGACAAGAGATGGTCAGAGACTGCAGACATAATGCAAGAGATGGTCAGAGACTGCAAACATGATACCAGAGATGGTCACAGACTGTGAACATGCTGCAAGAGACTCTCCGCATGTGAACATGCTATAGGAATAGTTGGAGACTGAGGAGATTCTTCAGGTGGCAGCCATAGGCTGGAGACATATTGCAAAAGGGTGCTAGAAATCATTGCTATAAAAGGGCATTAGGGAAACACAGACTAGTATCTGCAGGGGCCCGAGGGCCACACAAAAAGTGCCACAGGGCAGTGGAGCACAGCAACAGGATAGTCTGAAATGTAAAAATAAATAAAATGATGATAATAATAAATATATTAATAATAATAATTAATAAATTAAATAATATAATAGTAATAACAACAACAACAATTATAATTTAGTTTGTATCAATATATGGCCATGTACCCCCTCCCTCCCCTACAAAAATTCAAATAAAATAAAATTGAAAAATTCTTTAGATTTAAAGTGATCCTAAAGTCTCGTTTTTTTCTTTACAAATAACAAACACGTTATACTTACCTGCTCTGTGCAGTGGGTTTGCACAAAGCACCCCGGATCCTCCTCTTCTCGGGTCCCTCTTCGGTGTTCCTGGCCCCTTCCTTCTGTCAAGCGCCCACAGCAAGCAGCTTTCTACGAGGGCACCCAAACCGAGGCACAGCTCTGTGTGTTCATTCGGACATGGAGCCATGGGTTCGGCCCCGCCCCCCTCTCTCTCTCTCCTGATTGGCTAACTGACTTTGATTGGCAGCAGCGGGAGCCAACGGTGCTGCTGCTGTGTCTCAGCCAATCAGGAGGGGAAAGCCCGGATGGTCGAGGGATTCGTGCAACATCGCTGGATCTAGATGGGGGGTCAGGTAAGTATTAGGGGGGCTGCTACACACAGAAGGTTTTTTTTTTGTTATCTTAATGCATAGAATGTATTAAGATAAAAAAACCTTCTGCCTTTACAACCCCTTTAAATAATTTAAACAGAACAGGCACTAGGAGGTGAATAGTCCCACATCCCTGTAATTACATATAAAAATACCAAGGAAAAGAATGGGACTTTGCAATGCCCAATATCTCAGAAAAGAAACAATAATGGATAATTAAAAAAAATCTTTTATTGGTGCACAATTACAAATTTTCAGCACCTATCTATATATGAATTAGTAACTTACCGTATATACTCGAGTATAAGCCGAGTTTTCAGCACATTTTTTTGTGCTGAAAATGCCCCCCTCGGCTTATACTCCAGTCAAGCACTTTTTTGCAGCAGAGAATTACATTTTCCAACCCGACTTTGGGGCCCCGTATCTCGGGGCCAGTTGGTGCTAGGAACCCTTTGGGTCCAGAGACCCCAAATTTGTGGCTGCAGCTAGGGGGCATCTAGGAACCCTTAACTACCAAGTTTGAAGTTCAGGGGACCTATGGCTGCAAATGGGCACAGTGAGGCTGCAAATGGGCATTGTTGACCGTCTTTTCCACTTACAGTAGCTGCACATTTCTCCCTCTAGGCTTATACTCGAGTCAATAAGTTTTCCCATTTTTCTGTGGTAAAATTCGGTGCCTCGGCTTATATTCGGGTCGGCTTCTACTCGAGTATATACGGTATCTGTTATGTTGTATACTATTTTCACACAATGTGAGTGGGTTGAATGTAGATCTGTGTCTGGCATAAAATATACCTATAATTGTTTTTAACTTTTTCCGGGCTTCAGTGATGTGCCTTTTTTTTTTTTTTTTGTAACCGTAACATTTTTATTTTTAATGAAAGGTATCATAGCAGATATTGACAATATTAGACATCACTTTAACCACTTTCAGACCGGACCAATTGGCAGCCAAAGGACCAGGCCCCTTTTTGCGATTCGGCACTGCGTCGCTTTAACTGACAATTGCGCGGTCGTGCGACGTGGCTCCCAAACAAAATTGACGTCCCTTTTTTCCCACAAATAGAGCTTTCTTTTGGTGGTATTTGATCGCCCCGTTTTTATTTTTTGCGCTATAAACAAAAAAGAGCGACAATTTTGAAAAAAAAACACATTCTTTTTTATTTTTTGCTATAATAAATATCCCCCAAAATATATAAAAAAACTTTTTTTTTCCTCAGTTTAGGCCGATACGTATTCTTCTACATATTTTTAGTAAAAAAAAACGCAATAAGCGATTATTAATTGGTTTGCGCAGAAGTTATAGCATTTACAAGATAGGGGATAGTTTTATAGCATTTTTATTAATTTTTTTTATTAGTAATGGCGGCGATCAGCGATTTTTATTGTGACTGCGACATTATGCGGACACATCGGACATTTTTGACACATTTTTGGGACCATTGTCATTTATACAGAAATCACTGCTATTTAAATGCATTGATTCCTGTATAAATGACACTGGCAGTGAAGGGGTTAACCACAAGGGGGCAGTGTAGGGGTTAAGTATGCCTAGGGGTGTGTTTCTTACTGTGGGGGGGCGTGGCTGTCAGCTAGTGAATGCTGATCTCTGCTCCAATCACAGGGAGCAGAGATCGGCGTCACTAGTTGCTAGGTAGAACGGGGAGATGCTGTGTACTTCCGCATCTCCCCGTTCAGCCTTCCCGTGAGACGATCGCGGGTGTCCCCGCGGCGATCGAGTCCACAAGACACGCGACCGGACTCATGGGGGTCCAGACCGGTGCGGGAGCGCGCCGCTCCCGATGGCACGACAGGCATTAAGGAGGGACTTATATATACGCCCTCCTGCCTGTACGTGCCATTCTGCCGACGTATATCGTCGTGCGCCGGTCGGGAACCGGTTAAAGGATTGATCATAATACTTGTTCGACAGATATTGTCATAAAGAACAAAACAATGTACAGTGATGTGCCTTTTTTATCTTGTAAACCAGGGGCCTCCAAACTTTCTAAGCAAAGGGCCAGTTTACTGTTTTTCAAACCTTAGAGGTGCCGGACTGTGGCCAGTGGGAGTAGAAAAGGTCCCCGACATCAATGGAAATAAACAATGCGCCATCGTTGGTGTCAGTGGAAAAATTGTGCCCCGTTGTTGGTGTCCTTGGGTGGAATTGTGCCTCGTCATTGGTGGCATTGAGAGAAAATGGTGCCCCATTGTTGGTACCATTGGGAGGAATTGTGCACCTTTATTGGTGTCAGTGGGGGAAATGATGCCCCATTGTTGGTATCTGTGGACGAAATAGTGCCCCAAGGGCCAGATAAAGGCAAGCAAAGAGCCACAGTTTGGAGACCACTAATCCTTTTTTTTTAATCATCCATTATTGTTTTGTTCCTGAGATATTGAGCACCGCAAAGTCCCAGTCTTTTCCTTGGTATTTTTGTGTATATTTAAAGTGTCTATAAAGATGAGGTTGGAGAAATTCTTTGAAGAAATGAATCCAGCAAAGAGGCTGATCTTCTGCTGCAAGAAAGGAAAGTGGTTTACATGACTGAACTATAGACAGCCGTGTTCACACAAATGATGATCTTGTATCTCCTCGCCGGAGTTTACGGCCCCTTCCAGCGCCTACATCTGTTTGTTCATTGATTTTTGCCTGTGCCGGTTACCGGGGTGTCCTATTGGTTTTCGTAAAATGCCATATTCTTTGTGTAAGAACTCGTTCGGGGCAGCCTGTGATCAATGCTTTGTCTTTTTGCAAAGTGGTCTGTAATCGATACCCTTGTGTGGCATGACGCTCGATGGATTTAGGATCAGGCGCAGGAGACAAAGCGCTCATACGTTTACATTTCTGGATAATGGCTTATAAACGTGAGTATCCCGTGTCTGAGTGATTTTTCTTTCTGTGGGGCTTCTGTTCCAAAGCTGAAGGCCCCAATCCTGCCATGGTCTATGCAACATGTGCATTAAGCAAGCCTATTCATTTTTAATGGGATGATAGTGTATCTAATGCACAAAAAAAATTAACCTATGTTAATGCATGTGCAATGAGGTGTGCTGCAGCATGGGTGCCTTGCCAGCTTGTAGCCATTTTGCCAATAGGTGGCTCTGTACCAGAATAATGTCAGGTTACAGCAGACAGTGTCATCAGGTGCTAGGCCCCTTTTAGGTAGAGCCCTCCTGCCGTAATGTCAGGGGTAAGGGGACCCCTTAAGTCAGGTAGGAAGAAGCACACACACATGGGAACTAAACACCCCACACCTTGGGGGATGTAACCAGCACACGTAGGCCTTGATTAGGACAGGAGGCCACGAGGTGTAGACCTGCACTCAGGAAGAGCCGGCTATAAACTTTCTGTCCCTTATGGAGGTGGGTGGATCACAAAAGGCTTAACATTTTAAGTTTAAAATGACATTTTGAGATTTAGTTAAAAGGTCCAACTCAAGGCCCTGCATACCGGCCAACTGGAAATCTCCCCTGGCCCCTACAGTTGGTGAAAGGTATCCATTTATGAAAATGGAAGAACTAATGTTCTCTCTCAGAAAACAAGATCTGGTTCTACTGGACCCAATTCAAATTCCGAGATAAAAATAAAAAGCTACTAGAAGCCAGTCCTCCTTAAGCCTCATACACACGATCGGACCGTGGACCAACTTTCCCGTGGATTTTTGTCCAAAGGGTGTGGCCCCAAGTTGGCGACCTTTATCTCCCCTCTTCTATTGAGAACATTTAGCATTTTTTTTTCTTCCCCCACCACTGGCAAAACATCTCCCATTTTTATTACCAGTGAGGTTTAACTGTTGCAACCTCTGCTGTACGGGCCTTTAGACTGTCAAGTTAGCGACCTTTATCTCCCCTCTTTTTTTGTGTCTCTTCTTGTTGAGCCATCTAGGATGCTGGACAGCTACCTGCCCGATTCTTTAGACAGCCTCGCCTTGTGACTTGTTTCCTTAGAACCTTGAACCCTTTGCTTTTCCTATGAACTTCCTATTTAAGCCATGCCTTTGCACTTCCTGTTTGCCAGATTATGGTGCTCTTTCCAGTCAATATCTCGTTCTTGTCACTCCTGCTGCTGTCCATATCTTTCGCTACCACTCATTACCGACCTTTGGCTTGTTCCTCAACTAGGCTTCCACTTGATCCCAACCTGCAACCACTTTTTACTGACTGCACTTCTGGCTGATAGCTACCTGCTATACCTGCTACTGGTCCCCGGCTTGCTCATCTCCTGGTGGGGCGATCCAGAGGACCGCGACCTGGTAGTAACATGCAGCAAAAGCCATCTCCACCATCAGGATCTTTGGTGAACACCAGTTACCCAGATAGCAAGGATGACTTGCCACAAATGTGTGGCAGTGTTGAATTGTAGGTCTGTTAACTTGCTGCACATTTTCACTGGAAAGTTGTACACTTGCAGAGCACTTGAAGCACTAAGTTCTAGTTGATACTTTTTCCAATTTGTAGCAAATGTGCGTGGCAAGTCTAGCAAGAGCAAAGTTGTAATGGTGAGTCTACAGCAAGAGCTTTGCAAGTCTACAGCATGAAAATTCAGTCACAGTGACCTCCAGTGGTGGGATGACTATTGCACAACATAACTGAACCAGAACTTGCAGCAGACTTGCAGAATGTTTGCAAAGAAAGTTGATCTGGAGTCACGCAGTGCAGACTTGCTGCAATTGTGCAACAAACTTGTGAAGCCTGGCAAGTCTAGCAATAGTTCAGCAAGTCATTTTCAAACTTGCAGCACAGTTGCTTGCTATCTGGGTAGTGCTTAGACCCCGCACCTTTGGGTGAGCATTTGTCATCCACCAGGGTGACCTACTTATACCTATCCTGCTAGCCAGTGGAAGCCTCTCTACTGCCATTGCTGGTGGTCTCCGAGCCAGACCCCTGACCGTGACATGAACGCGGTAGTGTGTTCGCAGAAATAACCAGTGACGGCTCGTCCATGTGGTGCTAGTGAGGGGGGGCGGCAAACAAACCGCCCCCCCCCCCCCCTCACTAGCACCACATGGACGAGCCGTCACTAAAATATTGAGCACCAGCCACTGGAAATAACAATACTCTAGCTTAGATATCAGTATCTCATCTGCAATCGTAAATCACTCGGTGTGTAATCCGTTTTTAAGACTACATGTTACATTCCTGTATGTTTCTACCAAAACATGATAGATTGTGCACTGCAACATGTGCAGCTATCTGATTTATTTTTTTACAGTTCAATGCATATTACAAGACGTTCAGTGAGCTCCCCCCTCTCATTCATAAATGTTTTACAAAATAATGGACCCTAACAAACTAAATATAAGGACTATAACAGTAATCAATTTTTGTAAAAAGTATCAAAAAATATTTATTATATTATAAAAATTGCACATGTATACATATCAAAAAAAAATACAAAACACACAAAAGCTACACATAAAACATAACCAAAACCATCTAGTACTCCTTGAATACAGATTCTTGGTGGCTCCCCTATAGTGGAGCACAGTGAGTTGCTGTGATTTCAAAGCAGTTTGCGTTTCGCAGGAGGAAACCCGCTTCTTCAGGAAAAGTTTCAGCAAGAACACTCACGGTTAATAGTCAAAAACATCAAAATAAAAAACACATTGAATGGTCCTCCTACAAATAAACATTGTCAATCATATAATGCCACAGGATGGTCCTTCTCCTTTTCCAAGATAGTCATCAGTTCCTATGTAATTGGAACTAGGTATCCATAGCCAAATCGTATGGTGCGTGCCTAGTGATATACAAGGTATTAAATTAGGTAGGTAAAGAGGTTCCCATCGTGTCGTTCCTCAGATCAGCGTGAGATAGATTCTAGATACCTAGTTCCAATTACATAGGAACTAACGACTATCTTGGAAAATGAGGAAGACCGTCCTGTGGCATTATATGGGTGACAATTTTTGACTATTAACCGTGAGTGTTCTTGTTGAAACTTTTCCGGAAGAACCAGGTTACCTCCTGCGAAACGCAAACTGCTTCGAAATCACAGCAACTCACTGTGCTCCACTATATGGGAGCCACCAAGAATCTGTATTCAAGGAGTACTAGATTGTTTTGGTTATGTTTTATGAGCTTATATGAAATCCTCCACCGCACACCAACACATCGGGCCTCTTACCGCAGAAAGTGGACCACTAGGTTATAGGTGGTCAGATAAGCAGACGCCCCTGACGTCCTTATTGGACGAAACGCTGCGTAGGAGATCTGACGTCACGACACTATACATGCTGACCGTGGCCATCTTGTTGGTTGGAAACAAGTGTTAACCAAGGACTTTTTGTATTCTTGTCATGCTCGTTTTAATTCTATAAATGTGAGTAGCCTGTATGCTTTTTACTTAATAAATGTGAGTACCCTGTACGCTTTTTACTTTTTACTTTTTATAAAATTCAATACATGTATCTGTATCACATAAGAAAATCAGTAACATACTACACTATGAGGAGCTGCTTCTATCCTACATATGAACCTGCGGATTCACTCCATATTATGACCCTATGAGATTCAGCTGTCTGGTACCAGTGTGGAGTCATGCTATAGTGGATATATCATGCTTATCTGACCACCTATAACCTAGTGGTCCACTTTCTGTGGTAAGAAGCCTGGTGTGTTGGTGTGCGGTGGAGGATTTCACAGTTCACCTCAGCTTGTCATATTTACACTGTGGGTGATGCCATTTCTTGGAACATGGACTCTTTACGCTCAATGACAGTGGACTTTTATTTACATACAGTAGTTCATGCTTGTATTTCTAGCACTGCATAACTTTATACATTTTTTTTATATTGTTACCTATATTTTATGCTATCTGCTGAATAGACATTAGCGCAGTGATCAATTTTATTTATTGTATGTTTTATGTGCAGCTTTTGTCTGTTTTGTATGTTTTTTGCTATGTATGCCTGTGTAATTTTTATCATATAATAAATATTTTTTGATACTTTTTACAAAAATTGGGTAGCATTATAGTCCTTGTATTTAGTTTGTTAGGGTCTGTTATTTTGTAATTTCATTGTTTAGGATGAGGTACTACATGGTCTACTAAATGAGGGTCTCTTATTGAGGTCTTCCTCCCAATTTCCTATTTTTCATTCATAAATGTGTTTTTAGAGAAAAACGGAAGCCCCAAGCTATCAGTTATCAATTCCCTATCTGTTACTGACTTGTAACGTCATCGGTTCATTTGAAATGGATAGTTTGGGTATTAAACGCCCTCCATAGCCCCGGCTCCACTGAGAAACAGAAGGGAAAGGTCTGCTTTCATGGCTAAAGGTCATTACCCTTTGGCTAAGACGCGGTAACCTTTGGCTAAATGTCACTCATCTTTTATTGTGTCGTGTCAGCATAAGAATCTTCTCATAAGACCTTCTACATCCATCAGAGAGATATAACCGGGGAGAATAATCTATACCACAAATTGTAAAATCATTTTACACTAAAACTTCCCAGCTCCCCATTCTTGCAATGCTCAGCACATGATGTCCTTGAACACAAACATCTAACTTGTCATCCCGATAGTACGGCGGGTAAGCAAAAGACATCACAAATCTTCTGCAGGACATTTGTCAGGGAGCTACAATTATAAATTACATATCGCCTCTGCTGTCTCCAGCAGTATTTTTATAGTGGATGTGGTTACACATTTTTTTCTGGAATTTTGCATGCTGGGTTAAGGTATCTTTGCATCTTTTTTTTTTTTTTGGTGGAGAATGCGGGCATCTTAAACACTTGCTTCCCAAGCCTATTCTGACACTTCTCACATAAGAAAGAAAATTACTTAGAACACCGAAACATTATATCTATATATTTTTAAGCAGAGACCCTAGAGAATAAAATGGTGGGTGTCGCAATTATTTTTTTGTCGCATGGTATTTGCGCAGCAGTTTTTCAAATGCAGTTTTTTTTTTTTGTAGAGATAAGGAAGCAGAAGTAAGCAGAAAGGTACACAGACATAAGGATCTGGCAGCAAGGATGCCAATCAAAACACTGATGCAAGGAGCAGTAGCAAAGGTGGAACTAAAAGGCACCTTTTTTTTTTTTTTTCCTCCCTAAATTCCAGCTCCCCTATGTACCAATATAGCATTAGCCACTTTCAGACCGGACCAATTTGCAGCCAAAGGACCAGGGCCCTTTTTGCGATTGAGCACTGCGTCGCTTTAACTCCCAAACAAAATTAATTAAATAACCACAATGTGTAGCGCTAACAAAAAATAGAGCCAATAGACTCATAAAGTGAAAGAAAGTCCGGTGCAATATAATATAGTGAAACAATGATAAAGTCCTTTGTTAAAGAAAATTAATCATATGGCATGGATCATCCTTGCACATGAGATGTATGTGGAGAAACTCTGCAAACACAGATGCTAATGTGTATAGACGAGTATATAAACCCTCCAATGGTTATGGAATGCATACGCTTACCAGCGATGTTGGACCCACCTACCATACGGCAGTGGGTCAGTAAGGCTTATGGTAACTCCTGTAGGTGGCGCCCAAGGGATGAAAGCTGGATTCTGGCAGCACTCCTCCAGGTCTGGGATGGACTCTCGGCTGGATATTCTGGAATCCTCCAAAACGACACACGCGTGGGGCACGACACCAGGAACAAACCAGGAAGCAGGATACGGAAAAAGGAAAAAGGAACTCCAATAGTGTGATTCCACCACTAATTTATTGGGTATGGGGTATAAATAATGGTACATGCCCAGTAGAAGACCTATTGGTCGAAACGCGTTGGGATTTGCTGATTTTGAGACCCTTATACTGCTTTTACTCTGTTTTATTTTTGATTTTATCAGTATATGCTCTGTACTGCTTGGGTGAATTCCCCTGTTTGTACCATTATTTATACCCCATACCCAATAAATTAGTGGTGGAATCACACTATTGGAGTTCCTTTTTCCTTTTTCCGTATCCTGCTTCCTGGTTTGTTCCTGGTGTCGTGCCCCACACGTGTGTCGTTTTGGAGGATTCCGGAATATTCAGCCGAGAGTCCATCCCAGACCTGGAAGAGTGCTGCCAGAATCCAGCTTTCATCCCTTGGGCGCCACCTACAGGAGTTACCATAAGCCTTACTGACCCACTGCCGTATGGTAGGTGGGTCCAACATCGCTGGTAAGCGTATGCATTCCATAACCATTGGAGGGTTTATATACTCGTCTATACACATTAGCATCTGTGTTTGCAGAGTTTCTCCACATACATCTCATGTGCAAGGATGATCCATGCCAATTGATTAATTTTCTTTAACAAAGGACTTTATCATTGTTTCACTATATTATATTGCACCGGACTTTCTTTCACTTTATGAGTCTATTGGCTCTTTTTTTTGTTAGCGCTACACATTGTGGTTATTTGCTTGTTTGACTTTGTTTGTTAGAGTGTTGGCTGCTTTCACATATATTTTCTGGATATTCACTGTACACAGTACACTATAGTATTATTTTTTGGATTGATTTCATCATTTTCACTTTTTGAGTTAGCGCAGTGTTTCCCTCACTCCATTTCCCAAACAAAATTGACGTCCTTTTTTTCCCACAAATAGAGCTTTCTTTTCGGGGTATTTGATCGCCCCTGCGGTTTTTATTTTTTGCGCTATAAACAAAAAAAGAGCGACAATTTTGAAAAAAACGCATTCTTTTTTACTTTTTGCTATAATAAATATCCCCCAAAAAAATATAAAAAAAACTTTTTTTTTTCCTCAGTTTAGGCCAATACGTATTCCTCTACATAATTTTGGTAAAAAAAAATCGCAATAAGCGATTATTGATTGGTTTGCGCAGTTATAGCGTTTACAAAATAGGGGATAGTTTTATAGCATTTTTATTAATAATTTTTTTTTTTACTAGTAATGGCGGCGATCAGCAATTTTTATTGTGACTGCGACATTATGGCGGACACATCGGACATTTTTGACACATTTTTGGGACCATTGTCATTTATTCAGCAATCAATGCTTTTTAAATGCATTGATTCCTGTGTAAATGACACTGGCAGTGAAGGGGTTAACCACTAGGTGGCAGCGTAGGGGTTACATGTTCCTAGAGGCATGTTTCTAACTGTGGGGGGGGGGGCGTGGCTGTCAGCTAGTGAATGCTGATCTCTGCGCCAATCACAGGGAGCAGAGATCAGCGTCACTAGTTGCTAGGCAGAACGGGGAGATGCTGTTTATTTCCACATCTCCCTGTTCAGCCTTCCCATGACACGATCGCCGGTATCCCCACAGCGATCGAGTCCGCAGGACCCGCGACCGGCCTCACGGGGGCCCCGACCGTACGGCGACATCTTGAAGGGGACGTACCTGTACGCCCTTATGCCTGTCTGTGCCATTCTGTCGACGTACATGGTCTGGTCGGCAAGCTGTTAAACTGTAATAATAGGATCCTGTTCTTTTAAAGCATGTTACACAGCACAGTGCTTGTGCAGTGTAATTTGGCCCCTTGTATCACCTGAAATAACTGGCTGATCCTGCCTTGCTCTGCCCTCCCCTCTGTAAACTGACCACAGTTTATCATGGCTACTGAGTCCTGACACCGTGGTCAGTTTACGCACCTCCGCCATCTGCTGTGTCTCCTGTCCTCCTCCGTCCTCTCCTCCATCCTCTCCCCCGTCCTCTCTCCCGTCCTCTCCCCCTCGCCCCCTGCCTGCCCTCTCGCCTCTTGCTGCTGAAATTACTGTTAATTTTTGACACTATCCTCTCTATTTATTAATGTAATCTGCCCCACTGTCTGTGCCCTATAAAACAAAAATGCAGCTATATACCTGATTTCAGAGCGCCCCTTGGCCCCTTTGGCTGCTTATCTCCTCTTCCCCTCCTGACTGACGTCAGCGGGGGAATCTCCGCCCCGCCCACTGCAACTGTCAGGCCGAGAGAGGAGAAAGGCGGCGGGTCACGTGAGCGCCAAGCGGCGCTCTGAAATCAGAAAAATAGCTGCATTTTTTTTATGACGCACAGACACTGGGGCAGATTACACTAATAAGCAGAGAGGATAGTATACATTTTACATATTAGGTTAACAACCACTTTAATGTACTTATTTTGCAAAAATAAAACAGCTTTTACTTCCTGGTCAGACTTTAGGTCAGGACACGGGAAGGAGTTGACCAGCTGACCTCATTAGCGCACACCCTGAATCATCCACCCTCAGCTAGTCAACTCCTTCCTGTGTCATGACCTAAAGTCTGTCCAGGAAGTAAGGCAGAAGTAATCGAGCAGTGTGTTTAAACAGCTATGAAGAGAGTTCGGTAAGCCGGTGTGAGTTTTATTGATTTTTTTTATTTTTTTTTATCAATATGTGAATAGGATTGACTCTTATCTCTACATACTTGGTGTTGTTATGTTTTTTTTTCCCTGTGGGCACAGTAATTTTATAATTTTACTGCTCAGGATTGGTACTAAATGTTTGGATAATGGATGAGATTCCACTATTCGTTTCTTTTTCCAATTAAAACCCAACAGTTCTAACTCCTCGCCAAATAAAAAAATAAATAGAAATTTGCCTTTTAGTTTTTATCTTACGTTAATATATTTTTATCAAATAAACTGCAGTGATGGAACTTTCACACGTTTTGGGTGAGTTGGTACTTGTGTAGTAATCAGCCCCCGGTATTGAGTCATGAAACTCGGCTTTCCATCATAAGCACCCCTCCTCCCCCCCCCCCATATCTCCCTTTGTGGCGCCTTCCTTGAAGGACGTGTACAATCGTCTTCTGTGATCCGGAACATAGATGTCGCTTTGTCTTCCTGAAACATGACTGTTACATAAATGGTTTCCTTCAGGACAGCATGAATACTGTCATCATCTCCGGCAGAAGACGGCTTCCATGCGTTTCGTACCGGGACAGATGTAAGGCTGTAGAGCAATACAGACGATCTGTTGTATGTGTCACAAGGAGCCGGCTTAGATCCAGGATAAGTTTAAGTATGATGTCCTGGACGGCTCACGTTGTGGAGTCGCTACGAAGATGAATATGTGCCATGCATGCCCCACCAGCTGTCACCTGGACAGTTCTACCGCAACATCTCCAGCCTCCGCATCTCCTCATCCATCAATGTCTACTTATCTTGTTATCATATTATATCAGAAACAATACAGCGCTGTCATGACCGTTGTGATTCGTGTGATTTATTGTAAACGGGTATGTAATATAGTGCCAACAATTTGCACATTATACATTCACATCCGGCCCTACCCTCAAGGAGTTAACAATCTGAGGTCTATACCTCATGCATGCGGTGCAGCGTGCAAAAATGAAACACCGAAAGTGAAGTGAACCACAAAAGTGTATATCAGCAGTGGGACCCAGCACTTTTAGAATACACTGATCGGCAGCTGCAGACGCTGATCGACAAAGTTTTTTTAACTTGCCTGTCCAACAGAAGTCATTCTAGCAATCTACCTTTTTAAATTACTTCTTTTACAGTCTTTCAACCATTCTGAATCTAAACACCTTTGCTGTTCTGACTCAACGTCATATGACGTCCTCCACGTCACGCACCGATCTGAGTAAAGGGCCAATGACGTAGGCTCTTTACCATGTGATCAGCTGTTCCCAATCACAGCTGATCACATGTAAACAAATGCGGGTTATCAGCATTTCCTTTCCTCAGCGCCATGATGAGGCTGCACTGATAGGCGGCACTGATTGTCACTGATAGGTTGCACTGATATGCTGCACTAATGGGCACTGATAATAATGAGATAGAGATATGCTGCACTGATGGAGCCCCATTATCAGTGCCGCCTATCAGTGACCATCAGTGCCGTCTCTCCTCATCAGCAGTGGTGGCTGGTGCTTTTTTGGGGGGGGCGCAAACATTTTTGGAAAAAAAAGAATCAAATGCTGCCAGTGTGCCCATCAAATGCTGCCAGTGTGCCCTTGAACGTCGCCAGTGTGACCCCCGCCCGTTCGCGGTCTGCCCGGCACTTACCCTGTCTTGGTGGGGCAGCAGGTGCAGCGACGAGCGGGGTCCTTCATGCGTCTCCTGCCATCCTCATCTCTTGTCCTCTCCTCCTGATTGGCTGAAACGACAGGCACCGCTATTGGACGCCTATCAGGTGACAGGTAACAGACCCGAGCACCTGATTGGCGAAGAGGCGGTTCAGTGTTAGGAAAGCGAATATTCATTCGCTTTCCTAACACAGCTGAGGGAACTGTTGCTGTTTACCTTTTTTGACGCCTATTAAAGCCTATGGCTCTAATCGGGTGTTTCAAAAAAATACCCTGCCACTGTAATTCAGGTGCCCCGTGCCCAAAAAAGGGCCAGATGCCTGAATAGAGGGGGGTGGCAGCAGCGGCCATAGATAGATAGATTCATGCTATGCTATGGCTGGAGAGAAGGGGAGTGGAGTGGAAGCCAATGTAGGGTTTGGCAGAGAGGGGTGGAGGGATTGGCAGCGTGGGGTTTAGGACACAGACTGGAGGCCAGTGGAGGGATTGGAAGAGAGGGGTGGAGGACACGGAGTGGAGGCAAGTAGAGGGATTAGCAGAGAGGGGTGGAGGACACGGAGTGGAGCTCAGTGGAGGGATTGGCAGAGAGGGGTTTAGGACACGGAGTGGAAACCAGTGGAGGGATTGGCAGAGAGGGGTGGAGGACATGAAGTGGAAACCAGTGGAGGGATTGGCAGAGAGGGGTGGAGGACACGAAGTGGAGGCCAGTGGAGGGATTGGCAGAGAGGGGTGGAGAGATTGGCAGAGAGGGATGGAGGCCAGTGGAGGGATTGGCAGAGAGGGGTGGAGGACACGAAGTGGAAACCAGTGAGGGATTGGCCGAGAGGGGTGGAGGACACGAAGTGGAGGCCAGTGGAGGGATTGGCAGAGAGGGGTAGTAGACACGGAACGGTTGGTAAGGTGGATGAGTCTGGCAGCAGCATTCATTATGGACTGAAGGGGGGATACCCTATGTAAAGGTAAGCCAATGAGGAGGGAGTTGCAGTAGTCGAGGTTAAAGATGACCAGTGAGTGAACTGGGAGCTTTTGTGGTGTCATTGGTTAGGAAGGGGCGTATTTTGGAGATGTTGCGGCAATATTTGGACAGTGATTGGACCGAAAGTAGAGTTCAGAGTCCAGGATTACACCTAGAACCTTGACATGTGGAGATGGACTGATAGTAGGGCTATCGATCTTGACAGAGAAGTCGGGAAGCGGCACGGGGGGGGGGGGGGGATATTATGAACTTGGTTTTGAATAGATTGAGTTTGAAGAAGTGATGTGACATCCAATCTGATATGTCTGTTATTAAATCGGTGAAACGTAAGGAGACTGATGGAGTGAGCTGAAGAGTAGAGAGATAGATTTGGGTGTCGTCAGTGTAGAGATGGTATTGCAGTGGGAGGCTGACCCAGGGAGGAGGTGTAGATGGAGAATAAGAGAGGTCCAAGGACAGAACCCCTTATGTTTGGATAAGTAGGAAGAGAACCAGCGAAGAGCACAGTCACGGAGACCAAAGGCATGGACTTTTCTGAGGAGGGGGTGGTCCACTGTGTCAAAGGCAGGAGTAAGATTACAGAATAGTGTCCATTAGATTTATGCCGTGTACACACGGTTGGACTTGCCAACGGAAAAACCTCCGTCGGCATGTTCTCTATCTAAGTCCATCGAAAATGCCGACAGAAAAAGTCAGATGGGGCATACACATGGTCGGAATATCCGACCAAAAGCTCCCATCTGACTTTTTTTGTGTCGGAAATTCCGACCGTGTGCACCCGGCATTAGCCGCTTTAACATTTTAGTTGAAAAAAAAAAAAGACTATTCATGATGCACAGATGTTTGGGAGACATTGATAATTTCTATACCATGTTTGGTCGACTCAATTCGTTTTTAGTCCCACAAGGGGATAGCCGGTCCTATAAGCCCCCGTACACACAGTCGGAAATTCCGACCACAAAATCCGTCGGATTGTTTCCGACGGATTTTGTACGACACTGGTGTTGCATACACACGGTCGGACAAAGTTGTCGGAAAATCTGATCATTCTGAACGTGGTGACGTTCGTTAGACATGTGCGATTAGTTTCGTACGAATTCGTAATTCGTACGAATTTTTCGAAATTCGGACAAATTTACGAATCCGTAGTACGAATTTTTTCGAATACGAATTCCGTACGGAATACGAAATTCCGTTTACGAATTTTGTCGCCAAATTATTCGAATCCGACTACCAAATATCGAATTTCAACTAATATGAAAGAAATTATTATAGCGGATATAACGAATGATTCGAATGAATTTGAATGATTCCAATGACAAAGTGTAATTTTTGCAGGAAAAATTCCGTTTACGAATTTCAGCTCCAAATTATTTGAATCAAACTACCAATATCGAATTTCAACTAATTCGAAAGAAATTATTATAGCGGATATAACGAAATGATTCGAATGAATTCGAATGATTTTTGTCATTGTCATTTTTGCAGGAAAAAAAGCTATTTAAAATCACTCGCGGCTATTGCCGGCTAATGAATTGTCGGCTCCGTAACACAGAGAACAGTCATTCATTGATAAAAAAAAAAAAAAAGAGTGGGGGTCCCCCCAAATTCAATAACCAGGCCCTTCAGGTCTGCTATGGATATTAAGGGGAACCCTGGCCAAAAAAAAAAATGGCGTGGGGTTCCCCTCAAAATCCATACCAGACCCTTTATCCGAGTACGCAACCTGGCAGGACGCAGGAAAAGAGGGGGGGACGAGAGCGCCCCCCCTCCTGAACTGTACCAGGCCACATGCCCTCAACATTGGGAGGGTGCTTTGGGGTCCCCCCCAAAGCACCTTGCCCCTATGTTGATGAGGACAAGGGCCTCATCCCCACAACCCTGGCCATTGGTTGTGGGGGTCTGCGGGCGGGGGGCTTATCGGAATCTGGAAGCCCCCTTTAACAAGGGGACCCCCAGATCCCGCCCCCTCCTGTGTGAAATGGTAAGTACCCCTACCATTTCACCAAAAAAGTGTCAAAAATTTTAAAAATGACAGACGGTCTTTGACAATTCCTTTATTAAAATCTTCTTTCTTCTTTCTTCTGGTCTTCCTTTATTCATCCTTCGGTTTCTTCATCTTCTCCTTCCGGCATCTTCTTCCATCTTCTTCTTCCGGCATCTTCTTCCATCTTCTTCTTCCTCCGATCCGCTTCTTCTTGCTCCGGTATTCTCGTCCTTCTCGTCCGGCATCTTCTTCCATGGCGTCGGCGTCTCTTCTCGGGCCGCTCCTCGCAATGGGAGGCTCCCGCTGT
Organism: Lithobates sylvaticus; assembly: GCA_028564925.1. NCBI lineage: Eukaryota > Metazoa > Chordata > Amphibia > Anura > Ranidae > Lithobates > Lithobates sylvaticus. The sequence goes on along the minus strand of CM053036.1, from coordinate 10,983,769 downwards.
GTGAGGCTTCGCTGTGTCTGACAGGTCTTTTATAACGGAGGACACCTGGTGACCCGCCCCCCTCTGAAGCACGGGGACGTCATGGGGACTTCCCTATGGCTTTCCCCATGACGGGGTGTCCCGTGGTTCATGTCTAACGTTCGTTGCGTACAACGGAACTACGTAGAGGTTAGTAGCCAATAGTTTTGGTCTCGTAATTTGATCTCAGCATGCGTGGCACTTTGTCCGTCGGAATTCTCTACACGTGATCGGAAAAAGTCAGATCGGATTTTGTTGTCGGAAAATTTGAGAGAAGTCCGATGGAGCCCACACACGGGCGGATTTTTCGACAACTTGGCCCGATCAGACATTTTCCGTCTGAATTTCCGACCGTGTGTACGGGGGCTAAGAGACTTGTCTGTATACATTTGGGTTTCGGTGTGGATGAGTATGAAGAGTTTTAATCTAAGGATTTCAGATATTCTATATTACCACGGCGGTGTATATGATGAAGAGCTCCGTGGTATCATTACTACAAGAATATTGTGCAGAGATGATTATCATTTTAATGGTTTTCGATTTCTATGTGAAGTTGAATACTAAATATGATTGATGTGTAAGTGGAACACATTTTCTCTTCTATTTATCATCATTATTTTTTATTTTTTTGTTTTGAGTTTGAAAGTTTTTGGATGTAATTTCTGTAGGAGTCACATTATTGAGCTGCGGTATTAAACCCAAAAGCAAACATTTATTATATTGCAGCTTACCAATACTTGTGGCGGCTGAATTTATTTTCTTTTCTTTTTTTTTATTTTTAGGTTTTCTTTCTTTCCTTTATTTTCATCTGGTGATCCAGCCAGTGAAGTCTGTTTGGTTTTCAGCAGAACAGGCTGTCCTACAAATGTAGCAGTTTAGGGGGCTGAGACAAATCATTTAACACCGATGGGGTGCTAACAATGATCATCTTTTGTTTATTTCTGTAAAATTAGTGATGCACCCAAATTTCAGCCGCCGCACGTTATGGGCCGAAAATAGGGTTTTCAGCCGTGTGTTGAAAAGAAAAACGGTGCCGATAATGGCTGCCGAAAAAACGCCCGCGATTTTGGCCACAATTTTGCTGCGTTTTTGCCTTGCGTTAAAAACGCAGCAAAATCGCGAGCGTTTTTCAGCAGCCATTATTTTTTAGGGCATTTTTGAGTCGCATGCAGTGATGTAAGTAACTGAGTTAAAATAAACGGAGTTACATAACGCAGTTACTTTAGAGGGTAACGAGTAATCTAACTGATTACTTTTCCCCTCATGGTAACTCAGTTCCCATTACTTTGGCTTAGTTACCCCAATTACATCTACCGCCACTAGATGGCAGTAGTGTAATTCCGGTGTCCTGCCGAAAAAGTTCCCCCGCCGGATAAGGGCCCCCTGTACTGCGCAGGCGCAGTGCTTGCGCAGTGCGAAGGACTACGGAGCTTCCGAAAATTGCCGAACCTAAACAGCTCTGAGTGAACTCTACACCGCGCAGGCGCAGTTAACATGTAATTGTTTGAGGCGATGCCGCACACTCCTGATGCTTGTGCTACTCTGCAAGGCGCGTCTATCGTGTAAGTAAGGGGCGGGTCTAGTATTACTGTAACCAAGGGGCGCATTTATTATTATTGTTATATATCAAGCTCTGCCCATTAATTTAACATTTGCCCTCTTCTGTAGCCATCCGCCCCTTACACGATATAATAATAATAGACCCGCCCCTTACACGATATAATAATAATAGACCCGCCCCTTACACGATATAATAATAATAGACCCGCCACTTGCTTACACGCTATAACAGATCTGCCCCTTGGTTAGAGTAATAATAGAGCAGCCCCTTGGTTACACGATATATAACAATAATAATAAATGCGCCCCTTGGTTACAGTAATACTAGACCTGCCCCTTAGTTACACGTATAGAATATTTAAAAAAAAAAAGTCAGTTACTTTGCTGTGTAACTAATTACTTTTCCAATGTAGTAACTGAGTTACTAACACAATTACTTTTTGGGAGAAGTAATTTGTAACTTAACTAATTACTTTTTTAAAGTAAGATGACCAACACTGGTCACATGACGGTGTGTTTTTCATAGGTCATGTGACTCAAAAATGCTTAAAAAATGCAAAAACGGGGGCATTTTTTAAGCGGTCTTGCTGTGTTTTCAATGCATTTCATTTTTGGAGGTGCGTTTTTGGTGCGGTTTGCCAAATATGCACCATTAAATGCAGCAAGCAGGATTTTTAACATCACTTCAGAAGGGTGCCGATAATGGCCGACAATAAACTCATATTCATTTAAATTCATTATATTATTATTATACACGATTTATATAGCGCCATTATATTATATATATATTATTATACATTTTAATATATTAATTTAAAAGTCAAATATCATACAACCATATACTATTATAAAATATACAATATATATACAATTATATCATACAATATATAAAAATATATATTTATTAAAACCCGTCAATTTCATTTTCGACTTCAGCCAAGTGCATCCCGATTTCTTTTTTTTTCAGTTTTGGCACCAAAATTTGCATTTAAAACCTTTTATCCCAAAAAGAAACAAAACTGCTTTAAATGTTTATAAAGTGTTAGCTGGAGTTTGGCTTCAATTTGTTAGTGTATCTAAATCTGATAGCACACCAAACACTCCCCTCCCTCCCTCCAGACTGACAATGCTGCTGTCTAGAGGTGACCCCTTTACCCCTTCATCCAGAGGGGAGCTCTAATAAAGGAGGTTTGTTACTGGTCAGAGCACCAGGTAAAAACAGAGGGGAAGAAGCCTAAAAAAAAAAGAAAGTGAATGCAGCCACTGCATCTAATCATTGGTAAGCTGCAATATATTACATTTCTGGTTTCGGGTTTAATACAACGTCAACCCCTTCATGCCTAAGGGTAAAACAAATGTTAATGCCTAAGCACAATTTTGCAACTTTGACATGTGTTGGTAAAACCGTACATATCATCAAAACTACTTTGGTGGATTATACCATGTTTTATGGGGGTGTGGAACCAAGGGACGGTGCTCAGAGGTGGGTAGGGGGTGGAACCAAGGGATGGTGCTCAGAGGTGGGTAGGGGGTGGAACCAAGGGACGGTGCACAGAGGTGGGTAGGGGGGGAGCCAAGAGACAGTGCTCAGAGATGGGACCAAGGGATGGTGCTCAGAGGTGGGTAGGAGGTGGAATCAAGGGACGGCGCTCAGAGGTGGGTAGCGGGTGAAACCAAGGGACGGTGCTCAGAGGTGGGTAGCGGGTGGAAGCAAGGGATGGTGCTCAGAGGTGAGTAGGGGGTGGAACCAAGGGACAGTGTGCAGAGGTGGGTAGGGGGTGGAACTAAGGGATGGTGCTCAGAGGTGGGACCAAGGGACTGTGCTCAGAGGTGGGACCAAGGGACGGTGCTCAGAGGTGAGTAGGGGTTGAAACCAATGGATGGTGCTCAGAGGTGAGTACGGGGTGGAACTAATGGATGGTTTTTAGATGTGGAACCAAGGGACGGTGCTCAGAGGTGGGTAGGAGGTGGAATCAAGGGTCGGTGCTCAGAGGTGCGTAGCGGGTGGAATCAATGGACGGTGCTCAGAGGTGGGTAGGGGGTGGAACCAAGGGATGGTGCTCAGAGGTGGGTAGGGGGTGGAATCAAGTGACGGTGCACAGAGATGGGTGGGTAGGGGGGGAAGCCAAGAGACAGTGCTCAGAGATGGGACCAAGGGATGGTGCACAGAGGTGGGACCAAGGGACTGTGCTCAGAGGTGGGACCAAGGGACTGTGCTCAGAGGTGGGACCAAGGGACTGTGCTCAGAGGTGGGACCAAGGAACGGTGCTCAGAGGTAGGTACGAGGTGAAGCCTAAAAAAAAGAAAGTGAATGCAGCCACTGCATCTAATCATTGGTAAGCTGCAATATATTACATTTCTGGTTTCGGGTTTAATACAACGTCAACCCCTTCATGCCTAAGGGTAAAACAAATGTTAATGCCTAAGCACAATTTTGCAACTTTGACATGTGTTGGTAAAACCGTACATATCATCAAAACTACTTTGGTGGATTATACCATGTTTTATGGGGGTGTGGAACCAAGGGACGGTGCTCAGAGGTGGGTAGGGGGTGGAACCAAGGGACAGTGCTCAGAGGTGGGACCAAGGGACGGTGCTCAGAGGTGGGTATGAGGTGGAATCAAGGGACGGTGCTCAGAGGTGGGTAGGGGGTGGAACTAAGGGATGGTGCTCAGAGGTGAGTAGGGGTTGAAACCAAGGGATGGTGCTCAGAGGTGAGTACGGGGGTGGAACCAAGGGACGGTCCTCAGAGGTGGAACCAAGGGACGGTCCTCAGAGGTGGAACCAAGGGACGGTCCTCAGAGGTGGAACCAAGGGACGGTCCTCAGAGGTGGAACCAAGGGACGGTCCTCAGAGGTGGAACCAAGGGACGGTCCTCAGAGGTGGAACCAAGGGACGGTCCTCAGAGGTGGAACCAAGGGACGGTGCTCAGAGGTGGAACCAAGGGACGGTGCTCAGAGGTGGAACCAAGGGACGTTCCTCAGAGGTGGGTAGGGGGTGGAACCAAGGAATGGTGCTCAGAGTTGGGTAAGGGGTGGAACCAAGGGACAGTGCTCAGAGGTGGGTAGAGGGTGGAACCAAGGAATGGTGCACAGAGATGGGTAGGGGGGAAGCTAAGAGACAGTGCTCAGAGATGGGACCAAGGGACGGTGCTCAGAGGTGGAACCAAGGGACGTTCCTCAGAGGTGGAACCAAGGGACGTTCCTCAGAGGTGGGACCAAGGGACATTCCTCAGAGGTGGGACCAAGGGACGTTCCTCAGAGGTGGGACCAAGGGACGTTCCTCAGAGGTGGGTAGGGGGTGGAACCAAGGAATGGTGCTCAGAGTTGGGTAAGGGGTGGAACCAAGGGACAGTGCTCAGAGGTGGGTAGAGGGTGGAACCAAGGAATGGTGCTCAGAGGTGGGTAGGGGGCAGAGACTAAGGAGGACTCAGCAGGGGGAGTTCCTGCACCTATTCTCTGAGAAAAAAAGCCCTGAATATAAGTATACTGTAGTAAAGTTTCCTGGTTCTAAATGCTGCCAATAATCGATATGGATAGATCTTCCTGCAGGATATTGTATGACTATCACACTAGAAGCACATTGGGTGTTCGTTCTGACACTATTGCAGTATCTTCTGGCAATGCCACTTTCCTGATTCATTGTACATGTTGCCCGGACTCGCTGACGGAGAATATTTCTGTTTTTCATACTTTGCAGTAATAGAGCTGTGCATGCATCTTCACGCTCCCAAATTGCTGCATATTGTAATTCCGCTCGGTGCTTTGGCAAGCAGCGCCTTGTCCGAGTGGTGAAACCGGCGTACACCTATCCCTACCGTGAAATTTATATTCATGTTATGCTCAGGCACATTAGACGCCCCGCCGCTTCCCTCTCATTTTGAAGAATATCTATACCGCAGCCACATTTTTATTTACTCCCTTCAACAATAAGACATAAGGTAACGATTTCCGTAAAGTACGCAGTCATCGTTTCCTCTCTTAATGATGCATATTTAGATGGGAGAGGCAAAAAAAAACAAAAAACGGAGAGGTTTTTATCACTGGAACACGAGCGGTAAAGTATTCCCACTGTGAACATCTCCAGGAGTTTTTGTCATACCTTAAATTTGTTTTATAATATTTTGCTGCATGCTAATTGGGACCGGTAGTATTGTCACTAACAGAGCAAAGATGTTTTATATTATCCTCAAAAGCCTTTTTAAAATGCCATCGAGGGGTATGCCGGAGCCAGAATGGGGCCGAGTTGCCGAGATCTTTCGCATTGACAATGGAAAAGCGAAGAAGTTTTTGAGCTGCCTCTTCTGTTTTTTTTTGTTTTGTTTTGTCCTCTTTTGCTTGACTCGGAGGTTACCAGATGGGGGATCTCTACAGGGTATTCATAGCCCTGCTGTACTTGTCACCATTCATTAAGGACAGGAGGGGGAACGGCAATATAATCCTCACACAGTTTGCTAAGTAATATCTTCGCAGCAGAAGACCCGTCTTATTTTGCTTCTTCATGCAGTTCTTTATTTTTTTCCGTTCTGGGCTTTCTTGCCGCTTGCATAGATCGCTTCCGGAACAGCAAGGCGATTTTTTTTTTTAATACGCTTTAGAAGGATGGGTGAGGAGCCAAAGTTAGCAATGACTCTGATGAAGACGATCAGCAATCCTATCCCTGGGGCGAATAATGGAAATTTCCAATAGGTTTAGTATAGAAAAACTGGCAGATGGCGTAGTGGGTTGACAGAATCGTGTCCTATAAATAGACAGTGATGGCTGATTGAGCGATATTCATAGTCAGGAGATTTCCCCCTATAGAAATATTAAAAAAAGGTGACATGGGCATCTTAAAGAGAACCTGTCTGCCATTTCAAACTTTTACATTTTACCTCCAAAATAGTCCACTGTAAGAGAATTTAACATGGTGACTGCTAGAACATGCATTTGCTCCAAAACCCTCCTCTGTGGTATTGGGCTACAGCTCAAATAACTCACGCTATCCCAAATTACAGTGGTGGGTGCTTCAGAGAATGCAGTCAACATGGGGACATACTACATATTAAGTGGTCCTCCCCTAATTCAGCCTTTCTCAACCTTTTCACCTCAGAAGAAACCTTGAAACTAATTTTAGATCTTGGGGAACCCTTGCTAAACCCAATTCATTGGGGGTCAGTGAGAAAATGCCTCTTACTGGTGGTCATTGGCAAGGATGTCGTACTAACAGTGGTGGTCAGAATTCCTCTAGCAGCTTCTAGAGGTACTCTAGGGTTCCTCAGAACCCTGGTTGAAACTGGTTGTTCTAAGCGAAAGCACAAGAAAGCTCTAGCGACCTCTAGAGGGACCTTAGGTTTCCATAGAATCCTGGTTGAGAATGGTTGCCCTAAGGTAACCACGTTTTGGTCCAGAATGTTTGGCCTCCTTCAAACTTTGTTTTACATAATACATATTTAGTGGTCCTGCCCTAATTCAGCCTTTCTCAACCTTTTTACCCAAGAAGACCCCTTGAAACTATTTTTAGATCTTGTGGAAATCTTGCTAAAACCAATTCATTGGGGCTCAGTGAGAAAATATCTTTTACCTTGGTGGTCATTGGAAAGAATGTCATACTAACAGCCGTGGCCAGAATGCTACTCTTTCAAAGAGCTATAAAGATCATTGGTATCATGCTACTGGCTCTGCCAAGTGGTGTTGGACCCTGAATTATGCATGTCCATCAGATGGGAGGTTAATCTGCCAAAGCTCAAGGAAGCTCTAACAACTTCTAGAGGAACCCTAGGGTTCCACAGAACCCTGGTTGAGAATGGTTGTCCTAAGCTAAAGCGCAAGGAAGCTCTAGCAACCTCTAGAGGGACCTTAGGGTTCCACAGAATCCTGATTGAAGATGGTTGCCCTAAGCTGACCAAGTTTTGGTCAACAATGTTTGGCCTCCTTCAAGCTTTGTTTCATTTAATAGTCCCAAAGGATGCACAGATGGCCCTATTCCATTATACGATTCCAGGCCTTTTCTCTTACCAACAAAAACTGGCTATTTGCCCGTTCGTGGCTGCTAAACAAATGATAGTCAAAGGCTGGAAGAAGCCCACAGTCCACTTCGAAGAAGCTAAGGAATATGGAGCTGGTTAACGATAAATCTATCCAGCATCCTTTAATGATTTACAATATACATTTCCTTAAATATGGGAACCATGGCTCACCTACACTTTTCTATTCTTGAACTCTGGCCTGAGTTATTTATAGCTTATAGTCCATGGGACATATTTCCTTGCATATCTCTCTTACGTAAACCATCCCTCTACAGGTCTCTGTCCCCTTCTTTCAACTCTTGCTCTCTGATAACCTTTAATTCATCTCCTCCTTCCTGGGTTTTTACTATCCCCTTCTCTTACTGTTTTTTCACCATAACCTCTCTCTTCCTATTTATTTTCCCCGCCTTTTCTTGCCTGGAAATACATGCTCAATCAGTGGTCTAGACCGCCCGCCTGTGATCCAAGGTTCACTTCTGACCAGTAAGTCTGTTATTTTTCAACTTCCTTCAACATGCACAGCTCAGCAGTGCTGGGACAAGGTCATCCAGTGCTCAGGACAAAGATGGCCAATTGTGGACCCCCCCTCCCCCTGCCAGGTGGAGTCCCCCTTTACATCAAGTGTCCCCAATAAAGTCCCCCTTTACATCAGGTGTCCCCAGTAGAATCCCCCTTTACACCAGATGTCCCCATCAGACTGCTCCTTTACATCAGGTGTCCCCAATCCAGTCCCCCTTTACATCAGGTGTCCCCAATAAAGTCCCCCTTTACATCAGGTGTCCCCAATTAAGTCCCCCTTTACATCAGGTGCCCCCAGTAGAGTTTTCCTTTATACCAGGTGTCCCCATCAGAGTGCTCCTTTACATCAGGTGTCCCCAATAGAGACCCCTTTACATCAGATGTCCCCATCAGCTTGCCCCCTTACATCAGGTGTCCCCAATAGAGACCCCTTTACATCAGATGTCCCCATCAGAGTGCCCCTTATATCAGGTGTCCCCAATAGAGTCCCCTTTTACATCAGGTGTCCCCATCAGAGTGCCGTTTTACATCAGGTGCCCCCAATAGAGTCTTCCTTTTTTATTATTATTATTATTATTATACATGATTTATATAGCGGAAACAGTTTGTGCAGCACTTTACAACATAAGGGCAGGCAGTTCAGTTACAATATAATGTATAAACAAAAATAATCAGTGCTGCTAACCATACAACACATAGCTAGCAGAGCTCACTGGTGCTCGATCCACAGTCTTTGGCTGAGTAGAGTAATGTAGGAAAGATGATCCGCACCCTGGTTGTTGCTCTTAAAAAAAAAAAACTTTGTTTTATTGAAAAGCCATAGTGCACAAACGCAGATAAAAACAGTTGACGCGTTTCGGCCTATAAGGCCTTATAGGCTGAAACGCGTCAACTGTTTTTAATCTGCGTTTGTGCACTATGGCTTTTCAATAAAATGAAGATTTTTTAAGAGCAACAATCGGAGTCCGGATCACCTTTCCTAAGTTATAATACAATACAGGAGGACCCTGCTTGTTAGAGCTTACAATCTAGGAGGAAGGGTTGAGTGATAGAAAAGGTAATAACTGTGGGGGATGATCTTATGGAGACAGTAAAAGTACAGTTGTTTGGTGGGGGACAGGATATGTTTCTCTGAAGAGAAGGGTTTCAGGGATCGTCTAAAAGTAAAAGCAAGCAGAGTAGGAGATAGTCGGACAGATTGGGGTAGGGAGTGCCATAGGATAGGAGAGGCTTTGGAAAAGTCCTGGAGGCGAGCATGGGAGGAGGTGACGAGGGAACTAGAGAGCAGGAGGTCTTGGGAGGAACGAAGGGAACTAGTAGGTTGGTATTTTGAGACGAGGTTAGTGATGTAGCTGGGGGCCGAGTTGTGGATGGCTTTGTAAGTTGTTAGGATTTTTAATTTAATTTGTTGGGTGAGGTGAAGCCAGTGGAGGGATTGATAGAGAGGGGTAGCAGACACTGAGCGGTTGATAAGGTGGATGTGCTCCCTTACATGAGATGTCTCCAATAGCCTTTATATCAGGTGTCCCTATCAGAGTGCCCCCTTACATCAGGTGTCCCCAGTGGAGTCCCCCTTTAAATCAGGTGTCCCCAGTGGAGTCCCCCTTTAAATCAGGTGTCCCCAGTGGAGTCCCCCTTTAAATCAGGTGTCCCCAGTGGAGTCCCCCTTTAAATCAGGTGTCCCCAGTGGAGTCCCCCTTTAAATCAGGTGTCCCCAGTGGAGTCCCCCTTTAAATCAGGTGTCCCCAGTGGAGTCCCCCTTTAAATCAGGTGTCCCCAGTGGAGTCCCCCTTTAAATCAGGTGTCCCCAGTGGAGTCCCCTTTTAAATCAGGTGTCCCCAGTGGAGTCCTCCTTTACATCAGGTGTCCCCAATTGAGCCCCTCTTTACATCTGCTGTCCCCAGTAGAGTCCCGCTTTACATCAGGTGCCCCCAGTGGAGTCCCCCTTTAAATCAGGTGTCCCCAGTGGAGTCCCCCTTTAAATCAGGTGTCCCCAGTGGAGTCCCCCTTTAAATCAGGTGTCCCCAGTGGAGTCCCCCTTTAAATCAGGTGTCCCCAGTGGAGCCCCCCTTTAAATCAGGTGTCCCCAGTGGAGTCCCCCTTTAAATCAGGTGTCCCCAGTGGAGTCCCCTTTTAAATCAGGTGTCCCCAGTGGAGTCCTCCTTTACATCAGGTGTCCCCAATTGAGTCCCCCTTTACATCTGCTGTCCCCAGTAGAGTCCCGCTTTACATCAGGTGTCCCCATCAGAGTGCTCCCTTACATCAGGTGTCCCCAATAGAATCCCCCTTTACATCAGATGTCCCCTTACATCTGATGTCCCCATCAGAGTGCTCCCTTACATCTGATGTCCCCATCAGAGTGCTCCCTTACATCTGATGTCCCCATCAGAGTGCTCCCTTACATCTGATGTCCCCATCAGAGTGCTCCCTTACATCTGATGTCCCCATCAGAGTGCTCCCTTACATCCGATGTCTCCATCAGTGTGCCCCCCTTACATCAGGTGTCCCCAATAGAGTCTTTCTTTGCATCAGGTGTCCCCATCAGAGTGTCCCTCTTACATCAGGTGTCCCCAGTAGAGTCCCTCTTTACATCAGGTGTCCCTCCTGAGTTGTTGCTTCACCCTTCCCCCCTTGTACTGGGATATCAGTACTCGCAGGGTGTCCTTCCTCTCTCCAGCCCCGTGACAAGTCACATGACAGGGGGAGAGAGAGGAAGGAGGACATTGTCCACCCTCCTTCCTCAGCAGTGCAGCACTGAGACATTGTGCTTTGCTTGCTACTGTACAGTGTGCTGGGGTGCCATTCACCGTGGCTTTACTGTCTCCCTTTCTCCTAAATCTAAATGGGTCCTTAAAGCCTAACTTAAAGCTTAAGCAAATGAAAAATACCCCTTACAGTAGGGCTGTGCCTGCTCTGCAAGTGTTAATTGCTTGTTTATGCCGGGGGGAAAAATACAGGGAGACTTACCCGATCTGCCACTCCTCCCGGCAGCTAGACCGGCCCCTGCAGCTTCTGCACAACCACGCCCCACCAGCCTAGGGTCCTGATGTCATCAAGACCAGAGCAGGCTTTATAGCCCTGCACTGATGTGATGACGCTGAGGGACAATACACTGTTGGATGGTGGGTGAGTGCCATCTACTGGAGTGGAGGTTCAGGTAAGTAGAACAGTTTCTCCTCTCCCTTGCACATAATTGGCTATTTACCCTCGCAGTTTCAGCGCAGCCCCACTGCAAGGGATACTTTTTTTTATTTGCCCAGAGTTGGGATTTAAAGTAAACCAGTACTCCATCAGACAATGCTAGCTCCATGGCTGCCATGCTGATAAAATAGCGTTTATACTTTTTATTACCTTTTATACTTTCAGATATATAAAAAGAAAGCTGATCTAGTGAAGTTGGAATTCCTGATCTGCATACTTTACCGTATCTGATTAGTGATTCAGAAGACTCTAAAATGACAGATTCAGCAAGGGAGCCAGGCAGCTAGCATTTCCAGAAGGAGTTCTCAGCAGCGATGGCCTCCATGTTTCTCCTATGACAGGTTTCCTTTCACTTCATAGAATGTTTTTGTCCCGTCCATGAAACTAATTTCTACTTGTTTACAGCCGCTTGTAGAAGCTCATTTTCTGAGACTTTATGGCCGGCTTTGTTACAGTTTTATCTCATCTCTCAGCTTGGTAAACCGTTCCTCATTTATTCATGTTATAAAACACCTCGACACTTCGCTGGGTCTACTCCATATGTGAGGATGTAAAACTGAACTCCACCCAAATGGAATACAAAACTAGGACACGGTATAATTTTCTGTTCACTTAGCCGAACACAAAAGACCACCGATGTAAGGACAACAATAAAGGAGAGGGGCAGATAAATCGCACTAAACACCGCATCCCAACTAGTGAAACATAGAACAGAAATTGGACTTTGGGGTCAACCAACCCCCGGGACTTTAATGGTGTCTTAAATAAGGATAAATGGGTAGGATACAATATCCATAAAAAAAGTTTTATTTAAACAAGTAGAAAATGAACAAATAAAAATACAGTTACATGTGACATTAAAGCGGTTCTGCACTCTGTAAAAAAAAATTTTTTTTAAGGACGTAATATAAAGTATGCTTACCTTTATTAGGGGACTCACCTGTTCCATCTTCCATCTCGATCGCCGCCGGTTTTCGTCCGCTGAAGTTCCTCGTCTTCTTCTTTAGTGCTGGGGGCCATCTTGCCTGTGGGCATGTGAAACCCCACAGGCACTGTTGATGGCCCAGCATGCACCGCCGTTACTCGCGCGTGCGCAGTAACGGCACATCTGCCGACATCTCACGAGATTTCGGCAGATGCGGCCGAAATCTCGGGAGATTTCGGAAGATGTGGCCGAAATCTCGCGAGATTTCGGAAGATGCCCGCACTGACTCCTGGGATCAATGACACCAGATCCCAGGAGACAGTGCGGCGTGACGACGATCGACGCAGAGACCCCGCCCGCCGCCGCAGAGGGAGAAGACCGGAAGTCTTCAATTACAAGGTAAGTAAAAAAAAAAAAAAAAAAAAAAACATTTCATTTAGTACTCTTTGCCTGATTTGGAAGGCAAAGAGATTTACTAAATGAAATGAGTGCAGAACCGCTTTAAAAAGCATTCAACACTAAGCGACTGCTCCCCACTTTCTGGAAGCGTCCGCAAATCCCAAGTAGGGAGGAATGGCGTCGTAGGGTGAGTGACATTCGGGAGGCAGAGGATTGAATTGCCACCTGCAGGGGGGCCCGTGACCGCTTCACCGCAACCTGGCAGCCCTGGACAGTGTATGTCTCGGACCCTGGTCACATACCTTCCAGCTTGGATGTAGCCCTCCTGGAACTGGCAGAGCCATCCCTGAAGGGGCGCTCCCGAGGCTCACAGACGGGAACCAAGAGCTGAGGGGACTCAAACACACCAATTCATCATTTAATTAACCATGGGTAGGGGGATGAGACCCCTTTTTTTCCCCCCCTTTCCCCCCCCCCTTTTTTTTTTTCTTCTTCTCTCACCCTCTTGATTATCCAACATGTGTGGAAAGGTCGACGGGACTCGGAGTTGGACAAGAGGCTTCAGGTATGCTCTAAACCACTTTTTTTTTCTTTTTCCTTTCTTTTTCTCCCTTAACTACTTTCTAACACTTTATGTCTTAACTGGTTATGGCTGTCTATTTGCAGATGGCCAATATGTTGAATGCCAGGTGACGGGCGAGGAATAGAGGAACTGGTTGGCCTAATAAGAACTGGCGGTCTGACGCCATGGGTCACCCTGACTTGAAAAGGGAAATGGCGCCTCAGTGCCACCATGGCGCGGATGCCCGGACTTAGCGACCTGGGGAGAGGTTAGCTGGAGGCGCAGATCTGCCCCCCTCCCCCCACGCGCGCTCGCCTGGGCCACCACCCGGTCCTACGAGAGGTGCCAGCCCGATGAACAGGTTGAAACTATCCCGCCGACCCATCACATGATAAATACTTTCTCTATAACCTAAGCCACACCAAGTTAATCTATGACTGTTTACTATTCATGTTCTTGTTTCCCCTACAAGTGAAAAACTACACTGAGAGCTACACTGTAATAAGACCTGTCTCACACAAACAGGCAAGAGCAATTACCAGAAATATTACCATGCAGTCTTCCATCAAACTATCACTCCCACATTTGTGATACAACACCGAGGAAATAGTGAGCCATGGATTGGACACTGCGTGACCTGGAACTGGATGTTGTATGCCCCTTTAGTGAATAGGGCCAAGCTAGGTGAATGAATACATGGGCGATGGCAAATAGGGGCAAGCTAGATGAATGAATACAAGGACGTTGGCAAATAGGGACATGCTAGGTGACTGAATACATGGACGTTGGCAAATAGGGACACACTAGGTTAATGAATACATGGACATTGGCAAATAGGGGAAAGCTAGGTGAATGAATATATGGACGTTGGCAAATGGGGACAAGCTAGGTGAATGTACATAGGGACATGCTAGGCGAATGAATACATGGACGTTAGCAAATAGGGACAAGCTAAGTGAATGAATACAAGGACGTTGGCAAATAGGGACAAGCTAGGTGATTGAATACATGGACGTTGGCAAATAGGGACACACTAGGTAAATGAATACATGGACGTGGGCAAATAGGGACAAGCTAAGTGAATGAATAAATGGATGTTGGCAAATAGGGACAAGCTAAGTGAATTAATACATGGACTGGACATTGGCCAAAAGGGGCAGGCTAGGTGAATGCATACATGGACGTGGGAAAATAGGGAGAAGCTAGGAGAATGAACACATGGGCGGTGGCAAATGGGAACAAGCAAGGTAAATGAATACATGGACGTTGGCAAATAGGGACAAGCTAAGTGAATGAATACATGGACATTGGCCAACGGGGACAAGCTAGGTGAATGAATACATGGAAATAGAGGGATCGATCAGACATGACATTACAAACTGCAGCTACAACATGTGAGCTCATCATTACAATATAAGACAAACAAACCACACAGGGAATAGAACTACACTAACAACGAGTTATAACAACAAAAACAGTGGACAACGCCTTTAACGTAGGATATTAGTAATTGCTTTTACATATACTGTACTTTGAGCTTGGCATCTACAATTAGTCTATAGTCGTTGTGGTTGAACTGGATGGACTTGTGACTAACTATGTAACTATAGACACCCTTTGTGAGTTATTATCCTCCGTTCTATACTGCTCACTACAGCCTGGGATTCCTTTTTGGTCTTTTATTATTGAAAACTCGAATTAAAAATGATGTGGTGGAAAAAGATAAGTTTCTCACTGATCCACATAAATCCAACCCACAATCCCTCAGTTTGACCTCTTAAGTAATTCTGACTTTTTCAGGTTGGGGGTCTCATGAGATCGTCTCATGGCAGGGATTGTGATGAGCCCCACCACTTCACGTTCTCACCGTTTTCTCAACAGGAACCTTGTTGTGACTTCCAGATATAAGAACCTGAAATGCTCTGGTGTGACTCCTACTGACCGGGCGGCACAGCCGGGCTAGGAGGAGAGTGGCAATTAGTCTAATGACTCTTAAGTAGCGCTTACTATTATTAATGCTTCCGCGTCCGTTGTGCAGTTAGCCCCGCGCATGTGATCGTTCCCATTAAATAACGCTACTTGTTCTCAAGTGTTTTCATTAGAAGCCCTATGGTTTGTAATGATTTTTGTGTTAGAGCTTCATCATTTGTAACAATAAAGATCACAGTCATATTATTTGTAATTGTTTATATTGATGGGTCACAGTGGGCTTTATTGTGTCATTTATTAAAGTATCACCATTTATAACGTTTTATTAAATTGGCTCACCACTTGCCTAGATTTGATCGATGTCCTATCACTAAATGCTTGTAGCTTTATTAAAATGTATGTCAGAGCAATAAAAAACATAGACGGAACATCCCTGCAATATATATATATATATATATATATATATATATATATATATATATATATATATATATATATATATATATATATATATATATAGTGCCTTGCAAAAGTATTCACCCCCCTTGGCATTTTCCGTGTTTTGTTTCCTACACAACCTGGAATTAACATGGATCGTCTGAGGATTTGCATAATTTAATTTACAGAACATGCCCCCAACTTTGAAGATGTTTTTTTTTTTTTTTTGTTTGTTTGTTTATTGTGAAGCAAACAACAAATAGGACAAAATAACAGAAAAAGTCAATGTGCATAACTATTCACCCCCCTAAAGTCAATACTTTGTAGAGCCACCTTTTGCGGCTATCAAAAACAAAAATTGCCATGGTAGTCAAGTGGTTGTAAAGGCAGAAGGCGCATTCTATGCATGAAGGTAAAAAAACCTTCTGTGTGCAGCAGCAGCCCCCCCCCCCCAGCCCCCCTTAATACTTAGCTGAGCCCCATCTCGATCCGGCAATGTCCGTGAGAGCCTTGGCTCCCTGGGGACTCGCAGTCCTGATTGGCTTTTGGCAGCAGCGGGGGTCATTGGTTCCTGCTGCTGTCAATCACAGCCAGTGAGCAAATTAGGGCCCATTGCACAGTGGGGGTGCCGATGCTCGCGACCAACGGTCGCGATGACCGCCGGCCATGAGCGATCGCGAGCACGAGAGGCAGAACAGGGACAAGTGTATGTAAACACACACTTCCCAGTTCTGTTCTGACAGGAGTGACAGATTGTGTGTTCCTATTAGCTAGGAACCACGATCCGTCACTTCCTCTAGTCAGTCTTTTTTTCAACCAGACTATGTAACTGTTTTCTCTGAGTTACATAATACTGCATACCCTTATGCCGCGTACACACGGTCGGAATTCTCGTCGGAAAAATCTCTGATGGTTTTCCCGTCGGAATACTGACGGAATTTCACTCAAACTGTCTTGCCTACACACGGTCACACCAAATTCCGAAGGTCAATAACACCACGGTATACAACGCGTTCGACTGCACTATAAAAGGGAAGTTTAATGCTTCCGAGCATGCGTCAAATTGTTTCCGAGCATGCGTCAAATTGTTTCCGAGCATGCGTCTGAATTTTGCGAGTCGGAATTGCATACACACGATCGGAAAATCCGGTTTTCTGTCAGAAAAATTAAGAACAGGTTCTCAATCCAAAGTCCGTCGGAAATTCCGACAGAAAAAGACCGATGGGCGTACACACGGTCGGAAAATCCGATGAAAAGCTCCCATCGTACTGTTTCCATTGGAAATTCCGACCGTGTGTACGCCGCATTAAATCCTGCGACTATGAGCTGTTGTAGAATACGTTGATGTAGGGTTGAATTAATGGCATTCTAATCTCCAGTAAAGGGTATTTTATGGCACGTCATGCACAAGCAACGCTTATTAAAACGTGTAGTAACATCACTAAATGTCATGTGGAATTTATGGTACGAGGTCTTCTGTATAATAACACCAAACAACGTAGATCAAACTTCAGCCGAGGACGCTTGCCAGCTGCTCTATGGAGAAAACGGTGCTAAATCCAAGAAGGAATCAAGTTGCGGTTGAGCTTCTTTTTTTACTCATCGCTTTCCTCCTTCTCTTCCACCTCCCCGGGCACATGTGATACCAGAAGATAATTGACTTCTCCAGAGCAGCCTCGTTAAAGCCTCCTGGTTTTATTTGCATACACTTCTCCTCATACTACATTGCTCCACTTAATGATATTCCTAAATTCTGTACTTTTATAGATCTCACAATTAGAATGTGACTTTAGGGAGCAGTTGCATCACCCGGCTCCCCGGGGGGGAACGAATCCTTCCAACAACGCAGACATCTCAAGGTGAACCGGGCTCCTCTTCTATAAGTTATTATTTAATATGCCGTCTCCGATGTAAGGTGAACTTAAAAAAAAAAAAAGAGAAGGGCACAGCGCTGAGACTTTTCGTGTTGTTATGAAAACTGGATAATTAGGTTTCATCTGTTTCATTAGTTTTTATATGGACTAAAAGTTACACCGCGTTCCCGGGAGGATATTGGGTTCATCAGGGGGAACCTTCGTCTTCTGCATTCTAAACTAAATAGCTCTAATTTATCTTTTTTTTTTTTTGTGTGCGAATTCGTGATGAGTAGTTTACATTTCATCTCAGGTTAAGAACATTGTAATCAAAGAGCTGCTCATAAAAAGAAAATATTGGGCTTCGGCGCCAGGAAAATGAAATCATAACGAGCGGAGGAACTTGTTTATTAAAAACGCAAAACTAATCCATGAGTTCAATCGGGGGGGAAATTAGCTGGTATCCTTGCAGAAAAATAATATGTACTATGGCCGAAACAACTAATCGATTAATTGACAACTAATCGATTATGAAATTAATTAGGGCTGTTACTGATTAAAATTTTCGTGTTCGATTAATACTTTTTTTTTTTGGATTAATCGACTAATTTAGATTAATTATAACGCACATACAGATCCAACTACTTTTAGCTGATCTCCTTGTATTGCAACTCTGCATTAGTCAGTGGTAAATGTGGTATACACTATATACAATCACTGGATACTAGTTAGTTTCCACAATCCATGACTTAACTTCACAGTTCACACAAAT
The DNA here is from genome assembly GCA_028564925.1 of Lithobates sylvaticus. NCBI lineage: Eukaryota > Metazoa > Chordata > Amphibia > Anura > Ranidae > Lithobates > Lithobates sylvaticus. The sequence goes on along the minus strand of CM053036.1, from coordinate 10,965,586 downwards.
ACATTTTCAATTCAAACCGTAGCACTGACGTTTGTCACAGTAGCGTGACAATCCCTCCACCTCCGGTCTAACTAATCACTCTCACCTTATGGCATGGACCCCTGTGCAAACGGGTGGTCATGCAAGCGGGTATCAAAAGGGTATAACAGGGACCATAAACTTCTCTCACGTCTCCTTAGATCTCAGCAAGGACTCAGGTCATGGGTAGAAAGAAAAGATCTAAGTGCTCACCGCTTAAGTATAAGATTAAATTTTTGTGTTCAAACACAAACTACTCACATAAAGATGATAAAAACACAGCATGTAAAGCCGACAATCACGCTAGTTCCGTAGGGCAGCGGCGGGTGACGCCATGCGTAGCTCCTCCCCCGCACGCGTTACGTTCAATCAGAACTTCAACGTCACCGGACTCCTCCCCCCTCCCCTTCGTTAGCAGACGGAGGCACTTGGGGAAGAGGGGAGGAGTCCGGTGACGTCGAAGTCCGTGATGTCACCGGATCTCCAACGGAACTCCCTGAAGACCCGGAAGCCGGCGGAGAGGTGAGTACCGATCAAAAGAATTTTGAGCGATCAAAAAAATTAAGGATTAATCGAGGAATTAATCTTTAATTTCCACAGCCCTAAAATTAATTACTATTACGATTTACTATTTTCATAATCGATTAATCGGCCGGTAACATAACGGGGTTAAAAAAACATAAAATGAGCCCTTTATAGTACAAAAAGAGCAAATAATCTGTAAATATTACTTTCACAGTCCTACAGTAAAAAAATGAACCCCTTACAGTAGTGATTATATGCTTTTTTTGTACTATAAAGGGCTCATTTTAGTTTTTTAACCCCATTAAGTTACTAAACGTCTTAGACCTGGTTCACACCCATGTGCTTTTTGGTGCTTTTTGCAGAAACGCACTATAGTTTATTTACATGGTTTCCTATGGGACACGTTCACATTTATGCTTTTTTCAGCCGCTGCGTATTTGGAAAGGGTCAGGGACTTTTTTTTTTTAACGCAAAACGGTGCTTTTTTGGTTCAATAAACAGTGGAACCTCGGATTACGAGCATAATCCGTTCCAGGAGAATGCTCTAATCCAAAGTACTCGCATATCAAAGCGAGTTTCCCCATTGAAGTCAATGGAAACGAAAATAATTTGTTCCGCATTGACTTCAATGGCATGCAATACCGCATGCGGCCAGAGTCAGGGGGCGCAAGAGAGCCTCGGAAACGGCCGAAAAGCCCCGAGGACACCGCGGCAAACCTCGGAAAGACTTTGTTCCCGAGATTTGCCGAGGTCAGCAGAGCTGTCCTCGGGCCTTTCCGTGCATTTCCGAACGGCGCTGATCGGCGATGTTCAGCTCCAGCGCCCCCCCCCCACCTCAGGCCAAATGCGGTACTGCACACCGCTTTGGCCTGAATTGTACTCGTTGTGTTCGCAAACCGAGTTACGATTTTTAAAAATACAGTGCTCGTATTGCGAAACGCTCGTTAACTGCGTTCCTCGCAATCCGAGGTTCCACTGTACTTCAGTGGAGAAGCTGCAGAAAAGCATGTAATGCATTTTTGCAACAATTTGTGTGTTTTAATCTGCCCAACAACAAATTGTCCAAAAAAAAATGCAAAAACACAAAATAGCAGCAAAATCGAGTGTGCAAAAATTAACATGCAGAGCAAAAATCACTGCAGAAACAGATGAAAAGCAAACTGCATAGGTGTGTACCTGAGCCTTATGGTGGCCACACGGATCCATTTTCAGACGAGAATATTCAGACGAAAAAATCTTTGTACGTTCGCTGAATGAAAGAATGTTGTTTGAAATTTTCACTTGTTTTTTAACATTCTGTTTTTAAAATGAATGTAATTTCTGAACGAAAACCACATACACTGTCTGAAAATTCCTTTGACCAAGAAGTTTTCTATTATTTCCAAATTTTCCCATCACTGTGGTTAAAAATGAACGTCGATTTGACCCCACTAACGATTAGAAAATCAAACGAACCTTCTTAAAATTACATTTTATTGAAGGAAAAATTTGAACTCTGAGTCTGATGATATTTACCAGATTCATCCTTTAATAGTATATGTCTTCTAATAGTATATACAATATATCTCCTCTAATACTATATACAGTATATCTCCTCTAATGGTATATACAGTATATCTCTTCTAATAGTATATACAGTATATCTCCTCTAATAGTATATGCAGTATATCTTTTTTAATAGTATATCTCCTCTAATAGTATATACAGTTTATCTCTTCTAATAGTATATACAGTATATCACCTCTAATAGTATATACAGTATTTCTCTTCTAATAGTATATACAGTAAATCTCTTATAGTATATACAGTATATCTCCTCTAATAGTATATACAGTATATCTCTTCTAATAGTATATACAGTATATCTCTTCTAATAGTATATACAGTAAATCTCTTATAGTATATACAGTATATCTCCTATAATAGTATATACAGTATATTTATCCTCTAATATATACAGTATATCTATTCTAATAGTATATCTCCTCTAATAGTATATACAGTATATCTATTCTAATAGTATATACAGTATATCTCCTCTAATAGTATATACAGTATATCACCTCTAATAGTATATACAGTATATCTCTTCTAATAGTATATACAGTATATTTAATCTAATACTATATACAGTATATCTCTTCTAATAGTATATCTCCTTTAATAGTATATACAGTATATCTCCTCTAATAGTATATACAGTATATATCCTCTAATAGTATATACAGTATATCTCTCCTCTAATAGTATATACAGTATATCTCTCCTCTAATAGTATATACAGTATACCTCCCCTCTAATAGTATATACAGTATATCTCCTCTAATAGTATATACAGTATATCTCCTCTAATAGTATATACAGTATATCTCTCCTCTAATAGTATATACAGTATATCTCCCCTCTAATAGTATATACAGTATATCTCCTCTAATAGTATATACAGTGTATCTCTTCTGTCTGTTATTCTCAGAGTTGATTAGATATTTTGCTCCCTAACCATATAGTTGGTTATTTATATTTACCACTGCATAGAGATATTTAGGAATAAATTGCCTTTTTTTTTAAACTTTACATATTAACTAAATTATACACCACACATTTTTTTTAAGGTTATTAACCGATTAATTGAAACAATAAACGGCCAACTAATCGATTATGAAAATAAGCAGCCCTAATATTTACATTACCAATGGCCACCATGTCCTTCCATTTTATCCCCCATCCTACAGAATATTGGAGGGTCTGGTCACCGTTGGTAATAAGAACAGTTTTTTCTTTAAGTTTTTTGATGATGATGATGACATTAAGACTAATATTTTTTTTTAATATTAAAAGGTAAGCAGATGTTCTAAGCCATAGTTTCTTATCTCAGGGTACAAGTAATGCAAGGGGTGTTTGCCAGGTTCATAGGGGTACTTTTGCTCTTTAATGTTAGGTATGAAGTGTTAGGAGAAGTGCAACTTTTGGTAAAAGTTTAGCATTATTTGAATATTACATAAAATGTATTCAAAATGGAATGGATGCCTCATCTTCCACATGCCCTAACACTCCTCTCTGGATCTTTCATAAATAATTTTGAACACGTTACAGCAGGGCTTTTTTTCAGCAGGATAAAAAAAGAAGGCGCCTCTAAGTGCAGCAGCATTAAGACTTTTAATTCACCAAAGGATTAAAAACACTTACTAGAGATAGAAGTTAAAAACTCATTGTGTGTGAAAGAGTCCAGCTAGGGGGGGTAGTCCTTGGATGATCAGGTCCGCAGTAGGATCTGTTGATCCCGTGTCAGAAAGGATGAAATAAGTTTGAGACAGAAGTGCAGTTAAATCAAACTTGTTTAATAATAAATGTAAAAAGAACATTGTCAAAACATAGCCAAAGTTCAGTAACTGGAACGGATAGCCAGCCAAGCCAGAAGTCAGGGATTAATGTAGTGGAACGGTAAGCAGGATCTGGAGCCAGAAGGGATGTCAGCAAAGCAAGTCTTTAAACAGGAACGCAGGAGAATGTCTCTGTGATGTTGACCAAGGCGAAGGCAAAGCTCCTCTGGACTGGATTGCTTAACCACTTCAGCCCGGACCAATTTGCAGCCAAAGGACCAGGCCCCTTTTTGCGATTCGGCACTGCGTCGCTTTAACTGACAATCGCGCGGTCGTGCGGCGTGGCTCCCAAACAAAATTGGCGTCCTTTTTTTCCCACAAATAGAGCTTTCTTTTGGTGGTATTTGATCGCCCCTGCGGTTTTTATTTTTTGCGCTATAAACAAAAATAGAGCGACAATTTTGAAAAAAATTCAATATTTTTTACTTTTTGCTATAATAAATATCCCCAAACAATATATTTTTTGGGGATATTTATTATAGCAAAAAGTCAAAAATATTGAATTTTTTTCAAAATTGTCGCTCTATTTTTGTTTATAGCGCAAAAAATAAAAAACGCAGGGGCGATCAAATACCACCAAAAGAAAGCTCTATTTATGGGAAAAAAATACGCCAATTTTTTTCCTCAGTTTAGGCCAATACGTATTCTTCTACATATTTTTGGTAAAAAAAAATCGCAATTAGTGATTATTGATTGGTTTGCGCAAAAGTTATAGTGTTTACAAATAGGGGATAGTTTTATAGCATTTTTATTAATATTTTTTTCTTTTTACTAGTAATAGCGGCGATGAGCAATTTTTATTGTGACTGCGACATTATGGCGGACACATCGGACATTTTTGACACATTTTTGGGACCATTGTCATTTATACAGCAATCAATGCTATTTAAATGCATTGATTCCTGTATAAATGACACTGGCAGTGAAAGAGTTAACCACTAGGGGGAGGGGTTATGGTATGTGACGGCTGACGTCACTGATCGGCTTTCCCGATGACAGGGAACAGCCGATCAGTGACAGGCGGTGTAGGAAGCACGGGGAGAGGTTTGTTTACACAGACCTCTCCCCGTTCTTCAGCTCTGTGACCCGATCACGGGACACCAGCGGCGATCGGGTCCGCTGGTCCCGCAGCCGTGGTCACGGAGCTCCCGACCGAGTCGAGAGCGACCCCACGGCTAGACAATTAAAGGGGACGTATATATACGTGCTTTTGCCTAGCCGTGCCATTCTGCTGGCGTAAATGTGCAGGAGGCGGTCGGGAAGCGGTTAAGTAGGCAGGACTGACGGGCAGGATCATCAACAGGTGAGTAACTGTGGAGATATAGGAGCTGGCAGTGTTGGAGTATACCAGCATGGAACGCTGGACTCGTAGATGACGTCACCGGAAGTGTCCCCCTGAAGCCAGCATGACCTGCACGGACCGGAAGTGACGTCTATTAGGCTGGACGCGTTTCAGAGCATTTGAGCTCCTTCTTCATGCCGATGGAGAGGAGTCTCTGCTGAAACGCAGATATAGGGAACGGTAAAGTGGAAATGGATGTTAAACACTAGGTTAATACCAAGAACTGGCTGTGGAGACTAAAAAAAACATTTTAAAAAGCAAATATGCGGCCCCACTGGACTGGGCTTTTTTTCCTTTTGGGCCGCATATTTGCGTATCTCTCTGCACAGTACTCCCAGCACAGAGATCAGGGTCTCAGCAGGAGCCCTAGGCCCCGTACTCAGGGCTTTTTTTCCTCAGATAATAGGTGCAGGAAATCACACATGCCCTGCACACACCCTCCGGGCACCTGCATCCCCCTTTTCCTCATCCTGCACTCAGTGGGAGCCACTCAGGAGATCAGATCTGAAGGAGCCAAGCTGTCACCGAGCGATAGTGGTGTGCAGGGAGCAGAGGGCCTGAGCTGGAGGTGGTGGAACTGAGTTCCACCAAGTTCCAGCTGAAAAAAAGCCCTGCCCGTACTAATGACGTGATCGCTGTTATAGCTTCTGATTGGCTATGATTGATCATAGTGATCAGTCACTGTGAAGCCCGCCCCCATGTTTTTTCTCTCTGTGAATGGAGGAGAGAGATATATCGTATCTCTCTCTCTCCTTGCAGAAAAAAAAGTGTGTGTAAAACATAAAAAAAATAATTATAAAAATTAAGGTTTGATCTAGGTTAGTGCCAGGGTTAGTGTTGGGTCAAAGGTCAGGGTCTGATATTTTTTTTTTTTTTTTTGGGCGGATTTTTTTTTTTTTTTTATATATAATTAGTATCAGTGTCAATGCGCACTATTTACTACCGGTACAAACAACAATTAGTATACACATATGTGCTATCCCTGCGATCTTCTGGAGCAGGAGAATTTAATTTAGGTTTCTGTTTGGTGGTAGGTTATGGTAGTAGCAAGAAATATACAGCTACATTTTTTAAAAAAATATATATATATTTTTTTTCTATTTTAACCGCTTCCCGACGGCCTCACGCAGATATACTGCGGCAGAATGGCACGGGCAGGCAAAATCACGTACGGGTACGTGGCACTTTAATTGCCTGCCCGTGGGTCGCGCGCCGGCAGCGACGCGCTCGCGACCCGGTCGGGAGCTCCGTGACCACGGCCACGGGACCAGCGGACCCGATCGTCGCTGGTGTCCCGCGATCGGGTCACAGAGCTGAAGAACGGGGAGAGGTCTGTGTAAATAAACCTCTCCCCGCGCTTCCTACTCTGCCTGTCATTGATCGGCTGTTCCCGGTCATCGGGAAAGCCGATCAATGACGTCAGACGTCAGCCCCGCCCCCTAATGTAAAAAAACACACACAAGTCAGAGCCCATAACCCCTCCCCCTAGTGATTAACTCTTTCACTTCATGTGTCATTTATACAGGAATCAATGCATTTAAATAGCATTGATTGCTGTATAAATGACAATGGTCCCAAAAATGTGTCAAAAATGTCCGATGTGTCCGCCATAATGTCGCAGTCACAATAAAAATCGCTGATCGCCGCCATTACTAGTAAAAAAAAAAAAATATTAATAAAAATGCTATAAAACTATCCCCTATTTTGTAAACGCTATAACTTTTGCGCAAACAAATCAATAATCGCTAATTGCGATTTTTTTTACCAAAAATATGTAGAAGAATACGTATCGGCCTAAACTGAGGAAAAAAAATATTTTTTGGGGATATTTATTATAGCAAAAAGTAAAAAATATTTAATTTTTTTCAAAATTGTCGCTCTATTTTTGTTTATAGCGCAAAAAAATAAAAACCGCAGGGGCGATCAAATACCACCAAAAGAAATCTCTATTTGTGGGAAAAAAAGGACGCCAATTTTGTTTGGGAGCCATGTCGCACGACCGCGCAATTGTCAGTTAAAGCGACGCAGTGCCGAATCGCAAAAAGGGGCCTGGTCCTTTGGCTGCCAATTGGTCCGGGGCTGAAGTGGTTAAAGTGGTGTTTCCACTAAAAAAAAAAACAAAAATGGCTTAAAATTCATAAAAAAATAAAAATAAAAAAATAATTGGAAAAATAAAAAAATTACTCACCTCTAAATGCATGTTGCTAGGGTGTCCCTCATAGTCTGCCTCCTTCAGTGCCCGGGCACTGACGTCACTTCCCCTTGCCGTAAACAATAAAAAAGTAAAGTTTAGAACAAAACCGTTAACGTTTCCACAAACATTCTTTTCTAACCTAGATCGACCGTAACTATCCGTATACAGTATTTGTTGCACTGGCCCCCCGCATCAGTGGTTTTTGCTTTTTCCACGGTGAGGTCCTGGGATCTGTTCCAGCAAAGCACAATATATGAACATATGTATGTATTCCCAGTGCCTGCTTGGGCTTCCTCTGTGTGCTAAATGTTCTTCACACAATTCCAAAACATACTGGAAGCCGAACTTGGCTCTGCTCTACGGCAGCCTGGATGACATTCTCCAGAAAGCCATCACTGCTCTCTAGACAAGTCCTTAAAAGTAATGTAAGGCTAATTGGCTTCTGTCCAAAAAAAACCCCCAAAATCGGACCTAGTATATGAATGTGAGTTGGGGGCGTTGGATTGTGGGCTACTTGAGGGTAGGGACCGACGTGAGTGTGCGATGTATGTGTGGAGCTCTGCGTAAATTGATGGCGCTATATGGGTACCTTAAATAAAATAATAGATGAGCATCTTAATGAGACACAATGTATAGGGATAGGGACAATTGTAGACACGCACCCACACTCACTCAGATTGAACTGGATGGATGGGTGTCTTTGTTCAACCTTACTAACTATGTAAGACTATGTAAGACTATTTAAGCATACATGTGTATATTTATAAAAATAAGTGTAGCGACCATAACCCCAAGGGGCGGCCTTGACTTTTCTGGGCTTACCAATTACCTCCTCGTAGCTCATTGGTTGTTGTCTAGGGGTTCCCAGGGTTAGTACCCAGTAACTTCAGAGCTGACGCACAAAAGAGGATTTTTATTTTGCAGGGGTAACATCCAACAGTAACACAGTCTCAGTTGGGAATAGAGGGCACGGGTGATAAAACTCAGGCACTTTGAACTGCTGACATACACTGAATGTCTCTTAGATAGCCCAGAGAGTAGCCACTCGCAACTGGGCGCTTCACTACTGGATAAACCTCTAGCCAGAGAACTAGCAGCCAGCATGTGATCTGGAAACTTAGCAAAGTCTCTGCCACAGACTAGATTGTAACTGAAGATAAGTAGGAACCTTTCCCACAGTACCTGGATCTCTCAGCCTTCTTGGCAATACTGTGGGAAGTGCGGATTCTCTAGTGTCCATACAACTCAGCTCCCAGGATCTTACCGAGCAGCCAGCTTCTTGGCCCTCCTCTGAAGAGTCCTCCCCTGGTCACTTGTACGAGTTGCTGTGTCTCTCCAATACCGAGAGCACACCGGGACACCTCCGAATCCTCCTTCAGTTACTGGGCCTCGAACTAGCCGGTTCCGAGGCTCGGGAACGGACGGATCCCCACCCCCGACCATGAGTGCCTCTGGGGCTGGTCAGGGTGACCATGCTTGCAGGGACGGTAGACACTCCTGGGCCCGGGACCCCTCACAGGGCTGCACCGGACAAGAACCAGGAATCAAAGCAGAAGCTGAACCCTGAACACGTGACTCCAGCACCTTAAATACCCCTTCCCAGACTACACAGCAGGGCCAGACGGGCCCACTGATTGGCACCGAGAAAGATTGGTACCAAAGACGTCCAACCAGGCTTGGTTCTCAGCCTGTCACAGGTGCCTCACTGCACCTATGACCAGGCGGAACCTCAGTACAGCCCAGCCAGACTGATGCCAAAGCAAATCCTGTACAATTAACCCCCCAGAACTCCGTTACAGTTCTGGGAAAAACTACATTTACATTGATAGCGCACACTTTAATAAAGTGCGGGCACTACATAAGATATATAAGATAGAAGTTTATTTGGACTGGCAAGAAATGTGCCAACTCTAGCCACTTTCCAATCAGTCACGTACCTGGTACCTCACCGGTCTTCAAGTGGTTGTACCGAGATGATATGCAGCTGAGGGCATCGGTACTGTTTTCTAGAGCTGGCTGTTTGCTTGCTGGTAATAGCAATCGGAGTGGCTAACTAGCTGCTCCGATTGGTATTAAAAGCAGCGGAAGGGGACAACCCCCCTCTTGCCCTGGGTTCTCTCCCATCCCACCGGTAAACCCAAGCTACCAGCCGGTGTGTCCGACAGCTGGTCGGACACCCGAAGAAAGCCGGGATCGGCTTTGAACAGGTCTCTGCTATAGTAACCCGACATCACCTTCGGTTTACCCCGGATGTCATCAGCGCCATCTTCAAAAAAAACATTCAAAAACACGATCTTGTTGTTTTAAATGCTTTTAAGTGCAGCGGAGAGATTTGGGGTCTTATTGATCCCAGATCCCACCAGGACCTGTCACATGCCTAGTGCTGTCACGTTTTTTCATTGTTAAATAAAATAAAATAAATGAATAATAAAAAATAAGAAAAGTAATTACATTTTTTAAATAACAAACATGTCATACTTACCTCCGCTGTGCAGTTCGTTTTGCACAGAGTGTCCCCGGTCATCCTCTTCTGGGGTCCCCCGGCAGCGCTGGTAGCTCCTTCCCGCATCGAGTGCCCATGTTGGAGAAGGCTCTCCTAAGATGGACACCAATGCGGGCATGTTCCCAACTCGACACCGGCGCCCCCGCGTCATTGGATTTGATTGACAGCAGCGGGAGCCAATGGCTTGGCGCTGCTATTAATCTATCCAATCAAGAGCCGAGACTACGGGCAGAGAGGTAGAGAACGCGTCTTCGCTGTGGGAACGAACGGGCTCGGGTGAGTTAAACTGGGGGGGGGGGGGGGGCGGTCACTGTCAGAAGTTTTTTCACCCTAATGCATAGGATGCATTAAAGTGGATGTAAACCCAATGTCATCCTTTCTAAACTACTGCCATAGGGGTTATCTATAAGGATATACATACCTCCTGCATGTATCTTAACCTGTCAAATATCTCCCCTCTGTCTGTTATGAGACCCAAAAAACTGCAGATTCTGTGGGTGGGTCTGTTGTCTGGAGCTCGGTGGGTGGAGACGTGATGTCAGTAGACTCCCCGCCCACCTCTACACTCCCCTTGTCAATATGCATTTTCTCCTGTGTATTTCTTACACTGAACTACACTGCTATGATCACTAACATCCAGTGAAAAGACAGGAAAGTAACCACATGACTTCAGCATGCCCAATTATGCTGAGGTGTAGAACATCCAATCCTGGCAGAGCAGCAGTAGAAAGGAGTGGGAGGGAATTAAAAAATAATGCATGTCTCTTAGGCTAGTGCACGAAATATGTAAATCACCCGTCACTCACAGCAAGGGGGAGGATTTGACAAAGTTTTTCTTTGTTTGTCAAGATTTATCTCACTGAACAATAAAAGAGGATTGCTCAGAGCTGGATTAACTCTTTGTGGCAAGACTGGGCTCAAATGATAGGAAATTGTATTCTCTACATTATGACATCAGAAAGAAAAAAAAATATTTTTTTGGGTTAACATCCACTTTAAGGTGAAAAAAACACAAGGGTTTAGAACCCCTTTAAAGCATGACATGTTTGGTATCTATTTACTCGGTGTAACATCATCATTCACATTTTACAAAATAAATTGGGTTACGTGTTTGTGTTTTTTTGCATTCATATTAAAAAGTGTATTTTTTTCCCAAAAGATTAATTTTGAAAAACTGTTGCGCAAATACTGTGGGACTTAAAAATTGCATAATCCACCAATGTATTCTCTAGGGGCCTCTACTTTAAAATATATATATATATATATATATATAATGTTTAGGAGTTCTAAGTAATTTTCTAGCGGGAATAAAAACTGATTGTTACATGTAAACAAAAAGTGCCAGAAAAGGCCGGCACTGGAAGTGGATATATAAGATGGAGGTTTCTTTGGACTGGCAAGAATAGTGCCAACTTTAGAAGTGATTGGAGATGATAATACCCAACAAGCACTTTGATACAAAATTGGTAAATGTTGGTGTTTGGAAGCTGGCGATCTGTGTTGAGATGTTTACGATCCCTGAATTTTCCGTCTGTCATGCTCCCCCTATTTGTATTGGTTTGTATCTTGATGTTGAGCTTTTTTTTCCGCAAGGAAAGTCTGACCGGAACCATAACCCTGAAATATGAGCTGAACATCACATTACCATACCTCGCTATATCGTAGAGGTGACACCATCCACCTTGTGAATTTCAGTGACTATAAGAGGGAGATCCATTTCTTATTGTCATCATTATGTTTATTGCTGATCTTCATAATGGTTTTAGCTACAAATACACAGTTATTATTATTATAATACAGGATTTATATAATACCCGGTTTCCCCGAAAATAAGACCTAGCCTGATTGTCGGTGATGGCTGCAATATAAGCCCTACCCCCCCCCCCCAAATAAGCCCTACCCTGTTAGCCCGGAAATAAGCCCTACCCTGAAAATAAGACCTACAAAGACTTTAACGAGGGCTTATTTGGGGGGTAGGGCTTATATTGCAGCCATCGCCGACAATCACGCTAGGTCTTATTTTCGGGGAAACAGGGTACCAACAGTTTACGCAGCACTGTACAATGTTAGGGCAGACAGTACAGTTACAATACAATTTATTAGAGTAGGAATCAGAGGGCCCTGCTCATTAGAGCTTACAATGTAAGAGGGGAGGGTCAAGAGATGCAAAGGGTAATACTGTGTTTCCACAAAAATAAGCCCGGGTCTTGTATAATTTTGTCAGCCAAAAACACACTAGGGCTTATTTTCAGGGTAGGGCTTGCCATGCAATTATTATTATTATTATTATTATTATTATACAGGATTTATATAGCGCCACCAGTTTGCGCAGAGCTTTACAACATCAGGGAAGACAGTACACTTACAATACAATTCAATACAGGAGGGATCAGAGGGCTCTGCTCGTTAGAGCTTACAATCTAGAAGGGAGGGTCAAGTGGAAACAAAAGGTAATAACTGTGGGGGATGATCAGATGGACAAAATGAAAATACAGTTGTTAGGTGTGATTAGGGTAGGCTTCCCTGAAGAGCAGAGTTTTCAGGGATCGTCTAAAGGCTAGTAGAGTAGGAGATAGACGGACCGATTGGGGTAGGGTGTTCCATAGGCTTGGAGAGGCTCTGGAAAAGTCCTGGAGACGAGCATAGGAGGAGGTGATGAGAGAGCAGGAGGTCTTGAGAAGAACGAAGAGAACGATTAGGTTGGTATTTTGAGACTAGGTCAGTGATGTAGCTGGGGGCAGACTTGTGGATTGCTTTGTAGGTAGTTGTTAGTATTTTGAATTTAATTTGTTGGGTGAGCGGAAGCCAGTGGAGGGATTGACAGAGAGGAGTAGCAGAGACAGAACGGTTGGTAAGGTGGATGAGTCTGGCAGCAGCATTCATTATGGACTGAGGGGGGGTTATAGTATGCAGAGGTAGGCCAATGAGGAGGGAGTTGCAGTAATCGAGGCGAGAGATGACCAGGGAGTGAATCAAGAGCTTTGTTGCATCATTGGTTAGAAAGGAGCGTATTTGTGCTATCCAATGGTTGCAAAATGACAGAATCCCCTCTATCACAGGATCACATAATGCAAAAGATGTGCGTTTCTGCAATGCAACAGTGCAAATACCTTCTTCCACAGCCTGCCTGAGCTTTCTTCCACCGCTCCAAACACTGCAGAGGGAGCGGGGCGAGATCCCCCACGGACACCCGCTTCAATGGCCTACCAGAGCTTCCACGGCTATGATTAGTGCAGATGGAGGGGGGCTGAGATCCTCCGCTGACACCCAAGAGAAGAGGAGATCAGCGGAGCCCTTTTTGGCGCTACCATGGCCCACCCCAAGCTGTCTTCCCCACTGCAGGGAGGGGGCTGAGATTCCCAGCTGAGAGAAGAGGAGGTCAGCTGAGCGCTAAGCTGTGCCGCATCGAACTAGGTCTTATTTTTAGGGTAGGGCTTATATTGCAGCCCTCCTGGAAAATAGTGTTAGGTCTTATTTTCGGGAAAACACGGTAACTGTGGGGGATGTGCTGATGGAGAAAATAAATGTACAGTTGTTAGGCGGGGGCCCTATAGGCCTCTCTGAATAGATGAGTGTTTTTAGGGATCGTCTTAGAGTGATCAGTGTAGGAGACAGCTGGACAGATTGGGGTAAGGAGTTCCAGAGGATGGGAGAGGTTCTTTTAGAAATCCTGGAGGTGAGCATGGGAGGAGGTGACGAGGGAGCTAGAGAGCAGGAGGTCTTGGGGAGGAATGAAGGGAACAATTTGGTTGGTATTTTGAGACTGGGTTAGTGATGTAGCTGGGGGCCGAGTTGTGGATAGCTTTGTAAGAAGTTGTAAGTATTTTGAATTTAATTAGTTGGGTGAGCGGAAGCCAATGGAGGGATTGGCAGAAAGGTGTGGAGGGCACTGAGTGGAGGGATTGGCAGAGAGGGGTGGAGGGCATTGAGTGGAGGGATTGGCAGAGAGGGGTGGAGGGCATTGAGTGGAGGGATTGGCAAAGAGGGGTGGAGGGCATTGAGTGGAGGGATTGGCAGAGAGGGATGGAGGGCACCGAGTGGAGGGATTGGCAGAGAGGGGTGGAGAGGCACCGAGTGGAGGGATTGGCAGAGAGTAGTGGAGGGCACTGAGTGGAGGGATTGGCAGAGAGGGGTAGAGGGCACTGAGTGGAGGGATTGGCAGAGAGGGGTGAAGGGCACTGAGTGGAGGGATTGGCAGAGAGGGGTGGAGAGGCACCGAGTGGAGGAATTGGCAGAGAGGGGTGAAGGGCACTGAGTGCAGGGATTGGCAGAGAGGGGTGGAGGGCATTGAGTGGAGGGATTGGCAGAGAGGGATGGAGGGCACCGAGTGGAGGGATTGGCAGAGAGTGGTGGAGAGGCACAGAGTGGAGAGATTGGCAGAGAGTAGTGGAGGGCAATGAGTGGAGGGATTGGCAGAGAGGGGTGAAGGGCACTGAGTGGAGGGATTGGCAGACAGGGGTGGAGAGGCACCGAGTGGAGGAATTGGCAGAGAGGGGTGAAGGGCACTGAGTGGAGGGATTGGCAGAGAGGGGTGGAGGGCACTGAGTGGAGGGATTGGCAAAGAGGGGTGAAGGGCCCTGAGTGGAGGGATTGGCAGAGAGGGGTGGAGAGGCACCGAGTGGAGGAATTGGCAGAGAGGGGTGAAGGGCACTGAGTGGAGGGATTGGCAGAGAGGGGTGGAGGGCACTGAGTGGAGGGATTGGCAGAGAGGGGTGAAGGGCCCTGAGTGGAGGGATTGGCAGAGAGGGGTGGAGAGGCACCGAGTGGAGGGATTGGCAGAGAGGGGTGAAGGGCACCGAGTGGAGGGATTGGCAGAGAGGGGTGGAGAGGCACCGAGTGGAGGAATTGGCAGAGAGGGGGAAGGGCACTGAGTGCAGGGATTGGCAGAGAGGGGTGGAGGGCATTGAGTGGAGGGATTGGCAGAGAGGGATGGAGGGCACTGAGTGGAGGGATTGGCAGAGAGTGGTGGAGAGGCACAGAGTGGAGGGATTGGCAGAGAGTAGTGGAGGGCACTGGGTGGAGGGATTGGCAGAGAGGGGTAGAGGGCACTGAGTGGAGGGATTGGCAGAGAGGGGTGAAGGGCACTGAGTGGAGGGATTGGCACAGAGGGGTGGAGAGGCACCGAGTGGAGGAATTGGCAGAGAGGGGTGAAGGGCACTGAGTGGAGGGATTGGCAGAGAGGGTGGAGGGCACTGAGTGGAGGGATTGGCAAAGAGGGGTGAAGGGCCATGAGTGGAGGGATTGGCAGAGAGGGGTAATTAAATGGATATTCTGTATGTGTGTGGGGGTTGGCCATGCAAGGGTGAAGGGGTGTATTATGGAGCAACATATGGGATAGTATATTGACTTTATCTAAACAAATCCCCAATATCGGGGAACCTCTATTAATAGTTACTATATTTACGGCTCAAAACCCCCTTTCCCCATAGACTTCAGTGGGATATGCTGCTAACTTTGGGTTTCAAAAAATGTCAACTCAAACCCAGACATATTCATCCATCCCGACCAATCTGCATACTTGTTCTAGGCCAGTTACCCAAAGCACTGATACTTGGTTCAGCATAACCGGCAGCAAACATTTTCAGGAAGAGAGAACAACAATAGCAGCCCAAATATTTGTTAGTACATTAAATTGACTCTTTTTTGTTCAAAATAACAAGCAGGTTATTCTTGGAATCTCCGCCCGCTGGCTCCTCCTCTTCTTGGTGTGCCCCCCATAGCAAGTGGCTTGCTTCAAAGCTGCGCTGCCTGCCCATTGATCTGTAGAGAGCATGTATATAGGCCTGTCAGGTGATTATAATGAACCAGACCCTCCTGTGGACCAACTATGTGGGTTCATTCTGCCTGACAGGTGGAGGTCTGGGACTTGGTTAGTCTCATTTTGATGAAATGTGACAGACCTAACCGGGACAAGGGCTTTTGGAGGGTGTTGCAGAGGTAGCCTCTTGCCTACTGACTATGGGTCCTGTCATCTGAGGGAGCTACAAGCATTTAGGAAGATGTCCTGTTATATAATGCAAGAAGACATTATTACATTTGAAACTTGAAGCTCAGTGAGAAGATGTATGTGAAAAGAAAGCTGGTTAATGAGATTTGGACAGCCCTCTTGAATACTGGTGCCGAACTGTCTGGGTGAAAAATGACCTGAATCACCTAGGCTTGTCTAGGGCAAATCACTGTCGGCTATTAATTGCTAGATGTGGATTAGTATACTTTTTTGTTGGCTGTTCCTTAGATATGCTAATGAGACTACTGTTTACAGTTTGCATTTTTAGGGTAACGTGATCAGGCTCTTTTCTGTATGCTATATATTCTCTGTGAATTTAGATTAAAGTGAGTTCCAGTTTGCACCTAAGCTAGCATCGTCTAGTTATCTGGTTCCAGACTGGAGGAAGCTACATCTTGATGGACGCACCGAAGCTGGGTGCTGGATGGTCCGTCACACCTCCCATTTAGAATTAATCAGTTTGTAGGGATACAAACACAGAGCAATCTTCAGAGCAACAAAAGGTAGGGATCTAATACAAAGTTTGTTAAAATCCCTCAATGTACATGTGATCACCCAGGTATATTTTGTACCTGTATCTCCAGGTTGCAGAGAATTTTCTTATAGACATGTAGCGCCATAACCCCTACGGCACGGCTATGTATTTTCTGGGCTTACCGATTACCTCCTCCTTGTAGCTCGTCGTTCGTTGTCTAGGGGTTCCCAGGGTTAGTACCCAGTAATTGCAGAGACCGACACTCAAAGACCTTTTGAGGATTTTTATTTGCAATAAAACTGTTCAAATAACACAGTCTCTTGGTTGGGAATAGAGGGTATGGGTGATAAAATTCAGGCACTTCAGAACTGCTGACATCAAATAAATGTCTCCTTAGCCCAGAGAGTAGCCACTCGCAACTGGACACTTCACTGTTGGATAAACCCTTGTCTGTAGATCTAGCAGCCAACAAGTGATTCAGAATTAGCACAGTCTCTGCTACAGACTAGGTTGTGAAACTTCAAGTGAACAATGTAAAAGTCTCTACCACAGACTATGTTGTAACTGAAGGATGGGTTAGGAACTTTTCCTATGGTACCTGAATCTTCCAGCCGTTTTGGCGATACCGTAGGAAATGCGGATTTACTAGTGTCCATACATCTCAGCTCCCAGGCTCTTACAGAGCAGCCAGCTTCATGGCCCTCCTCCGAAGAGTCCTCCCCCGGTCTCTTGTACGAGTTGCCGTGTCCCTCCAATACCGAGAGCACACCGGGACACCTCCGAATCCTCCTTCAGTTACTGGGCCTTGAACTAGCCAGTTCCGAGGCTCGGGAACGGACGGATCCCCACCCCAGACCATGAGGGCCCCTGGGGCTGGTCAGGGTGACCATGCTTACGTGGGCAGCAGACACTCCTGGGTCCGGGACCCCTCACAGGGTTGGTCCGGACTGGAACCAGGAATCAAAGAGCAAGCCGAACCCTGAACACGTGACTTCAGCATCTTAAATACCCCTTCCCGGAATACATAGCGGGGCCAGACGCGCCCACTGATTGGCAAAGAGAAAGATTGGTACCTAATGCGTCCAACCAGACTGCGTTCTCAGCCTGTCACAGGTGCTCATCACACCTATGACCAGGCAGAACTCCAGTACAGCCCAGCCAAACTGATGCCAAAGTAAAAACCTAAAACAATTAACCCCCAGAACTCAGTTACAGTTCTGGAAAAAACTAAATTTACAGAATAGCGCACACTTTAGAAAAGTGTCAGCGCTACAGACATAAATATGGTTCTGCACACAATATTCAAAAAGCAGGAGCGTTATGAAGATCCAGGGAGTGGATTGCTTAGAAACCAAGGAAATCTGGTTATTGGGATGATGGTGGGAAGTATAAGCACCATCCACTCGCCTTTCCTCAATTTTCCAATGCTCTATTTTTAGGGGAAGATAAGAGCTTTACAGTTATGAAAGCTGAGCTACAAATATTTAGGAGAAGATATTTTGAAAATACATTACAGTTATTAATGACTTCAGAGCCAGTGAGAATAGAGGCTGTAGAAAATTGCCGGAATAAGTATTGTACCATCAACAGGCTTAAAAATGTGTCTAATCCTTCGGGTACCAGAAAAACCAAGACTCCCATGAATAATAAAATATGGGCTGAGAACTTCGAGGGAAAATAAATGTGGCTTCAGAGATTTGTTTACCTCTCGGATGATGAAATGCCGACAAGCTTGCTGCCTAAATAGGTATATGGAGTGGGAAGGAGTTGGTGCTATATGGTGCACGCTTCTCAATTCCCAAGGTTGATGTGTTTGTATTTTTCACACCTATTTTCCAGGCTATAAATTCTGGCAGTGGAACATGTATTGCATACGAAAAACTCCACTTTATTGCCATATTGCTTCTGCTGTACAATGCATCATAATGCAACATAAGGCACTTGCTTTTTCATTTATGAAGCTGAAACCTCCTTCCGTGTACATGGAGGATGCAGGCCCATTCTGTTAATAGGGGCTCCATTCTTCAACTTCCAAGATTAGCCTCTCGCCTGAAAAATCTCACCCACAATCCAATGCTGACGACATGCCCCTTTCCCCTGACTTTTCCATCAAGATAAATAACACAACTATCCTTCCCTTCCCTCGTACCAGGGTGCTAGGTGTAATACTGAACTCTCCTTTTGCCCTTTCATTCATTCCTGCCACCTTCACCTCTATAACATTTACACAATTTGACCCTTCTTAATCAATTACACCATCAAGCTATTAATTCACATCCTTGTTATCTCACACCTCAACTACCACAACTCAATCCTCATTGGCCAACCTTCACACGTGCTTTCCCTCCTTCAGTATATTATGAATGCTGCATCCAGACTCATCTGTCTTACCAACCATTCAGTGATTGCCACCCTTTTTTGCCAATCCCCCCACTGGCCACAACCTTTATCTGCCAATCCCACCACTGGCCAAAATCTTTCTCTGCCAATCCCACCACTGGCCACCACCCTTCTCTGCCAATTCCGCCATTGGCCACCACCCTTCTCTGCCAATCCCACCACTGGCCTCAATCCTTCTCTGCCAATCCCACAACTGGCCACCATCTCACTCTGCCAGCCCTCTCCACTGGCCACCAGTTCACTCGGCCAATCCCACAACTGGCCACCACCCTTCTCTGACAATCCCACCACTGGCCACCACCCTTCTCTGTCAATCCCACTACTGGCCACCATCATTCTCTGCCAATCCCACCACTGGCCACCACCCTTCTCTGTCAATCCCACTACTGGCCACCATCATTCTCTGCCAATCCCACCACTGGCCACCACCCTTCTCTGTCAATCCCACAACTGGCCACCACCCTTCTCTGACAATCCCACAACTGGCCAACATCTCACTCTGCCAGTCCCTCCACTGGCCACCACATCTCTCTGCCAATCCCACTACTGGCCACCATCATTCTCTGCCAATCCCACCACTGGCCACCACCCTTCTCTGCCAATCCCACCACTGGCCACCACCTCTCCTCCAATCCCTTCACTGGCCACCACCCTTTTCTGACAGTACAACCACTGGCCACCACCTCTCTCTGCCAGTCCCTCCACTGGCCTCCACATCTCTCTGCCAGTCCCTTCACTGGCCACCACATCTCTCTGCCAGTCCCTTCACTGGCCACCACATCTCTCTGCCAGTCCCTCCACTGGCCACCACATCTCTCTGCAAATCCCTCCATTGGCCACCACCCTTCTCTGCCAATCCCACCTCTGGCCGCCACCCTTCTCTGCCAAACCCACCACTGGCTACAACCACTCTCCCAATCCCTCCACTGGCCACCACTCTTTTCTGACAGTACCTGCACTGGCCACCACCTATCTTTTGCCTATCCCTCTACTGGCCACCGACTTTTTCTGTCAATCCCTCCACTCTCTTTGACAATCCCTCCACTGGCCACAACGCTTCTTTGTCAATACCCCAACTGGCTTCCACCTGCCCAACAAATAATATTCAAAATACAACATACAAAGCCAACCACAACTATACCCCCAACTACACCACCAATCTCCTCTCAAAATATCATCCATACCATCCTCTGCTCCTCCTAAGACCTCCTGCTCTTTAGATTCCTTGTCACTTCCTTCTATGCTCAACTCCAAGAATTCTCTAGAGCCTCTCCCATCCTCTAAAACTTCCTACCCCAATCTATCCGCCAATCTCCTACTCTGTCTGCCTTTAGGCGATCGCTGAATTCCTCTGTTCAGGAAAGCCTATCCCTTTTCAACCAAACAACTGGACTTTCCATTTTTCCATCAACACTCATGGTTATTATCTTTGGTATCACTTCCCCTCCCTTATATATTGTAAGCTCTCACAAACAGAGCATTCCCAACCATCTTGTACTGATTTGAATTGTAACTATACTGTCTCTCTTTATATTGTAAATCACTGCACAAGCTGTTGGCTCTATATAAATAATGTATAATTACAATAACAAGCATACAATACCAATGAGTGTGCCTCAGAAGCTTTAGATGGGTTTTTATTGCATAGCGGGCAAGGCTTGGCTCAGTGGGCACTTTGTGGAAAGTGGGTCCAGTGCAGCCTGCCCTGAGCAGATTCGTTTTAAATCAATAAGTCTGGTTTGCTTTTAAGTAATTTTAAATCACAGTAGAGTTTTAGCAAGTAATACATTATATACAAATCAGATCTTAGCATTTTGTTATAAAATCATTTAAACATAATTAAACAACAACAATTATGTGGATCTCAGACAGATAAATCTTTATGTTCACTACATTCCATAAATCGTGGAAACCACTACACGTAAACAATTTTTGGCGGCCTTTTCAGGGATACGATTATGACTACATAGTTTCATTAAAAAAAACATTAATTTTATTCATACAAAAATCATGGCCAACCATGGTCCTATATAAACTACACCAGGTCACTAATTATGGATGTTATTCCTAGATACACTCACAATATCTACTGAAGAAGTCTGTGATATACATTGAGAGAGAGTAGTGCTGCCCACCCTTCACTAGGCCAGTTATTAATTTTCGAGATACCTTCAGAGAAAAATGTTGAGGCCCCTGGCGATGTCATTTGTGATGAAACGCGTTGGAAGGAGCATAGCTCGTTGACGTCATCACTTTCTCCACTGTTGAACCAAGTGGCAGGTCTACACCAGCGATTCTCAACCAGGGTTTCTCCAGAGTTTGCTAGGGGTTCCTTGAACTGTGTCCGATTTGTCCTCCCATTTGATGGTGCCGGCATAGTTCCAGGGTCAACACCACTTAGCTGTCTGTACAGTTGCCCTTCTGACTACCACTGTGAGGGTTTTAATCTTCCTATGGACTACCAGTGTAAAAGGCATTTTTCCCATTGCCCCCAGATTAATTGATTTTTAGTAAGGGTTCCTTGAGACCTGAAAATTTATTTTAGGGTTTCCTCTGTGGTAAAAAAGTTGAGAAAGTTTGATCTACACTGTCTTTTTTTTCTACATGGTCTATGGCAGGGATGTGCAATTAGCGGATCTCCAGCTGTTGCAGAACTACAAGTCCCACAAGGCATAGCAAGACTCTGACAGCCAGAAGCACGAAACCCAGAGGCAGAGGCATGATGGGACTTGTAGTTTTGCAACGGCTGGAGGTCCGCTAATTACATATCTCTGGTCTATGGCAATGGTTTCAAAACTGCAGCCTGGGGGCCGGTTGTGGCCCTTTGCTTGCCTTTATCTGGCCCTTGGGGCACTATTTCATCTATAGATACCAACAATGGGGCACAATTTCCCCCACTGACACAAATAAAGGTGCACAATTCCCCCCAATGACACCAACGATGGGGAACAATTCCTTCAAATGACACCAACAGCAGGGCACAATTCCTCCCAAGGACACCAACGATGGGGCATTGTTTATTCCCATTGACATTGGGACCTTTTCTACTCCCTACTGTCCACAGTCCGGCCCCTTTAAAGTCTGACCAAAGTCTGGCCCTTTGTTTATAAAGTTTGGAGGCCCCTGGTCTATGGGGATATAATGTACATCTTTTGAGATTCTGCAGTGGAGCCTTGCTGGTTGATACCATTCACCCACCCATGAGATGATCCATATTGTTACAGGGCTCATGTGACCTCATTCATTTGGTGGTCCATACCTTTTGTCACGGTGGTGGAGTAGAAGTCGGGGGACGAAATACTGGCAAGGATTCATCATTACTTTCTTAAATTCACTGATTTGAGACCTTTGGACTTTGTTATGAGATTATGTTTAAGGTTTACCGTATATACTCGAGTATAAGCCGAGTTTTTCAGCACATTTTTTTGTGCTGAAAGTGCCCCCCTCGGCTTATACTCGAGTCAAGCACTTTTCTGCAGCAAAAAAAAAAAATTTCCGACCCGACTTTGGGGCCCCGTATCTCGGGGACACTTGGGTCTAGGAATCCCAAATTTGGTGTGCCAACCCAGTGGACCTAGCACTATAACATATCCAAATATGGGGTTCCCCGAGATACGGGGCCCCAAAGTCGGTTCAGAAAATGTCATTCTCTGCTGCAGAAAAGTGCTTGAGATTTTCTGACCCGAATTTGGGGCCCCATATCTCGGGGACACTTGGTGCTAGGAACCCCAAATGTTGTATTCCAACCCAGTGGAATTAGCACTACAACATATCCAAAGATGGGGTTCCTAGCACTAAGTGACCCCGAGATACAGGGCCCCAAATCGGTCAACTGTGTCCATCTGCATGGGCACAGTGAGGCTGCAAATGGGCATCGTTGACCCTCTTTTCCACTTACAGTAGCTGCGCATTTCTCACCCTAGGCTTATACTCGAGTCAATACGTTTTCCCAGTTGTTTGTGGTAAAATTAGGTGCCTCGGCTTATATTCGGGTCAGCCTATACTCGAGTATATACGGTAATACATTTTTGCACAATGTTTGATATTTCCGTGATTATACACATAATTTAAAGTGGGCTGTGCAGCATCTTTTGGAAGAATTTTTTTTATATTTTATATCGGGGTATTGTAGGTGGCAGCTTCCCGTCTTTTTCTACAATTGTTGCAAATTTTTCATAATTTTTTTAATTTTTGCACTCAGCGCAGAATTGGAATATTAAAAGATTCTTACCTTTGCCTGCATTGGAGAGGTTTCCCATGATGTCCTCACTGGAAGGGAGGAGAAATCTCCCCACAAGGGGGAGATAGACAGCTCTTTTATCATGTTTACCTGGTAGTGGCTTCCACTACCATTTATATGCTGATGATACCCAAATCTATCTCTCTGCCCCTCAGCTCACCCCATCACTCTCCTCACGCATCACTGATTTACTAACAGACATATCAGTCTGGATGTCAAACCACTTCCTCAAACTTAATCTGTCTAAAACTGAGCTCTTAATATTTCCTCCCCCACGTGCCCCTTCCCCTGACTTCTCAGTCAGGATCAATGGCGCATCTATCAGTCCGTCCCCACATGCCAGGGTGCCAGGGGGTAATCCTAGACTCTGAACTGTCCTTTCAGACCCACATACAATCCCTGTCAAAATCATGCCGCCTTAGCCTCCGCAACATTTCCAGAATACGCCCCTTTTTAATCAATGACACCACCAAGCTTCTAACTCACTCCCTGGTTATCTCTCGTCTCGACTACTGCAACTCCCTCCTCATTGGACTACCTTTACATAGACTATCCCCCCTTCAGTCCATAATGAATGCCGCTGCAAGACTCATCCACCTTACCAACCATTCAGTGTCCTCCACCCCTCTCTGCCAATCCCTCCACTGGCTTCCACTCACCCAACGAATAAAATTCATAGTACTAACAATAGTTTACAAAGCCATCCATAACTCTGCCCCCAGCTACATCACTAACCTAGTACCAAAATACCAACCAAGCCGCTCTCTTCGGTCCTCCCAAGACCTCCTGCTCTCTAACTCCCTTGTCACCTCCTCCCATGCTCGCCTCCAGGATTTCTCCAGAGCTTCTCCCATCCTTTGGAACTCTCTACCCCAATCTGTCCGACTGTCCCCTAATCTATCCATCTTTAGACGATCCCTGAAAACCTTTCTCTTTAACCACTTCAGCCCCGGACCAATTGGCAGCCAAAGGACCAGGCCCCTTTTTGCAATTCGGCACTGCGTCGCTTTAACTAACAATTGCGCGGTCATGCGACGTGGCTCCAAAACAAAATTGGCGTCCTTTTTTTCCCACAAATAGAGCTTTCTTTTGGTGGTATTTGATCGCCCCTGCGGTTTTTATTTTTTGCGCTATAAACAAAAATAGAGCGACAATTTTGAAAAAAATGCAATATTTTTTACTTTTTGCTATAATAAATATCCCCAAAAAAATATATAAAAAAACATTTTTTTTCCTCAGTTTAGGCCGATACGTATTCTTCTACATATTTTTGGTAAAAAAAATCGCAATTAGCGATTATTGATTAGTTTGCGCAAAAGTTATAGCGTTTACAAAATAGGGGATAGTTTTATAGCATTTTTATTAATATTTTTTTTTTTTTTTAGTAATGGCGGCGATCAGCGATTTTTATTGTGACTGCGACATTATGGTGGACACATCGGACATTTTTGACACATTTTTGGGACATTTGTCATTTA
The DNA here is from genome assembly GCA_028564925.1 of Lithobates sylvaticus. Classification (NCBI taxonomy): domain Eukaryota; kingdom Metazoa; phylum Chordata; class Amphibia; order Anura; family Ranidae; genus Lithobates; species Lithobates sylvaticus. The sequence continues at coordinate 10,941,024 of CM053036.1, read as the reverse complement.
TACAGCAATCACTGCTATTTAAATAGCACTGATTCCTATGTAAATGACAGTTTTAGTTAGGGGGTTAACCACTAGGGGGCGGGGAGGAGTCAGTGTGACGTGTTGTGTTTTTTTTTACAGTAGGGGGGCGTGGCTGTACGTCTGACGTCATTGATCGGCGTTCCCGATGACAGGGAACCGCCGATCACTGACACTCAGTGTAGGAAGCGCGGGGAGAGGTTTGTTTACACAGACCTCTCCCCGTTCTTCCGCTCCGTAACCCGATCGCGGGATACCAGCGGCGATCGGGTCCGCTGGTCCCGCGGCCGGGGTCACGGAGCTCCCGACCGGGTCGCGAGTGCGCCGCTAGCGGCGCGCGCGCGACCCACAGGCAGGCACATGCACGATCACGTACAGGTATGTGATTCTGCCTGCCCGTGCCATTCTGCTGACGTATATATGCAGTGGCCGGTCGGGAAGCGGTTAAAGAAGCCTATCCTGCTTCTAACTAACACTGTTTTACTTCCTCCATCAACTCATCCCCCACAGCTATTACCTCTTGTATCAATTGACCCTTCCTTTTTAGATTGTAAGCTCTAACGAGCCGGGCCCTCTGATTCCTCTTGTACCAAATTGTAATGTAATTGTAATGTCTGCCTTTATTTTGTTAAGCGCTGAGCAAACTGTTGGCGCTATATAAATCCTGTATAATAATAGTGGTATTTTGTTTTTGGGGCTTATTTTCGAGATCACACAAACACTTGCAGGTAAAATCAAACTGTATATAACATTTAATTAGGAAATGACAGATAACAAATGTAATAATATTGGAAAAATGTAAGAAGAAGCTAAGCTATAGATGCCTTTCGCCAGGGAGTCCCACCCATTTCCAGTGGCTTGGCAGATGATCAAACCAGATGCGTGCGTGTAGCAGACCTGGTGAGAGACTAACTTATTTCTGTTTTAGCTGTGGTATATACAGGAATAATTGGTAGTAATGACCAATCATATCCTCTGGAAAGTAGTATTACCTTTTAAGAAAGGTAGCACACATTCCTGAAGGGGCTTAGTCAGCTCAAAGTAAGGACATTCCTGTAGTATTTGGTCAGTTAGGTGAAAACCATCCCTCATCTACATTCTTATGTATTAGTGAGCCATAACTAGGGAAAAATTTAAGATTCTCCATCAACAGCAAAAAATAAAAATAAATATGAGACACTAACCCTTCCTACCTATTCCAACTTGTATTGAACAATTTTGTCCAAATTAGAATTTTCTTTTTTTTTTTTTTTATCTTTTTTTATTAAAATTTTACGTACAAAACACATAAACAACACAAACGTACAACGGCACAGCCAACACTTGGCCAATATCCGGCAGAGGACCCACGCAGGGGTCACAAGGGAGCAAATTATGGATCTTTACGAATACCATAATATACCTTCAGCAATACTCTGGCCTGGCCCATGCTCCAAGTCTAGGCTGATATTGAAATAACTCACATGAAACAGCTTGCTATCAAGAATTGATCTGTTGGGACCTCAAGGGAGGCCGTCTGATATTAGAAAGGCACCCTAGACCGCTGCTGCGATAGCAAAGTTGAACTTTAATCAATATTTTACCATAAAATGTACTAATAGCCTCTTTGTAGGCAAGTGCAGTCTACTTTCTCCACTCCAGGTGGGGCTCAACTGCAGTGGCATTGCAGGGGGAGAGGAAGTAAAGAGAAACATGGTTCTTCTATGGTTTCCAGGGTCACTGGGGAAGCTACCCGATTGGATGCTGCCGTCCCATGTGATTCTAGCAGCCATCTTGAGCCAGGCAGTGCCTATTTAAAGCAGAAGTACAGCCAAAGCTCAAAGTAGTGCAGTTTGTTCTGCACTCCTGTGACCCGTTCTTAGCAGGCAGTTGGCTCAACCCTGCTGTCGGCTGACGTCACAGAGCCGGTCCAGGAAAGATTGCGACCATATGGTCGGGATCTGCCCACATGACTGGACCGGCACTTGGCTCAGGCTCTCAGCAAGATGCTGAGGGCCTGAGCTGGCCACTCCCGCCCCCTCTACAGCCCAGTGCTCCAGTCAGCGAGGAGGGGGCAGAGCAGAGAGCCAGTGGCTGACAGTCACCAGTCAGCGCTGAGTGATTAGCAGTGTTTGATTGCTCAGTTCTTAGTGTTAGAGCCGGCAGGGGACAGATGCAGCATTGGACCGATGCTGCATCTTTTTCTTATCCACAATAGGGAGAAAACTTTTTTGCAGAAGGGAGTTTAACAAGACACGGGGCCACTCATTAAAATTAGAAGAAAAGAGGTTTAACCTTAAACTACGTAGAGGGTTCTTCACTGTAATGTCCTGTACACATGATAGGATTTTCCGATGGAAAATGTGTGATAGGATTGTTGTCGGAAATTCCGACCGTGTGTAGGCTTCATTCCGACAACAAAATCAGTTGTAGGAAATTCAGATCGTGTGTATACAATTTCCGATGCACAAAGTGCCACGCATGCTCGAAATCAAGCAGAAGAGCAGCACTGGCTATTGAACTTAATTTTTCTCGGCTCGTCGTACGTGTTGTACGTCACTGCGTTCTTGACGTTCCGACCAACTTTGTGTGACCGTGTGTATGCAAGACAAGTTTGAGCCAACATCCGTCGGAAAAAAATACCATGGATTTTGTTGTCGGAAAATACTATCGTGTGTACAGGGCATTAGAGCTGCAAGGATGTGGAAGCCCCTTCCACAGGCGGTGGTCTCCGCGGGGGGGGGGGCATCAATAGTTTCAAGAAACTATTAGATAAGCACCTGACCGACCGCAACATACAGAGATATACAATGTAATACTGTCCTATAATCACACACATAGGTTGGACTTGATTGGACGTGTGTCTTTTTTCAACCTCTCCTACTATGTAACCCTGACAATCACAGGCATGACTCCTAGAGGCAGAGGCATAAGGGGATTTGTACTTTCACCACAGCTTGAGTGCTGAGGATGCCTACCCCTAAGGTCTCTACCCCTAAGGTCTCTACTCCTGAGCTCTCTACCCCTGAGCTCTCTACCCCTAAGGTCTCTACCCCTGAGCTCTCCACCCCTGAGCTCTCCACCCCTGAGCTCTCCACCCCTGAGCTCTCCACCCCTGAGCTCTCCACCCCTGAGCTCTCCACCCCTGAGCTCTCTACTCCTGAGCTCTCTACTCCTGAGCTCTCTACCCCTGAGCTCTCTACTCCTGAGCTCTCTACTCCTGAGGTCTCTACCCCTGAGCTCTCTACCCCTGAGCTCTCCACCCCTGAGCTCTCCACCCCTGAGCTCTCTACCCCTGAGCTCTCCACCCCTGAGCTCTCTACCCCTGAGCTCTCTACCCCTGAGCTCTCTACCCCTGAGCTCTCTACCCCTGAGCTCTCTACCCCTGAGCTCTCTACTCCTGAGCTCTCTACCCCTGAGCTCTCTACCCCTGAGCTCTCTACCCCTGAGCTCTCTACTCCTGAGCTCTCTACCCCTCACCCCCCCCCTTCCCCTGAGCTCTCTACCCCTGAGCTCTCTACCCCTGAGCTCTCTACCCCTGAGGTCTCTACCCCTGAGGTCTCTACCTCAGGGGTAGGCATCCTCGGCACTCCATCCACTTCCGTGGATTTGGGTAAATTTTTGTAATCAACATCAACCCAGCAGAGTAAACCTCAAAAAAAAGAGAGAGAGAGAGAGAGTAAATATATACACTGTAAATAATAAAGCTGTTCCCTTCTACAGACAATGTGCTCATTAATACTGGATGAGTTCCACTTAGAGTCAAAGCAAAATACCAAGGGGGGAACTCTAAAGATGGTGGAACTTAAGTATTAATACATTTTTAAAGAGTGTTTAAAAGTAGACTTAAGAAGCTTTCAGAGACTCAGAGAAATGCCCATATTTTGAATACCTCCAAGGATAACATATGGCGTATTTCACAATGGAATATGTGATTGGGATGAAAAAGTACAGAAAATACATTTTCTGTAGGAAGAGAGTGGTTTGATATACCCGGCGGCATCTCAGAACACAATATAAGGATGGCAGCATTGCCTTCATCAGTATTCCAGATAGTTCCTGTTACTGATGTCTGACCGTTATGTATCAGAAGCCCCCGAGACACACACGGGCCTGTAAAAAACCGGCATGCAAATTGGCCGGGCCAATCTGAAATTAAAATCAGGCTTGATGCAGAGATAACTCTATTTTTTTTTTTTTTGGTGCAGTCATTATAGGTGTGTTGTGCTTGCTATGATATAATTACGAGGTAATGGTGTTTATTCCGAGCACGGAACCTAAACTGGCAGTTATTCAAGATGAGCGCCGTGCATTGGCAGTTTTATCGAAGGGGCGAAATATCATCATTTACACTTCAATCTAAGGGCCAGGTTAAGTAAAATACTAACAGCCAGAGATCAATTAATATCGGAGCTTTTCACAGCCCGGTGCTTCTCAGATGAAAAGTTGTTCAGAGTTAGAAGTGGCTCGACAGGATTGAGGTCGGGATGCTTATAAATCTTAGAGGCAATTTTCTGTGTTCTTGGACGGTTTCATTGTCTGGCCCGGGAAGATTTTGGCGGTAAAAAGTAGAAAAACGCTGATGCTCATAGACATAGATCAGTCTATTGGTTCCTCCGCTAGGACCAATAAAGCAGAAAAGAAAATTGATGTGCATCCAGGTATTTTCAGTATCTATTTAAAGCCGTTTACTAACTTAGCCAATTCTGCACCCTCGCCCTCCTCTCTAACCCAATATATAGAAATCAACCCTCTTACCTGGGCTCCAGCTCCAGGGTCCTGTATCAGAGGCCAAGGTCTGAATGCAGCTTTTGGATGCTTATAGAGGCATGCTCAGGATAAAGGTTTGTCCCACTTGAGGAGTTTATTGAAGTTAACAATTAACTGGTAAAGCCAACGCATTCCGGGGGGGGGGGTGCACCCCCCTTCATCAGGGCTGTAAAGGTGGATTTGATTGGAATGGACCTGGAATAATGTGTGTGATGGACCCCATACTCAAGATGTTCGCCGTAAATGCTTCCTCTGTCTGGTACCACACAATCCAAGACCCCTTAACTTTCCCATTCACTAGTCGTAGCTCAGTGTAGGGTAAAACATCAGACCACACCAGTCTTGGAGTACATCAGGAATAATCTTTTATTTGAGATCTCACACAAATTTATACAGCAGGATGACAATACAAACTGTAACCAGAAACCTAATTAACATGAGCTAATTATCTAATCCTTTAGACAGCCTAGGTGACTCAGAGACATGACCTTTAGGACAGACTTGCCGTCTTTTAGCTCAGAAGACACAATCAACATTATCATCAATCAACACATAACTCCTTCATACAATAGCAAGGTTAATTAGAACAAACAACAAAGGGTGAAAGACTCTTAGAAGCTGTGGCAAGCAAGACTAGACTCGTTTTCATTATAGAAGACAACAGACGACAGGTTGCTGGAGTTGATGACATTAGCATCTAACGGTATGTGTCCCAACAGTATGAATCAGTCACTATTTGTAATATGGCATATACAGCGTTCCCAGAGTCTTTGTGTCTTGGGGGACATGGACCTGAATCTAAAGTAACACCACCTCAAGGGTCCCCAGGCATACAGCTCACAAAAAGCACCGTTTCCCCAAATGCCAGGGCCCATAATCGGTAGGCAAGAGGCTAGCATTCAGTCCCCTCCAAAAGCCTCTGTCCTGGCTAGGTCTAGGGCTAGGCAATGTGCTTTGCCGCCACTCTGCTATCGGACAGCTTCTGACCGGCTGTCAGGGCTGGGCTCAGCCCTTCCTTTTCTGAGCTGGCCGCTCAGCTGTCGGCTAATTGCCAGATCCTATCTCTCTCCACAGTTACTCAGCTATTGATGATCTTGCTCGTCAGTCCTGCCTACTTAAGCCGTCCAGTCCAGAGGATCTCTGCCTTCGCCTTGGTCACATCACAAGAAACTATCGCCTGCGTTCCTGTTTAAAGACTGACTTTGCTGACATCCCTTCTGGCTCTAGATCCTGCTTGCTGTTCCACTACATTGATCCCTGACTTCTGGCTTGGCTGACTATCCGTTCCTGTTATTGAACTTTGGCTTTGTTTTGACTACTTTTGTTCTTTTTACTTTTAATATTAAACAAGTGTGATTTAACTGTATTTCTGTCACGGTCTGATTTCATGGTTTCAGAAACGGGCCCCATTTCTGATGCCCCCCCCCCCCCCCCCCCCCCCCCCCCCCCCCCCCCCATTCATCGCTATTCCAATCCCACCCATTGTTCCAGGTTTGTTCCAATATAATCCACCATTACAGCCCTGATGCAGGTAGAGGCATTCCCTTAAAGCGGAGTCCTGCCTAAAGCAAATACTGTAGCTTCTTTTTTTTTTTTAAATAAGGACACTTACCTGTCCAGGGCGCCTGCGATGTCCTCACCCGAAGCCGACCTGTCCCTCGGCTCCAGGTGGAGGCGCCGGCATCTTCAGTAAGGGAATCGGGAAGTGAAGCCTTGCGGTTTCACAGCCTGGTTCACTACTGCGCATGCGGGAGCCGTGCTGCATTTTCTGAGTGGTCCCTGCTGTCTTCTGGGACCTGTGTGTCTCCAGAAGACAGCAGGGGGGGCGGAGTAGGGGCTGGACATGGCGTGGATCATCGTGGATACTGCAGCGATCTTTCCCCTGGAAATGGGAGCAAATACCTGGATTAGAAAGGTATCTACTCCCCCTTCCTCATGAAAGGTGCCAAATGTGACACTGGAGGGGGGGGGGAACCAGATCAGCGGAAGTTCAATTTCTGGGTGGAACTCCGCTTTAAAATACATTGAGGTTGATTTACTAAAGGCAAAAAGACTGTGCACTTTGCTGTTTCAATCGTTTTTATTAAATTTTTCAAAAAACAAAGGAAAAGGAGATCATTTGGTAGAGCAGCGAACAATCCCTGCGCGCTCCAAGCACGTATCATAGGAGACATACAAATAAGAGGCTTAATACAGATTAAGGCAGACCACAACACGCAGGTTAGGTCTGCCATGAGGTCCCCAACACACTTTAACTAAAATATAAGGCAGGACAGTTACTGAATATAAATCACTGGGAGAACCTTTGAACTCAGGCTCTGCGAGGCAACCGATCGACTAGACACCTAGTGTGTGACAAACTTTTTTATACCAAGAGCGCCTCTTTACCCATCCAAAAGTTGCCAGTGAAGTGCCTTTTCTGTCGCACTCAGAGAGGCTGCAGCCTGAAACCCTAAAAGGACCAACCCACATCCTAAACCTAAGGCAAGCACTACTTTGGGCAGACAACTTTCCTATATTCACTCTCTAAATATGTGACTGCCACCATTACAGGGATTTAAGGGGTAGATCAATGGTCTGTGCACAAACAGTTTACCGGGGCTATGGCTGCTACTTTCAGGCATTACCCCAGTTTTAAACTTTTCAGCCAGCGATTCTCTATTTCCTAAATGTTATCCGAGCGGCTAATTAGCCACTGGATCACTTTTAGTAGCAACCAGAGGGGTCATCCAACCCCCTCCCCCATCACGCTACTTACTGGAGTGTCTCAGGTTTACCCGTCTCATCGAGAAGCCCAGGATCTGATCTGGGGGTTCGAGCAGCTGGCCATAGAGGTGAAGAGAGACCAGGTTGTCTCTGATCACCTCTATGATCTAGGAGGCCGGAAGCGACGTCATGGCTCTGACTAGGCCATGCAAGGACATTCACCTTTTTTCTCCTCCAACCCCTGTGTGCTCATTGTTGCTGTGTGCTTTGGGTCATTGTCATGTTGGAAGGTAAACCTTCTTCCCATTGACAACTTTCTGGCAGAGAGCAGCAGATTTTCCTCCAAAATTTGATGTTCTTTTGCTCCGTCCATTCTCCTTTCATCCTGACAAGTGCTCCAGTCCCTGCTGCAGAGAAACACCCCCTTAACAGGATATTGCCCCCTTCATAACAGAATATTACCACCTCCATAACAGGATATTACCACCTCTATAACAGGATATTACCCCCTCCATAACAGGATATTATCCCCTCCATAACATGACTAGTGTAGCCCAGATATGACCCACTTAGCTGGAACCATCTTACTCCATATATTTTCTTACTTAATAAATAAGAGACCACACCAGTTATGGAGTTAAATGGCCATAACAGCTAATTTATTAAAAATCCAAAATACCAAATAAGAACTCCAATTTTCTTATTAAAATAAATAAAACATAAATAACATAAATAACACCAATAACATTAACCCTTTCAGACCCCTGCTGAAAATAAAACAAAACAGGTTAAAACCCCCATATTTATTGGTCAGTGACGGAGCAAACGGTGCTTAAAGCACAAACCTGATATCACTGATATCAACAACAGGGGGCACTGCGGGAGATAAAGAAACCCTTGGGTCTCAACCGTACCACCCTGATAACCAACATTCCCGCAGTGCACGATAACCATAAACATCAACAACGTTTGATGTAACAAGGAGGGGCCATCTATTGATGAGCCCCCCACACACTTACCACCTCTATAACAGCTGCCGTCACTGACCAACAAAATAAACAACGCCAACCCCTTTAAGCTGTCATGACGAAAACAAAACTCTTCCCGTGACCTGAAACGACAATAAAAAACATTAACACATCCAATAACGTAATACCTAAGAAAACAAGGGAAGGGTGGGTGGGAAAAACCTGCCTCCTCGTGTCTCGACGCTCCCGCACTGCCTGGCTAGCTCCGCCCCTCCCTTTTATAAGGCCGCTCCCCCCTTGTACATTACAGGGCCCTCCCCTGCCCTGTTAACTGTTTACTGTCCGGAGTGTGTCTTACTTGACACACTGTCATGGACGGCCCTCCATTAAGTTCCCTTTCTGTACACTGCACTACGGTCCTTTCTGGATATTATCCCCTCCATAACAGGATATTACCACCTCCATAACAGGATATTACCCCCTCGATAACAGGATATTACCCCCTCCATAACAGGATATTACTCCCTCCATAACAGGATATTACTCCCTTATAACAGGATATTACTCCCTTATAACAGGATATTATCCCCTCCATAACAGGATATTATCCCCTCCATAACAGGATATTATCCCCTCCATAACAGGATATTACTCCCTCCATAACAGGATATTATCCCCTCCATAAGAGATTATTACTCCCTCCATAACAGGATATTATCCCCTCCATAACAGGATATTACTCCCTCCATAACAGGATATTATCCCCTCCATAACAGGATATTATCCCCTCCATAACAGGATATTACCCCCTCCATAACAGGATATTACTCCCTCCATAACAGGGTATTACTCCCTCCATAACAGAATATTACCACCCCCCAAAAACAGGATATTACGACCTCCATAACAGGATATTACGACCTCCATAACAGGATATTACGACCTCCATAACAGGATATTCCGACCTCCATAACAGGATATTACTACCTCCATAACAGGATATTACTCCCTTCATAACAGGATATTATCACCTCCATAACAGGATATTACCCCCTCCATAACAGGATATTACCCCCTCCATAACAGGATATTACCACCTCCATAACAGGATATTACCCCCTCCATAACAGGATATTACTCCCTCCATAACAGGATATTACTCCCTCCATAACAGGATATTACTCCCTCCATAACAGGATATTATCCCCCCCATAACAGGATATTATCCCCTCCATAACAGGATATTATCACCCCCATAACAGGATATTACCCCCTCCATAACAGGATATTATCCCCTCCATAACAAGATATCACCCCCTCCATAACAGGATATCACCCCCTCCATAACAGGATATTACTCCCTCCATAACAGGATATTACCACCCCCCAATAACAGGATATTCCGACCTCCATAACAGGATATTACTACCTCCATAACAGGATATTACTCCCTTCATAACAGGATATTATCACCTCCATAACAGGATATTACCCCCTCCATAACAGGATATTACCCCCTCCATAACAGGATATTACCACCTCCATAACAGGATATTACCCCCTCCATAACAGGATATTACTCCCTCCATAACAGGATATTACTCCCTCCATAACAGGATATTACTCCCTCCATAACAGGATATTACTCCCTCCATAACAGGATATTATCCCCCCCATAACAGGATATTATCCCCTCCATAACAGGATATTATCACCCCCATAACAGGATATTACCCCCTCCATAACAGGATATTATCCCCTCCATAACAAGATATCACCCCCTCCATAACAGGATATCACCCCCTCCATAACAGGATATTACTCCCTCCATAACAGGATATTACCACCCCCCAATAACAGGATATCACCCCCTCCATAACAGGATATGACCACCCCCCAATAACAGGATATTACGACCTCCATAACAGGATATTACCACCCCCCCCCCCCCCATAACAGGATATTACCACCCCCCATAACATGTTATTCCCCTCTCCATAACAGGATATTAGCCCCTCCATGCTTTAATGTAGGAATGGTGTTATTTGGATGTATTTCCCCCAGACATATAGTTTGGTGTTGAGGCCAAATAATCCAATTTTAGTCTCATCTGACCATAACATATTTTTCCATGTGACCTCAGAATCTTCAGGGTGGTCAGATGAGACTAATGAGGCACACCTGGCACCCCCCATGCACCCCTATGCTCTAATTGTACAGCTCAGTCAGTAGTGAAAAGTACACCTTCTATCTAGTTTGGTAGAACATGGGCTGCCTATTGCTGAGTTTTCTTATTTAAATTCTTGATGATCCAGAAGTACATCTTGCATCGGTGTAAAAACGTCCAGGTTTTCTATATTCGGCATCCTCCCCGAGGTTCGGTTCCTGAATCATTGCAATTAATGGTTATGAGATTACTATTCCTAGTGCGGGAACTCCTACATTTGTTCATAGGGAAAGATGCTATTAATTCCAAATTGGAGAAAGGAAATCTCACAAGTTTCGCCCTCGAAAAGTTGTATTAACAGCTTAACATCTATGATATGTGGGATTGTTTACTTTACATAGGAGATGTTAATCATTATCTTGATTGGGATATAATATATGTCTGATTGATACATTGTAATGATAAAGGATAACTAAACCCAAGAACAAAAAATGTAATATTATTGCAGCTTACAAACCTAGATTTGGTGGCTGCATTTGTTTTCTTTTTTCAAGTTATGAATATTTTCAGCAAATACAAAAAAAAAATATTCCTCTGAGCTGCATGCAGGCAGGTGCCGTCTGTATTCTCCACTGCCGGTGGCGCTTATCTGCAGTGGTAGTGCAGAGAGACAGGAAGGCAGGAGGAACATGGTTTCTCTATGGTTTCCTGGGTCACTGGGGCAGCGATCCAGTTGGGTGCTGACCCTGGTGGCCATCTTGGGCCAGGCAGAGTCTATATTTAAGACCCTGGCTCCTAGGTATGGTGCACATTCAGCGTGTTGGTAGTGTAGGGACAGGTCACAGGTCTGTCAGGGACAGTATTAGCGGATGGGAAAGGTTCCAGATGAATAGGGAAAGCTTAGGGATCTGCCACTCTCCTTGGACCTGCCAGGTCGTATTCCGCCCCACCAGACAGACGCTGTCAGTTTGGCTGAAACCTGCTCTACTACATGCTCTTGGCACCTGTGATTGTTCCCAGTTGGGCTTCCTTCCACCTGTTGTGAATTGATTTTCATTGATTTCAATACAAGTTCTATTATTTGCACCTGGACTGGAGTGTGCTATTGCCACTGCACACACATGCACCTATTAATATCTTCCTTCCTAGCCATCATCTCATAGATACAGTGGAGGGCAGTGGCGGTGAGTCCTCTGTGTCGAATGCATAGCATGAATCTATCCATGGCCGCTGTAGCCAACCTCTATTCAGGTGTCCGGCCCCTTTTCAGACGCCAGGCGCCTGTATTATAGCGGCGGGGGGGGGTGGGGGTGGGGGTTGAAGCACCCGATTAGAGCGATTAGGCTCTAATAGGCTTCAAAAAAAGGTGGACTCAGAGCGCAAAGCCACCCCAGGTGTGTTAGAAAAGCGAATGAATACTCGCTTTTCTAACACTGAACCTCCTCTCAGCCAATCAGGAGGCACGGGTGTAATACCCGTCACCTGATTGGCTGAAGGTTGTTCCGATTGGACACCTAGCAAAAGGAAGAAGAGACAAATGGAGGACACAGGAGCCGCTGCTTGACCCCCGCTGCTCATCCCACAGCTCGTCGCCGTCACCCGCTGCCTGATCCCCCACCAAGATGGGGTAAGTGCCGGGCAGTCAGCGAGCAGGTGGGGGGCACAGTGGCTGCGTTTGATGGGCACAGTGGCTGCGTTTGATGGGCACAGTGGCTGCGTTTGATGGGCACAGTGGCTGCATTTGATAAGCACAGTGGCTGCATTTGACGGGCACGAGTGCCTGTAAGTCTTGTTAGCATAGCAGGTGTCCACGTCAGGCCGGGATAGTCACTAGAGGTCTTCAGTGAAGCATCACAGAGACTTTCTCCTGCGCGCTGGTAAAGACTTGCTTGGCTGACATTTCTTCTGGCTCCAGATCCTGCTTGTTGTTCCACTACGCTGATTCCTGGCTTCCTGGCTTCCTGACTTCCTGGCTTGTCTGACTATCCGTTCCAGTTACCAAACTTTGGCTATGTTTTGCCTACGTTTGTTCCATTTACTTTTATTATTAAACAAGTGTGATATAACTGTACTCCTGTCTCGGTCTGATTCATGGTTTCTGACAGGCAGGCAGGCTGGGTAGCAGCCGATGAGCAACGGACCTAAGCAGGTTGGTACCCGCAATAACGGGGGTTAAAAGCGCCCTGCTAGCGGCTGAAAAATGCCTTTAAAATGACGGTAAAGCGCCACTAAAACTAGCGGCGCTAAATGGCCGACGCCCCTGCGCTGTCAGTGTGAAAGTGCCCTAGGAACCCTTTCACACTGGAGATGTTTTTCAGGCGCTTTAGCGCTAAAAATAGTGCCTGTACAGCGCCTGAAAAATGCCTCATCTGCAGTCCCAGTGTGAAAGCCTGAGTGCTTTCACACTGGGGCACTGCACTGGCAGGACGTCAAAAAATGTCGTCTTTGGGGCGCTTTTGGATACACCGCTCCTACAGAACCCGGCCTATTGCAATCAGTGGGCAGCGCCGCATGAAGCGCCTCAGCATCGGCGCTTTGCGGGAGCTTTGTAACCCTTTATTCGGACACTAACGTGGGATAAAAGTGCCCCACTAGCGGCCGAAAAGCACCACTCAAAAACGATGGTTAAGCGCCGCTAAAACGTGCGGCTCTTTACCGCTATGGCGGTAGCGCTGTAAGTGTGAAAGGGCTCTTATGGTTTTCTACGTCTACCAATTGTTTTATTATGATATTGAAATAAAAAATAAATTACAGTGAAAAATGATTTTCATAAGGTTCGATCTTTTTCTTGCTGTGGTTATCATTTGGGTTTATATGGTCTAAGCAGGGACACGGAGAAACGTTATATGTTTCTTCCCCGTCACCTTTATGTTCTTCAGAAAGGATAAAAGTGCCAAGGTAGTATTCAGTGCGGGGCAATCTATACATCACTACAGCACAACTTTTGCCATGAAGTTTAGGCTGAGTTGGCGGTTTTTCTTCGGCCGTACTATTTTGGCACCCTGTAAACTTCTGCCTTGCTGTGTTTCATGATGGATCTTCAGAAACGCATCGAGTGACAATTTTGGGCTGATGTCCATAAATGCAGCTGGCTGCAATCCAGATCTCCTCTCCTCCAGGTGATTAGGCTACCCGGCGCTATGAGAAAATGAATAGAACGGTCATTTGTTTACTGGTTGGCTTTGTAAAACCTTCCAGGCTCTCCTGCATGGTGAAGAAATATTCCCGAATGCTGCCAACCCAATGGGGGAGATTAATGCCGCGTACACACGAGCGGACTTTCCCGTGGGATTGTCCGCCGGTCTAGAGTCCGCCGGACAGTCCGATCGTGTGTGGGCCTTCGACTGACTTATTTTCCCAAAAGTCCGGCGGACTAGGTTATAAGTTTTGTTTTAAAATTTTCCGCTGAACTTGGCAGTCCGGCGGACAATACGGCCGTCTGTATGATGGTCCGGCGGACGCATGCTCAGTAGCAAGTAGCAAAGGGTGTCGTTTTGGATCTTGAGCTTCCTTTTGGTAGTCCCGTCGTACGTGCTGTACGTCATCGCGTGAACCGCTGGACTTTTAGCGTGATCGTGTATGGTCAAGTCCGTTCGCTTTCTAGTCCGGCGAAGCTGGAAGGTCCGGCGGTTTGTCTGCCGGACTAGGTCCGGCAGACATTACCGCGGCAAAGTCCGATCGCGTGTACGCGGCATTACTGAAACTGGAGAGTGCGAAATCCGGTGCAGCTCTGCATAGAAACCAATCAGCTTCCAGGTTTTTTTTTTTTTTTTTACGTTAGAAGCTGATTGGCTACCATGCACAGCTGCACCAGATTATGCACTCTACAGTTTTGGTAAACCCTCAGAGCCTTTGGCCATTGGAGGCAGTAAGAGGCTGGGCATGTGTGGTTGAAAGGATCCAAGAAGGTTACTGAACTTATACATAATATACACAAAATTGTCAAAATTGTTTACACGCACATGAACTTTAATGGCATCCCAGTCTTATGCCCCGTACACCACGCGGTCGGATATTCCGATGGAAAAAGTCCAAGCGCATTTGTGAGGTCAGGCGCACTGACGTTGGACGAGAAGGCCTGGATGGCCAGTCTCCACTCCTTATTCATCATAAAAGTGTTCTATCGGGTTGAGGTCAGGAATCTGTGGAGGCCAGTCATGTTCCTCCACCCCAAACTCCCTTATATGTGTCTTTATTGACTTTGCTTTGTGCACTGGTGTGCAGTCATGTTGGAACAAGAAGGGGCCGTCCCCAAACTGTTCCCACAAAGTTGGGAGCGTCAAACTGTCCAAAATGTCTTGGTATGCTGACGCCTTAAGGGTTCCCTTCACTGGAACTAAGTGGCCAAACCCAACCCCTGAAAAATAACCCCCACACTATAATCCCCCCTCCACCAAATGATTTGGACCAGTGAAAAAAGCAAGGTCCAAAAAAGACATGGATGAGCGAGTTTGGGGTGGAGGAACTTGACTGGCCTGCACCTCAACCCGATAGAACACTTTTGGGAGGAATTGGAGCGGAGACTGCGAGCCAGGCCTTTATGGACCTTGCTTTGTGCACTGGTCCAAATCATTTGGTGGAGGGGGGATTATGGTGGGGGGGGTTGGTTTTCAGGGGTTGGGCTTGGCCCTTTAGTTCCAGTAAAGGGAACTCTTAAGGTGTCCGCATACCAAGATATTTTGGACAATTTCATGCTCCCAACTTTGTGGGAACAGTTTGGGGACGGCCCCTTCCTGTTCCAACATGACTGCCCACCAGAGCACAAAGCAAGGTCCATAAAGACGTGGAAGAGCGAATTTGGGGTGCAGGTGGAGTCCTGATCTCAACCCGATAGAACACCTTTGAGCGGAGTCTGCGAGCCAGGCCTTCTCCAACATCAGTGCCTGACCTCACAAATGTTCTTCTGGAAGAATGGTCAAACATTCCCATAGACACCCTCCTAAACCTTGTGGACGGCCTTCCCAGAAGAGTTGAAGCTGTTATAGCTGCAAAGGGTGGGCCAACTCAATATTGAACCCTACAGACTAATGCCCCGTACACACGGTCGGAAATTCCGACCACAAAATCCGTCTGATTTTTTCCGACGGATTTTGTCCAACACTGGTGTTGCATACACACGGTCGGACAAAGTTGTCGGAAAATCCGATCATTCTGAACGTGGCGACGTTCGTTGCGTACGACGGGACTACGTAGAGGCTAGTAGCCAATAGATTTGGTCTCGTAATTTGATCTGAGCATGCGTGGCACTTTGTCCGTCGGAATTCTCTACACACGATCGGAAAAAGTCTGATCGGATTTTGTTGTCGGAAAATTTGAGAGCAGGATCTCAAATTTTTTTCCGGGCAAATTCTGACGGAAAAAGTCCGATGGAGCCCACACACGGGCGGATTTTCCAACAACATGGCCCGATCGGACATTTTTTGTCGGAATTTCCGACCGTGTGTGCGGGGGCTTAAGACTGGGTATGCTATTAAAGTTCATGTAAAGCCTCATACACACGATCGGACCGTGGACCAACTTTCCCTTGGATTTTTTGTCCAAAGGGCGTTGGCCCCAAGTTGGTATTGCATACACACGATCAGACTTTTTAGGCAACAAACATGAACGTAGTGACGTTTCAACGTACTGACGACACTTCAAAAGAGGACGTTCGAATACTCCAGCGCCACCTTTGGTCAACTTCTATATTGTTGTCTGATCTTTTGCATTGGTTCTGAGCATGCGTGTTTGTACTTTGTACAAAAGTCCGTTGGTTTTGTGTACACACGGTCGGACTTTGGTCCATCGGACTTTTGTTGGCAGAAAGTTGGTTCGTTCGCACAGCCAACAAAAGTCAGATGAAAGCTGGAAAAAGTTGATCTGATGGAGCGTACACACGGTCGGATGTTGGTCCAAAACAGCTAATTTGCATGTTGGTTGTCAAAAAAGTCAGATCGTGTGTACGGGCCTTTAACCGTTTCCCGACCGCCCACTGCATATATACGTCAGCAGAATGGCACGGCAGGCAAAACCACGTACCTGTACGTGGCCCTTTAAATGCCTGCCCGTGGGTCGCGCCCGCGACCCGGTCGGGAGCTCCGTGACCCCGGCCGCGGGACCAGCGGGACCAGCGGACCCGATCGACGCTGGTGTCCCGAGTTCGGGTTACGGGGCTGAAGAACGGGGAGAGGTCTGTGTAAACAAACCTCTCCCCGCGCTTCCTACACTGCCTGTCATTAATTGGCTGTTCCCGGTCATCCGGAAAGCCGATCAATGACATCAGATGTCAGCCCCGCCCCCTAATGTAAAAAAACACACACCCGTCAGAGCCCATAACCCCTCCCCTCTCCCTAGTGGTTAACTCTTTCACTACAACTGTCATTTATACAGGAATCAATGCATTTAAATAGCATTGATTGCTGTATAAATGACAATGGTCCCAAAAATGTGTCAAAAATGTCCGATGTGTCCGCCATAATGTCGCAGTCACAATAAAAATCGCTGATCGCCGCCATTACTAGTAAAAAAAAAAATATTAATAAAAATGCTATAAAACTATCCCCTATTTTGTAAACGCTATAACTTTTGCGCAAACCAATCAATAATCGCTAATTGCGATTTTTTTTTACCAAAAATATGTTGAAGAATACGTATCGGCCTAAACTGAGGAAAAAAAATGTTTTTTTATATATTTTTTGGGGATATTTATTATAGCAAAAAGCAAAAAATATTGAATTTTTTTTCAAAATTGTCGCTCTATTTTTGTTTATAGCGCAAAAAATAAAAACCGCAGGGGCGATCAAATACCACCAAAAGAAAGCTCTATTTGTGGGAAAAAAAGGACGCCAATTTTGTTTTGGAGCCACCGCGCAATTGTCAGTTAAAGCGACGAAGTGCCGAATCGCAAAAAGGGGCCTGGTCCTTTGGCTGCCAATTGGTCCGGGGCTGAAGTGGTTAAGGCAGGTGTCCCAATACTTTTGGTAATCTAGTGTATTTTTCAAAGGAGGTCGGACTATATGTTCTCCCTGGACAGGTTTATTAAGCGCGGTCTTCATCTATCCATCTGGTGTGTTTTTCATAGCATTTGTTTAGGTTATAGCAGAATTTTGAATGCATGCCAGGCGGAGCGCACTGTACAATTATAGTGACAATATAATGACAGCAAGTTCTTGTCGTGGTAATTATACACTTATTTTTATATTGTTACGTTGATAATTATGCCCCCCCCTCCCCCCCCCCATCTCCTCACTACCAGCGAGGCTCACATTTCAGAGTGCCATAAAATAATAGGTATGTGGATGTAAAAGAGGCCAATTATCCATTTAATAAAGCGGTAGAGCACTTGACCACACTGGAAAGGCTGCCTGTATAATTACGTCTCTCTGTGCCGACTAAACCGCGCCGATCGTTCATTCCTCTTTATAAAGGCGCAATTAAAACACGGCTGTTTTTAGTACATTTTAAGTTCCAATAAGGAGCTATTGTGTTTGTTTTCGAGACGGAACAGTGAGGGGGAGCTGTGACACGGGTTGTAATTTGGTGACTTTTAACTGGAGGGGGGGAGGGGGAGGGGGAGAATTTTGATGTCACCGGGGATTAACTCTCGGTAATTATCATTTGTGACATATGAATTTTAAATGGAGGAAAGTAATTACCACTGATTGCTAACTAATCTGAGGGACACGATTAATATTTGAATATAAAAGGGGGTTTTATATAATTCTATGCAAGAGTGAAAGCCTTTGTTTAGCCCATACAATTGCACAACAGAAAAAAAAAAAAAAGGATAAATGTCGTTTTAATGGGAACTCGCAAGGGTAGAAATATGGATAATGGCACTGCAGACTTGATTTAGAAAGGTGCACCTTCCAGAACAGTCCTCCGTCCTTTAAAATTTGGCGAGTCAACGACTTGGGGAAAATGTTTGGCCAGTAAAGTCAGGACCATGACATGGATCTACAAAGCGACAAGCGCTTGAATGTTCAAAATACCAATCCCAGGATATGATCTGCCTGCTTTCTAGTTTTTTCAGCGTGCATGGTGACGTCAAGAGCGTAAGCTTCGCTCTACGTGTTTCGTCACGTCTGACGTCATCGAGGGGGGTGCGGAGGGCACGCTCGTCACTACTAGACATGTGCACAATAGAAAAATTTGTTTATTTTCGTTTCTTTCGTTTCCATTAATTCGTAACGATTCGTAAGTCGTCAGTGTTTGTATTCGTAACGATTCGTATTTTCGTAAGAGTTGTTTGTATATATTGTACTATAATTGTACGCTATAACTTTTGCGTAATTGATTGGTTTGCGCAAAAGTTATAGCATCTACAAAATGGGGGATAGAGTTATGGCATTTTTTTTTTTTACTAGTAATGGTGGCGATCTGCGACTTTTTTCGTGACTGCGACATTATGGCGGACACATCGGACACTTTTGACAAATTTTTGGGAGCATTCACATTTACACAGCGATTGGTGCTATAAAATTGCACTGATTACTGTGTAAATGTGACTGGCAGGGAAGGAGTTATTTTCGTAGATTTAGTTACATTCGCACTTTCGTTAGATTGATTTATTCGTACTTTCGTAACATTGTTTTCGTAGATTCGTAATCGGAGCATAATTCATAATTTTATGTAATGTGTATGCTATTATTACATTTTAAGAGACACGGAAAATTACGAATCGAAAATAAAAGTTACGAATGTACGAATTTTTTCGTTCAATCCATTCGAAGCACGTTAAGCTGCACCATTGTAAGAGACACGGGAAATTACAGATCGCAAAAAAAAAAAAAAAGTTACGAATGTACGAATTTTTTCGTTCAATCCATTCGAAGCACGTTAAGCAGCGCCATTGTAAGAGACACAGAAAATTACCAATTCAACAAAAAAAAAAGTTACGAATGTACAAATTTTTTCGTTCATTTTGATTTTCGTTGTTCCTGTTTTAGTTTTTCGGATTTTATTCTTTCGTGGTTTCGTTGTTTCTAATTTGGTTATTTTCGGATTTTCGTTGTTTTTCGGATTCGTTCCATTCGAACGATTCCTTATTCGTTAAAATTTTTAGCGAATCGTTCGTATATTCGTACGATAACGAATGAACGAATATAACGAATTTTAACGAAAAATGAAAAAAAAACGAAACGAATTGCACATGTCTAGTCACTACGCAATTTAACCACTTCAGCACCTGCCTATAGTCAAATGACGCCCACAGATGGGATCTCCCATCCTGGGCGGGCGTCATATGACGTCCTCTCATTCCCGGACGTCTAGGGTGCGTGCGGGCACCCGCGATTGCCTGGGAACACAGCAGGACCATGGATCTGTGTGTGTAAACACACAGATCCACGTCCTGTCAGAGGAGAGGAAGACCGATGGTGTGTTCCCAGTACGGAGGAACACCGATCGGTCTCCTCCCCTTGTGAGTCCCCTCCCCCCACAGTTAGAATCACTCCCAGGGAACATATTAACCCCCGCTGCGCCCCCTAGTGTTAACCCCTTCCCTGCCAGTCACATTTACACAGTAATCAGTGCAATTTTATAGCACTGATCGCTGTGTAAATGTGATTGGTCCCAAAAATGTGTCAAAAGTGTCCGATGTGTCCGCCATAATGTCGCAGTCACGAAAAAAAATCGCCAATCGCTGCCATTACTAGTAAAAAAAAAAAAATGCCATAACTCCATAACTATCCCCTATTTTGTAGACGCTATAACTTTTGCGCAAACCAATCAATATACACTTATTATTTTTTTTACCAAGAATATGTAGAAGAATACGTATCGGCCTAAACTGAGGAAAAAAATAGTTGTTTTTTTTAAAAATGGGATATTTATTATAGCAAATAGTTAAAAATATTGTGTTTTTTTTTTTTTAAATTGTCGCTCTTCTTTTGTTTATAGCGCAAAAAATAAAAAGCGCAGAGGTTATCAAATACCACCAAAATAAAGCTCTATTTGTGGGAAAAAAAGGACGTCAATTTTATTTGGGTGCCACGTCACACGACCGGAGGGGTGGCCCTCTTCCGCTACCGATAAAAGTGATCTTGCAGCGAATCCGCCGCAGAGACCACTTTTATCTTGAAGCATACTGCCCGCTGAAGAAGAGGATACCGAGGTTATGGCAGCTAGCTGCTGACATAACGATATTCCTCTTCAAAGTACCGATGTATAATGACAGCGGGCGGTCTGGAAGTGGTCAAAATTTAGTCAGTCAATGACTTGGGAAAATATTTGGCCAGTAAAGTCAGGACCATGACATGGATCTGAAAAGTAACAAGCGCTTGAATGTTCAAAATACCAATCCCAGGATCCGATCTGACAGCTTTCTAGTTTCAGCGTGCATGGTGACATCAAGAGTGTAAGCTTCGCTCTACGTGTTTCGTCACATATGACGTCATCATGGGGGGGGGGGGGGTGCAGAGGTCATCACCACGCAATTTAAATACTCCATTCAAGAAGGGAAAACTATGTTAATTAGTGAAGCCAATTGCTATAATTTTTCATGTATTATGATACATTTGGCTTTGAGTAACACTGGTCACTTTTAGTGCGGCAAGATTGTTCTAGATTCAGTAAGAACCAGCCAAATATTGATCCGTCTTTGGCCGGCCTGAGTCCATTTGTTTCCTTTTACCGAGATAAAGAGGTTTACCGTTTTTTGAATGCAGAGGCCGGGCGTGACGTCATAACATCGCGCCCGGCCTCCGAACGATCATAGAGACTCCGGCGACCATCTGGTCCGCCGGAAATCTCTATGATCATCATCCGGGGCCGGCGGATCCTGTGTCCGACTCACCGATGGAAGCGGTGAGTCGGTAGAAGCACCGGAGGGCGGCGGGAGGGGGGGGCGTCCCCTCCCGCTGCCCGTAAGAACTATCAAGCGGTGGAACAGCCACTATGATCATTCTTATGGTACAGGGAATCGCCGGATGAAAACTGAAATATCTGAATGAAAAGACGTCATATGACGTATACTGGGACTGGTTAAATCTCCTGCCCTTGTTGTTGTTTTAACTTTGGATAGTACATTTAATTTTTTTCTGCCATAATACCTTATACAGCCCACTTCCTGTTTCTTGTCTGGTCATTAGCCTAGGCTTATGACATCATGCACAGCTCTTTCTCTCTCACTCTCCTGAGAGTTTGCCGGGGGGGGGGGGGGGTTGAGCCATAAGAGGGTCAATAAGAGCTGCAGAGCTGGAGGTGTGCCTCTCTGTGGGTCTGTGTAAATCCAGGAAGTGAACAGGCAGCAGCTTCAGCTGCCCACAGTTAAAATGGTTGCAGCCAGAGGGAGGGAGGAAGATTTCTGCAGCATATTTGGCAAATACAGATACACAGTATATATGAAATAATATGCAAAGTGGTAGAAATGGCACTGTCCGGATCAGTGCGACCCCGACCTTGCAGCGCCGCACCGATTCCGACTTCGGGGTACGATTTCAATAGACATCTGTGCAGGAAATGGTCTTTGAAATCGCCCCAGAAGTTGGACTCGCATGTGGATTTTGAAATTGTGCGAGTCCAGCTGAACTCGCCCAATTTCAATCCCGCTGTCAGTGTGAACCAGGGCTGAGGGTGGTAAATCTTCCAATGGGGACACCCGGCGAGCAAAGCTCCATAAGAATGTTATTGTAGGATCCTCCTCCGCGTTTGTTTCCAGAATTTTGCCCTTTCACTCAAAGATATTAACCACTTTACGACCGGCACACGACGATATGCGTCCTGATTTTGAAGAGGGATATCTCGGTAACGGCAGCAGCTGCTGCCACAACTGAGATATCCATCTCTTCAGGCGCCGGTCGTAATTCCGATAATGGTGGTCATCGCGGCGGGTTCGCCGTTAGATCACTGTTATCAGTGGCGGGAGAGGTGCCCCCCCTCCCGCCGCTCTCCCGCGCCTTCCGCCGTTTTTTTTTTTTTTTTTTTGCATTTAAGTCCAAATATGAGATGTGAGGACTTTTTGACCCCCCAGATCTCATATATAAAAGAGGACCTGTCATGCTTTTTTTTCTATTACAAGGGATGTTTACATTCCTTGTAATAGGAATAAAAGTGAGCCATTTTTTTTTTAAAAAAAAAACAGTGTAAAAATAAATAAAATAAAGAAAAAAAAATAAGAAAAAAATTTTTTTTTAAGTGCCCCGTCCCGACGCGCACAGAAGCGAACGCATACGTGAGTAGCGCCTGCATATGAAAACGGTGGTCAAACCACACATGTGAAGTATCGCCGCGATCGGTAGAGCAAGAGCAATAATTCTAGCCCTAGACCTCCTTTGTAACGCAAAACATGCAACCTGTAGAATTTTTTAAACGTCACCTATGGAGATTTTTGAGGATAAAAGTTTGATGCCATTCCACGAGCGGGGCGCAATTTTGAAGCGTGAGATGTTAGGTATCAATTTACTTGGCGTAACATCATCTTTCACAATATATAAAAAAATTGGACTAACTTTACTGTTGTCTTATTTTTTTATTCAAAAAAGTGAATTTTTTCCAAAAAAAGTGCGCTTGTAAGACCGCTGCGCAAATACGGTGTGAAAAAAAGTATTGCAACGACCGCCATTTTATTCTCTAGGGTGTTAGAAAAAAAAACAATATATAATGTTTGGGGGTTCTAAGTTTTTTTTCTAGCAAAAAAACCTGTTTTAAACATGTAAACACCTAAAATCCAAAACGAGGCTGGTCTTAAAGTGGTTAAATAGCATTATATTATATCATCAACAATATTCTCTTAGAAGTACAAGAAGTTGGAATACATAATCCTAGAAATCTGTTCTATTTGGGAAAGAATTGCAGTTCTTGCGCTCGCATTCTGTGGAGCTCCGTTAATAATGTATGGAGAGGATTCCGTCTACTTGTACTTCAGAAAGCTTCTTCATATGATGCAGGAACAGCTCATTATTCCTTCCATCGTTCTTCCTTCACTTCAGACTATGTAAATTGAAACTGGCTGGCAGATTATATTTATCATCCTCTTTCACACTGGCTTTGAGATCACCACTGATAACACCAAACCTTGGGGTACACCATTCAAAGTAAGAATCATTAACCACTACTCTCTGAGTTCAGTCTTTTAGACAGTTTTCTATCCATATACAAACTGATCTTTCCAAGCCTGTAGATCTTACCTTACACACAATGGCGTCACTAGGGGGGGGGGGGGGGGGCAGAGGGCCCCTCCCCAACATTATGCTGTGCACCACCATGTGCCCCCACCAATTAATAATTTTTTTTTTTTTACAAAAAGGCAATGTCTTTTTGTTTGCATTCGTAGCGGATGCGCCGCATCTTTTTTTAAATTAAAATAATAGTTTATTGAGCATATAAGAAAATACAGAGTCTTTCACATCAATTAACAGGTATTAAAGCGGAGCTCCACCCGATTATAAGACCTAGATCTAAAATATTATACTCACCTTCCTCGATCCGAAACAGTAGGTTTTTTTTTTTTTTTTTACTTACCTTTTGTTGATTTCTTCTTGCCATCCATCGCTTCCGGTTCTTCTTCTCTCGGATATGGGCGGGGATATTACGTCTATTTCGTAATATCCCCTAGCCCGCACTGTCTCCTGGGAGCTTATGTCATAGCTCCCAGGAGTCAGTGCGGCGGCCTGGCCCGAGATAGCGCGAGACTTGAAACCGAACGTGACGCCATCACGACAGTCACGTTCGGTGGGATTGTCTGCTCTCTGCTCTCACAAAGGGGCGGGACTTTCGCTGCCGCCGCCGTTGTGATGGCAACAGGAGCTGCTGACGGCGCTCCTATGCTGTTTGTACTGCGCATGCGCGAGATTACAATGAATGGGCGTCAATGAAATGCAGGAAGAGAATGTCTGGAGGTTTCACATGCCCACGCAGGCAAGATGGAGAATGAACCGAGAATTTTTATAAAGTCTTTTTAGAAGATAAAAAACGAAAGGCACAAGTGCTAGAAACAGGACAGGTGAGTTACTCAATTTCAAATTAATTTCTTTATTAATGGCCATTGAAAAAAAAAACATCAGGGGCAGTGGAGCCCCGCTTTAAGGAACTATACACGGTTTGTCTGACATACATAGCAAGCTTTACTGTCGTCTCAATTGTAATAACAGCGTAGTTAGGGAGGTAGGAGAGAAGAGTCGGGTTGCATGTGCACATAAAGGGAGGGATGAGAAGTGCTGAGGAAGGAAGGGGATTCCTCCACAGGTACAAGAGCCGGGGGTGGTAACATTTTGGCCAAGCAGCCGCAGTATAATGAGAGGATCAGCCTCAGTCTGCACAGGTGGAGGGATTCTCCATCCAGGATGTGCCGCGGGAGAGCATCCCCAGTCAGCTCACACAACCACGGCTGCCCGATCTGCTCCTTCCCCTGCATCCTCATTGGCAGGGAGAAGAGCGAGTTGCAGGAAGGACTCCACCAGGACTCTCAGTTACTGAAAAAAACAGACTGATTTCTCCCGTCCTTAGGACAGGAGAACCAGCCTGTAAATTCCAAGAGATGCCAGACCAGCGCTGTCAATAGCAGGGGCAGGGCAGCAAGAGGAGGCTGGGGAACCCCACAGTGGCAGAACATCAGGGCCCGGTGGCAAGACAACCTTTGCAACCCTGATAGTTCTCCCACTGCTTTGGACCCTTATATTTTCTGGGTATGCTGGTGACATATATCTCTTCTCTTCTGCCACCCTGGGGGGCCCCAATACAGTAGGAAGGGAGCTCACTGCAGAACATGTGAAAGGTTCCGTAGTAAGTGGGATCGTAGTAAAGGGCCCCAGGATATATATATATATATATATATATATATATATATATATAAATATATATATATATATATATATATATATTTATATATATAATGCATTTTATAGTTGCCCCCTACTTTTGTCCCTGTCCCCCCATGTGCCCCCCTAAATATGAAAGCTGAAGACGCCACTGCTTACACATTAGCCATGTGTGGGGAACTGTGTCAAATAGCTTTTGCGAAATCCAAGTCAATCACATCCACGTTGCAAACCTCTGTAATGAAAAATGAACAAATCATATCCTTCTATAGTGTGTCCTTGCCTCAATCCAACGCACCTGGTGTGGTTCCTGTCTGCCTTCTGTTCCATCTGCCCGAGTCACTTGTGACGGGCAATGCAAACACCACAGAATCCTGGTGAATAGCCCCACCACCCCTCCAGCAATGCGTGACAGACTCAGCTGTGTAGAGGAGGAGGATCATGTCCTTTCCCTCCACTCAGGTCTCAGATTACACTTAAATAAATAAATAACCACAATGTGTAGCGCTAACAAAAAATAGAGCCAATAGACTCATAAAGTGAAAGAAAGTCCAGTGCAATATAATATAGTGAAACAATGATAAAGTCCTTTGTTAAAGAAAATTAATCATATGGCATGGATCATCCTTGCACATGAGATGTATGTGGAGAAACTCTGCAAACACAGATGCTAATGTGTATAGACGAGTATATAAACCCTCCAATGGTTATGGAATGCATACGCTTACCAGCAATGTTGGACCCACCTACCATACGGCAGTGGGTCAGTAAGGCTTATGGTAACTCCTGTAGGTGGCGCCCAAGGGATGAAAGCTGGATTCTGACAGCACTCCTCCAGGTCTGGGATGGACTCTCGGCTGGATATTCCGGAATCCTCCAAAACGACACACGTGTGGGGCACGACACCAGGAACAAACCAGGAAGCAGGATACGGAAAAAGGAAAAAGGAACTCCAATAGTGTGATTCCACCACTAATTTATTGGGTATGGGGTATAAATAATGGTACAAACAGGGGAATTCACCCAAGCAGTACAGAGCATATACTGATAAAATCAAAAATAAAACAGAGTAAAAGCAGTCTCAAAATCAGCAAAGCCCAAAAAGCAGTCTCAAAATCAGCAAAGTCCAACGCGTTTCGACCAGTAGGTCTTCTACTGGGGCATCCTAGTAGATGCCCCAGTAGAAGACCTATTGGTCGAAACGCGTCGGTCTTTGCTGATTTTGAGACCCTTATACTGCTTTTACTCTGTTTTATTTTTGATTTTATCAGTATATGCTCTGTACTGCTTGGGTGAATTCCCCTGTTTGTACCATTATTTATACCCCATACCCAATAAATTAGTGGTGGAATCACACTATTGGAGTTCCTTTTTCCTTTTTCCGTATCCTGCTTGCTGGTTTGTTCCTGGTGTCGTGCCCCACACGTGTGTCGTTTTGGAGGATTCCGGAATATCCAGCCGAGAGTCCATCCCAGACCTGGAGGAGTGCTGTCAGAATCCAGCTTTCATCCCTTGGGCGCCACCTACAGGAGTTACCATAAGCCTTACTGACCCACTGCCGTATGGTAGGTGGGTCCAACATCGCTGGTAAGCGTATGCATTCCATAACCACTGGAGGGTTTATATACTCGTCTATACACATTAGCATCTGTGTTTGCAGAGTTTCTCCACATACATCTCATGTGCAAGGATGATCCATGTCATATGATTAATTTTCTTTAACAAAGGACTTTATCATTGTTTCACTATATTATATTGCACCGGACTTTCTTTCACTTTATGAGTCTATTGGCTCTATTTTTTGTTAGCGCTACACATTGTGGTTATTTGCTTTTTTGACTTTGTTTGTTAGAGTGTTGGCTGCTTTCACATATATTTTCAGGATATTCACTGTACACAGTACATTATAGTATTATTTTTTGGATTGATTTCATCATTTTCACTTTTTGAGTTAGCGCAGTGTTTCCCTCACCTCAGATTACACTTAGCTCTCTGCTCTATGCTGTGCAGCGTGTGATGTCAGAATCCTGGCCCCATGCCTGCTAGAGCTCAGAAATCCTGCAAAAAAAATTGAGTGCTTTTTTAGGAGGCCGTAGAGAAGAGATGGCTGGAGATAAATAGGTACCGCTTATGCAGGAGGGTTTGTTTATTCCCCATATAGCTCCTGAGGCCAGTCACTTCCACCACTTTAAGATGGGCCATTCATATGTTGACAGTTTTAAAGTATATCTAAACCCCATAACAAAAATATCAGTTTTTTTTTTTTTTATATATAAATCTTTTTATTAAATTTCATTATTTACAGACAAAACACAAAAAGACACAACAAAAACATCATACACATTGAACCAAAAATGTAATAATTTCCAAAATCTAAATATAAAGCTTATTAATCTTACAAAAAAAAAAAAATAATAATTGAGGAATTAATAAAGAAAAAGTCAGCCTAATGCCGCGTACACACGACCGGACTTTCCTGGCAGAGTAGGTCCGACGGTCTTCCCGACGGACTTTCGGCGGAGTTCCGACGGACTTTGCGAACGAATGGACTTGCCCACACTGAGTCCGTTGGAAAGTCTGTTAGTTTTGAACGTGATGACGTAAACGGGACTAAAAAAGGAAGTTCAATAGCCAGTAGCCAATAGCTTCCCTTGCGTCGTATTTGGTCCGTCGGACACGCATACAGGCGACCGGTTTTCCTGATTTGAGTCTGTCGGATAGATTTGAAACATGTTCTATTTCTAGAAAAGAACCCCCCCCCCCCAGAGGGGATGGGACTTTAAGGGCAACAATGTATGATAATAAAAAAAAATTATTTTATTCAAGAAAATACATATGTAAATACAAAGAAAAAAGGAACAAGAGGGGGTTTAGCCAACCTGACGTCAGATTGGCTAAACCCCCTCTTGTTCCTTTTTTCTTTGTATATTCACTAGGACGAGGTACCACCCATAGCTTATTTCTTTAGTTCTATAACATATGTAAATACATAAATAATTGCAACAATACTCAAAAAATATAAAAACAAAGATGGTGATATTAATAGATTCTCATGTAAATCCGGACAACCCTGACGCGTTTCGGGACCAGTTATATCCCTTCGTGTCCCCATGTCCCCATTGGAAGATTTCCCATCGTTCTCAGTCTGGTAGATAAGGCGTGTGCGTCAAAAGAGCTATAGTATTACATATGTGGGGGGGGGGGGGGGGGGGGGGTACCATCATCCTCCTCTTTTTAGACACTCTTGGTCTGGTGACAGCCCAAAATTTGTGATTTTCTTTCACTCTTGGATTATAACAGTAAATAGGACAAATAGAGGGGGGCGAGTGTTCGTAACGAGGGCACAGAGAGCAATAATAACCTGGCAGGGGGGTCATGTTGGGTGTGATATAAGAGGAAAGCCTCATAAGAAAGGGGTGAATGTTGGCCATGGGAGGCAGTGGGGGGCGAATGGGATGAGGGGGCTTTTTTTGGCTGTGATTTCAGAGCTTTTGAACCCCTATCTAGTATGCATTGGTGGTGCAGTCCTAGCAGTTTGTTATGGCCGAGCACATTGGGTGAAAATAGAGCGCCGGGTCTGTCTCCCTCCTTCGCCTCCTCCTCACTCGGAGCAGATTTTTTCATTTTATCTGTCAGTAAATGCACACACCATAGGGCAGTATTTATTCCGTCCTCATTATTGTATTCTCTGGAAGCCAGGCAGCCGGAAGTGGCCTTTGTTCCCGTACGGCCTTGTTGAAGATTGGGGCCATGTAATTCCCATCATCTTATTGCTGTAGGTGACTAATGGCCCCATTCATTGCGTGCAATCATTCTTCAGGCTCCGTGACCTGAAAATAAAGGCCTTACCTCGGGATCTGAAGGAAAACCAACTCATCGTTGGGATATTAGCAACATGACTCACTGTAGAAATGTTTTCTTATTATTGCCTTGACCTTTAGAAACACCGGGGTCTTGATTTCGAGTCTTCGGATTGATTTGTTCGCTATTTTGCTGGCACTGGAGTCTGACTACTGGAAACCAAAAATGGGCGGAATTTGTTTACTCAAATTTTTATTTATTTTATTGAAAAGTTATCACATTATGACAAGGAATGGCGTAAAGCAATACAACCATAGACGCATGGCATGGCTGATTTTGCAGAACAAAAGTCTCGCCTTCATCTTGCACAACTGCAACAGTAAATATTGTCACTCAGTAATATACAGGTGATACTCGAAAAAAATTGAATATCGTGCAAAAGTTCATTTATCTCACTAATGCAACTTAAAAGGTGAAACTAATGTAGCGGTCACAACCCCTTGAGGGGCGGCCTTGACTTTTGGGCTTACCAGTTACCTCCTTGGGGCTTGTGGATGCCGACACATAAAAGTCCTTGTAAAGGTTTTTATTCTGCAGTGGTAACATCCAACATAACACAGTCTCAGATAGGAATAGAGGGCACGGGTGAAGAAACTCGGGCACCTTGAACTGCTGACATCCACTGAATGTCTCTAATCAACCCACAGAGTAGCCACTCGCAGCTGGGTACTTCAATGCCAGATAAACCTCTAGCCAGAGGTTTAGCAGCCAACAATGTGATCCGGAACTTTGCAAAAGTCTCTGCCACAGACTGCAATAAGCGTATATTTATTGGTTTGTGCAAAAGTTATAGTGTCTACAAAATAGGGGATAGATTTATGGCATTTTACGATACATTTTTTTTTATTAGTAATGGCGGCGGACACATCGGACACTTTAGACACTATTTTGGGATCATTGTCATTTATACAGCGATCAGTGCTATAAAAATGCACTGATTACTGTGTAACTGACACTGACAGGGAAGGGGTTAAACACTAGGGGCGATCAAGGGGTTAAGTGTGTCCTAGGGAGTGATTCCAACTGTAGGGGGGATGGGCTCACTACAACATGACAGATATCACTGCTCCTGATGACAGAGAACAGTAGATCTGTCATGTTGCTAGGCAGAACAGGGAAATGCCTTGTTTACATAAGCATCTCCCCGTTCTGCCGCTCTGCAACGCGATCGTGGGACACCAGCGGACATCAAGTCCGTGGGACCCATGGGCATGGTCACGCAGTACGCAACGGGCCCGCAAATTAAAGGGGACATACCTGTACGCCCATTTTCCCACTGGTGCCATTGTGCTGACGAATATCGGCGTGCGGCGGTCGGCAAGTGGTTAATTTCTTCATTTTCCAAAAGAATGACAACTTTAAAAAACTCACCATGCCTCTTACTAAACACCTTGGACTGTCTACTTTCCAAAAAGGGGTCATTTGGGGGATATTTGTACTGTCCTGGCATTTCAACCTTCAACCTGGGAGGGTAAAAAGGAAAAAAAAACTGAGGCAGTAGCAGGGAAGATGGAAAAGGAAACTAAGAAGGGGGAGGGTTAGCATAGAGCAGCCTTCCTCAACCTTTTAAATATGGAGGAACAATTGAAATATTTTTTCAGTCTCAGGGAACCCCTGCTAAAAATGACTATATCTACAACTCATGATACATTAGCATAACGGTCATTGGGAAGAATCCCCGCCTGGTTACCTATCTGAGAGGCAGAAATTGTTAAATGCTCAAGGAACCCCTAGAAACCTATGGAGGAACCCTAGGGTTCCATGAAACAATGGTTGATAAAGGTTGGCATAGAAGAATGAGAGGGAGCTGAATGGCTAGCTGGGGGCACTTTTTGGAAAATATTTTCTACAAAGAGGCATTAAAATGGACATATGGGTTCCACACCCCTTCAGCGACAGTGAGGGTGTTCTTCATTCTTCCTTGAGTTTAACCAACCAGCCACCGTCATTATACTGCGGCAGGTCGGCACGATCCCGCGAACCGTCGTAGCTATACGTCGGTCCCTTTAAGCAGAATAACAGGCGCGCGCGTGCCCACTGCACGGCGGGGGTGCCGATGCTCGTGACTGGCGGTTGCGATGACCGCCGGGCAATGAGTGATCACTGGCACGAGACCTGTTCATGCCCCGACTTATTCATGCCTCGACTTAGTTGGGGTAGGCAAAACATTTGGTGGGGGTGGGTCAGCCAGACCTCTTGACCTTGACCTTGACCTCTTGACCTTTGACCTCTGAGAGACACGCCTGCTGACCTTTGACCTTTGGGGGCGGTCCCTATTCCAATCCCAGTTCTGTGAAGAGAGGAGAGAGAGTTTGTGAGTTCCTTTAGAGCTGGGAACCACGATCTCTCATCTCCTATAGTCAGTCCCATCCCCCATAGTTAGAACACACACATAGGGAACACAGTTAACCCCTTTATTGCCCCCTAGTGTTAACCCCTTCCCTGTCAGTGACATTTATACAGTAATCAGTTTTTTCTTATAGCACTGATCGCTGTATAATTGTCAATCGACCCAAAAATGTGTCAAAAGTGTCCGATGTGCCCGCCAAAATGTCGCAGTCTCGATACAAATCGCAGATCGCCACCATTACTAGTATAAAAAAAAAATAATAATAATAAAAATGCCATAAATCTATCCCCTATTTTGTAGACGCTATAACTTTTGCGCAAACCAATCAATATACGCTTATTGTGATTTTTATTAGCAAAAATATGTAGAAGAATACATATCTGCCTAAACTGATGAAAAAATTAGCTTTTTAAAAAAAAAAAAAATGGGGCTATTTATTACAGCAAAAAGTACAAAATATTGTGTTTTATTTCAATATTGTCGGTCTTTTTTTGTTTATAGTGCAAAAAAAATAAAAACCGTAGGGATGATCAAATACCACCAAAAGAAAGCTCCATTTGTGGGGAAAAAAGGACGTCAATTTTGTTTGGGTACAGCGGCGCACGACTACGCAATTGTCAGTTAAAACGTGACGCAGTGGCGTATCGCAAAGTATGACCTGACCGCCGGCCACGAGCGATCGCAGGCACGGTCAAAATGTGTCAAAAGTGTCTGATGTGTCCGCCATAATGTCACAGTCTCGATAAAAATCGCAGATCGCCGCCATTACTATTAAAAAAAAAAATAATAGAAATGCCATAAATCTATCCCCTATTTTGTAGACGCTATAACTTTTGCGCAAACCAATCAATATACGCTTATTGTGATTTTTATTAGCAAAAATATGTAGAAGAATACATATCTGCCTAAACTGAGGAAAAAAAATTGGCTTTTTTTAAATTAAATTACTAGTAAAATAATAATAATATAAATGCTATAAAAGGCATATTTTCTAATCTATTTGAATTTCGGAAGATGGCTCTATTTGTTTTGTTCTATCCTCATCTTCATCTTATTCAAAAATTTATGAAAATTTTAATTTTGAAAAATTAGAAAATGTATTTATATTCGAAAATGAATTTGAATTTGAAATGGGAACATATTGCAAAAAAATAGTAAGTTATAAAAGTGAAATGAGATGATGATAAGAATAGAAAACAATTGATTCAATTTTGAATTCATTTTCAAGTCTTTCTATTTTAAATTAATTTTTTTAATTAAATTTATTTTTTTACTTTTTCGAATTCGTTATTTCGTTACGTTTTTTCGATTGATTATAATTTGTTTTGAATTCCTTGAAATTCTTTCCAATTGTATTTTAGAAATTTGGATACATCCAAATCTCTAAAAAAATGAATATTTTATCCAAATTTCGATTCGTAACTAAGAAAATTGTCTAGTATGAAGGCAGGGGTGTGATACCAATATAGGATTTTGAATTGTTTTTCTTATGAACAGTACATGTGGAAGTTTTGTGTTTTTTCTTTTTTTTACCTAGGATCTACTTCCATTTAGCCATATAGTTTTTATTTCAGTGGTGTTTCGGCTTGTGGGGTCACCAGAAGCTTGCAGATGCTTGAGATTCCGCCTCTATAAGTTGCACCTGTAATGCAACTGGATTGTCCAAAGTGATTAGTTTGAAGATAATTGAATAGGTCTCTTGAGGGCAACTGATATCGGTCTTGTAAGGTAGCAAATGGTAGAAAAACCTTTATCTGCACATCAAGAATAGTCCCAATGCACTAATGCAAAGCTTTTCAAAGGGTTTAGGAGAGGTAAAGGTCAATCGGGGGCGAAATGCATTGTCCAAAGTGATTAGTTTGAAGAGAAATGAATCTCTTCAAAGGCAACTGATAATCCACCTTGTAAGGTTGCAAAGGGTAGAAAAAATGTTATCTGCACATCAAGAATAGTGCCCAGTGCCGACATAAGGTCATCTAGAGCCCAGGGGTGAACATGCCAAACTGTGCCCCTCCTCAAGATGTATGAGCATAAATTCCCCCCAGTACAAATCGGCCCCAATGCTGCACAAATTGTTGCCTCCATCCTCCAAATCCCCCCAGCAAATATGCCCCGCCCCAAAAAGAGTCACCCCCTCCTGGCACAAATCTTTTACCCCTCAAATGTCCCCTTTCAAGTACACATCCTCTCCCCTCCAATCCAAATCCCCCCTCCTACTAAGAAATTTGATGTGACGTGGGATCCGTGGATACGATATACATCTGAACCCTAATGCGCCTTTAGCTGACCCTCTTTTCCCTTTCCTTTTTTTTTTTTTTCCTTTCTCTCTTCTCTTTTCTCCTCTTTAATATTTTCTGTCTATCTGATTTCTCTTATAAATGTAATGCCCCATACACACGATTGGACTTTCCAACAACAAAACCATGGATTTTTGTTCAAAGGTTGTTGGCTCCAACTTGTCTTGCATACACACGGTCACACAAATGTTGGCCAACAATTACGAAAGTGGAAACGTAGTGACGTATAAGACGTACGGCGAGCCAATAAAAAGGCAGTTCAATAGTCATGTGATATCTCCATTACGAACGCTAGTTTTACAAGACCAAGCGCTTCCAGCTCGTACTTGATTCTGAGCATGCGTGAACTTTTGTGCGCGGACTTGTGTACACACAATCGGACTTTCCGACAACAAAGTTTTGTTGGCGGAAAATTTGAGATCCTGCTAGCCAACATTTGTTGGCAGAAAGTCAGTCAGCAAATGTTCGATGGAGCATACACACGGTCAGACTTTCAGCCAACAAGCTCACATCCAACATTTCCCGTCGGAAAGTCCGACCGTGTGTACGGGGAATAAGATGTTTTGATAGAGCATAACATTTTATGATAATGATGATACTCCTAGAAATGTTCACAGGGGTTTCCCCCCTTTTTTACTGGTCTTTTCCCTTCCCCTCCCCTTCCTCTCCGCTTTCCCCTTCCATTCCCCCCATCCCCTTCCCTTCCGCTATACCTTTTCCCCCTGACATAACTATTTCCAGTAATGCAGGTCAACGTAGCTCGTTGGGACCCTATATAGTCAGCCCCTAGTGAATTGGAAATATATTTCTTGACCTTACTACTAACGATTTGTTTTCTTCCATGTTATGTTATTTTGCCAATCTTACCGGTATTTCCACCAAGCACACTTTATGTCGAGACCTTTCGGTTTAATGTTCGGAGGTTTTATACCTATGAGCATTTTGATGGAAGAACAATCCGATGCTTATGCTCTGTATAGATTCTGTTTGTATTATTGTTCATTGATTGTACTTTATAAGACATTGCCTTGTTGCTTTCATAATCCTCCCCTCCTAGCACAAATTCCCCCCTCCACCCCAACAAAAAGTTCCCCTCCTAGCATAGTTCTCCTCCCCCTTCACCATATCTCCTCTTATAGCAAAAATCCCCCTCTTAGCACAAATCCTCTTTCCCCTGCCCCCTTGCCAACACAAATCCTCCTTACTGCCCCGTAAATGCCATATTGGCCCCTAGGGGCAGCATTGTCCATGTATCATGTCTCTGTATCCTTGGTGCCTGTTGATCCTTTGATCTTTGTCACCCACTGTCATCAATCATCCTGGCAGCTATGGTCCTTTGAAGATTGCTTTATAGCAATAGACGATCCGGAGCCAAGCCTTTCTAGATTTCAGATGCAGATTCTGATATGCTACAAGCTCTGATGTGTAACTGGTTACATTCCAACTTGGGGCCATCTGCCTGTATCAGCCAGGGAATGAAATACCGTAAATATGATATTAAATCATGTTGACTTCCAACACTCCTAAATCACCACTCCTAGTAATTCTCACCCCCCTGCTGCCCCCCAAATTGCCACTCCCAACACAGATTCCCCTTCCCCTCAAACTCCCCGTATCGTCCCTCTATCTCAAATGAAACCACAGTGCCCAGGGCAGCCGCCCCTCCTTCCCATCCCTTTTCCTGGCCCTGATAGTTGCCAATGTGGAAGAGGGATTTAAGTTTCCAGGGCAATACCATGTGATGGGTACGACTATCCAGGACATCCGAGAATATTAACCGCTTCCGGACCAGCCGCCGCAGTTATACTGTGGCAGGTTGGCTCCCCTGCGCGAAACCACGTAGCTATACGTTGGCTCGCGGGGTCCTGATAGCAGGCACGTGAGCCCGCTGCACAGCTGGGGGTGCCGATGCTCATGGCCGATGGTCGCGATGACCGCCGGCCATGAGCGATCATGAGCAGGAGACACAGAACCGGGACGAGTGTGTGTGAACACACACTTCCCTGTTCTGCTCTGACAGGAGTGACAGATTGTGTGTTCCTATTAGCTAGGAACCACGATCTGTCACTTCCTCTGGTTAGTCCCCTCCCCCTTCAGTTAGAATCACCTCCCAGGCAACACAGTTAACACCTTCACCGCCCCTAGTGTTAACCTCTTCACTGCCAGTGACATTTTTACAGTAATCAATGCATTTTTAATCGCACTGATCGATGTATTAATGCCAATGGTTCCAAAAATGCGTCAAAATGTGTCCACCACAATGTCGCAGTCACAATAAAAATCGCAGATCGTCGCCATTACTAGTAAAAAAAAAAAAAATAATAATAAAAATGATATAAATCTATCCCTTATTTTGTAGACGCTATAACTTTTGAGCAAACCAATCAATATATGCTTATTGCGATTTTTTTTTTTTACCAAAAATATGTAGAAGAATACGTATCGGCCTAAACTGAGAAAAGATTTGCTTTGTAAGAAAAAAAAACGGGGATATTTATTATAGCAAAAAGTACAAAATATTGTGTTTTTTTTTCAAAATTGTCGCTCTTTTTTTGTTTATAGCGCAAAAAATAAAAGCCGCAGAGGTGATCAAATACCACCAAAAGAAAGCTCTATTTGTGGGGAAAATACATCTATTTTGTTTGGGTACAACGTCGCACGACCGCGCAATTGTCAGTTAAAGCGACGCAGTGCCGAATCGCAAAAAAAAAAAAAAACGCTCTGGTCGGGAAGAGAGTAAATTCTTCCGGGGGTGAAGTGGTTAAATGACATCTGTATATATTAGGTTTCAATGCCACGTTGTTTACGAAGTATTTTCCCTATCTATCCGGGCCCCGCGAGCCAACGTATAGCGATTCAGTTCGCATTGTAGCACTATACAAATTATTCATTCATTCATTCATTCATTCATTCATACGTGGTTTCGCGCCGGGGGGAGCCAACCTGCCGCAGTATCACTGCGGCGGCTGGTCCGGAAGTGGTTAATATTGTGCCCATTTACACATCGGATGTCCTGGAAAGTCGTACCCATCACATGGTATTGCCCTGGAAACTTAAATCCCTCTTCCACATTGGGAAGGTTGCTATTTATCCTTCAAAGCATAAATCATTTTGTTCCATCATCCTGGCACTTTGTTCGATATTTATCTTCTGTACACATCGATGTTCTCCCGATCCCCCTGAGACATCACAGCTACTTCTGAAGCGGAGATCTGCCGCGGCTCCCTCGCCGGTCTCTGTACGTCGTCGAGGCGTCTGGGGTAAACTCGAATAGCGGAGCTTGGGGGTCTACATTGTCACCGAGCTGATATAATGCATCATTTCTGCTCTCTGCTAACTACGTTAGGTCTTGATGTTTTCTGACTGCTGTATTATTGCTGTGTGTACTGTACTCCCCAAAGTCATTTTTTCCGGCTATCGCATTGCGTGTTTTGAGATGAGTGGATATCTGCGGGACGATTGGCATTAAATTGTCACCTGTTCCCGAGGTTAACGCACAGGCGGCTTTAAATGAAGAAATATTGCGGCTATTGTTGTGGGGAATAGAAGTGCCGTATTGCCAACATCCACCCGCCTATTTTCTAATCGTGTATAAGGGATGGCGCCAAACTCAGAGGGAATATGTACCTTCTGTACAGCAGACGACACGGGTTTTTAGTGAACAATAAATATCTGAAATAATGACGCGTGGTTGAGCTGGAATTCGATGAAGGAACACAGAATTGTTCTCAAGTGAACCGATACGGACCTCAAGTAATGAAATATTAGGTCTGCTTAGATGGAACCTAAGAGGACAGAAAAGTAAAAGATGCCACTGCTGAAGTGCCTATAAAGGTGCAAGCTTGAGGGTCTGTCATCCTGGGTCTTCATTACCTTAAATCATTGATGCAAAGAAAAGCATGCAGATAGAGAAGTACCAGGGGTCAGGGCTGGGCTCAGCCCTTCCTTCTCTGAGCTGGCCGCTCAGCTGCCAGCTAATTGCCAGCTCCTATCTCTCCACAGTTAGGCCCCTTTCACACTGGGGCGGGAGCCGCGGCGACGGTAAAGCAGCGCTATATTTAGCGCTGCTTTACCGTCGTTTTAGCCGCGGTATTCGGCCACTCGCGAGGCGGTTTTACCCCCCGCGAGCGGCCGAAAAAGGGTTAAAATCCCCCGCAAAGCGCCGCCGGTATTACTGCGGTGTCCCATTGAAATCAATGGGTAGGAGCGGTATAGGAGCGGTGAATACACCGCTCCAAAGATGCTGCTAGCAGGACTTTTTTGACCGTCCTGCTAGCGCACCGCTCCAGTGTGAAAGCCCGCCGGCTTTCACACTGGAGTGAATGGGGCCGTTTTTTTTTTTCAGGCGGTGTACAGGCGCTATTTTTTAGCGCTGTACCGCCTGAAAAACGCCCCAGTGTGAAAGGGGCCTTACTCAGCTGTTGATGATCCTGCTCATCAGTCTTTCCTACTTGGGGCTCTTTGACACGGACGGTCCATTTGGCCCCTTTCACACGTGCGGACCGTATGTCCGTTTTTTTATCCTTCCGTTTTCGGATGAAAAACGGACATACATGTACCCCTATGGGATAGCGGGTGTCAGCGGATGAGCATCCGCTGACACCCGATATCGTCCGCCTCCGCTATGGTCCGATTCTGCAGATGGAGGAAAACCCTATTTTTCCATCTGTCTGCAGAGAGGATCGGATGAACACGGACAGACGGTCCGTGTTCATCCGATCCCCCATAGGGGAGAGCGGAGATCTGAAAGGGCGGTCCCTGCACAGTGTGCAGGGACCGCCCTGTCATCCGCCGGCTCAGTGGGAATCAACGGAGCGATCCCCGCTGAGCAGCGGATCTTTATCCATTTATCTATTACTAGTAATGGCAGCAATCAGCAACTTTTAGCGGGACTACGATATTGCGGTGCACAAATTGGACACTAACTTACACTTTGTGGGGACCAGTGACACTAATATAGTGATCAGTGCTAAAAAAATATGCACTGTCACTGTACTAATGACACTGGCTGGGAAGGGGTTAACCTCAGGAGCGATCCAAGGAATTAACTGTGTGCCTAGCTGGTGTTTTCTTACTGTGGGGGAGATGCTTGTATTAGGGGAAGACATAGATCCATGTCCCTACTTTGCAGAGACACAGGATCCAGTGGCAACCTGTCCATTAGAGGCGCCCGGGCGCCGCCCCCTCTCTCCTCTCCCCCTATATGCAGTGGATAGATTCATGCATAGCAACACACTATCTGTAATGCTGGGCTATATCTGTATTGCTGGGGGCTATATACACTATCTGTATTGCTGGGCTATATATCCTTTCTGTAATACTGAGCTATATACCCTGTTCTGTGAGGCTGAGCTGTATATACCCTGATCTGTGAGGCTGTGCTGTATATACCCAGACCTGTGAGGCTGTGCTGTATATACCCAGACCTGTGAGGCTGTGCTGTATATACCCTGATCTGTGAGGCTGTGCTGTATATACCCTGATCTGTGAGGCTGTGCTGTATATACCCTGATCTGTGAGGCTGTGCTGTATATACCCTGACCTGTGAGGCTGTGCTGTATATATACCCTGACCTGTGAGGCTGTGCTGTATATATACCCTGACCTGTGAGGCTGTGCTGTATATATACCTTGACCTGTGAGGCTGTGCTGTATATATACCCTGACCTGTGAGGCTGTGCTGTATATATACCCTGACCTGTGAGGCTGTGCTGTATATATACCCTGACCTGTGAGGCTGTGCTGTATATATATACCCTGACCTGTGAGGCTGTGCTGTATATATATACCCTGACCTGTGAGGCTGTGCTGTATATATATACCCTGACCTGTGAGGCTGTGCTGTATATATATACCCTGACCTGTGAGGCTGTGCTGTATATATATACCCTGACCTGTGAGGCTGTGCTGTATATATATACCCTGACCTGTGAGGCTGTGCTGTATATATATACCCTGACCTGTGAGGCTGTGCTGTATATATACCCTGACCTGTGAGGCTGTGCTCTATATATACCCTGACCTGTGAGGCTGTGCTGTATATATACCCTGACCTGTGAGGCTGTGCTGTATATATACCCTGACCTGTGAGGCTGTGCTGTATACACCCTGACCTGTGAGGCTGAGCTGTATATATCCTGATCTGTGAGGCTGAGCTGTATATATCCTGATCTGTGAGCCTGAGCTGTATATACCCTGATCTGTGAGGCTGAGCTGTATATACCCTGATCTGTGAGGCTGTCCTGTAGATATACCCTGATCTGTGAGGCTGTCCTGTAGATATACCCTGATCTGTGAGGCTGTCCTGTATATATACCCTGATCTGTGAGGCTGTCCTGTATATATACCCTGATCTGTGAGGCTGTGCTGTGTATATACCCTGATCTGTGAGGCTGTGCTATATACCCTATCTGTGATGCTGAGCTGTATACTCCTGACACTATGGGTGTAAGCAAGTGGAATGCAGGGGACGCAGTGGGTGGATTATATAAGGGGTGGGGCTTATGAGAAGTGGGAGGGGCCAAGGAAGGTAGGTTTGGCGCCCCCCATCCTAAAACTTCACCAGCTGCCACTGACAGGATCCATGCCTTCCCAACTGACAGAACAATCTGCCTTGTTTACATAGGCGTTCTGCCTCTGAACTGAAGAATCGGCGGGTGCCAGCGGACATCGAGTTCACGGTACCCGCCTATCAGCTACCCCTGTGTATAATCACAGCGGCAGCTGGCTGCCGGTGGCGCTCATGCACGCACCAGACCTGGAAGCGTTTGATCCCCTACTAGGCACATGATATGGTGCAGCCGATGTATATCCAAGTTATACGGTCGGCAAGTGGGTAAGGTTTGTTTTGACCTTGGTCATGAATGGGTTAAAGCCGATCTCCGAGATAAGTAAATATTATGCCGCGTACACACGATCAAACTTCCTGGCAGACTAGGCCCGGCGGACCGCAATCCGTCGGACAATTCGATCGTGTGTGGGCTCCAGCAGACTTTTTTCCCCAAAAGTCTGACGGACCTAGAAATAAAACTCAAGTCCGGTCGAAAAATCAGTTTGTCTGTGTGCTAGTCCGACGGACAAAAAACCGACGCTAGGGCAGCTATTGGCTACTGGCTAAGAACTTCCTTATTCTAGTCCAGTCATACGTCATCTCATTCGAATCCGTCAGACTTTGGTGTGCTTGTGTGTGGCCAAGTCCGTTTATTCGGAAAGTCCGTCGGAACTCCGCCAAAAGTCCGTCGGGATGATCGTCGGACCTAGTCCATCGAAAAGTCCGATCGTGTGTACATAAGTATATATTTATTAAAGAGCGATCTCATGAGATCATGGGCAGAAATACTTCTCAATAAAAATGTATAAATAGAGGCTGGAAAAAAAAGAGTTAAAAAATAAAATTCTACCTAATAAAAGACCGATTGGAGAAGGACGATTCATGAAGATTGGAGAAGGACGATTCATGAAGACTTGTATTTCAGTCGTGTATTTAGCGGTTTACCTGGGGATCAGTTCTAAGTTCACATTCATAGACAAAGTCATAACATTTGTGCAAGGTCTTATTGTACTGAGGGACATTTGAGCAGAAGCACCGACCCTTCCGCAAAGTGGGCTTGGATTTCTTGTTGAAACATTGCCAAATGTGCCCACACAATTGCAGATATCATTGACGGTATGAAATGTCTCAGAGAACATGTTCATGTGTTGTTGGACTATAGCTGTGCTGCCTTCGGTTTGTTATCCAACTGCTGATTGATTAGTTGATTTAGTGAGATTTATAGCTTGGCTCATGTGCCGCTTCCACAGAAAGCTTGGCGAGGAGACCATGGACTCGTCTTCTTCTCCTGATAAACATGACATTCTCAGGAGCTGCATACTGGAAGGTTTTCTATGGAATGCAACCCATGTAGGCCGTGCCACCACAAGCTACGTGCGAGCTCAGGCAAATATAATACTCTGCAGGGCTGGTGAAAGGATTTTTTACACCCTAGGCGAAACCTCATTTTGACGCCCCCTTGGCTCCAGCCCTGACTCCACCCCATTTTCCCTGCCCATATAAACCCCACCTTTTTAATGAAGCGCCCATCAAATGCAGCCTCACCAGCCCCCATCAAATGCAGCCTCGCCAGCCCCCATCAAATGCAGCCTCGCCAGCCCCCATCAAATGCAGCCTCGCCAGCCCCCATCAAATGCAGCCTCGCCAGCCCCCATCAAATGCAGCCTCGCCAGCCCCCATCAAATGCAGCCTCACCAGCGCCCATCAAATGCAACCTCAC
The DNA here is from genome assembly GCA_028564925.1 of Lithobates sylvaticus. Taxonomy (NCBI): domain Eukaryota; kingdom Metazoa; phylum Chordata; class Amphibia; order Anura; family Ranidae; genus Lithobates; species Lithobates sylvaticus. The sequence goes on along the minus strand of CM053036.1, from coordinate 10,898,904 downwards.
CAGCGCCCATCAAATGCAACCTCACCAGCACCCATCAAATGCAACCTCACCAGCGCCCATCAAATGCAGCCTCACCAGCGCCCATCAAATGCAGCCTCACCAGCGCCCATCAAATGCAGCCTCACCAGCGCCCATCAAATGCAGCCTCACCAGCGCCCATCAAATGCAGCCTCAGCAGCCCCATCAAATGCAGCCTCAGCAGCCCCCATCAAATGCAGCCTCAGCAGCCCCCATCAAATGCAGCCTCAGCAGCCCCCATCAAATGCAGCCTCAGCAGCCCCCATCAAATGCAGCCTCAGCAGCGCCCATCAAATGCAGCCTCACCAGCGCCCATCAATGAATGTTTGCTTGCTTCCAATCATTCAGAAGTCGGGACACAGACACAGTCCTCCACCTCTGACACTATGTGCGAACGGAGTGGCGGCTGCCTACTGATGCTGAGAATTAGTTGCTTGCTGCAAAGAGAAGAGAGTAGGAAAACCAGTGGCTGAGCGCCCTAGGCAGCAGGGTGCCCTAGGCGGCTGCCTAGTTTGCCTAGTGGTAGCACCGGCACTGATACTCTGCTTAGCAAAAGATTCCCATATTCCAGCTGCACTTTATAATCAATGTTTATTCAACTCTCATACTATGAAACCATTATATACTGTATAAAAAAAAGCCGAATTCATAAAAACCAACAGATCATCCACTAATATACCGTATTTATCGGCGTATAACACGCACCCCAAGTTTAAGAGGGGATATTAAGGAAAAAAACTTTTAGGAGGGAAGTTTAATGAAAAAAACTTACATTTAAATGCCCATCAATGCAGCCTTATCAGTGTCCATCTGCAGCCTTGTCCATCATTGCAGCCTTGCCCAGTGTCCATCTGCAGCCTTGCCCAGTGCCTTTGCAGCCTTGCCCAGGGCAGCCTTGCCCAGTGCCTTTACAGCCTTGCCCAGGGCAGCCTTGCCCAGTGCCTTTGCAGCCTTGCCCAGGGCAGCCTTGCCCAGTGCCTATGCAGCCTTGCCCAGTGCCTTTGCAACATTGCTCGTCTAGTTGCAGCACTGCCCTGATTTAAAATTGTCGCCGACTGAGCGGAGAGGACGAGCGCCGACAACATACAGAAATCTGAGTGTACTTCCGGCTAGTCTCGGCTCTGCTGATAGTCAGGGGCGGGACTGCAAGAGGAGCCGAGACTAGCCGAAGTACACTCGGATTTCTGTATGTTGTCGGCGCTCGCTCCTCTCGCAATCAGTGGAGGTGGGCGGGACTGCGAGAGGAGCCGAGTAAAGCCGAAGTACACGCGGCTTTCGGTATCTCGGCTCCGCTCGCTCCTTTCTTCAGAATCAGCGGGGATCGGCGTATAACACGCACCCACGATTTTCCCCTGATTTTAAGGGGAAAAGGGTGCGTGTTATACGCCGATAAATACGGTAGTTATTATAAACTTGCAAATGTTTTTTATGGGATTTCAGCTATTATGAGCACTGCGCCTAGAATCTTTTTCAGAGCAGAGATAACTATCTGTCAGGACCCGGATCTGTACCTGCAACCTCTGCTGTGTCTGGCTGTATCTCTTCTTGTTGAGCCACCTGAGGTGCTGAACAGCAACCTTGACAATTCTTTGGACAACCTTGTATTAAAGTGTGTGTTACCCCAATATTTCATGTGTCTGCTGTACCATGTACTTGTATGAGAAAGTCTCCTGTTCTCCTTGTGTTGCTTCCTTTGTGTGAAACCCCTGGTGTTCCTGCCAGTCCCTCTGCTTCCCTATTAAAAACTGACCATGCTAAGCAGGAGAGCACACCATGATCAGTTCTCTAGTTTTGTTGGGAGCTCAGCCTGCTCTCCTCCAATGATCAGACTTTTCCTGAAACACCCCCACTGCACAGCCTTTCACTGGGAAGCTCAGTGTGCTGTTGTTTTTCCTCCCCAGCTCTTATACAGCTGAGTATAAGAGGGAATGTGATCACTTATAAAAAAGGGTATTTGTAATGTTTTTTTATTTTTTTATATATCTATACACAAATGTTTTTCTTTTTATCTCTATTTTAAACTGAATGGGTTGTTTTACAAGGTGATAGTTTACAATCACTTTAAACCTTGTTTCTGGTGAACCTTAAACTCATTACTCCTCCCATGAACTTCCTATTTAAGCCATACCTTTGTACTTCCTGTTTGCCAGATTATTGTGCTCTTGTCAGCCAATATCTTGCTCTTGTCACTCCTGCTGCTGTCTGTATCTTTGTTACCACTCATTACCGGCCTTTGGCTTGTTCCTCGAGTACGCTTCTGCTTGATCTGCAACCACATATTACCGCATTTTGGCTCGTTTACTGTTTACGCTTCTACTTGAGCCCAACCTGCTGTATCTGCTACTGGATCCTAGAAATCCTAAGGACCCTGAACGGGTACTAACACACAGCAAAACCCATCTCCACCATTAGGATCTCTGGGGAATACTGGGCATCGCTTAGTGTTGGCTGACTGACCTCCAGATGTTGCCTGCATAGTTCCTGGTCCAATGCCACTTGGCTGATCTTTCGGGCTGCATGGAAGGGTGGCAAATTGATCACTACTAAAAGGGGGTATTCTTCCCTGACCACCAGTGTAAGGGGAATTCTTCTTACTAACCCCCAAGGAATTATTTTAACAGACGTTCCCTTTGAAATTAAAATTATCTCAGTGGTTCCTGTGGGTTAAAAAGGCTGAGCAATGCTGGGTTAAGAGAAACCTCAAATGTGGCCAAGATATTTTCTAAGGGGGGTGTAAAGAGCACATACTGTATGTGGAAGTGCTGGTTTGTAAAGTGGCTATATTAGCAGAGATCTCTAGAAGTCTCATGTAATCTGTCTTTTGAAGAATGCCCCCAGCCTCAAACAACCCCTATAGCCAGAGCTGGGACCAGAGGTGGGCAGGAGGGGCGGCTGCCCTGGGCACTGTGGCATCATATGAGGTGGGGGGGCACCACAAGGAGAGTGGAGGGGGATTTGTAATTTGGGAGGAGGCATGTAGTAAGATTTGTTGTAGGAGGGCAAATTTGGGGACCTGTGCTAGGAGTGGTTATTTGGGGGAATTGGGATTGGGAAGGGGAAGAGGATTTCTGCTAGGAGGGGGATTTGTGCCATCAAAGTAATATGGTGGAGGGGAAATATATCCTCTTTGGGGGTAGGATTTGTGCTAGGAGGGGAAATTTGTGGGTTGAATTTGTGCCAGGATGGGGGTTTGGAGGGGGGGGGGATTTGTCCTTGGAGAGGAAATATGATGGGTAGAGGATTTGTGCTAGTAGGGATGATTTGGTGGGGGGGGGGGGGGGGCGCCCTAGGCTCTAGATGACCTTCTCCCAGCACTGCCTATAGCACGTTTGGTCATGCATGATCTCTGACCATCTCCTGTAGCATGTCAAGTCTCTGACCATCTGCTTTAGTTTGTCTGCAGTCTCTGACCATCTGTAGTATGCTACTCTACTGTAGTATGCCCATAGCCTCTGACCAGCTTCTATAGTATGTCTGCAGTTTCTGACCATCTTCTGTAGTATTTCTCCACTTTCTGGCCATCTCCTGTAGCATAGCTCCAGTCTGTTGTAGGATGCTTGTTGTCTCTGACCAGCTTTTGTAAAATATCCCCAGTACCTGATCATCTGTTGTAGGATGCCCAAATTTTCTGACTATCTTCTGTAGCATGCCTGCTGCCTCTGACCATCTCTTGTTAGAATATCTCTGACCATCTCTTGTAGAATATGTCCAGTCTCTGGCCATTTGTTGTAGTATGCTCATAGTCTCTGACTATCTTCTGAATGAATGAATGAATGAATGATTTGTATAGCGCTGCAACTGCGAACTGAACCGCCTCGAGGCGCTTGACTGCTCTTGTTGGGATGCCATGTTTAGAAGAGGTGGGTCTTGAGTTTTTTCCTGAAGGCCTGATGGTTTTCTTCCATGCGGATGTTGTTTGGTAGAGCATTCCATAGCCGGGGTCCCTGTACTGCGAATCTTCGTTCTCCCTTCGATTTGTAGCGGGCTTTGGGGATGAGAAGGCGATTTTGGTTTGTTGATCGAAGTCTGCGATTCGGTATGTATTTTTTCTATTTTCTCACAAAGGTATTGAGGCGCATTTCCTTGTGTACATTTGTGGGTGAGGCAGAGGGTCTTGAATGTGATCCTGTCTTTTGTAGATCTTCTGTAGCATGTCTGCTGCCTCTGACCATCTTTTGTTAGAATATCTCTGACCATCTCTTGTAGAATATGTCCAGTCTCTGGCCATTTGCTGTAGTATGCTCATAGTCTCTGACTATCTCCTGTAGCATGTCTGCTGCCTCTGATCATCTCTTGTTAGAATATCTCTGACCATCTCTTGTAGAATATGTCCAGTCTCTGGCCATTTGTTGTAGTATGCTCATAGTCTCTGACCATCTCCTGTAGCATGTCTGCAGTCTCTAGTCATCTCTTGTAGAATATCTCCAACCATCTCTTATGGAATATCTCTAGTCTCTGACCATCTGTTGTAGTATGGACATAGACACTGATCATTTTCTGTAGCATGTCTGCTGTCTCTGACCATCTTTTACAGCAGCCTTTCTCAACCAGGGTTCCATGGAACCCTGGGGTTCTTCCAGAGGTTGCTAGGGGTTCCTTAATCAATGAGCACCTTCTGTTTCCTCGGTAAGTAACTACTGACCCCAATTATCTTTTTAGCCATCTGTAAGGGGGGTTCTTTTTAATGACCCTAAATGCAAAGTGATTTTTTTTCCTTTTGACCATCACACTAATGTACCTTGAGCTCCAATTATAGTAATTATTAGCCGGCATTCCCGAAGACCAGAAGGGTATTCCAAGGGTTCCTCCATGTTAAAAAGGTTGAGAGAGGCTGTCTTATAGAATATCTCCGACCATCTCTTGTAGAATATCTCCAGTCTCTGACCATCTATTGTAGGATGCTTGTAGAGTCTGACCATCTACTGTAGAATATCCCCAGTCTCCGGTCATCTGTTGTACCCCGTTTCCCCCGAAAATAAGACCTAGCGTGATTGTCGGTAATGGCTGCAATATAAGCCCTACCCCCCAAATAAGCCCTAGTTAAAGTCCTTGTAGGTCCTATTTTCAGGGTAGGGCTTATTTTCGGGGAAACAGGGTAGGGCTTATTTAGGGGGTAGGGCTTATATTGCAGCCATCACCGACAATCACGCTAGGCCTTTTTTTGGGGGAAACAGGGTAGTTCGCCTGTAGTCACTGACCATTTTTTGTAGCAAGTCTCCAGTCTCTGATGAGTTTCTGTAGCAGTCAGCAAATATTATGCACAGCCCCTTGGCAATATCAAAGCTTTCCACATCAAGCAAGTTGACCAACACTGATATAGAGGTTCCCAAACCATGTATACATTAATTTTATCCGAAATGCTGTTGCTACCCACTATGTAGCCAGATAGAGCTGGGCCCCTGTGCCTCTGGCCCCCTTAGCAGTGACCTAGGTATAACCTACAGTGCTAGCGACTAAGCACCATTCAGGGGTGTAGAAGCATCCACAGAGAAAGGAAGGGACACCGCTCACCAACCGAGTGCATGAATATGTGAATGAGTAGCCAGTGCCGCTCCAGCCACGCCCCCCCCCCCCCCCCCCCACCTCCCCTGACATGTTTCGCCCTGCACACCAGGGCTTGATCACCTCAGCCCCCTTAGCAGTTACATAACTTTTTTCTTTTTTTTTACCTTGCTGCAGTTGTACATTAAATGAGTGTCTGATTTACACGCTACCATATGCTGACTCCAAGTACCCAATTAGCATCAGGAGACTTTATACCAGTAAAAATTTCCTCTAAAATCCGATAGATGTTTAAATCGCACTGGGGCGAAATATTACTCCTTTAATAAATGAGACCTTTCTGTACAGCTTAAGGCAGCATTTTTCTTCCCGCCATGTCTTATCTCTTGTTTGAGCAGTTAATGGGTTTATTAGTCTTACAGAAAAAAGGATAGACTTGATTTTATTAATCACGGGTAGCCAAGGGGTAGAATGGGACCATCAAAGGTTTTTTGTGTGTGAGATGTGATGGAGGTTCTCTGTTATTTAAAAAAAAAAAAAAAAAAGAAAAGAAAATAAGAGTATCTCAGCATTCTGAACCGGGAGGAGACGACGTTCCCTGCGGCGGTTCTGGGTTCCCGTCACATAGAGATGCACAGGTGGAGGACGTGCTTGCTGTGATTGAGAGGGCCGTACGCTATATACTTTAGCGCAGCATTTCTCAAGTGAAAAGTATCGTGTGTATTTAGCCTTTTCAGCATGTGTTCCTCTAACATGCTCCTCTGACAGTTTGTTTGAAGATTGAGATGTATAGAAGTATAAAAGGAAAAAAAAAGGTAAATAAAAAGGAGAAAAAGCAACATAGGAAAATAAGTGTTTTCTCGGATCCCTGGAGATATGTGGATTTGATTTAAAATATTCACTGTATAGACGTAGGTATGGTCACGGTGCTGTTAAAGTGGAACTGCACTGCGTCTTGGAGAGCGCCACAAACTCATAAATACATTTTTTAACCACTTAAGGCCCGGAAGGAAACTCCCCCCTTTTTGCGATACGGCACTGCCTTGCTTTAACTGACAATTGCGCGACGCTGTACCCAAACAAAATTGACATCCTTTTTTCCCCACAAATACAGTTTTCTTTTGGTGGTATTTGATCACCTCTTCGTTTTTTATTTCTTGTGTTATAAACAAAAAAAAGAGCGTCAATTTAAAAAACAAAAATATAAGAAATTATAGAAAAAAATACATTTATTCATCAGTTTAGGCCGATATATATTCTTCTACATATTTTTGGTAAAAAATGATTTATTTAATTATGTCCAGTCAGCTTCTACACTGGCCCACCTTTAGGCGATCTCTAAAAACCCACTTATTCAGGGAAGCCTATCCCACCTCCACCTAAGAACTGTACCCAAGTCACCTCCATCAGACTATACCCTGCAGCTAATACCTTTTGTACTACCTCCCTGTCTCTTTAGATTGTAAGCTCTATGAGCAGGGCCCTCCTACTGTATTTAACTGTATTGTAATTGTACTGTTCCCCCCCCCCCCTACATTGTAAAGCTTTGCATAAACTGTTGGCACTATATAAATCCTGTATAATAGTACCAGTGATGTAAGTAACTGAGTTGAAATAAACTGAGTTACCTAACGCAGTTACTTTAGAGGGTAACGAGTAATCTAACTGATTACTTTTCCCCTCATGGTAACTCAGTTCCCATTACTTTGGCTTAGTTACCCCAATTACATCTACTGCCACTAGATGGCAGTAGTGTAATTCCGGTGTCCTGCCGAAAAAGTTCCCCCGCCGGATAAGGACCCCCTGTACTGCGTAGGCGCAGCGCTTGCGCAGTACGAAGGACTACGGAGCTTCTGAAAATTGCCGAACCTAAACAGCTCTGAGTGAACTCTACACCGAGCAGGCGCAGTTAACATGTAATTGTACGAGGCGATGCCGCACGCTCCTGATGCTCGTTACACTCTGCACGGGGCGTCTATCGTGTAACTAAGGGGCGGGTCTAGTATTACTGTAACCAAGGGGCGCATTTATTATTATTGTTATATATCGAGCTCTGCCCATTAATTTAACATTCGCCCTCTTCTGTAGAAATCCGCCCCTTACACGATATAATAATAATAGACCCGCCCCTTACACGATATAATAATAATAGACCCGCCCCTTACACGATATAATAATAATAGACCCGCCAATTGCTTACACGCTATAACAGATCTGCCCCTTGGTTAGAGTAATAATAGAGCAGCCCCTTGTGGTTACACCATATATAACAATAATAATAAATGCGCCCCTTGGTTACAGTAATACTAGACCCGCCCCTTAGTTACACGTATAGAATATTAAAAAAAAAAAAGTCAGTTACTTTGCTGCGTATCTAATTACTTTTCCAATGTAGTAACTGAGTTACTAACGCAATTACTTTTTGGGAGAAGTAATTTGTAACTTAACTAATTACTTTTTTAAAGTAAGATGACCAACACTGAATAGTACTAATAATAATAATAACCATTTTATAACTTTCTTACACCTCAAAGAGGTAAAGAAAATAATAAATCTTTATAACGTAAGCATAAATAAAGTAAAAATATTCATATTAGCAAACATCTGCATATCATAAAAAAACAATAAAACATCAACAACAATAACACAATGACATACTCCCCTAATGCTGATCTAATGAAGCGGCTCTCATGGCAGGAAGAACAATTTCCCTGCTGGGGGTAGATCGGGCTCTTGACTACAATAAACCTCCAGATAGTAATTATAATGACTACAGCAATCACAAAGAAACATGATATATAAGAAGTGTTATTAAAACTTCCCCCTCCACCCCAGTATTATATCAATGTGCTACAATAAAATGCGTGCATGTAAAAATACCGATTCCAACAACAATAACAGGAATGGATGTGCCAGCGAGCTCATAATCATTGTACACGTTGAGTATAAAAATGCAAATGTGAAGTGGAAAATGACCAACAATGGAAATATTAAACTAAAGACTCCCCAACCTGAAGCAATGGCAATGGGAGACGAGCCAAAATATTCATGAGATCCATTTTACTATCTGTTATACAGGATTATACGGCTTCCCTTTGGTTGATAGTACATTGTTCCTTTGTGAGCACACCGCTATAATATGTTGGATCAACGTTTCTCAACCTTCTTTATAGTCATGGTACCCTTTAAAAAGTATAGAAAATCTGGAGCCCCCCCAGACTAAAATGTAAAAAAAAGTAAATGTATCAATGAGAAACCTACACACCCAACCGACTTGATGAAATTAGCTTCACATCAGAAGACCCCATTTATATCAGAGGCCACTTTATCACATCAGAGGTCCCCCCATCATATCAGAGGTGCCCCCCATTGCATCAGAGGTCCCACTTCACATCAGAGGTCCCCCTTATCATATCAGAGGTTTCACTATCACATCAGGGGTCCCACTTCACATGAGAGGTCCCACTTCACATCAGAGGTCCCCCTATCATATCAGGGGTCCCACCATCACATCAGAGATTTCCCCTATCGCATTAGAGGTCCCACTTCACATCAGAGGTCCCCCTTATCATATCAGAGGTCCCCCCATCACATCAGGGGTCCCACTTCACATCAGAGGTCCCCCTTATCATATCAGAGGTCCTACTATCATATGAGGGGTCCCACCATCACATCAGAGTTCCCACTTCACATCAGAGGTCCCCCTTATCATATCAGAGGTCACCCCCCCACCATGACATCAGAGGTCACCCAATCACATCACAGGTCTCCCCATCACATCAGAGGTCCCCCCATCGCATCAGAGATTTCCCCTATCACATCAGAGGTCCCACTTCACATCAGAGGTCCCCCTTATCATATCAGAGCCCCCCCACCATGACATCAGAGGTAACCCAATCACATCACAAGTCTCCCCATCACATTAGAGTTACCCTTTTACATCAGAGGTCCCCATTACATCAGAGGTCCCCATAACATCAGAGGACCCCCCCATTACATCAGAGGTCCCAGTTACATCAGAGGGCCCCATCACATCAGAGCCCCCCCCCCCCATCACATCAGCACACCCCTTCATACGGTATCTCACAAAAGTAAATTTCTGTAAATCTTTTCTTCTATTTTTTTCATGTGACAACACTGAAGAAATGACACTTTGCTGCTTTGCTAAGCTGTACAGCTTGTATAACAGTGTAAAATTCCTGTCCCCTCAAAATAACTCAACACACAGCCATTAATGTCTAAACCGCTGGCAACAAAAGTGAGTACATCCCTAAGTGAAAATGTCTGAATTGGGCCAAATTAGCAATTTTTCCTCCCCAATGACTCGTTAGTGTTACAAGGTCTCGGGTGTGAATGGGGAGCCGGTGTGTTAAATTTGGTGTTATCACTCTCACTCTCTCACACACTGGTCACTGGAAGTTCAACATGGCAGCTCATGGCAAAGAACTCTCTAATGCCCCGTACACACGGTCGGAAACTCCGACGGAAAATGTCCGATCGGACCATGTTGACGGAAAATCCGACCGTGTGTGGGCTCCATCGGTATATTTCCGTCGGAATTCTGCTCTCAAATTTTCCGACAACAAAATCCGATCGGACTTTTTCCAATCGTGTGTAGAGAATTCCGATGGACAAAGTGCCACGCATGCTCAGATCAAATTAGGAGACCAAACCTATTGGCTAATAGCCTCTAATGATCGTTTTTTCCGACAACTTTGTCCGAGTGTCGGACAAAATCCGTCGGAAAAAGTCCGACGGATTTTGTGGTCGGAATTTCAGGCCGTGTGTACGGGGCATAAGGGTCTGGGGCTATAGGAAGATTGCCAAGACCCTGAAACTGAGCTGCAGCACGGTGGCCAAGACCATACAGCGGTTTAACTGTATAAGAGGTCTCCTTATCACATCAAAGTGCAGCCCACTATTTCTTTCCAAACCAACATGTCTTACTCCTTGCTGCTGACAATAATGCACAGGAGCCATAGTGGAGAGATAGGAGGAGGTTGCAGGAAGGCTCTGTTCTTGATTCATCAAGCTGCAAGACCATTTTAAGGCATAATGAAGTGGACTCTCATTATTGTATGCCATTTTAGCATGCCTAAAACACTTGTGCAATTGCACCTAATGCAATTGCAGGTTGGTGAATCAGGACCCTATGGTCTATGGAAAAAAAGTGAATGCTAAAGAAGGTCAGCTGTAAGTTGTTCTCAGATTATATATATATGAAATTACAAAGTAAACGCAGTCTGTTAATTTTAAATTTTGGTCTCCAGGAATTTCCTTCTCAAAACTTCTGTGCTTATTTCTGCAGAAAGCCAGGCAAAAGTTCTCTTTCAAAATAAATCACTCAGGGTTTAGGTTTCAATGCAGATACAGATTTTGTACATTAAAAGGTGGACACCAAATCACATTGCTCCAAACATTGCTCTTCAGTACTCTGGTCTGCAATGTGAACCCACAATAAAGCACATCCCTGTGCTGCAACAATGCTACCAAAAGGAAGGAAAGGGTCACCACCACACCAATAAAGTCATTCAAAAAAGTTTTACTCAGGTACCACAAATCCACCAAGTGACTTGCCACCTCTCATTCACCTGCCTCAACGTGTTTCGCCCATAAGGGGCCTAATCATGGAGACTAGGGTGATCCTAGGGGAAGATATTCTTATACATAACATTAATGACAATGAATTGATCCAGCATGTGTGGACATATTACTTATAGGGAACTTCCAAAACCACTTATGCTGAATGAAAGTAAAAATCCCTAATCTACTCAGCTTTCTAGTGGCAAAAATCGAGAATGCCATCAAATAAACATTCCCAGTCAAATTATTAAAATTAACTTACCAAAATCAATGAGCCTTCTGTCGCTACCTCCATCAGTGAGCCTTCCCTCCCCACCTCCAACAATGACTCTTCACTCCCCACCTCCATCAATGAGCCTTCTCTCCCCACCTCCATCAATGAGCCTTCTCTCCCCACCTCCATCAATGAGCCTTCTCTCCCCACCTCCATCAATGAGCCTTCTCTCCCCACCTCCATCAATGAGCCTTCTTTCCCCACCTCCATCAATGAGTCTTCACTCCTCACCTCCATCAATGAGCCCCCCCCACCTCCTTCAAGGAGCTTTTCTTTCCCACCTCAATACATGTGCCTTCCCTCTCCACCTCCATCAATCAGCCTTTCGCTCCCACCTCCATCAATGAGCCTTCCCTCCCCACCTCCATCAATGAGCCTTCCCTCTCCACCTCCATCAATGAGATTTCCCTCCCCACCTCCATCAATGAGCCTTCCCTCTCCACCTCCATCAATGAGATTTCCCTCCCCACCTCCATGAAGGAACCTTCCCTCCCCACCTCCATCAATGAGCCTTCCCTTCCCACCTCCATCAATGAGCCTTCCCTCCCCACATCCATCAATGAGCCTTCCCTCCCCACCTCTATCAATGAGCCCCCCACCTCCTTCAAGGAGCATTTCTTTCCCACCTCAATACATGAGCCTTCCCTCTCCACCTCCACCAATGAGCCTTTCTTTCCCACCTCCATCAATGAGCCTTCCCTCCCCACCTCCATCAATGAGCCTTCCCTCTCCACCTCCATCAATGAGCCTTCCCTCTCCACCTCCATCAATGAGCCTTCCCTCCCCACCTCCATCAATGAGCCTTCCCTCCCCACCTCCATCAATGAGCCTTCCCTCCCCACCTCCATCAATGAGCCTTCCCTCTCCACCTCCATCAATGAGCCTTCCCTCCCCACCTCCATCAATGAGCCTTCCCTCCCCACCTCCATCAATGAGCCTTCCCTCCCCACCTCCATCAATGAGCCTTGGCCGCCCACCTCCATCAATGAGCCATGATCCTGCTGCCGTTTGGCTGGTTTTCCTTCCTTGGGCCGCTTTTGGTATGTCCTGACCAGTGTAGACCAGGAACATCCCACAAGAGCTGCAGTTTTGGATTTTCAATAAAATTGCAATTAAAAAAAATTGCCAAGGGATTAATCATTCCCTACTCTTTAAAAAGAAAAACAGAAAAAAAGTTACTTAGTATCTAAAATGTGTAATACTTCAAGAGTGAGCAGTAAGGTTTTAGCATCCTCGCTTTATTATATTCATCCCACCCGCTCACCAACAATATGATAAACACGTTTTCTCTCAACAATTAGATGTTTTTAATTTCTTCTTCTTCTTTTTTTTTTTTTATATCACAGATTAAAGAATTTATTATTACTTCCACTCAGGCAATTAAAATCCGAAGGTGGCCATTTTAATTCTGCTTTGTTGGTACTCCATGATTTACAGAGGTTTGGAAACCTTCCCAGTCACACATCCTATGAACGGGGAAAGACTGCTAATGAATATTTTGTGGAAATGTATTTTCTCCTTCTGAAATATCGAAATGATTGGAGTGCGCGTACTTGTAAATGAAATCCTCCCACACTTCCCCAATCCCCCATCTATTTAATAACACCGACTGCTCTGTGGAGGGAAATGGGTTGGCATTTATTTCTAAAGTGTTTAAACATAAAGATGAAATGATAATAAACTGGCAGAGGATGGTGGCAAACAATAATCTAAAGCCTTTTTTTTTGCTAGTTTTGGATAGAGTATGGAAGGGTTAGGACCTCTGTTGGAGTCCACCTTGAGGAGAATCACCTTCTTGCTTTGTCCTGGTGACCATTGCCACCGGGACTAAAAGTTATGGGTAATCCAAAAATGTCATGGTGGTGACTGGTACACTGGTACAGAAGGTGAGGGGGAAATCTTTGAATGGGGGAGGGGGGGGGGCTCATTTTTCTTCTACTCCCAAAAGTGGTTGTGAACCTTGTGATATGGGGCTTGGTTAGCTCAGTGGTAGAGTCCACGTTAGTCCAAACTTCATTGCAGCCCACTTTTATTAACCACTTCAATACCAGACACTTTCACTCTCTTCCTGCCCAGGCCAATTTTCAGCTGTCAGCGCTGTCACACTTTTGCCACATACACACGATCGGACATTCCGACAACAAAATTCTGGATTTATTTCCGACGGATGTTGGCTCAAACTTGGCTTGCCTACACACGGTCGCACAAATGTTGTTGGAAAATTCCGAACGTCAAGAACGCGGTGACGTACAACACGTACAACTAGCTGAGAAAAATTAAGTTCAATAGCCAGTGCGGCTCTTCTGCTTGATTCTTGAATTTTGTGCGTTGTAATCGTGTACACACGATCGGAATTTCCAACAATGGATTTTGTTGTCGGAAAATTTGAGAACCAGCTCTCAAATTTTCATTGTCGCAAATTCCGACAACAAATGTCCGATGGAGCCTACACACGGTTGGAATTTCCAACACCAAGCTCACATCCAACATTTGTTGTCGGAAATTCCGACTGTGCTCCATAGACCTTCACTCCTCTTCATTACTCTGGTCTGCAATGTGAACCCACAATAAAGCACATCCCTGTGTTGCAGCAATGCTACCAAAAGGAAGGAAAGGGTCACCACCACACCAATAAAGTAATTAAAAAAAGTTTTACTCTGGTAACACAAATCCACCAAGTGACTTGCCACCTGTCATTCACCTGCCTCAACGCGTTTCGTCCTTATGGGGGTTAATCATGTAGACTAGGGTGATGCTAGGGGAAGATATTGTTATACATCACATTAACCACTAGCCGACCGCCCACTGTCAAATGACGGCGGGACGGTGCGGCTCTTGTGGCGGGACGCCGTCATATGATGTCGTCTACACTTTGGCCACTAGGGGGCGCGCGCCGCGGGAGGCGCGCGCGTGCCCATCGCGTAGCTGGGGAGCCAATGCGCGTGCCCGGCGGCCGCGATGTCCGCTGGGCACCCGCGATTGCCCGGTAATTGAGCAGGACGTAGATCTGTGTATGTAAAAACACAGATCCACGTCCTGTCACTGGAGAGGAGACCGATGGTGTGTCCCTTGTACATAGGGACACCGATCGGTCCCCTCCCCCAGTCAGTCCCCTCCCCCCACAGTTAGAATCACTAACATAGGGAACATATTAACCCCTGCAGCGCCCCCTAGTGTTAACCCCTTCCTTGCCAGTCACATTTATACAGTAATCAATGCATTTTTATAGCACGGATCGCTGTATAAATGTGAATGGTCCCAAAAATGTGTCAAAAGTGTCCGATATGTCCGCCGCAATGTCGCAGTCATGATAAAAATCGCAGATCGCCGCCATTACTAGATCAGGACATACCAAAAGCGGTCCAAGGAAGGAAAGCCATTACTAGTAAAAAAAAAATAATAATAAAAATGCTATAAATCTATCCCCTATTTTGTAGATGCTATAACTTTTGCACAAACCAATCAATATACGCTTATTGCGATTTTTTTTTTACCAAAAATATGTAGAAGAATACGTATCGGCCTAATTAAGGAAAAAATTTGTTTAAAAAAAAAAAAAAATTGAATATTTATTATACTAAAAAGTAAAAAAATATTATGTTTTTTTCAAACTTGTTGCTCTTCTTTTGTTTATAGCGCAAGAAATAAAAACCGCAGAGGTGATCAAATACCACCAAAATAAAGCTCTATCTGTGGGGAAAAAATGATAAAAATTTTATTTGGGTACAGCGTTGCATGACCGCGCAATTGTCATTCAAAATGCGATAGCGCTGAAAGCTGAAAAATGGCTTGGTCAGGAAGGAGGTGTTCGTGCCTGGTAGGCAAGTAGTTAATGACAATGAATTGATCCAGCATGTGTGGACATATTACTTATAGGGGACTTCCAAAACCGCTGAATGAAAGTAAAAATCCCTCATCCACTCAGCTTTCTAGTGGCAAAAATCGAGAACGCCATCAAATAAACATTCCCAATCAAATTATTAAAATAAACTTACCAAAATCAATGAGCCTTCCGTCGCTACCTCCATCAATGAGCCTTCCCTCCCCACCTCCATCAATGGGCCTTCCCTCCCCACCTCAAGCAACAAGCCTTCCCTCCCCACCTCAAGCAACGAGCCTTCCCTCCCCACCCCCATCAATGTGCCCCTCCCCCACCTCCATCAAGGAGCCTTCCCTCCCCACCTCAATCAATGAGCCTTCCCTCCCCACCTCCATCAAGGAGCCTTCCCTCCCCACCTCGATCAAGGAGCCTTCCCTCCCCACCTCGATCAAGGAGCCTTCCCTCCCCACCTCCATCAATGAGCCTTCCCTCCCCACCTCCATCAATGAGCCTTCCCTCCCCACCTCCATCATCAATGAGCCTTCCCTCCCCACCTCCATCAATGAGCCTTCCCTCCCCACCTCTATCAATGAGCCTTCCCTCCCCACCTCCATCAATGTGCCCCCCCCCCCCACCTCCATCAATGAGCCTTCCCTCCCCACCTCCATCAATGAGCCTTCCCTCCCCACCTCCATCAATGAGCCTTCCCTCCCCACCTCCATCAATGAGCCTTCCCTCCCCACCTCCATCAATGAGCCTCCCCTCCCCACCTCCATCAATGAGCCTTCCCTCCCCACCTCCATCAATGAGCCTTCCCTCCCCACCTCCATCAATGAGCCTTCCCTCCCCACCTCCATCAATGAGCCTTCCCTCCCCACCTCCATCAATGTGCCCCCCCTCCCCACCTCCATCAATGAGCCTTCCCTCCCCACCTCCATCAATTAGCCTTTCTTTCTCACCTCAGCCTTCCCTCTCCACCTCCATCAATGTGCCCCCCCCCACCTCCTTCAATGAGCCTTCCCTCCCCACCTCCATCAATTAGCCTTTCTTTCTCACCTCAGCCTTCCCTCTCCACCTCCATCAATCCCCCCCCCCACCTCCATCAATGAGCCTTCCCTCCCCACCTCCATCAATGTGCCCCCCCCACCTCCATCAATTCCCCCCCCACCTCCATCAATGTGCCCCCCCACCTTCATCAATTAGCCTTTCTTTCTCACCTCAGCCTTCCCTCTCCACCTCCGTCAATGAGCCCCCCCCCCCCCCACCTCCTTCAATGAGCCTTCCCTCCCCACCAACAAATGTTTGATGGAGCATACACACGGTTGGTATTTCCGACAGCAAGCTCACATCCAACATTTGTTGTCGGAAATTCCGACCATGTGTATGCGGCATTAGAATGAATGCGCGGTCATGCAACAATGTACCTATATGACATTTTTATAATTTGTTCACACAAATAGAGCTTTCTTTTGGTGGTATTTAATCACTGCTGGGTTTTTTATTCTTTGCAAAGTAAATGAAAAAAGACCGAAAATTTGGAAAACAAAAAGGCGTTTTTCTTTGTTTCTGTTATAATGTTTTGCAAATAAATAATCTTTCTTCATAAATTTAGGCCAAATTGTATTCTACTCCATTTCTTTTGTAAAAAAAAACTCAAATAAGTGTATATTATTTAGTCTGTAGGAAAGTTATAGAGTCTACAAACTGTGGTACAGTGGAAGCTCGGATTCCGAGTAACGCGGTTTAGGAGAGTTTTGCAATATGAACTTTTTTAAAACTGACTCGATTTGCAAGCGTTGTCATGCAAGACAAGCAGGATTCAAGCTGCTGGCGTGTGCAGCACCGCATTTGGCCTGAGGTGCGGGGGCGCCGGTAACGCTCAGAGACACTCCGTTCCCGAGTGTTTCTGAGTGTCTCCGGCGCCCCCGCACCTCTGGTTACATGCGGTACCGCAAAAACTGGGCCCCCACACCTCTGGCCACATACAGTACTGCATACACTGGTGCCCCGGAACCTCTAGCCACATACAGTAGTGCATACACCGGTGCCCCCGCACCTCTGGCCACATACAGTACTGCATACACCGGCGCACCTCTGGCCACATACAGTACTGCATACACTGGTGCCCCGGCACCTCTGGCCACATACAGTACTGCATACACCGGCGCACCTCTGGCTACATACAGTACTGCATACACCAGCGCCCCCGCACCTCTGGCCACATACATTACTGCATACACCAGCGCCCCCGCACCTCTGGCCACATACAGTACTGCATACACCAGCGCCCCCGCACCTCTGGTCACATACAGTACTGCATACACCAGCCCCCCGCACCTCTGGCCACATACAGTAGTGCATACACCGGTGCCCCCGCACCTCTGGCCACATACAGTACTGCATACACCGGTGCCTCGCACCTCTGGCCACATACAGTACTGCATACACCGGTGCCCCCGCACCTCTGGACACATACAGTACTGTATACACCAGCGTCCCCGCACCTCTGGCCACATACAGTACTGCATACACCAGCCCCTCGCACCTCTGGCCACATACAGTACTGCATACACTGGCGCCCCTGCACCTCTGGCCACATACTGTACTGCTTACACCAGCGCCCCTGCACCTCTGGCCACATACAGTACTGCATACACCGGTGCCCCCGCACCTCTGGCCACATACAGTACTGCATACACCAGTGCCCCCGCACCTCTGGCCACATACAGTACTGCATACACCGGTGCCCCCGCACCTCTGGCCACATACAGTACTGCATACACCAGTGCCCCCGCACCTCTGGCCACATACTGTACTGCATACACCAGTGCCCCCGCACCTCTGGCCACATACAGTACTGCATACACCGGTGCCCCCGCACCTCTGGCCACATACAGTACTGCATACACCAGTGCCCCCGCACCTCTGGCCACATACTGTACTGCATACACCAGTGCCCCTGCACCTCTGGCCACATACAGTACTGCATACACCGGTGCCCCCCGCACCTCTGGCCACATACAGTAGTGCATACACAGGTGCCCCCGCACCTCTGGCCACATACAGTACTGCATACATCAGTGCCCCCGCACCTCTGGCCACATACAGTACTGCATACACCATCACCCTCGCACCTCTGGCCACATATAGTACTGCATACACCAGCAAAAAAAAAGGAAGTGCAGCAATTGATAAAATAATTTTATTTCAAAGGGAATAAAAACACTCACAAAAGAGATGTTTGTTCAGGCATGTCAGGGGTAACGTTTCTTCCGTTTTTTTCTCCCGGGTGCAAGCTGATCCAGAAATGTCCTGTGTCCTGTTCTCTGTGCTTTTCCGGTGGCGCTGTGGGTGCCAGCGTTTCCGGATAGCTGGACCGCAGGCTGTGGAAGCTGTTGGTTGTTTTCTTGCTGTACCGCTGGTGTGCTGAGATCAGTTCCGGGAACGCGGTCAGGTGGGCGGCGCTTCGGAGCATGCGTGCTTCTTCATTAGGCTGTCTGATGACGAAAACAATCGACGGCTTCCACAGCCTGCGCTCCAGCTATCCGGAAACGCTGGGTGTTGCAGCCTTTGGGGGCTTTCAAAAAGGTGTGTCTATGTAATGACAGATCATGTGACACTTAGATTGCACACAGGTGGACATCATGTCACTAATTATGTGACTTCTGAAGGTAATTGGTTGCACCAGAGCGTTTTATGAGCTTCATAACAAAAGGGGGTGAATACATACGCACATGACAACAATTATCTGTGTTTTATTTCTGAAAAATAGATTTAATGTATATATTTTTCTAATTTCACTTCCACCAACTTAGGCCATTGTGTTCTGATCCATTGAGGACACGGGCACTGGAAGCCACGACACCTTGTGGAGTTCCCTGGGATCTGTATTCTCACAAAGATTTGTAGGTTAATTAAACCTCAGGGGTAATAAAGTTTGGAAACGTGTGCCGAGAAACAACTTTCTCCTTATTGTCCGCTTGACAAATACATTCGACATAGATATAGATAGGAAGGACGGAGATGTTTCTAAGCTCTCTCCATCTGCAAAGGAGAGGAGAGCAGAATTTACACTAAGCCATTCCCTGCGCACCATCTGCTACTGATGAGATACTCACTACCGGGACTCAGATAGCAAAATAAATCTCCGCACTACATGTGTGCCTGGTCAGATCTTCTGCAACTCCAGTCAACGTGTTCAGTAAAAATGCCAAACTACTTACAAGGTCATGGTATATATATACAGACTCACCGGACATTTTATTAGGTACAACTTGCTAGTACCGGGTTGGACCCCCCCCCCCTTTGCCTTCATTCTTCGTGGCAGAGGAAAAAAGGAGTACTGCTCCAGATTGGCCTGCGCTTCTCCATCTCAAACGCCCTTTCTCACTAAACCCGAACTTAAAAGAAACTACGTACAGTATGTGTTGTTTGAAGCCAAAAAAACAATTGCTAAGGCCATGAAGAAGAGGCAATTTGTACAGTTTACAGAGGTCAAGCAATGCAAAGATATTGTGTTTACTAATGGTCGCCCATAGGAAAAAGGCCAAATTGTCCCCATGGATCCAACACATCAGACTTTTGCATTTTTTTTTTTTTTTTACCCATCGGTAATAATCTTCAGGTCTTGGGGAACCCTTGCTAAATAAATAGTTATCAGAGGTCAATGGGAAAGTGCCCCTTATAGTAGTGGTCAGTAGAAAGACGGCACAGTTGACCCTGGAACTATGCAGGCACCATCAAATGGGAGGTCAATCAGCCACAGCTCAAGAAACCCCTAGAGCAGTGATGGCGAACCTTGGCACCCCAGATGTTTTGGAACTACATTTCCCATGATGCTCAGGCACTCTGCAGTGTAGTTGAGCATCATGGGAAATGTAGTTCTAAAACATCTGGGGTGCCAAGGTTCGCCATCAATGCCCTAGAGGAACCTGTCAGAACCATGATCTGAACCCATGACCTCTGCTACTTCCGGGAGTAGCTTTCCTTGTTGAGCCACCAGGGATGCTCGACAGGTTCCTGCCTGATTCCTTAGACAACCTTACCCTTGTGTCTTTGTGTCTCCTTTGCATACCTGCAGCTATATTGAACTTCACTAACATTACCGACCTTTGGTTTGTTCCTCGACTACCCTTTTGCTTGATCCTTACCTGCTACTGGACCCCAGCTTGCTCACCTCCTGGTGGAGCAATCCTGAGGACCGCAACCTGTCGCTAACGTGCAGAAAAACCCATCTCCGCCATCAGGAGCTCTGGTGAATGCCAGTTAGTGCTTAGACGCCACTCCTCGGGTGAGCCTGCGTCATCCACCAGGGTGACCTGCTTGTATATTTATACAGTCGGTCGGAAGGAGTTTCTTTACTGATATATATATATATATATATATATATATATATATATATATATATACTGGTCTCTGAGCCTGACCCCTGATTGTAACAAAACCCTAGGGCTCCATGGAACCTTGGTTTAGACTGACTGCTCCTTGATATCTGTTCCTCTTCATAAGCATCCATATCGGTAGGGACATATTCCGGAGCCTCATTTCCTCTCTCCTGCCCCCCCCATTCCTCTAATCTTGTTCCCGATTCCAGAGCCTCATTTCTTCTCTCCAACCCCTCCATTCATCTAACCTTGTTCCCGATTCCAGAGCCTCATTTCTTCTCTCCAACCCCTCCATTCATCTAACCTTGTTCCCGATTCCAGAGCCTCATTTCCTCTCTCCTGCCCCCTCCATTCCTCTAATCTTGTTCCCGATTCCAGAACCTCATTTCTTCTCTCCAACCCCTCCATTCATCTAACCTTGTTCCCGATTCCAGAGCCTCATTTCCTCTCTCCTGCCCCCTCCATTCCTCTAATCTTGTTCCCGATTCCAGAGCCTCATTTCTTCTCTCCAACCCCTCCATTCATCTAACCTTGTTCCCGATTCCAGAGCCTCATTTCTTCTCTCCAACCCCCCATTCCTCTAACCTTGTTTCTGATTCCAGAGCCTCATTTCCTCTCTACTGCCCCCTCCATTCCTCTAACCTTGTTCCCGATTCCAGAGCCTCATTTCCTCTCTCCTGCCCCCTCCATTCCTCTAACCTTGTTCCCGATTCCAGAACCTCATTTCTTCTCTCCAACCCCTCCATTCATCTAACCTTGTTCCCGATTCCAGAGCCTCATTTCCTCTCTCCAACCCCTCCATTCATCTAACCTTGTTCCCGATTCCAGAGCCTCATTTCTTCTCTCCAACCCCTCCATTCATCTAACCTTGTTCCCGATTCCAGAGCCTCATTTCCTCTCTCCTGCCCCCTCCATTCCTCTAATCTTGTTCCCGATTCCAGAACCTCATTTCTTCTCTCCAACCCCTCCATTCATCTAACCTTGTTCCCGATTCCAGAGCCTCATTTCCTCTCTCCTGCCCCCTCCATTCCTCTAATCTTGTTCCCGATTCCAGAGCCTCATTTCTTCTCTCCAACCCCTCCATTCATCTAACCTTGTTCCCGATTCCAGAGCCTCATTTCTTCTCTCCAACCCCCCATTCCTCTAACCTTGTTCCTGATTCCAGAGCCTCATTTCCTCTCTACTGCCCCCTCCATTCCTCTAACCTTGTTCCCGATTCCAGAGCCTCATTTCCTCTCTCCTGCCCCCTCCATTCCTCTAACCTTGTTCCCGATTCCAGAACCTCATTTCTTCTCTCCAACCCCTCCATTCATCTAACCTTGTTCCCGATTCCAGAGCCTCATTTCTTCTCTCCAACCCCTCCATTCATCTAAAGCCCCATACACACGGTCGGACAATCCGCGGACCAGGTCGGTCGGATCCTGTCCGTCATACTTTGTCTGATGTTGGTTTTGCGTACACACGGTCGGACAAAGTTGTCGGAAAATCCGATCATTCTGAACGTGGTGACGTTTGTTGCCTACGACGGGACTACGTAGAGGCTAGTAGCCAATAGCTTTGGTCTTGTAATGTGATGTGAGCATGCGTGGCACTTTGTCCGGTCGGACAACCGTACACACGATCGGATTTGGTGTGATCGGACCGTGTTGTCGGCAAATCTTTCCAGCAGGAGATAAGACTTTGTCCGTCGGACAATCCGACGTACACTGTCCGATGGTGCATACACACGGTCTGATTTTTCAACAACATTGTCCGATCGGACAGAATCCATGAAAAAGTCCGACCGTGTGTATGGGGCTTAACCTTGTTCCCGATTCCAGAGCCTCATTTCTTCTCTCCAACCCCATCCATTCATCTAACCTTGTTCCCGATTCCAGAGCCTCATTTCTTCTCTCCAACCCCTCCATTCATCTAACCTTGTTCCCGATTCCAGAGCCTCATTTCTTCTCTCCAACCCCTCCATTCATCTAACCTTGTTCCCGATTCCAGAGCCTCATTTCTTCTCTCCAACCCCTCCATTCATCTAACCTTGTTCCCGATTTCCAGAGCCTCATTTCTTCTCTCCAACCCCTCCATTCATCTAACCTTGTTCCCGATTCCAGAGCCTCATTTCTTCTCTCCAACCCCTCCATTCATCTAACCTTGTTCCCGATTCCAGAGCCTCATTTCTTCTCTCCAACCCCTCCATTCATCTAACCTTGTTCCCGATTCCAGAGCCTCATTTCTTCTCTACAACCCCTCTATTCATCTAACCTTGTTCCTGATTCCAGAGCCTCATTTCTTCTCTCCAACCCCTCCATTCATCTAACCTTGTTCCCGATTCCAGAGCCTCATTTCTTCTCTCCAACCCCTCCATTCATCTAACCTTGTTCCCGATTAGACATGTGCACAATAGAAAAATTTGTTTAGTTTCGTTTCGTTTCTGTTCGTTTCCGTTGATTCGTAACGATTCATAATTTCGTAAGTCGTCGGTGTTCGTATTCGTAACGATTCGTAAATTCGTACAGTTATTTTTTCGTTGATTAGTTTTTCCGTTAGTTCAATTTTCGTTTATTTGAAATTCGGACGCATTCGTATTTTCATAGATTTATTTACATTCGTACTTTCGTAAGATTGATTTATTCGTACTTTTGTAACATTGTTTTCGTAGATTCGTAATCGGAGCATAATTCATAATTTTATGTAATGTGTATGCTATTATTACATTTTAAGAGACACGGAAAATTCCGAATCGAAAAAAAAAGTTACAAATTTTTTCGTTCAATCCATTCGAAGCACGTTAAGCAGCTCCATTGTAAGAAACACGGAAAATTACGAATCGCAAAAAAAAAAAAAAAAAGTTACGAATGTACAAATTTTTTCGTTCAATCCATTCGAAGCACGTTAAGCAGCGCCATTGTAAGGGACACTGAAAATTACCAATTCAACAAAAAAAATAAGTTACGAATGTACGAATCTTTTCGTTCATTTGATTTTCGTTGTTCCAGTTTTCATTTTTCGGATTTTCTTCTTTCGTAGTTTCGTTGTTTCTAATTTGGTTATTTCGGATTTTCGTTGTTTTTCATATTCGTTCGATTCGATAATTCGTTATTCGTTAAAAATTTTATCAAATCGTTCGTTCATTTGTACGATAATGAATGAACAAATATAACGAATTTTAACGGAAAACGAAATGAATTGGACATGTCTATTCCCGATTCCAGAGCCTCATTTCTTCTCTCCAACCCCTCCATTCATCTAACCTTGTTCCCGATTTCAGAGCCTCATTTCTTCTCTCCAACCCCCCATTCATCTAACCTTGTTCCCGATTCCAGAGCCTCATTTCTTCTCTCCAACCCCTCCATTCATCTAACCTTGTTCCCGATTTCAGAGCCTCATTTCCTCTCTCCATCCGCCTCCATTCCTTTAACTTTGTCCCCCCCATGGTCTCTTCTCCCCTGGCCTACCTCTTGTTTTCTGTCTTTTCTATCCATAATATTATTTCCTCTACTCACAGCAAGTGTACTGCGCATAAAGCGCTCTTTCTAAATTAGTCAACATCCTTGCTTGATTTGCTATTAATAATGACAAGCATATGGTCCTAGATGAACATTTTCATTTTATAGTAAACCAGTAAAAGATGGATGATAATAATATATGACTCTCTGTAACCTTGGCGAAGATTTCTAATAAAAATCAGCAGCAAAAATTCCTTTTTTTATTTTATATTTTTATATTTTAATTTATACCTTTTTGGGCTGGGTTCTGCTTAAAGCATGGATCCTCACTGCATCTGAGCACCACAAATCCAACCCACCCATGTCTCCATGCTTTATTTTGTTGAGAAATCACTTTGAAAAACAACCCCCTGGCAGTTCTGGCTGTGGCCACCTTGAGTAAGGGTAAAATGATTCCTGTAGCATTTACTTCCTGGAATCCATCTGCCCTTAGCTCAAGCATGTAGGCAGGAGAGTGTGCTTAGGTCAGGGCTGGGCTTCTCTGAGCTGGCCGCTCAGCTGTCAGCTAATTGTCAGCTCCTCTTGCTCCACAGTTACTCAGCTGTTGATGATATCCTGCTAGTCGAGTCCAGAGGAGCTCTGCCTTGGTCTTGGTCAACATCACAGAAACTGAGACGCTCTCCTGCAATCCTGTTCAAGACTTGCTTTGTTGACATCCCTTCTGGCTCCAGATCCTGCTTGCTGCTCCACTATGTTGATCCCTGACTTCTGGCTTGGCTGACTATCCGTTCCGGTTACTGAACTTTGGCTATTTGTTCTTTTTACTTTAATTATTAAATAAGTGTGATTTAACTGTACATCTGTCTCGGCCTGATTTCATGGTTTCTGACAGCTTAGCTGAAAAAGTCTCTCCTCCCCTCCTGAAGACTCCTGGCATGTATGACATCATTTGCCTAGGCCAGAAACTAGGAAGCAACTGAAGAAATGTAGAAAAAAATTGTTTTAAAACGTGTAAATATGATATACTTTCCTGTCTATTTACTGATGCTAGCAGCATATCATTTGAAAAATAATCAATGATGATTGGGAGAGTGAAGTTCCACTTTAAAAGCTGATCATAGACAGAAAATAATTCTCCAATAGTCCTACAAGATCTATTGGTGGCAATGTCTCAAACCTCAGCAGGAACACTAGTATGAGCATTCCTGTTTCTGTGCAGGAGGGAGAGGTTGGGAGGGGTTACTAGGGCAGGGAAAGGGGTGAGCAAAAGGGACGGAGCGTTTTTTGTAGGGATGGGGGCAAGTTCCTTCTACTATAAGGCTGACCTGAAGAAGTGACAGCGGCAGCACTACTTCTGTCAGCCCAGCGCTGGAAGCAGCAAGGACTGGAGGAGAGAGGCAGGAGGAGGTGCGGGCTGTGCTCTCATTCCCCCTCCTCCTCAAAAGCTCAGGGGAGGCACAATAATCTTTGCTCCAGGCACTGGATGATCTTGTCCAGGCGCTGGGGGTTAAAGTCTAGTTTTGAAGATTTCCAGCACCAGTTTATTGAGGGGGAAGCCTAGAAAAGGTTTTCTAACCTGTCTTACAGAATAATTCCAGGCATTGGCATGTTATACATAGGTACATAGATCCAGCTTGGACCAATGTAACTCTGTTTATACACCATTAGACATGTGCAATTAGTTTTGTTTTATTTTCTTTTTCTTTTTTTTCGTTATTTTCGTTCGTTCGTTTACGTACGAATGAACGAATCGAACGAATCCGAATAATGAATCGTTCGAATCGAACGAATCCGAAAAACAACGAAAATCCGAAAAAAATACAAATTAGAAACAACGAATGTACGAATGAAGAAAATCCAAAAAACGAAAACAGGAACAACGAAAATGAACAAAAAAATTTGTACATTCGTAACTTTTTTTTTGTTGTTGAATTGGTAATTTTCCGTGTCTCTTACAATGGCGTTGCTTAACGTGCTTCGAATGGATTGAACGAAAAAAAAGTACATTCGTAACTTTTTTTTTCGATTCGTAACTTTTTTTTTCGATTCGTAAATTATTAAAATGTAATAATAGCATACACATTACATAAAATTATGAATTATGCTCCGATTACGAATCTACGAATGTTACGAAAGTACGAATAAATACGAATGCGTCCGAATTTCGAATTAACAAATAAACGAAAATTAAACTAACGAAAAAACGATTCAACGAAAAAATTACTCTTACGAATGTACGAATCGTTACGAATACGAACACCGACGACTTACGAATTTACGAATCGTTACGAATCAATGGAAACGAAAAAAACGAAACTAAAATAATTTTTTTTCGGAAACGAAAAAAACTAAACAAATTTTTTTGTTGTGCACATGTCTATACACCATACCTGGCCAACGTCCCTGGAAGCTGGAAATCACTGAAGTAGACACTACTACTACGATCGATTTCCACTAGCTTCTAGGTCCTGCCCCAAGCAGCACCTGCATTGTGAGCTTTGTTTCTATGCTGTCAGATCGGCAGCTCTGCACTTAATTTGACAAAAAATTGTGAAAAAAAAAAAAAATGACAACTGTAAAAGACTCGTCATGCCTCTTACTTAATACCTTGGACTGTCTACTTTCCAAAAAGGGTCATTTACATAATTAGTCAGGTTGAAAAAAAGACCATCCAGTTCAACCACAATAATTTGGGGGGTATTTGTACTGTCCTGACATTTTTGGGCCTCAAGAAGTATTGATCAATTTTCAGATATATAACTTTCCTACAGACTAAATAATATACACCGATTTGAGTTATTTTCACCAAAGAAATGGAGCAGAATACATTTTGGCCTAAATTTATTTTCAGAGTTTTTTTTTGTTTTTCGTGTAGAAAAAAAAAAAACCCTGTGGTAGAGCTGCACGATTAATCGTTAAAAAATCGTGATCTCGATTCACCCCCCCCCCCCCCCCCCCCCCGACGATCTCTCCTGCTGAGAGTAGGCGATTCTTTCATAGAAAAAAAAAATAATTCTTTCATATAAACAAGTGGAGAGATTATCTGCTTAGAGTCCATTCACACAGGGGCAACTTTGAATCCGACTTGAAGTCGCCCAACAAAATCAATCAATCAATGTAAGGGAATGAGAGCCGTCCCCGTCTGCACACTACTGAAGTCGCTCTGACTTCAGAAAAGGTTCCTGTACTACTTCAATCCGACTTTTAAGCGACTTGTACCCATTGATTTCAATGGAAGTTGCCTCCAAGTCGGATCTCCTGTCTTAACTGAAGCAACTTTAGAACTTGAAACATTGTAACTAACCTTACTTCTTAGATCAAAGGGATAGAACTTCTTGTGTAAACAAATAATCTGAGCAGTCTGCCAAGCGTGTAAATGCAGGAAGTTTAACCACTTAAAGTCTAAATCTTTTTCTGACACTTCTTTCCAAAGTTAAAATCAATGTTTTGCTAGAAAATTACTTGGAACCCCCAAACCCACACACACACACACACACACACACATATATATATATATATATATATATATATATATATATATATATATATATATATATATAACATTTTAGCAGAGACCCTAGGGAATAACATGGCAATTGCTGCAATATTTTATGTCAAACTGTATTTGCCCAAAAAAACAAAACCGCACAATTTTTTTTGTTTTAACCGCTTCCCGACCGCCTCCTGCACATATACGTCGGCAGAATGGCACGGCTAGGCAAAAGCACGTACAGGTACGTCCCCTTTAATTGCCTAGCCGCGGGATCGCGCGCGCGCCGGCGCGCTCGCGACCCGGTTGGGAGCTCCGTGACCACGGGCGCGGGACCAGCGGACCCCGATCGCCGCTGGTGTCCCGCGATCGGGGTAACAGAACTGAAGAACGGGGAGAGGTCTGT
Source organism: Lithobates sylvaticus (assembly GCA_028564925.1). Classification (NCBI taxonomy): domain Eukaryota; kingdom Metazoa; phylum Chordata; class Amphibia; order Anura; family Ranidae; genus Lithobates; species Lithobates sylvaticus. Next base: position 10,870,990 of record CM053036.1, on the reverse strand, counting down.
GTAAACAAAACTCTCCCCGCGCTTCCTACACTGCCTGTCACTAATCGGCTGTTCCCTGTCATCGGGAAAGCCGATCAGTGACGTCAGACATCAGCCCAGCCCCCTACTGTATAAAAAAACACACACACGTCACAGACCATAACCCCTCCCCGCCCCCTAGTGGTTAACTCTTTCACTGCCAGTGTCATTTATACAGGAATCAATGCATTTAAATAGCATTGATTGCTGTATAAATGACAATGGTCCCAAAAATGTGTCAAAAATGTCCGATGTGTCCGCCATAATGTCGCAGTCACAATAAAAATCGCTGATCGCCGCCATTACTAGTAAAAAAAAAATATTAATAAAAATGCTATAAAACTATCCCCTATTTTGTAAACGCTATAACTTTTGCGCAAACCAATCAATAATCGCTAATTGCAATTTTTTTACCAAAAATATGTAGAAGAATACGTATCGGCCTAAACTGAGGAAAAAAAATGTTTTTTTAGATATTTTTTGGGGATATTTATTATAGCAAAAACTAAAAAATATAGATTTTTTTTCAAAATTGTCGCTCTATTTTTGTTTATAGCGCAAAAAATAAAAACCGCAGGGGCGATCAAATACCACCAAAAGAAAGCTCTATTTGTGGGAAAAAAAAGGACGCCAGTTTTGTTTGGGAGCCACGTCGCACGACCGCGCAATTGTCAGTTAAAGCGACGCAGTGCCGAATCGCAAAAAGGGGCCTGGTCCTTTGGCTGCAAATTGGTCCGGGGCTGAAGTGGTTAATGTGAAAGATGATGAGAACCGTGACAGAATCGTGATCTATCTTCTAAGCAAAAAAATCGTGATTCTCATTTTAGCCAGAATCGTGCAGCTCTACCCAGTGGTGATCAAATACAACCAAAAGAAAGCTCAATTTCTGTGAAAAAAAAAATGATAAAAATGTCATATGGGTACAGTGTTACATGACCGCGCAATTGTCATTCAAAGTGTGAGAGCGATGAAAGCTGAAAATTGGACTGGGCAATAAGGGGGTGATGGTGCCCAGTACTGAAGTGGTTAAAACCGTTTCCCTCTGAGATCTGTTGGATTGAATTATCTGACGTCTTTGCCTGAAGTCATAAAATTGTCTCCCGATCCATCTGAATCTATTTCAGGATCTGAAGAGTAACAGGTTGCGTGAGGGTGCCGAGGACCGGGGCGCGGTGAACACCGGCGTGCAGGACACGTATTTAAATTTTCCTTTTACACCGGGACCATTCTTGGAAGCATCTCCTTGATTGAGTGTCTACGTTGATCTGGCACATTCCGGGTGAATCATTGGACCCGGGTGACTCTTCGGTTTCCCATTTTTAGATGGCGCAGTACTCTGAAATCATTGCACAATCTCTCCGCACAGATGGGCCCAACACCTGTGCTTTTATTTTTAGTTTTGCCTCCAGCAAATTGACGCTTTTCTATCGGGTCTGTGTCATGTTTTCCTGAAATGTTGATGCTGTGCTATTGACGATATGCAAAACCCCAGCCTGATAGAAAGAAACTTGGAGCGGGGCCGGGGAGCGGGCTTCCGAAATAGTTCGGCTTTTTATAGAAACGTAGGCTTGTGCGATAGGTACTTATTTTCCTGGCTGTTGTCAGGAGCTTCACAATAACCAGGTTAGGTGAGGTAGCTTTCTTTTTTTAGAAGGATTACAATTTGTCTTATACTTTCCATGAAAGCTGAAGTTTAGGTATGGTACTTCTCCATAGTTACAATGTAACCCTGTACAGGGGGTCCCCGAGTTACGAACTCGTTAGGGACTGCCCGCCTGTTCTTATGTCAGAATTGTTCGTAAGTCGGCCGCGTATGCGCAGACCGACAATTACGGACATTTTCGATGTTCCGTCTAATGCCGTTCTGCGCATGCGCGGCAAATTACGGACATTTCCGAAGTTTTTCCGGCATTTTCCGAGGCTCCGAGGCAGGGGGTCCCCGCAGCGCCCGGTTCGTAAGTAGGGGATGTTCGTAGGTCGGGCGTTCGTAAGTCGGGGACCCCCTGTATATACCATACCTGTGGGATCCCTCTAGGACAGGGGTCTCCAAACTTTTCAAACGAAGGGGCCAGTTTGTTGTCCTCCAGACTTTAGGAGGGCCGGATTGTGGCCAGCAGGGGCAGAAAATGTCACAGGCTCGGCACGAGTGAGAACAAATATGGCCTCTGGGTTGGTGGTCCATAGGAGTAGTGTCCCTAGTGTAGGAGGAATAGTATCCCATTGATATTAGGCCATTAATATTTTAGCATTTACCATATATACTCAAGTATAAGCCGACCTGAATATAAGACGAGGCACCTAATTTTACCACAAAAAATGGGAAAACTTATTGACTCGAGTGTAAGCCTAGGGTGAGAAATGCGCAGCTACTGTAAAAGGGTCAACAATGCCCATTTGCAGCCTCACTGTGCCCATTTGCAGCCATAGGTCCCCCGAACTTCAAACTTGGTAGTTAAGGGTTCCTAAATGCCCCCTAGCTGCAGCCAAAATTTGGGGTCTCTGGACCCAAAGGGTCCCGAAATGACACTGCTGCAGATGGACACAGTTGACCGACTTTGGGGCCCCGTATCTCGGGTCACTTGGTGCTAAGAACCCCATCTTTGGATATGTTGTAGTGCTAGTTCCACTGGGTTTGCATTTTGATTTAAGTTCCTAGCACCAAGTGGCCCGAGATACGGGGCCCCAAGGTTGGTTCGGAAAATGTCAAGCACTTTTCTGCAGCAGAGAATGACATTTTCCGACCCAACTTTGGGGCCCCATATCTCTGGGCCACTTGGTGCTAGGAACTCCATCTTTGGATATGTTGTAGTTCTAGTTCCACTGGGTTTGCATTTTGATTTGGGGTTCCTAGCACCAAGTGGGCCCTGAGATACGGGGCCCCAAGGTTGGTTTGGAAAATGTCATTCTCTGCTGCAGAAAAGTGGTTGACATTTTTCGAACAGACCTCGGGGCCCCGTATTTCAGGGCCACTTGGTGCTAGGAACCCCATCTTTGGATATGTTGTAGTTCTAGTTCCACTGGGTTTGCATTTTGATTTGGGGTTCCTAGCACCAAGTGGGCCCTGAGATACGGGGCCCCAAGGTTGGTTCGGAAAATGTCATTCTCTGCTGCAGAAAAGTGGTTGACATTTTTCGAACAGACCTCGGGGCCCCGTATTTCAGGGCCACTTGGTGCTAGGAACCCCAAATCAAAATGCAAACCCAGTGGAACTAGAACTACAACATATCCAAAGATGGGGTTCCTAGCACCAACAGGCCCTGAAATACGGGGCCCCAAGGTCTGTTCGAAAAATGTCAACCACTTTTCTGCAGCAGAGAATGACATTTTCCGACCCGACTTTGGGGCCCCATATGTCTGGGCCACTTGGTGCTAGGAACTCCATCTTTGGATATGTTGTAGTGTTGGTTCCACTGGGTTTGCATTTTGATTTGGGGTTCCTAGCACCAAGTGGCCCTGAGATACGGGGCCCCAAGGTCGGTTCGGAAAATGTCATTCTCTGCTGCAGAAAAGTGGTTGACATTTTTCGAACAGACCTTGGGGCCCCGTATTTCAGGGCCACTTGGTGCTAGGAACCCCAAATCAAAATGCAAACCCAGTGGAACTAGCACTACAACATGGTTCTTAGCACCAAGTGGCTCCCGAGATATGGGGCCCCAAAGGCGGGTCGGAAAATGTCATTCTCTGCTGCAAAAAAGTGCTTGACATTTTCCGACCCGCCTTTGGGGCCCCATATCTCGGGGCCACTTGGAGCTAAGAACCCCATCTTTGGATATGTTGTAGTGCTGGTTCCACTGGGTTTGATTTTGATTTGGGGTTTCTAGCATCAAGTGGCCCCGAGATACGGGGCCCAAGGTCGGTTCGGAAAATGTCAAGCACTTTTCTGCAGCAGAGAATGGCATTTTCCGACCCGCCTTTGGGGCCCCGTACCTCGGGGCCACTTGGTGCTAAGAACCATGTTGTAGTGCTAGTTCCACTGGGTTTGCTATTTTGATTTGGGGTTCCTAGCACCAAGTGGCCCTGAAATACGGGGCCCCAAGGTCTGTTCGGAAAATGTCAACCACTTTTCTGCAGCAGAGAATTACATTTTCCGACACGACTTTGGGGCCCCATATCTCGGGGCCACTTGGTGCTAGGAACCCCATCTTTGGATATGTTGTAGTGATAGTTCCACTGGGTTTGCATTTTGATTTGGGGTTCCTAGCACCAAGTGGCCCCCGAAATACGGGGCCCCAAAGTCGGGTCGGAAAAAATGTCATTCTCTGCTGCAGAAAAGTGCTTGACTCATATAAGCCAAGGGGGGCACTTTCAGCACAAAAAAAATGTGCTGAAAAACTTGGCTTATACTCGAGTATATACGGTACATTATAAAAAAAGGTGTTTTTTTATTTTAATAATTAATAATAAAAAATTGATACGTGTTATTTGTTTTAGGGAAGACCACATGCTCCCCATCCCCCACACATCTAAGTCATTTATGATTACAAAGCTTCTGTATCAGATTCCTTTTCATTTTATTTAATTGTTTCCTTCTTTTCTTTTTATGATTTCTTTTCTTTTTTTTGTAGATTCTCAATTTTTAATTGGAGTCAATCGGCTGTTTGGGAGATGAAAATTAAATATCAATCAGACCACTTAAGTTTCCTGACAGCCCTGAAAAGAAAAGTGAATAATTTTATTTCAATTGAGCAACAAAATGTTTATCTTGTGATTAGAAGGATGCGCGGATCTAGCGGTGCCATTATCGGTGCTTTGGTGGGGGTGGGGGTGGGGGGGGAATGTTCTGGAAGCGGAGCGCGTGAAGACGTTCCTACTAATGTATTTGTACTTTGACCGTGGAAATTAGCTGAACAGCAGGACATTAATTTTATCCAAGATCACAGCATCCTTCTTCACTGAATGATGATGTTTATGGCTGCAGGATTAAAGGAAAACGCCGGTAAATACTTTGATAGAATGCGGCACATTTTGTATCATTTTGGGATTTAAAAATGATTTTTTAAAGCTGATAAAAAAAGTCAACTTTCTCCTTATTTGCAACCGTGTTATCTGTGTGTATAGAGCACCCCAGAATCCTCATTTCTTGCTCATGTCATTGGCTCCCTGCTGTTCCCAGGAGTCTGTATAGCCCCTTCCCGACCAGTCACATACCTGGTACGCCGCTGGACTTCAAGGGGTTATACCGGGATGCCGTGGGTTAGGGGGTCCTCTTACGGTATGGTGCCCAGACCAGCAATAGGGCCCAGGCACCTGGATCAGATGATCAGCACGGTGGTGGGGGGGGGGGGGGGCAATTACTGGAACCAATCACCAGTATGGCCATCTCTGCAGCAGCTGAAAGCTGGCTTCTTCTTTACCTCTTGCAGGCTTTCAGCTGCTGCATGCTGCAGAGAGAGCCATACAGGGTTCAGTTCCAGTAATCCCCCCCCCCACCACCGTGCTGATCACCCTCCTTGCTCACATCTGATCCAGGTGCCCCTTGATTACCCTTCCTGTGCACCATATGTTTCCCCTCCGCCTGCCCAGGTCACTCTGTGTGCCCCTCTACCCCCCACAGTGCTCCCTCCTCTCCTTCCCAGCGGCAGCTATAAGCACACAATAGGATCCTTCAGGATTGACAGTGGGGAAATGGTGCAGTAAATATGTCACATTTACCAGTGCCTTTCTTCCCTGAATGAATACAATGAGTGATCTGTACCTATCACTCACTGTGTTCATTCATAACTGAAGGATAGTAAATTGTGTATATTTGTCCAGTTGGCTGTATAAGGCCCCATGGTTTCTAACAGCAGCCCTGCCGGGTTACCAGCTGCAAGCATCATCCCCCTTTCAGAGCCAATGGTTGGCTTTCTTGTAAAAGCAATCCTATCAGCTAACTAGCCAATGGATTGCTTTCGCAAAGCAGCGGAAGGGAATGTCACCCCCCTCCCGGTCATCAACAAGCCACTCTTGATAGGATATGCAGCCCAGTGGCTGCCGGCCCACTGGGCAAATGCCCAGTGTGCCCTATGACCAGTCCGGGGTTGCCCTTGACTACAGAAGGAGGGGAAAAAAATATTTTCGTAGTATCCTATGCTAGGAGGGTGCTACATCTATCTATCTTATCTAATCTATCTTATCTAATCTATCTATCTTATCTTTTCCTATCTTATGTATTGTGTCTGTCTGTCTATCTATCTATCTAATCTATCTTATTTATTTTATCTATCTATCTATCCATCTTATTTATTGTATCTGTCTGTCTATCTATCCCTCTTATCTAATCTATCTTATCTAATCTATCTTATCTATCTTATTTATTGTATCTGTCTGTCTATCTATCTATCTAATCTATCTATCTTATTTATTTTATCTATCTATCTATCTTATCTATTGTATCTATCTATCTATCTACCTGTGGGGAGGTGCGACCTGGATGGAATGCGACCGGTCTGCACCCAAAATGTGGAAGCTTCCAGGAAGGTGAGTTTATCCCTGCTCTTTCCCTACTCGTCTGGAACCTCTCCCTACGATGAATACGGTCCCTGACAGATGGGTGACCTGTCCCTCCAAAACCCAAACGTGAAATGTGTGCCAAGCCTGGGAGTAGAGTTGCCACCAAATCCCTTTAAACCCAAACACACATTAATTACACAGGTTCTGAGGCTGATTAAGGTGCTAATTAAACTCACTTGTTGCCTTATCTGCATTTAATTAGCCTCAGAACCCGTGTAATTCATATGTGTTCGGGTTTAAAGGGATGAGGTGGCAACCCTACCAGGGAGCCAAGGTTTTAACTAGACTCTGCTAGACCCAAGATGGCCTATAGAGTCACATGAGGTGGCAGCATCCAATCGGAAGGCCTCCCCAGTGATTTCAGAAACCATAGAGGTACCATGTTCCTCTTGACTTCCTCTCCCTCTGCAAAGCCACTGTGGCTGGTCGCCACCTGCAGTGGAGAAAGTAAACTGCACCTGTCTGTCTATCTATCTAGATTCTTCAGGGGATTTGGATTAGCTGTGTCCCATGGCTGTATTCCAATCTTCCCTTGGATCAATGAATGAGGCAGTGAGGAATGTCTTCTACACGCTGACATTACTACGCGAGATGGCTCCATTCACGCCTGCATGTGCAGATTTATGATCCTGAATTCTAAGGTCTCCGGCCCTCCTCCGTAAGTGTAAATTTGATGCGGTGACATTTCACGCTCCTCTTTTTTTTACAATAAAAATTCATGCTGTGGCTGTTTTTTTTTTTTTTTTTTTTTGTTGGCTTATGCATCATGTTAATAACAAATCCTTTCTGCCATAAACTGACATTAGAGGAAAAGCACGACCGACATCTATATTCTGCTCTATTGTCCCAGGTGTGTCAGCGCACGACTACGAAGACTGATGACATAAGTCACTCATTTGGGGATGCGTTTGTAGAAGACGTGTAAGACAAATTCATCTGTCATATCGGTACAGACCTACAGCTTGCTTTGTCAGCTCTCTGTTGTACGCTAATAAATTATGTATTGAAAAACAATTTACAAAAAAATGGGTTTTGAGTTCCTAAAGTGTAACTCCACTTTTGTTGAGAGAAAAAAAAAAAAAAAAAGAATAAAAACATCCCCCTTCGGCGTGATCTATGTGCATTGTAAGGATTTTACCAAATCTTGTTGCAAATTCCGTTTCAAATGTAGCACCCTGGTCCTAAACAGGGCTACCTGCAAATTTAGTTTGCTAGGTGGTAACTAGCCTGGCTAATTGTGAGGATGATCCACTGACTTTTGCCCTAAACCTGAATTTGGTGCACCTCTCTCTTTGGTCACTAGGTGGCATCGTTGCCTGTGGCATTTAGAATGACAGGGACATAGTGAATTTGGGTTAGGAGTGGCTAGGATGTCCCAGCCAATTGGTAGAAGGCTTTTTGGCCCCATGGCCTGCTGGAAGAGCCTATTTATTCGGGAGGAGTCAGGTGATCGGGGGGTTCTGTGCCACCTGGACGGCTGTCTGGGTGGACGTGTGTTGTATTGCTTCCTGGTTGCTAGGCCAGAATCCTAAAGGCCTAGGAGCACCTGACTGCTAGGCTGTCTGAGGCCTATCTAGGACTGTGAGAAGCAGCGTGGGGTTGGGGCTTCAGGTCGGGAGCCTAACCAAGTTGCAGAGGTTCAGCCGGATAGGGGAACCAAACGTTGCCCGAAGTGAAGGAGAAGCAGTTGCCATAAGGGATGACCACTCCTGTTACCAGAGGCAAGTGAGAATCAAGGTTCTGACCTTGATCAAGGTCGGGAGCCTAACCAAGTTACAGAGGTTCAGCCGGACGGGGAACCGAATGTTGCCAGAGGTGAAGGAGAAGCAGTTGCCATAAGGGATGACCACTCCTGTTACCAGAGGCAAGTGAGAATCAAGGTTCTGACCTTGATCAAGGTCGGGAGCCTAACTAAGTTTCAGAGGTTCATCGGGATGGGGAACCGAATGTTGCCAGAAGTGAAGGAGAAGCAGTTGCCATAAGGGATGACCACTCCTGTTACCAGAGGCAAGTGAGAATCAAGGTTCTGACCTTGATCAAGGTCGGGATCCTAACCAAGTTGCAGAGGTTCAGCCGGACGGGGAACCGAATGTTGCCAGAAGTGAAGGAGAAGCAGTTGCCATAAGGGATGACCACTCCTGTTACCAGAGGCAAGTGAGAATCAAGGTTCTGACCTTGATCAAGGTCGGGAGCCTAACCAAGTTGCAGAGGTTCAGCCGGACGGGGAACCGAATGTTGCCAGAGGTGAAGGAAAAGCAGTTGCCATAAGGGATGGCCACTCCTGTTACCAGAGGCAATTAAGAATCAAGGTTCTGACCTTGATCAAGGTCGGGAGCCTAACAAAGTTGCAAAGGTTCAGCTGGACGGGGAACCGAATGTTGCCAGAAGTGAAGGAGAAGCAGTTGCCATAAGGGATGACCACTCCTGTTACCAGAGGCAAGTGAGAATCAAGGTTCTGACCTTGATCAAGGTCGGGAGCCTAACAAAGTTGCAGAGGTTCAGCCGGATGGGGAACCAAACATTGCCAGAGATAAAGGGGAAACGGTTGACACCCAGGGACAACCACTCCTGTTATCAGAGGCCAGTGCATGAAGTCTGAGGAAGTACCAGAGCAGCCTTTTCACTATCTGGGCACGGTGAAGAAGTAGGAAAGCTTCAGCAGAGTCAAGTCAGGGACCCAGCGGGCAGCGTGGGTGAAGCTTGAGGAGTATACAGCGGGTTTGCTGTGGAAGAGCTCAGGGGATCCAGTGGCGGCTGGGATCTCGGAAGTCTAGTGAGATACTGGGAGCTCAGTGTGAGGATCTACAGTGGGATACTGTGAGATGTGAGAGAAGATCTACAACGGGATTCTGTGAGTTACGTGTGCACATATATATTGACTGTTGAAGATTCAGTTGCTATAGGAGACAGCAGTTATACAAATACAGTGCGCTGCATCCAGCTTAAAGGCCCCGTATACCTACAGCTGTCTGCCTATTACTATTTTTGGTCTGTGGAGTCTGCCAATTGTTTTTTTCATCTGCCTAAGGGTGTCTTGGCCCTAACCCTCTCTCCCCCAGTTCTTGTTAAGAGACAATAAAAATCTCTTTTGTTGCATTCAAAAAGCGACTGTCGCCCATGTTTTCCAACTTGCATTACACCCGCCATGCCAAGTGACCTGCACCCTGATGAGGAATGTCAGCTGCTCCTGACTCTGGGGGTCACCTTCAGGCCTCTGGAGGGCAGGGGGCACCCCGACATAAATGGAAAAAGAATATATGTTGCGCTAAAGTGGTATTGTGCATCAATTGTGAGAATATCTCATGCAATTAATTGAATAAAACCAATGTTTAAAGGATAAACATAAAATATATTCAAAAGTAAAATGATACGTATGTGATGAATAAATATCCAAGTGTAATAAAAAACGTGAATAAAGGATCGTGTGTGATGAGTGATCCTGTGAAGGCACCCCTACATAAAAAGAATAGCTGTTTGTTCCAATTATGTCTTTGAAGGTCTTTTTTTTTCAGCGGGAATGCGGGGGAACGCAGTTCCGGCACTTCCAGCACTGATTGTATGCAATGGCAGGGGGCAGTGATGCCTGCTGCTGGGGGATCGATCATGGCCCCCAAATGTCCCTGATTTCGAGGGACTGTCTCTGATTTGGAACAATGTCCCTCTTTTCTCCTAATTTGTGCCTCATTTTGCTCTGATCTATATAGTTGTATATAAAATGCACTTTTTATCTTTCAAAAAGTGTTTTCCAGTGCTAAACCTTTCATCAAATTTCTAAATTGCTGCATTTGTAAATTTCAAAAGCCGATATAAAGGAATAGTAATGGTAAAAAAAAAAAAAAACAGTACTTGTGGGTTTAGTTAGTATTTTTTTGTATAATTCTTCTTTAAAAGGGCGTGGTAGGGGGTGTGTCCTAAGCTGGGAGGGATCTACTCTTGAGGGAGAGGTCTATTGTTGCTGGCTGCTGGGAGATCTATTGTTCCTGGCGTGGGTCTGTTGTTGCAAGGCGGTATTTTGTTGGTTGCAGGGAGATCTATTTTTGCTTCTCACAGGAGACATTGAGGGCAGTGGGAGCCATAGGCTCCTGCTGCTGTCAGTCAAACTCCTTTGAGGAGGGGGCGTGGCCAGGGCCGTCTTTAACACAGGGCAAAAGGGGCAGCCGCCCCGGGTCCAGTCATTGTTGTGGGGCCCAAAACAGCTGCCTTTGGGGCCTGCACTGCCCCCAAATAGTTGATAAGTGGATTCGGGAAGGCCTAAGAATATGCTGCCGAGGGACCAATCAATATTAAAGGCGGCCCTGGGCGTGGCTTACCAATGCTGTGTGTGTCTATGGACATACACTGTCCAGCTGATGGATGCACATGCACGGGTGCCTCCTTAACACCCAGCTTGCTAAGGGAGCCCCTAGAGGAGGGAGAAGTAGACGGCACCGGCGGGGGGGACTTCAGAAGAGGAGGTAAGGGACATCTCTGTTCTGTGCAATATCGTTGCTCAGAGCGGGTATTATCTCTTTTTTATTGTAACACCAAAAAAAAGTTCATCCTTTATTATCACTTTAAACTGAAAGTTAAACTTTAAAATAAGTCCCAGCTGTGTTATGTGGAGCCCCCGGCGTGCTTTTTCTTTATGACCAGGTTAGGTACTAAACATATGAGCAATAATATTCCGACTACCAGAGATCGCCCTCCTTCAAGACAGGACACGATCGATTGACTTGGACACAAAGACTGACAACTTTATGTGGATTTACGTCTCTCAGACCGTACTCAACGTTTCCCCCTAATCAGCAGATAAATGCTAATAGTGCAATTACATTTTGTTTAATTGAGAAAAGCAGATGGATGGTAATTGGAAAGCCGAAATCAATTTGAGGGAGAAGGAGAGGGTGGGGGGGGGGAGGGAGGGGGGCTTCTGGGGGAGCCATTAAAAATTAAAAGAGGTAAATTCTGAGCTTTCTTCAGAACATTGGAACCAATAATTTCCATGTTTCAGACATACCACCTTTATCATATATTCTAGATTAACCAATCTCACATCTTCACCCGATCAGATCTCACATCTTCACCCGATCAGATCTCACATCTTCACATCTTCACCCGATCAGATCTCACATCTTCCCATCTTCACCCGATCGGATCTCACATCTTCACCCGATCGGATCTCACATCTTCACCGGATCAGATCTCACATCTTCACCGGATCAGATCTCACATCTTCACCGGATCAGATCTCACATCTTCACCCGATCAGATCTCACATCTTCACCCGATCAGATCTCACATCTTCACCCGATCAGATCTCACATCTTCACCCGATCAGATCTCACATCTTCACCCGATCAGATTTTACATTTTCCCATCTTCACCGGATCAGATTTCCCCATCTTCACCGGATCAGATTTCCCCATCTTCACCGGATCAGATTTCCCCATCTTCACCGGATCAGATTTCCCCATCTTTACCGGATCAGATCTCCACATCTTCACCCGATCAGATCTCACATCTTCACCCGATCAGATCTCACATCTTCACCCGATCAGATCTCACATCTTCACCCGATCAGATCTCACATCTTCACCCGATCAGATCTCACATCTTCACCCGATCAGATCTCACATCTTCCCATCTTCACCCGATCAGATCTCACATCTAAACCGGATCAGATTTCCCCATCTTCACCGGATCAGATTTCCCCATCTCCACCGGATCAGATTTCCCCATCTCCACCGGATCAGATTTCCCCATCTTCGCCAGATCAGATTTCCCCATCTCCACCGGATCAGATTTCCCCATCTCCGCCAGATCAGATTTCCCCATCTCCGCCAGATCAGATTTTCCCATCTTCGCCAGATCAGATTTCCCATCTTTACCAGATCAGATCTTACATCTTTACCAGATCAGATCTTACATCTGCACCGGATCAGGTTTCCCACCTTCACCGGATCAGATTTCCTCATCTTGACCGGATCAGATTTCCTCATCTTGACCGGATCAGACCTCCCATCTTCACCAGATCAGACCTCCCATCTTCACCAGATCAGACCTCCCATCTTCACCAGATCAGATTTCCCCATCTCCACCGGATCAGACCTCCCATCTTCACCAGATCAGATTTCCCATGTTCACCAGATCAGATCTCACATCTTCACCAGATCAGATTTTACAAGCTGCTCTTGGTGGAGAATCCAGCCCTATCTGCACAGTGCTCTCTGTTCTTGTTCCTGTGTAACAGGCAGAAGACAGATGTATGTTGTGATTATAGGTAACCCATGTGGGTAAAGCCGTGTAATTGAAAAATGGTCCAATTACCGAACACAGTCAATGTAAATGTCATGTCCTGTATGCAGGGAAACGTGAGACACATAGAAATGGGAATCACCATAAATTGCTCCTCGTAACCATCACCTCCTGCTACGCACGTATGAATGGGACCAATGTGTATGGAAATCATTACATGCACACACTTCTATCTATCATATACTGTATAATACAATATACTAGGGCTGTTACTGATTAAAATTTACGTGTTCGATTAATCGTTTTTTTTTATTTTATTTTTTATTAATCTACTAATTTTGATTAATTATAACGCACATACAGATCCAACTACTTTTAGCTGATCTCCTTGCATTGCAGCTCTGCATTAGTCCGTGGTAAATGTGGTATACACTATATACAATCACCCGACACTAGTTAGTTTCCACAATCCATGACTTGACTTCACAGTTCACACAAATACATTTTAAATTCAAACTGTAGCACTGACGTAAGTCATTTTTTTTCCCACAGTAGCGTGACAATCCCTCCCCCTCCGGTCCAACTAATCACTCTCACCTTATGGCATGGACCCCTGTGCAAACAGGTGGTCATGCAAGCGGGTATCAAAAGGGTTAACACGGACCATAAACTTCTCTCACGTCTCCTTAGATCTGAGCAAGGATGCAGGTCATGGGTAGAAAGAAAAGATCTAAGTGCTCACCGCTTAAGTATAAGATTTCATTTTTGTGTTCAAACACAAACTACTCACATAAAGATGATAAAAACACAGCATGTAAAGCCGACAATCGTGTTAGTTCCGTAGAGCAGCAGCGGGTGACGTCATGCGTAGCTCCTCCCCCGTACGTGTTCCGTTCAATCAGAACTTCAACGTCACCGGACTCCTCCCCCTTCCCTTCGTTAGCAGACGGAGGCACTTGGGGAAGGGGGGAGGAGTCTGGTGGCGTCGATGTCCGTGACGTCACCGGATCTCCGACGGAACTCCCTGAAGACCCGGAAGCCGGCAGAGAGGTGAGTACTGATCAAAAGAATTTTGATTGATCAAAAAAAATGAATCGATTAATCGAGGAATTAATCTTTAATTTCCACAGCCCTACCACAGCCCTACAATATACAGCAAGATATTTCTAAAGCTGCTATTGACATTAAATTTGCACCACGTGTCGGTATCAACCCATGCAATCCATACATACAACAAATAAGTTCAGAAATTAAGTTCTGTGTAATAAAATGGAATGACACAGGGGAAAAGTATTGGACACATAAAGAAAGGAGGTGCAAAAAGGCATGGAAAGCCAAGACACCAGCTGGAATCTATCAGTGTAGCACCCGGGAGTTTAGGCAGGGAGCTCCTCACAAATTTGCTTGCCAGGAATAATTATCCTGGTTGATTGTTAGAGATCTATTGATTTTAGACATGTGCACAACAAAAAAATTTGTTTATTTTCGTTTCGTTTTTTTCGTTTCCGTTGATTCGTAACGATTCGTAACGATTCGTAAATTCGTACGTCGTCGGTGTTCGTATTCGTAACGATTCGTATTTTCGTTAGTTATTTTTTCGTTGATTAATTTTTCCGTTAGTTTAATGTTCGTTTATTCGTTTATTCGAAATTCGGACGCATTCGTATTTATTCGTACATTCGTAATCGGAGCATAATTCATAATTTTATGTAATGTGTATGCCATTATTACATTTTAAGAAACACAGAAAATTACGAATCTAAAAAAAAAGTTACGAATGTGCAAATTTTTTCGTTCAATCCATTCGAAGCACGTTAAGCAGCGCCATTGTAAGAGACACGGAAAATGACCAATTCAACAAAAAAAAAAAAGTTACGAATGTACGAATTTTTTTCGTTCATTTTGATTTTCGTTGTTCCTGTTTTTCGGATTTTCTTCTTTCGTAGGTTCGTTGTTTCTAATTTTTTCGGATTTTCGTTGTTTTTCGGATTCGTTTGATTCGAATGATTCGTTAAAATTTTTAGCGACTCGTTCGTTCATTCGTACGATAACGAATGAACGAAAATAACGAAAAAAAACGAAACGAATTGCACATGTCTAATTGATTTCTCCCTAAGTTTGGCCTTTTTTTTTGCACTTTTCTCTTCTACCACTAGGTGGCTGGGTACTTGGTGGTACTAGATACGAGAAGGGCAACACAAGGTCAGGCTATGGGTATATGTGGGATCTCAGCCAATGGGCAGGGGTTTTCTTGAATCTCTTGGCCTGCTGGGAGAGCCTATATATTTGGGTGGAGTCAGGTGATCTATGTTCTGTGCCACCTGGACGGCTGTCTGGGTAGACGTGTGTTGTATTGCCAGGCTGCTAGGCCAGAGATTGGGGCTATCCCGGGCACTTCTGGCTGCTAGGCTGTCTGGGGGCCTATCCAGAAGCAAGTGAGAGCAGCGCCGGATTGGGACTGCGGCTTGCAGTCCAACCAGAAATGACGGTTCTGCAAGCCGGAGAACCTGGTGCTATTGGATGACGATTAAATTAATCTCCCAAAAATATATTTCATCACAAAAATACTGTAAAAAAGTCATATGTGCACATGGACCTTTTTTTTCTTTTTTTAATGGAAAAGATGGACTAAAGGTAAATTCTGCTCCTCAGCGGCGTCCTCTTCTACTATCAAAACACGCGCCCCGATAATAATGGGATTTTAATGGTCTACACAAAAATGCAATTACATTACAGTTCTAGACTCCGGCTTCCTGATAACACTTTAATTTTGGATGAAATCACTAAATGTCAGACAAACTACTTTGACATTTTTGGTAAAATGACGGGTTTAATGATTAAATAATGAGCTAAAAAGTCTTATTTAGAGGAGGAAGCATACGATGCAAATCCATTCCAGCAAAAAGCAAAGCATGTGTATAAATCCATATGGCCGCCTTTGTGTGGGGGGGGGGGGGGGGGTATAACATTGCTCAACTGCCTGTTCACCAATTGTCAAATGATCTCTTCCTTATAACAAACTATGAAAAAGTTTTATTTTTCATTTAATTAGCAAAAAAATAAAAAAAACCTAGCTGTGATTAAATACATAGAAGTTAACTAGTTACATAGTAGGTAAGGTTGAAAAAAGACACAAGTCCATCAAGTCCAACCTCTGTGTGTGATTATATGTCAGTATTACATTGTATATCCCTGTATGTTGCGGTCGTTCAGGTGCTTAGCTAATAGTTTCTTGAAACTATCGATGCCTCCCGCTGAGACCACCGCCTGTGGAAGGGAATTCCACATCCTTGCCGCTCTTACAGTAAAGAACCCTCTACATAGTTTAAGATTAACCACAGGCCGACCGGGCCATAGCCGAAAGACGGCTACAGCGCGGTCGGCTTATTCTGGGAGGGCGTCCACGGACGTCCTCCCAGAATCTTGCTCCCGCACGCCACCTGGGGCGCGCACCCGGGAACATTCGTGACCGTTGGGTCCAGAGGACCCGGCGCATCACGGATCACGGTAAACGGACGCTGATAGCGGCCGTTTACCACATGATCGCTCCGTCAAATGACGGAGCGATCACTTGTAAACAAACCGGCGTCACGTCATGACGCCGGTTCCTCCCTCCCCTCTCTGTGCCAATCGGTACAGTGTGAGGGGAGAGGGGGAGAGATGGCAGCAGCGCTGTGGGCTGGATGTGTAGTGAGTGCCCACAGTGCTGCTCAGTGGCAATTATCTGCAGTACTCTGCCAACACTCTGCAACACTGTGCAATACTCTGCAACACTGTGCAATACTCTGCTAACACTGTGCAATACTCTGCTAACACTGTGCAATACTCTGCAACACTGTGCAATACTCTGCCAATACTGTGCAATACTCTGCAACACTGTGCAATACTCTGCCAATACTGTGCAATACTCTGCCAATACTGTGCAATACTCTGCCAATACTGTGCCAATACTGTGCAATACTCTGCAACACTGTGCAATACTCTGCGACACTGTGCAATACTCTGCCAACACTGTGCAATACTCTGCCAATACTGTGCAATACTCTGCAACACTGTGCAATACTCTGCAACACTGTGCAATACTCTGCAACACTGTGCAATACTTTACCAATACTGTGCAATACTCTGCAACACTGTGTAATACTTTACCAATACTGTGCAATACTCTGCAACACTGTGCAATACTCTGCAACACTGTGCAATACTCTGCCAATACTGTGCAATACTCTGCAACACTGTGCAATACTCTGCAACACTGTGCAATACTCTGCCAACACTGTGCAATACTCTGCCAATACTGTGCAATACTCTGCAACACTGTGCAATACTCTGCAACACTGTGCAATACTCTGCAACACTGTGCAATACTTTACCAATACTGTGCAATACTCTGCAACACTGTGCAATACTTTACCAATACTGTGCAATACTCTGCAACACTGTGCAATACTTTACCAATACTGTGCAATACTCTGCAACACTGTGCAATACTTTACCAATACTGTGCAATACTCTGCAACACTGTGCAATACTCTGCAACACTGTGCAATACTCTGCAACACTGTGCAATACTCTGCCAATACTGTGCAATACTCTGCCAATACTGTGCAATACTCTGCAACACTGCAATACTCTGCAACACTGTGCAATACTCTGCAACACTGTGCAATACTTTACCAATACTGTGCAATACTCTGCAACACTGTGCAAAACTTTACCAATACTGTGCAATACTCTGCCAATACTCTGCAACACTGTACAATACTCTGCAACACTGTACAATACTCTGCAACACTGTACAATACTCTGCAACACTGTACAATACTCTGCAACACTGTACAATACTCTGCCAATACTCTGCAACACTGTGCAATACTTTACCAATACTGTGCAATACTCTGCAACACTGCAATACTCTGCCAATACTCTGCAATAATCTGCCAACACTCTGCCAATACTCTGCAATAAATTTTAAAAGAAACAAATAATTTTTTTTTTTACCGAATTTTCAGTCTTTTTTGATTAATAGCGCAAAAAAATCGGTAGGCACAAGGGGTTAAACAGCAACATGTGTGCGTTCCCAGACCCCACTGATATATTAATCAGCTTGATAGAATACAGACGGGCAAGACGGGCACAGACATAACGAAAGCAAGACGCATCCGCCATTATTATGCATTCATTGACACGGAGCCATAAAAAAATCCAAACTCACAAGTGGGAATAGCTGGCGGCGTTCACATTTCTAATCGACATCCGTGTGGTCAAAACAGCGCCAAACAACGGTCTGTGCTTTGGGGAATATTGGTTACATTTATTAACCAGAGCAAGTCGTTTGGTGCTTCCTTAATTGAATTTACAGCAAGGCTGACAAATCTGCTTTCCATGGCGGAGTTCATCCAATGAGTCTCCTTCATTATGAGGAACGCGCAAAACATCAAAGTGTCAGCTTACCGGCTCAGAATGCTGATAAATAATTGATCGTTTCATGTAATAAAACTAATAATAACATCTGTTGGGAAAATAATTGATGTATACAACATGACGTCAGGGCTGCTGTCAATTCAATTAACAAAAACACCGAATGATTTGCTCTCTCTGATTTAATAAATGCGGTAAATAAATATATAAATATAACCAATATCACCTAAAGCACACACGATTGTTTTTTTGTGTTTTGAAAACATTAATATAAAGATTGAAAAAATGTGTACCAAACAGTTCCCGTCCAATCAGAATTCAGATGCTAATTCTGTTATTTAATTAGGCAGGACATTGCGCAACGTGTAATCCATAGGGACACATTGGACTTCAGATTATTATTCAGATCAGGGAAAAGATGGTTTTCCGTTGCTTTGGGATACTGCAGATTAATGAGAAGTATTTTCACCAATGTAAGGGACATTCTTCCCACTGATCACCAATGTAAGGAACATTCTTCCCACTGATCACCAATGTAAGGAACATTCTTCCCACTGATCACCAATGTAAGGAACATTCTTCCCACTGACCACCAATGTAAGGGACATTCTTCCCACCGATCACCAATGTAAGGAACATTCTTCCCACTGATCACCAATGTAAGGAACATTCTTCTCACTGATCGCCAATGTAAGGGACATTCTTCTCACTGATCACCAATGTAAGGGACATTCTTCCCACTGATCACCAATGTAAGGAACATTCTTCTCACTGATCATCAATGTAAGGAACATTCTTCTCACTGATCACCAATGTAAGGAACATTCTTCTCACTGATCACCAATGTAAGGAACATTCTTCCCACTGATCACCAATGTAAGGAACATTCTTCCCACTGATCACCAATGTAAGGAACATTCTTCCCACTGATCACCAATGTAAGGAACATTCTTCCCACTGATCACCAATGTAAGGAACATTCTTCCCACTGATCACCAATGTAAGGAACATTCTTCTCACTGATCACCAATGTAAGGAACATTCTTCCCACTGATCACCAATGTAAGGGACATTCTTCCCACTCATCACCAATGTAAGGAACATTCTTCTCACTGATCACCAATGTAAGGAACATTCTTCTCACTGATCACCAATGTAAGGAACTTTCTTCTCACTGATCACCAATGTAAGGAACATTCTTCTCACTGATCACCAATGTAAGGAACATTCTTCCCAATGATCACCAATGTAAGGAACATTCTTCCCACTGATCACCAATGTAAGGAACATTCTTCCCACTGATCACCAATGTAAGGAACATTCTTCCCACTGACCACCAATGTAAGGGACATTCTTCCCACCGATCACCAATGTAAGGAACATTCTTCCCACTGATCACCAATGTAAGGAACATTCTTCTCACTGATCGCCAATGTAAGGGACATTCTTCTCACTGATCACCAATGTAAGGGACATTCTTCCCACTGATCACCAATGTAAGGAACATTCTTCTCACTGATCATCAATGTAAGGAACATTCTTCTCACTGATCACCAATGTAAGGAACATTCTTCTCACTGATCACCAATGTAAGGAACATTCTTCTCACTGATCACCAATGTAAGGAATATTCTTCCCACTGATCACCAATGTAAGGAACAATCTTCTCACTGATCACCAATGTAAGGAACATTCTTCTCACTAATCACCAATGTAAGGGACATTCTTCTCACTGATCACCAAAGTAAGGAACATTCTTCCCACTGATCACCAATGTAAGGAGCATTCTTCCCACCGATCACCAATGTAAGGAACATTCTTCCCACTGATCACCAATGTAAGGAGCATTCTTCCCACTGATCACCAATGTAAGGAACATTCTTCCCACTGATCACCAATGTAAGGAACATTCTTCTCACTGATCACCAATGTAAGGAGCATTCTTCTAACTGATCACCAATGTAAGGAACATTCTTCCCACTGATCATCAATGTAAGGAACATTCTTCCCACTGATCACCAATGTAAGGAACATTCTTCCCACTGATCACCAATGTAAGGAACATTCTTCCCACTGATCACCAATGTAAGGAACATTCTTCCCACTGATCACCAATGTAAGGAACATTCTTCTCACTGATCACCAATGTAAGGAACATTCTTCTCACTGATCACCAATGTAAGGAACATTCTTCCCACTGATCACCAATGTAAGGAACATTCTTCCCACTGACTCCCAATGTGAGGATCATTCTTCTCACTGATCACCAATGTAAGGATCATTCTTCCCACTGATCACCAATGTAAAGAACATTCTTCCCACTGAACACCAATGTAAGGAACATTCTTCTCACTGATCACCAATGAATTGGTTTTATCGGAGGTTCCCTGGGACCTTAAAATAAGTTCCAAGGATTTCTCTGGATTAAAAAAAGGATTGAAGGAGGTGTAGGTAAGGTAAATGGTAAGGTAGATTTTCTAAAACTGGAGCACACGGAATCTGGTGCACCTGTGCATAGTAACCAATCAGCTCCTAACTTTAGCGTGTTCAATTAAGATTTGACAATAAAACTTGGAAGCTGATTGGTTACTAGGCAGAGCTGCACCAGAGTTTGCAGTCTCCAGTTTTAGTACCCCCCCCCCCCCCCCTTCCCAGGGAGTCTCCTAGATAGATTTAGGATTGATGGAAGATAACTCTTACCTTTAATAAATAAGGGTTAGTAGGATAAATGCACCAAGTCTAAAATCTACTTTAACAGTTTTACCCCCCCCCCCCCCCAGATGAAACAGTTGTTTATGCAATGAAAGCCCACCTTATCCCCCCCCCCCCCCCCCCCCCCTGCATTGGGCAACTCCTAGATTGACTGGTTGTATTTAAAGATCTGCACCTCTGTGCGTCAATTTTATTAAACTAAATTTGATCAAATAAAACGGATACAATAGAGTCAGCTGATTCATTTGATCAGTTCTTTCGGAAACTAAAAAATCATAAAGATAGGCAAATAACTAACAGGAGTAAAAATACCCCACATGTGTTAATCTGTTGTAAACTGGCCCAATAGCATCTACAATTTACCAATGACGAGGATAACAAATACTCCAAGATCCGGTAAGGGTAATATATGGTTCTAAAGTTATATCTGTTTTGGGTAGAAGTAACAGACCTATCAGATAAGTAGATGAATACTTTAGGGCACTAGTAGCAGTGATCTAAATGGTGTTCCCATCGTTTACTGTGTAAGTTTGTATAACTTAAGTCACAAATATGGGATGTGTTTGTGTGTAGTAATGCTGGACTACAAGGTTTGGTATTAATGAATACACAGTGGAGTGAGTCCTCCTTCCAGTGGACCAATACCCAACGAAGGTACGGTGTCGTAGGACCTAGTCTTGGTCTGCTGCCTCTCTGGTAACCAAAAAGAGAACACTCCTCACGAACCTCTGGGACAGGTACAGATGAGTGTCCAATGTGAACGCTCATTGAACACTCCTCTATACCCATCCCAGAGATGCTAAGAGTCATTTGGCTGCTCTAATTTTTATAAACCTGTTGTAGACATTGAATATAATGTGTGGTATTGGGGTGAATATACTCATGTGGCAGATGCTTTTCCCAAAAGCTTGCGTCAGTCCAAACTGTATTTTAGGGCTTGGAAGCTCACTTTTTTTAAGCAAACGGAAAAGTTCACATAAACATCAGTTGCCCACGTAGTGGTTCTTTCATATCAACATGAAAAGACAAATGATAAGGCCGAGGAACCTTGTTCCCTTGTCAGCAGCACTGCTACTCTTCTTACCAGTCCATCTGACTGCATTGTCCAGCTCTTATGGTTTACTCTCTTAACCTTTGAGGTAGCGATGCCACTCCAAGCGCGTTGGTGTCTCTAATAACAGCCCTCCCCACTCACAACTTCAGGTGCAGGCTCTGCAATGGTGTAGAAAATTGAAGAAAACAGCTGAACGGCCGCACTGTGCGGCCGTTCAGCTGTTTTCTTCAATTCTCTTAACCTTTAGTCGCAGCGCCTTGCTGCAGGCCCAATCCTGGCCTCTGGATAGGGGTTCTCCTGACCCCACGATAGGAGCCCACCTGACTCCTGAAACAAGACCTCCTGTCTCTTGACTCCTGGCCAGGGCTCTTCTGACCCCTGAGTGAGGCCTTCTGTCTCTTGACTCCTGGCTGGGGCTCCACAGACACCTAGGTGAGACCTGCTGTCTCCTGGTTGGGGCTCCTCTGACCCCCAGATGAGACCTCTTGTCTCCTGACTAGGGCTCCTCTGACCCCTGGGTGAGACCTCTTGTCTCTTGACTAGGGCTCCTCTGACCCCTGGGTGAGACCTGCTGTCTCTTGACTCCTGGTTGGGGACATCTGACCCCCGGGTGAGACCTCTTGTCTCTTGAACCCTGGCTGGGGTTCCTCTGACCCCTGGGTGAGATCCCCTGTCTCTTGACTCCTGACTAGGGCTCCTCTGACCCCTGGGTGTGACCTCCTGTCTCTTGACTCCTGACTAGGGTGAGCTCCTCTGATCCCTGGGTGAGACCTCCTGTCTCTTGACTCCTGACTAGGGCTCCTCTGACCCCTGGGTGTGACCTCCTGTCTCTTGACTCCTGATTAGGGTGGGCTCCTCTGATCCCTGGGTAAGACCTCCTGTCTCTTGACTGTTGAATAGGGCTCATCTGACCCCTGGGTGAGACAGTCTTGTCTCGACTCCTGACTAGGGCTCCTCTGACCCCTGGGTGAGACCTCCTTTCTCTTGACTCCTGGTTGGGGACATCTGACCCCCGGGTGAGACCTCTTGTCTCTTGAACCCTGGCCGGGGTTCCTCTGACCCCTGGGTGAGATCCCCTGTCTCTTGACTCCTGACTAGGGCTCCTCTGACCCCTGGGTGTGACCTCCTGTCTCTTGACTCCTGATTAGGGCGGGCTCCTCTGATCCCTGGGTAAGACCTCCTGTCTCTTGACTGTTGAATAGGGCTCCTCTGACCCCTGGGTGAGACCTCCTGTCTCTTGACTCCTGGCTGGGGTTCTTCTGACCCCTGGGTGAGATCCCCTGTTACTTGACTCCTGACTAGGGCTCCTCTGTCCCCTGGGTGAGACCTCTTGTCTCTTGTCTCCTGACTAGGGCTCCTCTGACCCCTGGGTGAGACCTCCTGTCTCTTGTCTCCTGACTAGGGCTCCTCTGACCCCTGGTTGAGACCTCCTGTCCCCAATATGGGAGCTGTCTCCGCACTGGGAGCTCTGAGCTATCCCCAGGCTTAAGTATGTAACGACCCTGTACACCTGTGTACTCATGCAGGCTGCAGGCACCTGCCTGCGTTCCAATACGCTTTGGAACCTTCAACCTCCAGGCCCTGATCCAAGTTCCAGATCTACAGATTCCAGAGAAAACCAAAGGCCGCAGCTTTCTCTACTCAGAAACAATAGTCTGGAACTTCGCATCAACCCTTAATGCGAATTCTGTGTCATATTCTCCCATATTTTCACAGTGGCAGGGCATCGCACAAATGTTCATTTCCGATTAATATTGCAGAACGTGCACTTATATCCATTGCTTTTTGCACCATAATATGCAATACCATGATACATAGGGTAAAATATATTCTAGAGTTGGTTCTCCTCAATAATGCTTTGAATGACTAGTGAGTACAATCTATGAATGCGAGCCTCCAATTCCGTTGTATGCCGCTGTCATCAGCAATAGAGTTGCTTACTGTTCAATATCAGTGGCTGTTCTAATACTTCAGAAAGTCTCTCGGTGCAAAAGGCAGCCAAAGAGTGACAAGGAAAGTAATGTCCTTGACATGTGCTGTGATTTACACAAGGGTGTAATGCAAGCAATGGCTGCACGTCACTTATTATTTGAGGACAAGATGACAGCTGTGAGAAATGGAAGGAAGAGCCCCGCGATATGTAATCAATCTCCGCTCATGGTGCCGTGGCTGGTATTTATTTCCTCATCAATTGTACCCGAGTTTCTATCTGCTGGAGAAAAACACGCTCTGATCTGTGTAATAGGAAGAGTACCCTGATTTATATGGAAGGTGTATGGGAGCCGTTATATGTCCATTTGTGAGTTATGGTTCCTAAATGTGGCCTTAAATTTAGATGTAATCATTTCTCTCTCTTTCTTTCATGGCAAAGAATAGGCTTGCTTAACCCCCCAGTTCTCATAAGCATATACAGTGGGGACAATATTTTTACTGAATCTTACAGACTTTGTAAGTTTGCCCACTTATAGACATGTGCAATTCGTTTCGTTTTTTTTTTAGTTTTTAGTTTTTTTTCGTTATTTTTGTTCGTTTTCGTATGAATGAACGAATCGAACGAATCCGAATAACGAATCGTACGAATCCGATTAACGAATCATTTGAATCGAACGAATCCGAAAAACAACGAAAATCCGAAGAAAACAAAATTAGAAATAACGAATGTACGAATGAAGAAAATCCGAAAAACTAAAACAGGAACCACGAAAATGAACGAAAAAATGTGTACATTCGTAACTTTTTTTTTTGTTGAATTGGTAATTTTCCGTGTCTCTTACAATGGTGCTGCTTAACGTGCTTCGAATGGATTGAACAAAAAAATTCATACATTCGTACTTTTTTTTTTCAATTCGTAACTTTTTTTTTTCGATTCGTAAATTTTCCGTGTCTCTTACAATGGCGTTGCTTAACGTGCTTCGAATGGATTGAACAAAAAAATTTTGTACATTCGTAACTTTTTTTTTTCGATTCGTAACTTTTTTTTTTCGATTCGTAAATTATTAAACTGTAATAATAGCATACACATTACATAAAATTATGAATTATGCTCCGATTACGAATCTACGAATGTTACGAATGAATACAAATGCATCCGAATTTCGAATAAACGAAAATTAAACTAACGAAAAAACGAATCAACAAAAAAATAACTCTTACGAATGTACGAATCGTTACGAATACGAACACCGACGACTTACGAATGTACGAATCGTTACGAATTAACGGAAACGAAAAAAACGAAACGAAAATAAACAAATTTTTTTCGGAAACGAAAAAAACGAAACGAAAATAAACAAATTTTTTTCGGAAACGAAAAAAACGAAACGAAAATAAATGAATTTTTTTGTTGTGCACATGTCTACCCAATTACATAGAAATTATAATTTTTATTATAGGTGTATTTTATATAATAAAGACAGAATATCAACCAAAAATCCAGAAAAAACACACAATACAAATATTATAAATTTAGTTGCAGTTTATTGAGTAAAAAAACTATTTGTTCCCCAAGCAAAACATGACTTAGTAGTTGGTAGAGAATCCCTTGTTGGTGATCACAGAGGTCAGACGTTTCTTGTAGGTGGTGATCAGGTTTCCACACATCTCAGGAGGGATTTTGGTCCTCTCTTCTTTACAGATCTTCTCTAAATCCTTATGCGGCGTTGTATTGCTTGCGTAAACCCAGGCGTACACACGGTCGGAATTTCCGATGGAAACAGTCCGATGGGAGCTGTTCATCGGATTTTCCGACCGTGTGTATGCCCAACGGTCTTTTTCTGTCGGAATTTCCGACGGACTTTGGATTGAGAACCTGTTCTCAATTTTTCCGACGGAAAACCTTTCTATCGGATTTTCCAATCGTGTGTATGCAATTCCGACACGCAAATTTCCGACGCATGCTCGGAAACAATTCGACGCATGCTCTGAAGCATTAAACTTCCCTTTTATAGTGCTGTCGAACGTGTTTTATGCCGCTGTGTTATTGACCGTCGAAATTTGGTGTGACCGTGTGTAGGCAAGACAGTTTGAGCGGAATTCCGTCGGAAAAACCGTCGGAGTTTTTTGCGACGAGAATTCCGATCGTGTGTACACGGCATTAAAGTAGTTGTATACCCTAATTTGTCATTTTTACCTACAGGTAAGCCTATAATAAGGCCTATAATAAGGCTTACCTGTAGGTAAAATTAATATCTCCTAAACCTGTACGTCAGCGGTGCATGCCCTCTGAATGCCCGGCTGACGGTCCGGCAGACGCGGTGGGGAAGAAGACTCCCGCACGCATTAAAGGGAGTGACGTCATCACGGCTCCGGCCCCTCACAGCGCCGGAGCCGCGATCCCGGAAGAAACGCCAAGGGTAAGATGTCAGCTCCTTCGGCGTGGACCAGGCTGCGATACGGGGGCTTCGATCTAAGGTAAGTATTTCAAAAAGGAGGGATTCTTCAAAAAGACTGTTTGTGAACTCACTGCAAAGTATATTCCCATGGGCAATAAATTTAAAAGGCTAAAAATAAAACCTATGTGGCTCACGGCCAAAGTTAAAAAAAAAAGCTATAAACTATAAGAAAAGAGCTTTTAAAAAATATAAAAATGAAGGATCACTAGTGTCATTTAAATGTTACAAAGAACATAACAGAATATGTAAAAAGGAAATCAAGATGCAAAAATTCAAAACGAAAGACAGATTGCAAAAGATAGTAGGACAAAACCCAAAAAATTCTTCAAATATATTAATAGTAAAAAGGTCAAGTCTGAGCATGTAGGCCCTTTACAAAATAATCTAGAGTGGGTGACTGGGGACAAAGAGAAGGCTAATTTATTAAATACTTTCTTCAGCTCTGTGTATACAAAGGAGCATGGGGGAGCTCATGTCCACAATGGGGGTGGTAGTGACACAGCCCTAAATCCACAATGGCTCAAAAGTGATATGGTCCAGAAATATTTAGACAGAATAAAGGTGGATAAAGCACCTGGACCTGATGGCATCCACCCACGGATCCTAAAAGAATTGAGCTTTGTAATTTCAAAGCCATTGTATCTAATTTTTAGGGAATCATTAATGACAGGAATAGTACCACTGGATTGGCGCAGGGCGAACGTGGTGCCTATATTTAAAAAGGGAACAAAGTCTTTACCAAGTAACTATAGACCTGTTAGTTTAACTTCTATAGTTGGGAAGATACTGGAGAGATTATTAAAAGACCACATAGACGAGTTCTTGCAGGAAAAAAATATTTTAAAGCAACAGACAGCATGGGTTCATGAAAGACAGAAGTTGTCAGACAAACCTCATTTCTTTTTATGAGGTGGTAAGTAAAACCTTGGACAGAGGCGTGGCTGTGGACGTGGTATACTTGGATTTTGCAAAAGCGTTCGATACAGTTCCCCACACAAGGCTCATGTGTAAGGTAAGGTCTACAGGTTTGGAAATATCGGTTTGTAAATGGATAGAAAACTGGCTAAAAGACAGAATTCAGAGAGTCGTGGTTAATGATTCTTACTCTGAATGGGCTAAGGTTATCAGTGGTGTACCCAAGGTTCAGTGCTGGGACCCTTACTTTTTAATATCTTTTAAATGATATTGGGTCTGGGATCAAAAGTAACATTTCTGTCTTTGCAGATGACACCAAGCTATGCAGTGGAATAACGTCCTTACAGGAGGTCTCCAATTTACAAGCTGACCTCAATGCTCTGTCAAATTGGGCGACTATGTGGCAGATGAGGTTTTAATGTTGATAAATGTAAAGTTATGCACTTGGGGGCTAAGAATATGCATGCATCATACATGCTAGGGGGAGTACAACTGGGGGAATCCGTAGTGGAGAAGGATCTGGGGGTTTTGGTAGATCATAAACTCAATAATAGCATGCAATGCCCAAGCTGCGGTTTCCAAAGCGAGCAAAGTCCTTTCTTGTATTAAGAGAGGTATGGACTCCAGAGAGAGAGATATCATTTTTGCCCCTGTTCAAATCATTAGTAAGACCTCATCTGGAATATGCAGTTCAGTTTTGGGCACCAGTTCTCAAAAAGGATATTGGGGAACTGGAGAAATGCAGAGAAGGGCAACCAAACTGATAGGCATGGAGGAGCTCAGCTAGAGGAACTGAATTTATTCACCCAGGGTTTATTTATTTTTATGTTATTCACTTTACGGTCAACAAAGAGGACAAGGGGGCACTCTTTACGTCTAGAGGAGAAGAGATTTCATCTCCAAATAAGGAAAGGTTTCTTCACAGTAAGAGCAGTATATAACCGCTTTAAGATTTCTTTGCTGTCACTTGGCAACTCGAAGTTTCAACTCCCTCCATAAAGTTAGGATTAAAGAAAAAAAAAAAAAAAATGAAAATGAAAAGCCAGCAGCTACACTCATACTGCAGCTGCTGGCTTCTAATAATAGGTCACTTACCTGTCCTGGAGTCCCGCTGTGTCGGCGCCACAGCTGATGTTTCCATCAGCTGTTGGGTGCTGCCGCCGCTATTGCGGGTAAGGGAACCCGGCAGTGTAGCCTTACGGCTTCACGCCGGGAACCCTACTGTGCATGTGCGAGGCCTTGCTTCTCTCTCCTACTGGCCCAGCGACAGGGGGAGGAGGGAGCCCCACGGTGACGTCATGGCCCGCGGTGCAGACTCCCCCCCCCCCCCCCCAGGGGAGGGCTGGGCTGGGGGGCAGAGTGGCAATTGCCCCCCAGGCCGCCCTAACTTACGTTGGAAATGGCTGGCGCCCGCTGCTGTTTTTACAGCTGCGGCAGTCGGCCACTTCTGCTATCCTGGGAGTTGTAGTACACACTCAAGCTCCCAAGCAGCGCAGAGGAAACTACCACCCTCAGAGACCAGGGTGCCCGTGTCTGGCTCGGGCTGTGGGGCTGGGTGCTGGCTTGCGCTGGCAGTGGCGTGCAACCTGAGCTGCCAAGTAAGAGACCCTGACACCCCCAGCTGACCCCCACACCCGATACACCCCATTTACCCTGCCCCAGTGATTAGGCTGCATTGGATGGGCACTGGTGAGACTACATTTATGGACACTGGTGAAGTTGCATTGATGGGCACTGATGAGGTGGCACTGATGAGTCGGCATTGATGGGCACTGATCAGGCTGCATTGAGGGGGGGCACTGGTGAGGCTGCATTGAAAAACCAGCTGGGCATGGATGGTGAGCTGATTCGGTAATTCAATGGGCCACTTGACTGGACTTCCCCCCCAGGCCTAAGGCTGCCAGCCCTCCCCTGCCCCCCCCCCCCCCCCCCCGAAAGGTGGCAATTGTGGCACCGAAGGGGGAGAGCAGACAAATGAGCAGAAGTTTCACTTTCTGGCTCCATATAGTCTAGCACTTGTTTAGATTTCTGTCTAATGCCGCGTACACACGACCAGACTTTCCGACAGAAAAGGTCAGACGGAATCATTTCATTGGATATTCCGATCGTGTGTGGGCTTCATCTGACTTTTTTTTCAAAAATTCTGACGGACCTAGAAATAGAACATTTTTTAAATATTTCCGACGGAATCAATTCCTATCAGGAAAACCGTTCGTCTGTATGCTGTTCCGACGGACCAAAAACAACGCAAAGGCAGCTATTGGCTACTGGATATTGAACTTCCTTTTTCTAGTCCCGTCGTACGTCATCGCGTTCTAAACGAACGGACTTTGGTGTGATCGCGTGTAGGCAAGTCCGTTTCAGCGGAACTCTGTCGGAAAAACCGTCAGTTTATTCTGACGGAAAAAACGGTTGTGTGTACGTGGCATAAGAAGATTTAAACAAGATCCTTGTGGACCTAATATTAGCGAGATGGTTATTAGAAGAGGGAAGACGTGGTGTAAGTGGTTGAGTTTGGGGGACCTGTGTGCATTTATTTGGAATATTTAAGGAAAATGTTTTATTAATTATGGTGCGGAATGATAAGAGGCGAGCACAAGAAGTCCTAATTAGCAAACACATAAAAAATATCTTCCATTTACCATGGAGAGCGCATTGTACATAACTATCTGATGTCTATAACATGTTTATCATGATCTGATAGGAGAAGCTGCAATGAAGGATCAGTGATTATTTCTTTGTAATAATGTTTATGTTTATATTGTTTTCATCTTTTTTTTTTTTTATCACTTTTCAGCATTACGGAGCAGCTATTCTTGCAACATATGCAATATGGTACTAAATTCGGTGGAGCAGTATCACGCACATCTGAAGGGTGTACGGCATCAGAACAAGTAAGAGATATTCTTTTTTATTTGGAATGTTACTGCTGCGACATGACGTGGACTGGTAAATAATAAAAGTAGCTCCCTCTCAGATAGGTTGCTAGGAAGGCTGTGTAAATAAAGTTCTCTTTGGCTTCACTGTAATCGATGGAGCAGTCTGTGATTGCTTTGGGCTGTTCTGGGTTCCACTGGTTGCAGGTTTGATTGTTCCTTCCTGCCTTCTGGAGGAGTTCAGAAAGTAGAGGGATGGAATGGCAAATCGGCAACCTGAATATTTGTTGTTTTAGACCAGGGGTAGGGAACCTTTTTGGCTGAGAGAGCCATGAACGCCACATATTTTAAAATGTAATTCCGTGAGAGCCGTACAATATGTTTAAAACTAAATACAAGCCAATGTGTGCCTTTGATGTAAGACCAACACTTTTAAAGTACAATAAGGCCCCTTTCACACTGGGGCGGTGAGCCGCGGTGACGGTAAAGCAGCGCTATTTAGCGCTGCTTTACCGTCGTTTTCACCGCGGTTTTCGGCCGCTCGCGGTGCGGTTTTACCCCCCGCGAGCGGCCGAAAAAGGGTTAAACACCCACCGCAGAGCGCCGCCGTAGCCGCGGTATTGCCGCGGTTTTACCGCGGTCTCCCATTGTAATCAATGGGAAGGAGCGGTATAGGAGCGGTGAACACACCGCTCCTATCCCGCTCCAAAGATGCTGCTAGCAGGACTTTTTTTGTCATCCTGCTAGCGAACCGCTCCAGTGTGAAAGCCCGCGGCTTTCACACTGGAGTTAAAGGGGCAGGATTTTTTCATGCGGTGAACAGGCGCTATTTTTAGCGCTGCACCGCATGAAAAACGCCCAGGTGTGAAAGGGGCCTTAGTCTCTGAATTAAGCAATCAGGTGTTCTTTATTAAGAGATAAATCACAGAACAAAGAAATACGGCAAAGTTGCCGAACATGACATGACCTCTGAATTATTTTTAATAACGTTGTTATGCTGTTGCTAACCAATGATGGATAAAGTACTTCTTACCATTAATGCAACTTCTGGTGCTGCATGGTTTTGCTGATGGCTTTGTAGTCTGGTTAATACGTGGTGAGGTTAAGCTTCCTGCAGGCATTGAGACTTCCATCCCTTAAACGTGATCGTAGGTTGGTCTTAATGTTCTTTTTTTTTTAATCGACTAATCGACTAATTTTGATTAATTATAACTGTAATGTCCACATCTCCCCACCACTGTAATATCCACGTCATCTCCCCCACTGTAATATCCACGTCATCTCCCCCCACTGTAATATCCACGTCATCTCTCCCCCACTGTAATATCCACGTCATCTCCCCCACTGTAATATCCACGTCATCTCCCCCACTGTAATATCCACGTCATCTCCCCCACTGTAATATCCACGTCATCTCCCCCACTGTAATATCCACGTCATCCCCCCCCCCACTGTAATATCCACGTCATCCCCCCCCCCCACTGTAATATCCACGTCATCTCCCCCACTGTAATATCCACGTCATCTCCCCCACTGTAATATCCACGTCATCCCCCCCACTGTAATATCCACGTCATCTCCCCCACTGTAATATCCACGTCATCTCCCCCTCTGTAATATCCACGTCATCTCCCCCTCTGTAATATCCACTTCATCTCCCCCACTGTAATATCATCATCTCCCCCACTGTAATATCCACGTCATCTCCCCCTCTGTAATATCCACGTCATCTCCCCCCACTGTAATATCCACGTCATCTCCCCCACTGTAATATCCACGTCATCTCCCCCAATGTAATATCCACGTCATCTCCCCCCACTGTAATATCCACGTCATCTCCCCCCACTGTAATATCCACATCATCTCCCCCACTGTAATATCCACGTCATCTCCCCCCACTGTAATATCCACGTCATCTCCCCCCCTGTAATATCCATCGTCATCTCCCCCACTGTAATATCCACTTCATCTCCCCCACTGTAATATCCACATCTCCCCCCCCCACTGTATTATCCACATCATCTCCCCCACTGTAATATCCACGCCATCTCCCCCACTGTAATATCCACGTCAACTCCCCCCACTGTAATATCCACGTCATCTCCCCCCACTGTAATATCCACGTCATCTCCCCCCACTGTAATATCCACGTCATCTCCCCCCACTGTAATATCCACGTCATCTCCCCCCACTGTAATATCCACGTCATCTCCCCCCACTGTAATATCCACGTCATCTCCCCCCACTGTAATATCCACGTCATCTCCCCCCACTGTAATATCCACGTCATCTCCCCCACTGTAATATCTACGTCGTCTCCCCCACTGTAATATCCACGTCATCTCCCCCACTGTAATATCCACGTCAACCCCCCCACTGTAATATCCACGTCATCTCCCCCACTGTAATATCCACGTCATCCCCCTCCCCCACTGTAATATCCACGTCATCTCCCCCACTGTAATATCCACATTTTCCCCACTGTAATATACATGTCATCTCCCCCACTGTAAAATGCACATGTCCCCCACTGTAATATCCACATCTCCCCCACTGTAATATCCATGTCATCTCCCCCACTGTAATATCCACATCATCTCCCCCACTGTAATATGCACATCTCCCCCACTGTAATATGCACTTCTCCCTATGTCTGACTCTGCTTGCTTACCACTAGCAGGCAGATCCAGGAGCAGATGAGGCGGGCAGTGATGATGACGTCAGCGCGCCGCTCACCTAGGCCGCCACCGGGTGTACCAAGATGGCCGCAGCTCTGGAGCTAGGCCGAAGTCGTGGCCTTTCCTATGGGCTCAATCCACGGATCGTCACACCAGGGGATCCACGGATTGAGAGGCGAGAGCCAGATGTAGCCATCAAAAGAGCCATAGGTTCCCGACCCCTGTTTTAGACAATGCATGGGGGAGGGTGTCCAGTAGGTGGCTGGGGAGTGCATAAATGGTCTGGGAATTGAGGAAATCCTGCAGGAAATGTTCCCTGCCTGAAGGTCTGCTGCCCTTCCGGGCAGTCCAGCTGAATTCTGCCTGTGGTCACCAAGGTCCTGTTGCGCTGGGAGGCCTATTTGCTGGTTGCGGCCATTCAAAGGATTTTTTTTTTAGGATCCGGTCTGGAAAGTTTACTAAGGAAAGTCTGTCAGATATTGGTAGGTGGCCTCCAAGTATACAGGGGCAATTGTGAGTACAGATCTGTGCGCAGGACCCCGGTGACTGCTGCAACCCCTTGTGCGTTAAGCCTAAAGCTGGCCTGGCCTGGAACATTGCATATGGTGTGTCAGCTCTGTCCATCTCTTGGGCTACCACTGAAGGGACTGTTCCAAGGAGTAGCTACTGAGTAAAGGGTGTCCTTTTGTTAGTGCTCAGGGATTTTGGAGTATTCCCACAGCTCCCTACGCCCTATCCTAGTTATTCAGCAATACATTTAAAAGAAAAGCAACCCCTAGACGGTGTAATGATCCTGAATAATGACTGTTGCCGCTTGCCTTGCTGATGCCGCACTAAACTGGAAAGGAAACCTGGGGGGCAAATTACCAGGCCCCCAGAATCATGGTGGCGTTTCTACAGTACCCCATTATCATTGACAATTGTGTGCAGTTATAAAGCTGTGTTGAAGTCTTTGTACACAAGGGGGATAATAAGCTGTTCGATTTGCAAGGAAAAATACTGTGTTTTTTATTTTTATTTTCTTGCATGTGATTGGCTATTCTTTGCAAAGTGAACGTTTACCTTCTATGACCGCCAAGTTTTAACCACCCTTGAATGCCAATGTCCCAGGAATAGTCTGATTTATAAACAAAGAGAATTTAAATGGGACTTTAACCACTTCCAGACAGAGCTATAGCCAACAGATGGCTACAGCGCGGTTGTCCAGTTCCAGGGAGGGCATCCATAGACGTCCTCCCAGAATCCTGCCCCCTGCGTGCCTCCTGCGGCATGCATCGGTGCTCACTCTATGACCGCTGTATCCTTCAGACACATCTGGTGACACATTGGGGGTAAATGGCCAATCACAGCAGCCCTTTACAATGTGATCAGCTGTGTCCAATCACAGCTGATCACATGTAAACAGACTTGCTGGTTAATGGCATTCCTCTCCTCATGCACTGTGTCTGTGGGAGGAAAGGAGAGCTGTTATCCGGCAAGCCTGGCATCACATAGTTTACACTGATAATCAGTGCCCTGATTTTCAGTACAGCCCCATCAGTGCTGCCTATCAGTGCCTTCTTATCAGTGGCACTTCTCAGTGCCCAACAGTGCCGCCTATGCAGCCTCATTAGTGCCCATCGGTGCAGCCTCATCAGTGCACATCAGTGAAAAAGTAAAATTACTTAATTGCAAAATTTTATTTTACAGAAACTAATGCCGCGTACACACGACCGGACTTTGACAGCAAAGGTCCGACGGAACGAATAAGCCAGACAAGTCGATCGTGTGTGGGCTCCATCGGACCTTTGCTGTTCAAAAATCAGACGGACTTTAGAAATAGAACATGTTTCAAATTTTTCCGCCGGAACTCCGCCGGACCCAGTTCTTATCGAGAAAGCCGCTTGTCTGTATGCTAGTCCGACGGACGAAAACCGACGCTAGGGCAGCTACGGTCTTACGTCATCACATTCAAATCCGTCGGACTTTGGTGTGATTGTGTGTGTCCAAGTCCATTCATTTGGAAAGTCTGTCAGAAAAAAACATCGGACCTAGTCTGCCGGAAAGTCCGGTTGTGTGTACGCGGCATAAGAAAAAAAATATTTTTTTCCTTTAACATTTTTGTTTTTTTGTTTTATTTGTTCAGCAAAAAAAAACACAGTGGTAATTAAATACCACTAAATGAAAGCTCTTTCTGTCTCAAAAAAAGTATAAAAATGTCATATGAGTACAGTGTTGCATGGCCGCGCAATTGTCATTCAAAGTGTGACAGCGCTGAAAGCTGAAAATTGGCCTGGGCAGGAAGCGGGTGATAGTGCCCGGTATTGAAGGGGTTATAGGCATTCCATATAACAACTCACAAGTGATATATATATATATATATATATATATATATATACCGTATATACAAGTATAAGCTGAGTTTTTCAGTACATTTTTTTGTGCTGAAAATGCCCCCCT
The DNA here is from genome assembly GCA_028564925.1 of Lithobates sylvaticus. NCBI lineage: Eukaryota > Metazoa > Chordata > Amphibia > Anura > Ranidae > Lithobates > Lithobates sylvaticus. The sequence goes on along the minus strand of CM053036.1, from coordinate 10,835,760 downwards.
CGGCTTCTAATCGAGTCAGCAGAGAATGAAATTTTCCGAACCGACTTTGGGGCCCTGTATCTCGAGGCCACTTGGTACTAGGAACCCCTTAAATTTGGTGTACAAACCCAGTGAAACTATCACTACAACATATCCAAAACTGGGGTTCCTAGAACCAAGTGGCCCCGAGATACGGGGGCCCCAAATTCGGTTCGGAAAATGTCATTCTCTGCTGCAGAAAAGTGCTTGACATTTTCCAAACCGACTTTGGATGTTGTAGTGTTGGTTCCACTGGGTTTGCACACCACATTTGGGGTTCCTAGCACCAAATGGCCCCGAGATACGGGGCCCCAAAGTCGGTCAACTGTGTCCATCTGCAGCAATGTCATTTCGGGACCCCCAAATTTTGGCTGCAGCTAGGGGGGGCCTCTAGGAACCCTTAACTACCGAGTTTGAAGTTCGGGGGACCTATGGCTGCAAATGGGCACAGTGAGGCTGCAAATGGGCACATTGAGGCTGCAAATGGGCACAGTGAGGCTGCAAATGGGCATTGTTGACCGTCTTTTCCACTTACAGTAGCTGCGCATTTCTCACCCTAGGCTTTTGTGGTAAAATTAGGTGGGTCGGCTTATACTCGAGTGTGTGTGTGTATATATATATATATATATGGTATACATTATATTTAAACATATTTAAAAAGATACATAAAACCCATATTTCCGAGCTTCATATACATTAAGTGATCATATTGGGTACTATTCTCTTTTTGTCCCAACTCGTTTCAAAGTTGTTTTCTTCAGTGAAAATGAGAATTTGTGAAGGAACTTCCCATGATCGCCCATTCATGCAGCTGCTAAAATGATTATTATTTTTTATTATTATACAGGATTTATATAGCGCCGAATGAAGGCAGACATTACAATTTGAGAGGGATCAGAGGGTCCGGCTCGCTAGAGCTTACAATCTAGGATGGAGGGTTATATTGCCTCACTTTTTTTGCTAAAGGAATGTTTGGGGCTTCTAACATTCGCTGCTTTAAATTGACATAAAATTATCCAATAAAAACATTCTAGTAAAAGAAAAATCTAAAGTGCAGAGCGCAGTATACAGCGTGCAGACCTCTCTAATGCCGCGTACACACGGTCGGAATTTCCGATGAAACAGTCCGATGGGAGCTTTTCATTGGATTTTCCGACCGTGTGTATGCCCATCGGTCTTTTTCTGTCGGCATTTCCGACGGACTTTGGATTGAGAACCTGTTCTTAATTTTTCCGACGGAAAACCTTTCTATCGGATTTTCCGATCGTGTGTATGCAATTCCGACACGCAAAATTCCGACGCATTCTCGGAAACAATCCGATGCATGCCCAGAAGCATTAAACTTCCCTTTTATAGTGCCGTCGAACGTGTTGCACGTTGCGGTGTTACTGACCGTCGGAATTTGGTGTGACCGTGTGTATGCAAGACAGTTTGAGCGAAATTCCGTCGGAATTCCGGCGGGAAAACCATTGGAGCTTTTTCCAATGAGAATTCCAACCGTGTATGTGGCATATGAGTGTATTTGGCATGCAGATGTTCACAGATTGATCGAGCGAAGGGTGCCGTTTAGAAATGTGCAATTCGTTTAGTTACGAATTCGTTTTCCGTTCAAATTCGTTATATTCGTACGAATGAACGAATGGTTCACTAAAAATTCTAACGAATAACGAACTATCGAAACGAACGAATATAAAAAACAACGAAAATACGAAATAATTTAATTAGAAACAACGAAACTACGAAAAACTAAAACAGAAACAACGAAAATACCGAACAAAGATTCAAAAATAACGAAAATCAAAATGAACGAAAAAATTCGTACATTCGTAACTTTTTTTTTTTTGTTGTTTGATTCGTAATTTTCCGTGTCTCTTACAATGGCGCTGCTTAACGTGCTTCGAAATGGATTGAACGAAAAAATTCGTACATTCTTAATTTTTTTTTTTTCTTTGTTGATTCGTAATTTTCCGTGTCTCTTACAATGGCGCTGCTTAACGTGCTTCGAATGAATTGAACGAAAAAATTCGTACATTCGTAACTTTTTATTTTTTTTGTTGATTCGTAATTTTCCGTGTCTCTTACAATGGCGCTGCTTAACGTGCTTCGAAATGGATTGAACGAAAAAATTTGTACATTCTTAATTTTTTTTTTGTCTTTGTTGATTCGTAATTTTCCGTGTCTCTTACAATGGCGCTGCTTAACGTGCTTCGAATGAATTGAACGAAAAAATTCGTACATTCGTAACTTTTTATTTTTTTTTGTTGATTCGTAATTTTTCCGTGTCTCTTACAATGGCGCTGCTTAACGTGCTTCGAATGGATTGAACGAAAAAATTCATACATTCGTAACTTTTTTTTTTTTTGTTGTTATTTTTTTTTTTTTTGTTGATTCGTAATTTTCCGTGTCTCTTACAATGGCGCTGCTTAACGTGCTTCGAATGGATTGAACGAAAAAATTCGTACATTCGTAACTTTTTTTTTTTTTTGATTCGTAATTTTCCGTGTCTCTTACAATGTAATAATAGCATACACATTACATAAAATTATGAATTACGCTCCGATTACGAATCTACGAAAACAATGTTACGAAAGTACGAATAAATCAATCTTACGAAAGTACGAATGTAACTAAATCTACGAAAATACGAATGCGTCCGAATACAAAATATAACGAAAATACGAATTTCGAATAAATGAAAATTAGACTAACGGAAAAACAAATCAACGAATAAATAACTCGTCCGAATACGAACACCGACGACTTACGAAATTACGAATCGTTACGAATCAACGGAAACGAACAGAAACGAAACTAAACAAATATTTCTATTGTGCACATGTCTAGTGCCGTTTAGACTGGCAGATCCGGTATTTCAGAATTAACAGGCCTTTAAATGTTCGTCTTCAGAATAACATCCAAATGGCCTAGATTCACCAAAAAAAAAAAAAAAAAGAGCAAATCTCACTCCAGCGAAGTTCATCTGACTTGTTAATTCTTTAGCAATGTAGAGAATACAAGGTAACACTTCTGGAAATCTAGGCCACTGTGTATTCACAGGCTAAGCCTTCAGAACAGCAGCTACAGTCTTCTTTTTTTTTTTTTTTTTTACAATGGGATAGTCGGGGTGCGTTAGTTACACACAGATTTCCTCTTATACGGATTGCAGTTCTTTTCATCGGTATGGGTGATTATAACGCACGCTGGATGACACGTGTAATAAGAATTTTTTTTTTGGTCATTCTCATTTTCAGAAGAAATGCGCGCTCGGCTCCTGCTCCCTGTATAATATATCATCTGATCAACAGCTACACAGTGTACACGAGGTGTGCTAGCACCTTCTGAGACACCATGGAACCCCTCCCAGAGTTTGGTGGGGAGGTATATAGCGAAGACCGCCTGTGACGTCGCGGGACCATTACAGTGCTGCATAGGTGATATATTGAAATATCAGACACTCATTTTTCTAATTTATTTAGAGGCATGTGTAATAACTACCAGGCGTCGGCTTCAAATTTGAACTCGCATGATGGCTAGCTTTCGAAATAACATAGACGTGTCTGAGACCTGCACTTCACTGATTGATGCTGGGAAGAGATTATTGAAGGTCTGTATGTGGAAACATCTTACATTGTTACATTTTATATCCATCATGTGCGGGAACACAATGATCAGTACATGCGTGTGTGTGTGTATATATATATATATCTATATATATATAAATTATATATATATATAGATATATATATCAGAATTATGCTGTATTTGCTCCCTTTAACCACTTTAGCCCCAGAGGAATTGGCTGCTCAATGACCAGGCCATTTTTTTGCGATACGGCACTGCGTCGCTTTAACTGACAATTGCGCGGTCGCGTGACGTGGCACCCAAACAAAATTGACGTCCTTTTTTCCCCACAAATACAGCTTTCTTTTGGTGGTATTTGATCGCCCCTGCGGTTTTTATTTTTTGCGGTATAAACAAAAAAAGAGCAACAATTTAAAGAAAAAAAAAAAAAAAAAACACATTATTTTGTTCTTTTTGCTATAATAAATAGCCCCAATTTTTTTTTAAAAATAGCAATTTTTTTCCTTAGTTTAGGCCGATACGTATTCTTCTACATAAAATCGCAAAAAGCCTATATTGGCTTGCGCAAAAGTTATAGCGTCTACAAAATAGGGGATTGTTTTATGGCATTTTTATTATAATTTTTTTTTTTTTTTTACTAGTAATGGCGGCGATCTGTGATTTATATCGTGACTGCGACATTATGGCAGACACTTCGGACACTTTTGACAAATTTTTGGGTCGATTGGCAATTATACACCGATCAGTGCTATAAAAATGCACTGATTACTGTATAAATGTGACTGGCAGGGAAGGGGTTAACACTAGAGGGCGATCAAGGGGTTAACTGTGTTCCCTAACTGTGGGGGAAGGGACTGACTATAGGAGATGAGAGATTGTGGTTCCCAGCTCGTAGGAACTCACAATCTCTCTCTCTCCTCTCCTCACAAAACTGGGATGTGTGTGTTTACACACACACACGCGTCCCTGTTCTGCCTCTCGTGCCCGCGATTGCTCTGACTCTTGTGAGCGCCGGTCACGAGCATCAGCACCCCCGCTGTGTAGCAGGCGTGCGCGCCTGCTATCCCGCTTAAAGGGATCGACATACAATTACGACGGTTCGCAGGATCGTGCCGACCTGCTGCAGTATAATGATGGCGGCTGGTCGGCAAGTGGTTAAAGAACAATCCAGCAACTGCATCCCTGCTCTTCTAATCACTGACCTGCCATATGCAGTAGAAATGGAGATATGTCTGTGTCCAGGTCCTAGATGGCTTCCAACTGTGTCAAAGTGATCCTTCTTTGACCAACTGCATCAAATCGATTTCTCTCTGGCCAGCCCTGTCAACGTGATCCCTCTCTGACCAATTGTGTCAAAGTGATTCCTCTCTGGCCAATTGCTTCAAAGTGATCTTTCTCTGGCCAATTGTGTCAAAGTGATCCTTCTCTGGCTAAAAGCATCAAAAGGATTCCTCCCTGGCCAACGTTTTTAAAGTGATCATTCTCTGACCAACTGTTTCAAAGTGATCCCTCCCTGGCCAACCGTGTCAACGTAATCCTTCGTTGGTCAACTGTTTCAAAGTGATTCCTTTCTGGCCAACTGTGTCCAGTGATCCCTCCCTGGCCAACTGTGTCAAGTGATCCCTCCCTGGCCAACTGTGTCAAAGTGATCCCTCCCTGGCCAACTGTGTCAAAGTGATCCCTCCCTGGCCAACTGTGTCAAGTGATCCCTCCCTGGCCAACTGTGTCAAGTGATCCCTCCCTGGCCAACTGTGTCAAAGTGATCCCTCCCTGGCCAACTGTGTCAAAGTGATCCCTCCCTGGCCAACTGTGTCAAAGTGATCCCTCCCTGGCCAACTGTGTCAAAGTGATCCCTCCCTGGCCAACTGTGTCAAGTGATCCCTCCCTGGCCAACTGTGTCAAAGTGATCCCTCTCTGGCCAACTGTGTCAACCTAATCCTTCTCTTGTCAACTGTTTCAAAGTGATCCCTCTCTGGCCAAAAGCATCAAAGTGATCCCTCCCTGGCCAACTGTGTCAAAGTGATCCCTCCCTGGCCAACTGTGTCAAGTGATCCCTCCCTGGCCAACTGTGTCAAAGTGATCCCTCCCTGGCCAACCGTGTCAACGTAATCATTCTCTGGCCAACTGTGTCAATGTAATCCTTCTCTGGTCAACTGTTTCAAAGTGATTCCTTTCTGGTCAACTGTGTCCAGTGATCTCTCCCTGGCCAACTGTGTCAAAGTGATCCCTCCCTGGCCAACTGTGTCAAGTGATCCCTCCCTGGCCAACTGTGTCAAGTGATCCCTCCCTGGCCAACTGTGTCAAAGTGATCCCTCTCTGGCCAACTGTGTCAACCTAATCCTCCTCTTGTCAACTGTTTCAAAGTGATTCCTTTCTGGCCAACTGTGTCAAGTGATCCCTCTCTGGCCAAAAGCATCAAAGTGATCCCTCTCTGGCCAAAAGCATCAAAGTGATCCCTCTCTGGTCAAAAGCATCAAAGTGATCCCTCTCTGGCCAAAAGCATCAAAGTGATCCCTCTCTGGCCAAAAGCATCAAAGCGATCCCTCTATGGCAAACTATGTCAAAGTGATCCCTCTCTGGCCAGTCCTACTGTTTGTTGCCAATATCTTACTTTCCAAATAACATACTCAACAATTAAGCTGCGTTCTCCTATGGGAAAATAACACTTTTGAACAGTTGTGTTCGCAGCATAGTGTACTAGCGTAAATAAAAGCCCGTTTATAGTAGACGGACGTTGTCATTTCATCACCGAGGGGCAGCTCCAAGCCTGGATTTCACATTTCCTTAACATGGTAGAGTGGCAGCGGCCTCTGGCTTTTCTCTGTTGTTGGGATTCATTATAATTAAAATACAGAATTTCAGTAAAAACTATTATTATAAATCAACTATATAAACCTTTTGTTGCATTTTTCTGATTGTTGTTTCCCAAATCTGTCCTCGAGTACCAATAAACTTTGAAACGCGGTTGTTGTAGTGATTGTGGTTTTCATATTTCAGCTCAGGTCCTGGATTGCACATGTGGGTATTCATCAGGCTTATCATAAGATCCCAAAATTGTACTTTGTAAGGGTCGTTGTAATCTCATTAAGATAAGATCAAAGCCCTGATGAGATTCGCTCCTTAAATTCATTTAGGTTCATGAGTAGGGCTTACTTGGATTAAGGCTAAAATTGGCATTGCATGAATTTTTTGCACTGGTGATAGGAACAGTATTTACAGTAAACCTAAAGCCGAAAGTTTTGGGTACAGTAGTAAAAGGTTAGCACCTCTGTCAGGTTTTTATTGCAGTCTGTGCCCCCACTGGGAAAATCAGATATAATGCACTTTATGGGGCATCTATACAGAAAATTGTATATATGTGTGCGGTGAATTTGCAATTTATACATTCTTTCTCTGCAAATTGGTCAAAAACTAATGTCGTTTAGGCTATTTTCTGTTCTGAGTGAATATTCCCTTTTTTATGAACAGCAGTAAAAATGCCACTATATAGAACTGGGGAGCAGAGAAATACATACAGAGCAATCAAACACCTAACTGTAATGAGACCCAATAAACCCACTCCAGGCTCCATTAAAATCACCTGGTGGTCCAAACTCTGTTGGGTGCTGGTCTCTCAAGGCCTCTACGATTAAGCCCTATGAGTGGATGAAACAGGTTAATGGGGCATGGCTGTAGAGGAGGCAAAGCTGAAGCCTTTCTGATATACTTAGAACGGGGCATTTTCCCGGTTCGGGTCTAGGTATAGGTATAGGACCTACTGCAGTTTTGCTGCAGTAGGTTCTATACATGGTACAAATGCGCCACTTTACAGGCAGACTAAGGGGATGCCCCGGGCACTATAGTTAAAGGAAATTTTCATTTTTAGTGTTTCACGTTAAGCATTATTAAAAATCACTGCTCCTTTATAAACAAACTTTTGATGTTTCACATTTGGGTCCCATAGACTTCAATTGGGGGCGATGGTCGGGTCCGAACTTTTGCTATGGACCGGGGGTGTTCGCCCCATCTCTATACGCCACCATGGATTGAAATCCTGCCGCACCCGCAAGGTCCCCCTTCTCAAGAAGGCACATGTACAGGCCCGTCTGAAGTTTGCCAGTGAACATTTATATGATTCAGAGAAGGATTGGAAAATTAGAAAGTGCTGTGGTCAGATGAGACCAACATTTAGCTCTTTTGCATTATTATTATTATAATACAGAATTTATATAGCGCCAACAGTTTGTGCAGCACTTTACAACATGGGGACAGACAGTACAGTTACAATACAATTCAATACAGGAAGGATCAGAGGGCCCTGCTCGTTAGAGCTTACAATCTAGAAGGGAGGGTCAAATGAAACAAAAGCTAATAGCTGTGGGGGATGATCAGATGGAGAAAATGAAAATACAGTTGTTAGGTGTGGGTAGGATAGGCTTCTCTGTAGAGAAGGGTTTTCAGGGATCGTCTAAAAGCTAATAGAGTAGGAGATAATCGGACAGATTGGGGTAAGAAGTTCCATCGGATTGGAGAGGCTCTGGAAAAGTCCCGGAGGCGAGCATGGGAAGAGGTGATTGCAGGAGCTAGAGAGCAGGAGGTCTTGAGAAGAACGAAGAGAACAATTAGGTTGGTATTGAGACAAGGCCAGTGATGTAGCTGGGGGCAGAGTTGTGGATGGCTTTCTAAGTAGTTGTTAGTATTTTGAATTTAATTCTTTGGCCGAGCGGAAGCCAGTGGAGGGATTGACAGAGAGGGGTAGCAGACACAGAGCGGTTGGTAAGGATGGATGAGCCTGGCAGCAGCATTCATGATGGATTGAAGAGGTGATAGACTATGTAGAGGTAAGCCAATGAGGAGGGAGTTGCAGTAGTCGAGGCGAGAGATGACCAGGGAGTGAATTAAGAGCTTTGTTGCGTCATTGGTTAGAAAGGGGCACATTTTGGATATTTTGCGGAGGTTGAGGCGGCAGGATTTGGACAGTGATTTGGACGTGGGGCTTAAAGGAGAGTTCAGAGTCCAGGACTACACCTAGAACCTTGGCATTCGGGGATGGGCTTATGGTTGTGCCATCGATTTTGACAGAGCGATCAGGGGAAGAGGCACGTGGGGGAGGAAAAAAGATAAGTTCTGTTTTGGACATATTAAGTTTGAGGAAATGGTGTGACATCCAGACTGATATAGCGGATAGTAAATTAGTGATACGTGAGGAGACTGAAAGAGTGAGTTGAGGGGTAGAGAAATAGATTTGGGTGTCGTCAGCGTAGAGGTGGTATTGGAAGCCATGGGAGGCAATCAGCTGACCCAGGGAGGAGGCGTAGATTGAAAATAAGAAAGGTCCAAGAACAGAACCTTGGGAGACCCCATTAACATGACTTGTCGGGTTTGGAGGAAGAAAAATGCGATGACCCAAAGAACTCCATACCTACAGTCAAGCACGGAGGTGGAAACATTATGCTTTGGGGCTGTTTCTCCCCTAAAGGTACAGACCGACTTTGCCGCATTGAGGGGCCAATGGATGGATCATGTATTGTTAAATCTTGAATGGAGAACCTTCTTCCCTCAGCCAGAACACTGAAGATGGGTCATGGATGGGTCTTTCGGCATGACGATGACCCAAGACATATCGCCAAGGCAACAAAGGAGTGGCTCAAGAAGAAGTATGTTAAGGTCATGGAGTGGCCTAGCCAGTGTCCAGCCCCTATCCTATAGAAAATGTATGGAGTGAGCTGAAACTCGTGACAGCCAAGAAATCTTAAAGTGGAGTTCCACCCACTTTTACAACTCTTCAGCATCCCTCACTAAACTGTGCACTGTAAACAAATTGGATCTGCTGTATTCATTTTTCACTTCCTCCTCCCTGGTCGCGGCCCATCGCATCATTTCCTGTTTGCAATGCCTCCTGGGAAGGGGCAGCAACTTCCTCTCAAACTGCCGTTGCTATGGAAACCTGACCTGAAACCTATTACACTGCTTATGCTGCACTGAGCATGTACGAGATCTGCAAGGATGAGATCCAGGAAGAAATACAGTCTGGCTTCAGATGCCCACACTTAAGATGGCCACGGCCTGCTGCAAGTTTATAAAATAACAAACTACTGCTAAAAACTAACAAAACAGACCTTAGTTTACAGACTAACTTTACTAGAATACATTAAGCTTGTGTATTATAGGGGTATTTTTATTTAAAAAGTATAATTTCGGCCGGAACACCGCTTTAAGGATTTGGAAAAGATCTGTAAAGAAGAGAGGACCAAAATCCCTCCTGAGATGTGTCCAAACTTGGTCACCACCTACAAGAAATGTCTGACCTCTGTGCTCGCCAACAAGAGTTTCTCCACCAAGTACTAAGTCCAGTTTTGCTTTGGAATCAAATACTTACTTTACTTACTGAACTGCAACTCAATTTACAACATTTGTTTTGTGTGTTTTTTCAGAAATTTTAGTCAATATTCTGTCTCTATCTCTGTAATCGCTATTTTGAGGGACCTATCTGAGGGGTTGGTCCCCAACAGTGGACAGTGGTTCTGTTAAGATCCAGTGACCGCTACCTTTCTAATGCAACGTTAAATGCTGTTTCAACTGGAGTAACTTGAGTAAGTGTAGAGGAGCGCCGGGCAACAGATGGTTATCTCGCTTGGTGGTTAATCCTAAAAATTTACTGGAGTGACAAAGGTTAGATGGGAACCAATGCGTTTTGTGGGATAGGCTTCTTCAGGGCTGTATATACAGTACTTTTTAGAGAGGTCACACTCTGTTGGATGACTTAGGATGATTGAGGATGGATCGATGCTGTCGGCTGAGTAGCAGAGTTTTGGTGAGTCGGATGCAGCAAGCATCTGTAACATTTGTCACTTCAATAAAGTTTGCCTACAGTCAAGCATGGTGGTGGGAGTGTCATGGTCTGGGGCTGCATGAGTGCTGCCGGCACTGGGGAGCTTCGGATCATTGAGGGAACCATGAATGCCAACATGTACTGTGACATACTGAAGCAGAGCATGATCCCCTCCCTTCAGAGACTGGGCCGCAGGGTAGTATTCCAACATAACCACCCCAAACACACCTCTAAGACCACCACTGCCTTGCTAAAGAAGCTGAGGGTAAAGGTGATGGACTGGCCAAGCATGTCTGCAGACCTAAACCCTATTGATCATCTGTGGGACATCCTCACACGGAAGGTGGAGGAGCGCAAGGTCTCCAACATCCACCAGCTCCGTGATGTCGTCATGTAGGAGGGGAAGAGAACTCCAGTGACAACCTGTGAAGCTCTGGTGACCTCCATGCCCAAGAGGGTTAAGGCAGTGCTGGAAAATAATGGCGGCCGCACAAAATATTGACACTTTGGGCCCGATTTGGACATTTTTACTTAAGGGTGTACTGACTTTTGTTGCCAGCGGTTTAGACATTAACGGCTGTGTGTTGAGTTATTTTGAGGGGACAGCAAATTTACACTGTTATACAAGCTGTACACTCACTACTTTACATTGTAGACAAGTGTCATTTCGTCAGTGTTGTCACATGAAAAGATAGAAGAAAAGATTTACAAAAATGTGAGGGGCGTACTTACTTTTGTGAGATACTGTAAGTCTAGGAGGTGGCATGCACCTCGTTGGATTTAACTCATAGTATGCCAGTACATTTTACAACGTGACTGCATTTCTGGAGTTCAGCTTTAAAGTTGTTTGTAAACCCTTTCATACACCCAGTGAAGTGACTGGCCTCAGGTGATACACAGAGATTAAAAAAATCCTCCTACATAAGTTGGACCTGTTTATCTGCAGTCTTCTCTTTTCTACAGCCATTTAAAGTCAAGAATGTATACAGCTTGTCTGAGCTGTCAGAAAGCAGGGGGCAGGGAGCTGAAGTTACCCTCTGCAGAGGTCAGTGAGTGCTGATTGGAAGGAAGGGACACACCCCCTTCACACAGCACACAGGAACAGAGCTGAGGCTGTCAATCACAGGCTGTGTCCTGGAGCTCCCTCCCCTGTCACCTTTTTATCTCTTGGTGTCAAGAAAACTTGTCAGAAATCACTCATGCTGATAGCAGAGGAAGGAGACCGCAGACAGAAATAACTTTTAGTGCTCTGGAGTGAGACAAGTACACACTTATAGAGGGATATGCTTTGTTCGTATTTGATGTCTGAGGTTTACAATCACTTTAACCACTTGCTGCCCGCCCTATAGGCAAATGAGTCGGCAAAGTGGTTTCAAAAACCTGACCGGACGCCATATGACATCCTCAGGATTTTGAGCCGCTGTGCGCCCCCGGGGGCGAGCATCGCGGCGATCGTTGTTGCGGGGTGTCAGTCTGACACCGAGACTCTTTACCACGTGATCAGCTGTGTCCAATCACGGCTGATCACAGTGTAAATAGGAAGAGCCGGTGATCGGCTTTTCCTCACTCGCGGCTTTTCCTCACAGACGCGAGTAGAGGAGAGCCGATCGGCTGCTCCTCTGACAGGGGGGGTTTGTGCTGATCAATTATCAGTGCAGCCCCCCCCCCCCCCCCGAGGATGCCCACACTGGACCACCAGGGACGCCACCAGACCACCAGGGATGCCATTCAGTGCATACAATGTATGCCAATCAGTGCCCACAATGGATGCCAATCAGTGCCCACAATGGGCATCACTGATTGGCATGCATTATTATTTGCCACTGATTGGCATCCATCAGTACAAAACAAAAAAATACAATGCCGCCTATCAGTGCCCATCCGTGCCACCTATCAGTGCCTATCCATGCCCATCTGTGCCGCCTATCCATGCCCATCTGTGCCACCTATCCATGCCAATCCGTGCCGCCTATCCATGCTGCCTATCTATGCTCATCAATGCCGCCTATCCATGCTCATCCGTGCCAGCCATCAGTGCCCATCCGTGTCGCCCATCAGTGCCACATATCAGTGCCCATCAATGCCACCTCATCAGTGCCACTTCATTGGTGCCACCTCATCGGTGCCCATCAGTCAAGGAGAACACTTACTTATTTACAAAGTTTTGAAACAAACAAAAAAAAACATTTTTTTTTCAAAATTTTCGGTCTTTTTTATTTGTTTAGCAAAAAATAAAAACCGTAGAGGTGATCAAATACCACCAAAAGAAAGCTCTATTTGTGGGAACAAAATGATAAAAATGTCATTTGGGTACAGTGTAGTATGACCGCGCAATTGTCATTCAAAGTGCGACAGCGCTGAAAGCTGAAAATTGGTCTGGGCAGGAAGGTGTTGAAGTGGTTAAGCTTCCTCCTGGTTGGGAAAACTATAAAACCTCCATACCCTCCCCCCCCCCCCCCCCACTATCACGTCAGGAGCCCTGATGCTGTAGTAATAGGACATGCGAGACACGATCGTATTAAGTCGGACGCTCGTTCCTTTTAATATTTTTTTGTTTATTGTGAAGTTCTGCGGCACATTGGATATTAGGATGAGTGGAGCCGTACATATAAATTCCCTGTTTTTATTGGGGGTTGGATAGTAAAGGTAAAAGACTTTGTATCGATTTTTTTTCTTTATAATGCTGGAGATTGATGACACCGAGAGAGAAGCGCGATCACAACTTCTCTTACTATCGATTCTATAATCTGCGCTGCAGTCAGAGAAATTCAGTTCAGAAAAGGACTTTCTGTCCGCAGATGTATTTCAAGGTAATACCTTTCCCGCTATTGTACCGAAATGTGAAGCAGTCAAGTAAACCATATAAAGAGAAGACCATCAGGAGAAGCCGTCATTGCTGACCTTATGCCGGCCCTCGTATTCCTGTCCTCCATCACTGACCTCCAAGGAGAACACACTTCCCTGATCTGTATACATGCACAGCTCAGGGGACAGTGGATTGCCATGACAGCCAAGAAACCGACATTTTCTGAAAAAGTTCAGTAATAACAGTCCATTCATATCTCCCATAACAAACCCAGTGTAAAGCCTTATTCTATGAGACCAGTGGTCTCCAAACTGCGGCCCTTTGTTTGCTTTTATCTGGCCCTTGGGGCACTATTTTCATCCACTGACACCAATGAATGGGCAGAATTCCTCCCAATGGCACCAATAACGGGGCACAATTCCTCCCAATGACATGAAAGATGGGTCTCAATTCCTCCTATTGACATCAAAGATGGGGCCCAAGGACACCAATGGTAGGGCACAATTCCTCCCACTGACACCATTAATGGGATGCTATTCTTCACACTGACGCCAAAGATGGGGCACAATTCCTCCCAATGACACCAAAGATGGGGTCCATTGACACCAATGATGGGGCACAATTACTCTCAATGACACAGTGGACAGAATGTACAGGAGAGAAGTGCGGGTGGTATGACTGTAGGCAGTATGTACAGGAGAGGAGTGTGGGGGGGGGATAACAGTGAGCAGTATGTACAGGAAAGGAGTGTGGAGGGTATGACAGTGGGCAGTATGTAAAGGAGAGGAGTGTGGAGGGGGGGGGGATAACAGTGAGCAGTATGTACAGGAGAGAAGTGCGGGTGGTATGACTGTAGGCAGTATGTACAGGAGAGGAGTGTGGGGGGGGGATAACAGTGAGCAGTATGTACAGGAAAGGAGTGTGGGGGGGGGGGGGTATGACAGTAGGCAGTATGTACAGGAGAGGGTGATCACCTATGAAGAATTTTGTGTATAGTTTTTTTTTTTTTATGCATATTTACTTAACGCAACCCAATCTTTTAGATTTTACCAACAAAATTGGGAATAATATTGTTGGTTTGTATTAAAATTCATTTTAATGTATTTTTGTTCCTTTAAATGTGGCATTTAATAAATAAATGCGCAAATATCCTGCAACAAAAAAGTATCTCCATTTTATTGTCCAGGGTCCGCGCTTTCGAAAAATGTATACTTTTCATGGGGGTTTACAGTGCTTACTAGTAAACAATGCAGATTTTGCAAAATGTGTGCAAAAATGTAAACAAAAAAATAATAATAATAATAAATAAAAAATGAATTTAAATAAATACACAATAATAATCATTTAAAATAAAACATATATAAATAGTTATATAATACATAAATAAATATTATAAAACATATAAAAACAAATATTTAAAAATATATAAATACATTAAAATAAAAAAATAAATAAAAATGGTTAAACGTGTTAGAAGAAAAAGGCAAATTGGGTCTGGCAGTGAAAGGGATAAAGACTATTTATAACTGTGAGCTTCTAGGTATGACCTTTCCTTTCTGAGCTGTCTAATGCCCCCGTACACACGGTCGGATTTTCCGATGGAAAATGTCCTATCGGACAATGTTGTCGGAAATTCCGACCGTGTGTAGGCTCCATCGGACTTTTTCCGTCGGATTTTCCGTCGGACAAAGTTTTATCTCCTGCTCTCAAATTTTCCGACAACAAAGTCCTATCGGACTTTTTCCGATCGTGTGTAGCGAATTCCGACGGACAAAGTGCCACGCATTGCTCAGATCACATTACAAGACCAAAGCTATTGGCTACTAGCCTCTACGTAGTGCCGTCGTACGCAACGAACGTCACCACCTTCCAGAATGATCGGATTTTCCGACAACTTTGTCCGACCGTGTGTATGCAACACCAGTGTCGGACAAAATCCGTCGGAAAAAATCAGATGGATTTTGTGGTCGGAATTTCCGACCGTGTGTACGGGGCATTAGAGGTAATACGGTCTTAATACGCCAGTAAAACAAAAATGGCCCCCGTTCTAGAAAACAGCAACTGAAAACATATTAAGATTTTTAGAAATATAAAAAGATCAAATAATTATAAGAAACAAAGAGATCTAAATACGGAGCTAATGATGTTATTATTGCTGTAATCGTTTTTGCTTAGTACAGGGATTATCGTGTTGTTATGAGATTGTTGGTCCTTGCTGCAAATTACATTTCTTCCTATAAAATATATCCATATATACTGTATATGTGTGTAAATACAGAGGCTGGTAAAAGGCCATACCTAGTAATAAGGAGAGAATGACATCTGATTGCTGCTCGCATAGTAGATGACGATGAGGCCAGACAGATGTATTTATAATGTTGCGGTTGATCCCCGGAGGATATAATCCTCTCTGCACAGATGTTTCCACTGACACAGATACCCTTTCAGGCCGCCTTTTAAGAAATCGGAATTTTTACTACGTAGACATTGCGGAGGATTTTCATCTTACACGGTGGAACTGTAAAGAACAAAAAAAAAAAAAGTGTATAAACTTTCCAAGATTTTCTGCAGTATGAGTTTATAGTTGCTGAATTGTGCCGGAATTCTGCACAGTCATTTCTGAAGATAGAAAAAAGACGAACGTCCGACGGGATACAAACAACTGCAATCGACCACCCTGGAAGCTACGATCAGACATGTGTTTAACTCGGCAGCATTGCTGGAAGTTTTTCAGCAGTGCTGCACTGAATAGTATCTCCCGGGGCACCTTAAAGTGGAGATGCGACCAAAAAACAAAAAGGGGCTTAAAAATCATAAAAAAAAGAAAAAAAAAAATTGGAAAAAAAAATTTTTTTACTCACCTCTAAATGGCTGTTGCTAGGGGTCCCTCGAAGTCTGCCACCTTCATTGCCCGGGATAAACGTCACTTCCTGTAGGCAACGCACAGTCATCTGGGACCTGTCATGTGTCCCAGATGAGTGAGCGTCGAATCACGGCGCACGGCGCCTCTCGCGCATGCGCAGTGGGTGCCCGGCTGTGAAGCCACAGCCGGGTTCCCACATTAAGAATGCCGGCGCCGCGAGCGGAGCGGGGAACGAGGGGGGGTCTCGTTCCCCCCGCATCGCTGGACCCCGGGACAGGTAGGTGTCCGATTATTAAAAGTCAGCAGCTGCAGTATTTGTAGCTGCTGACTTTTAATTTTTTTTTTTTGGCCGGCCCTCCACTTTAACCTTTAGTACTTCCTAAAGCCCTTCCCTCAGAATATACACAGTATCTCACAAAAGTGAGTACACCCCTTTACATTTTTGTAAATATTTTATTTGACAATACTGAAGAAATTACACTTTGCTGAACTCCACAAATTCAGTCACATTGCAAAATGTACTGGCCTACTATGAGTTAAATCCAACGAGGTGCATGCCACCTCCTAGACTTACAGTATCTCACAAAAGTAAGTACATTTTTGTAAATATTTTCATGTGACAACACTGAAGAAATGACACTTGTCTACAATGTAAAGTAGTGAGTGTACAGCTTGTATAACAGTGTAAATTTGCCGTCCCCTCAAAATAACTCAACACACAGCCATTAATGTCTAAACCGCTGGCAACAAAAGTCAGTACACCCCTAAGTGAAATTTGTCCAAATTGGGCCCAAAGTGTCAATATTTTGTGTGGCCGCCATTATTTTCCAGCACTGCCTTAACCCTCTTGGGCATGGAGTTCAAAAGAGCTTCACGGGTTGCCACTGGAGTCCTCTTCCCCTCCTCCATAATGACATCACAGAGCTGGTGGATGTTGGAGACCTTGCGCTCCTCCCCCTTCCGTTTGAGGATGTCCCACAGATGATCAATAGAGTTTAGGTCTGGAGACATGCTTGGCCAGTCCATCACCTTTACCCTCAGCTTCTTTAGCAAGGCAGTGGTTGTCGTGTTTGTGGTTGTTATGTTGGAATACTGCCCTGCGGCCCAGTCTCTGAAGGGAGGGGATCATGCTCTGCTTCAGTATGTCACAATACATGTTGGCATTCATGGTTCCCTCAATGATCTGTAGCCCCCCAGTGCCGGCAGCACTCATGCAGCCGCAGACCATGACACTCCCACCACCATGCTTGACTGTAGACAAGACACACTTGTCTTTGTACTCCTCACCTGGTTACCGCCACACAAGCTTGACACCATCTGACACCAAATACGTTTATCTTGGTCTCATCAGACCACAGGACATGGTTCCAGTAATCCATGTCCTTAGTCAGCTTGTCTTCAGCAAACTGTTTGCGGGCTTTCTTGTGCATCATCTTTAGAAGAGGCTTCCTTCTGGGACGACAGCCATGCAGACCAATTTGATGCAGCGTGCGGCATATGGTTTGAGCACTGACAGGCTGACCCCCCCACCCCTTCAGCACTCATACGTCTATTTCCCAAAGACAACCTCTTGATATGACACTGAGTACGTGCACTGAATTTCTTTGGTTGATCATGGCAAAGTCTTTTTCAGAGTGGAACCTGTCCTGTTAAACCGCTGTATGGTCTTGGCCACCGCGCTGCAGCTCAGTTTCAGGGTCTTGGCAATCTTCTTATAGTCTAAGCCAGTGATGGTGAACCTTGGCACCCCAGATGTTTTTGGAACTACATTTCCCATGATGCTCAACCACACTGCAGGGTGCATGAGCATCATGGGAAATGTAGTTTCAAAACATCTGGGGTGCCAAGGTTCGCCATCACTGGTCTAGGCAAGTTCTTTGCCATGAGGTGCCATGTTGAACTTCCAGTGACCAGTATGAGAAAGTGAGAGTGATAACACCAAATATAACACACCTGCTCCCCATTCACATCTGAGACCTTGTAACACTAATGAGTCACATGACACCGGGGAGGGAAAATGGCTAATTGGGCCCAATTTGGCCATTTTCACTTAGGGGTGTACTCACTTTTGTTGCCAGCGGTTTAGACATTAATGGCTGTATGTTGAGTCATTTTGAGGGGACAGCTAATTTACACTGTTATACAAGCTGTACACTCACTACTTTACATTGCAGTAAAGTGTACTTACTTCAGTGTTGTTACATGAAAAAGATCTAATAAAATATTTACAAAAATGTGAGGGGTGTACTCACTTTTGTGAGATACTGTGTGTGTGTGTATATATCTATCTAGATATCTATATATATAGATAGATATATATCTATATATCCCGATTAGCCACCCACCTAATATGGAGTAGGTCCCCCTTTTGCCGTCAAAAAAGCCCTGACGCGTCAAGCCATGGACTCCACTAGACCTCTGAAGGTATTGCTGTGGTATCTGGCACCAATTCACCAGTAGCAGATCCTTTAAGTCCTGTAAGTCGCGAGGTGGGGCCTCCATGGATCAGACTTGTTTTTCCAGCACATCCCACAGATGCTCAATTGGATTGAGATCTGGAGAATATGGAAGCCAAGTCAACACTTGGAACTAGTTTTCGTGTTCCTCAAACCATTCTTGAACCATTTTTTGCAGTGCGCATTATCCTGTTGAAAGAGGCCACTGTCATCAGGTTATACAATTTCCATGAAGGGGTGGACAACAATGTTTAGGTAGGTGGTACGTGTCAAGCAAGATCCACATGAATGGCAGGAGCCAGGGTTTCCCAGCAGAACATTGCCCAAAGCATCAAACTACTGCTGGCCGCTTGTCTTACCATACTGCATCCTGGTGCCAACTCTTCCCCAGGTAAGTGACGCACACACACCCGGCCCACTATACAAAGCCTTGAGAGAGGAAGGTAGTCTGATTGAACACCAAACTCTCAAGAGACTTTGACAGCCATCTTGGGTGAGGGAACCTTTCAAATAAGGGACCCCTTTGACCTTTGGCTTGTTTACTGACTACACTTCTGCTTGATCCTGACCTGCTATATCTGCTACTGGATCGTGGCTTGCTCACCTTCCGGTGGGGCGATCCTGAGGACCATGACCTGGTACTAACACGCAGAAAAACCCATCTCCACCATCAGGAGCTCTGGTGAATACCGGTTAGTGCTTAGCCCCCCGCACCTCGGAGTAACCCAAGTCATCCTCCAGGCCAGGTTGAACTACTTGTATACTTGCCCTGCTGGTCGTTGGGAGCCTCTCTACTGCTATAGTTACTGTTCTCCGAGCCCGACCCCTGACTGTGACATTCTTGTGCTGACTTTGTGTCCGGTTACCATGGCCCTAGATTGACAGGCATATATCTGCGTATTCCTTCTCCGAGTCTTCCTTCCTTCATTCCCTGAGTCTGCGGTTTAATTAAAATGTATAATATATATATATGTGCCAGGGAAGACAAATACACTGAAGTCATATTCAGTTCTCTTCCACATCCCAAGACATGACTTTTCCTCTTCAATCGTCAGCCTGCCTGGATACTTATAATTAATGTCTCCACCGGGGAGGCCTGGGTTAGGTTTTAATTATTGAAACCTTTATCCCTACCAGCTGTTATATAAAAAGATTATTTTATTAGGAAGCTCTCTTTACCGCGGGCTTCTTAAAGTGCGGGGAATTGCTTCATTATTGTCTACTTCTCTGGATTAAGAGCTGGATGAACGTCTTCAGTGCAGCAAGAAATTAGGGATTTTTCTTTGCTAAAGGATCATGTTTACGTAGGTCAAGAACATATGTGTTTAATCACATTTCCCCCAAAGAATCAAACCTAGGTCGTCCTGATGAAAGGATTGCTGGGTAGTCGTACTCCGTCAGAAGGCGATACTCCAACTGATGGGTTTACAGAAAGGAGATACAACCTGCATTGAGAATGATGGCAAAGTATGGGAACTCAGAAATCGGTGAGATAACCGAAACATGAATTCTATTTCTTCTTTGTATCATGGAGGTCTGTAATCAAATAATAATAGAGTGCCAATTACCGACACCAAACGAAACAAGTAGAAACTGGAGGAGAATCGGACCAGACCCATTGGGTTCAGAATTGGGGAAGGCAACCATTGGCCCCCTTCTATGCCCTCCATAGCAGTGCCCTGTGCCCCTCCCTCTCACAGTAGTGTACTATGCCCCCCACACATAGTAGTGTCCTGTGCCCCCCCTAAAGCATTGTCCTCTGCCCCCCTTCACACACCCCCCCATTGCAGTGCCCTATACCCCCCTTCACATCACCCCTCTGCCACGGTAGTGTCCTCTTCCCCCCTTCACCCACCCCCCCATAGCAGTGCCCTATACCCCCCTTCACATCACCCCTCTGCCACGGTAGTGTCCTCTTCCCCCCTTCACATCACCCCCCACTGAAGTGCTCTCTGCCCCCCCCCCCCTCCCCCCCCCCCCCCCCCCACACACACACACTAATGTCCTTTGCTCTCCACACTTAGTAGTGTCCTGTGCCCCCCTAAAGAATTGTCCTCTGCCCCCCTTCACCCCCCCCATAGCAGTGCCCTATACCCCCCTTCACATCACCCCTCTGCCACGGTAGTGTCCTTTTCCCTCCTTCACATCACCCCTCTGCCACGGTAGTGTCCTCTTCCCTCCTTCACATCACCCCTCTGCCACGGTAGTGTCCTCTTCCCTCCTTTACATCACCCCCCACTGAAGTGCTCTCTGCCCCCCCCACACACTAATGTCCTTTGCTCTCCACACATAGTAGTGTCCTCTGCCCCCCTTCACCCCCCCATAGCAGTGCCTTATACCCCCCTTCACATCACCCCTCTGCCACAGTAGTGTCCTCTTCCCCCTTCACATCACCTCCCCCACAATGTATTGTCTTCTGACCCCCCCTCTCATAGCAAAACCCTCTGTCCCCCTTCACCCCCCCCCCACATTGTTCTCTGCCCCCTCCCCAAAGCAAAGTCCTCTGTCTACTTCACATCATCTTCCCACACACGAACACACACCAGTGTACAGCAGGGCGGAGAGCGGGAGACAGCACAGTACTGGATGGAGGGCGGGACCTGCTGGAGTTAACTTTTCATGTTAATAAGCTGATGATTGGTTGCTAGGACCCCGGACCTTGCCGGGAAAAAGACTCCTGCGCGCACGTGTGGGATTGACGTAATCACAGTTTCGGCCACTCACAGTGCCGGAGCCGACGATACCCAGAAGAAACGCAGAGGGAACATGTCGGCTCCCTCGGCGTGGACCGGGATCAGATGTCGATGACTGGGATGTCAGATGTCGAGGCCTCGTTCAAGGCCTCGTTCGTTCTCATATTTCATAATGAGCTAGTATGCACTGCATACTAGCTCATTATGCCTTTGCCTTGCAGGTTTTTTTTTGTTTTAAAAAAATAAAATAAAAAATCTGTGCGGGTATACAACCGCTTTAACTTGAAAAATGAACTGAGGCAGCTCCCGCTCCCACCATCCATCCAGTGCTGATGCTACTGGGGGTGAAAGTTAATTACTTAGTAATGAATGAGAAGGGTTGAGAGGAAGGTCGGGCCGGGGGGAAGGGAGGGGGCATTACTGAAGATGTTGGTTTTGAGGGACTGTTTAAATAAAAGATGAGCAGGTTTAATAGGACAAAGAAGATCATTTCCAACAATGGGGGGGGGTTAAATATTCTGGGATAATGTACTCTCAATGTTCTTTTCTTTATGCACCCATTTGTGTGGTCCAAGGGATGTGATGGTATTGAAGCGGAACTAAACTGTATATGAGCACCACACACAGAAATCGCTATTCAATTCATTTTTAATATTCAAAGCAAACTCCCCCATCCATCCATGTCTCTATGCTTTATTTTGGTTGAGAAATCACCTTAAAAAACACCCTCCTAGTGCTTGCGTCGGCAGCACATATACTAACATTGGAACGATACAGAAAAGATTAGCATGACACACAAATTTGTGAAGCATTCCATATTAAAAAACAAAAAAAAAACACCCTCCTAGCATTTCTAGCTGCGGCCATCTTGAGTAAGGGCAGATGATTCATGTAGCATTTACTTCCTGAAATCCATCCACCCCTTAGCTCAAGCATGCATGCAGGAGGGTGTGCTTAGCTGAGAATGAAGACTCCTGGGATGTATGACCTAGGCCAGAAACTAGGAAGACACTAAGGAAATGTAAAAAAATAAATAAATAAAAAAAGTTAAAACAAGTAAATATAATATACAGTATCTCACAAAAGTGAGTACACCCCTCCCAGTTTTGTAAATCTTTTCTTCAATCTTTTCATGTGACAACACTGAAGAAATGACACTTGTCTACAATGTAAAGTAGTGAGTGTACAGCTTGTATAACAGTGTAAATTTGCCGTCCCCTCAAAATGTGAACGATAAAAAGTGTACTCCACGCCAAAACTAGCTAAATAGTGGATAAAACTAATTGTATATTTTGAAAAAAGCTGCTCCCCTAATTAAGTAGGGGACTACTCAAGGAACTAATAAGATAAAGTGAAGCGGGCGCTCTAAAACAAATACGCACCCTTTTCCCCCTTAAAATCGTGGGAAAATCGTGGATGCATGTTATACGCCGATTACCACTGTCTGTGAGCCGAAAATAGCGAGCAGCGTCGAAAAATAGCGAGCGATGCCGAAAAATACAGAGCGTCAACGAAAAATACAGAGCGCCGCCGAAAAAGACTGAACGCCGACGAAAAAGGCCGAGCCGAGTGCTCGGCTCCGCTCCCAGTCCCGTCTCCACGCTGTTTCTGGAGCGAGCGTTGCCGAAAAAAACCGAGCCAACTGTACTGTGTACTCGGCTCCAGTCTGGGCGGGACTGCGAGTCGAGTCGAGACGAGTACAGCCGAGTACACAGGCTTGGTCTATCTCGGTGGTGGGAAATTTAAACGTGGGCAAGGCTCCAAACGGCGCTGGGCAAGCTGCAAATGACACTGGGCAAGCTGCAAACGGCGCTGGGCAAACTGTAAATGACACTGGGCAAACTGCAAATAACACTGGGCAAGGCTGCAAATGACACTGGGCAAGGCTGCAAACGGCGCTGGGCAAACTGCAAATGACACTGGGCAGGCTGCAAATAACACTGGGCAGGCTGCAAATAACACTGGGCAGGCTGCAAATGACACTGGGCAAGGCTGCAAATGACACTGGGCAAGGCTGCAAATGACACTGAGCATTCTGCAATGATGGACAAGGCTGCAGATGGACACTGATAAGGCTGCATTGATGGGCATTTAAATGTAAGTTTTTTTTCCCTTAAACTTCCCTCCTAAAAGTTTTTTTTCCTTAAAATGCCCTCCTAAACTTGGCAGTGCGTGTTATACTCCGATAAATACGGTAATGATTAACTGAAAAGGTTGAATGAACTCAAACCACTACCATTGAATAGATAAATAAAGTGCAATGTGCCATAAATACTTTATATATATATAACACACACACAGGTGATGAGCACAAATAGGGTGGACAATATATGGGCCAAAATGTCTGTAAAAATAAATAAAGTCCCAAAAATCACAAAGAAATCTTCTGTGTTCAAATTCTTCCAAACAATAGTGAATAATTCCTTCACCGACTGATAAATATACACCCAACGTGCTCCTTACATGTATTCTGCTTACCAGAGAAAGATGACCCCTTTATTTAAAAAGCAGGTCAGAAAGGCTTTAGCAAGATAATGCTTGCTACAATGATGAAGACTGCGGATGCAGGAAGAACCCTCCTCCGCAGAGATCATGGATGAGATATGTGAAAAGATAATAGGAACCAATAGCGTAATCCTGTTTATTTAGAGATTAATAAAAATACAAAGGCCAAATGGCTGCTTACATGAAAAAGTGCCTTAGCCCGGCACTGGGACTGCAAGCGTGGCTGGTGATCGGAAGGTGCCTTGCGGCTAACCCTCGTAGCTGGCGTGCGTTCCACCGTCTAACCCGGAACAACCAAAGGGACCAGAATTGGCGTGAAGTAACGTGACCAAGTCCCCTCAAAATAACTCAACTCACAGCCATTAACCACTTCAGCCCCGGACCAATTGGCAGCCAAAGGACCAGGCCCCTTTTTGCGATTCGGCACTGCGTCGCTTTAACTGACAATTGCGCGGTCGTGCGACGTGGCTCCCAAACAAAATTGGCGTCCTTTTTTTCCCACAAATAGAGCTTTCTTTTGGTGGTATTTGATCGCCCCTGCGGTTTTTATTTTTTGCGCTATAAACAAAAATAGAGCAACAATTTTGAAAAAAAATCAATATTTTTTACTTTTTGCTATAATAAATATCCCCAAAAAATATATAAAAAAAACATTTTTTTTTTCCTCAGTTTAGGCCGATACGTATTCTTCTACATATTTTTGGTAAAAAAAAATCGCAATAAGCGATTATTGATTAGTTTGCGCAAAAGTTATAGCGTTTACAAAATAGGGATAGTTTTATAGCATTTTTATTAATTTTTTTTTTTTTATTAGTAATGACGGCGATCAGCGATTTTTATTGTGACTGCGACATTATGGCGGACACATCGGACATTTTTGACACATTTTTGGGACATTTGTCATTTATACAGCAATCACTGCTATTTAAATAGCACTGATTCCTATGTAAATGACAGTTGTAGTTAGGGGGTTAACCACTAGGGGGCGGGGAGGAGTCAGTGTGACGTGTTGTGTTTTTTTTTACAGTAGGGGGGCGTGGCTGTACATCTGACGTCATTGATCGGCGTTCCCGATGACAGGGAACCGCCGATCACTGACAGTCAGTGTAGGAAGCGCGGGGAGAGGTTTGTTTACATAGACCTCTCCCCGTTCTTCAGCTCCGTAACCCGATCGCGGGATACCAGCGGCGATCGGGTCCGCCGGTCCCGCGGCCGTGGTCACGGAGCTCCCGACCCACGGGCAGGCAAATGCACGATCACGTACAGGTACGTGATTTTTCCTGCCCGTGCCATTCTGCTGACGTATATATGCAGTGGCCGGTCGGGAAGTGGTTAATGTCTAAACTGCTGGCAACAAAAGTCAGTACACCCCTAAGTGAAAATGTCCTAATTGGGCCCAAAGTGTCAATATTTTGTGTGGCCACTATTATTTTCCAGCACTGCCTTAACCCTCTTGGGCATGGAGTTCACCAGAGCTTCACAGGTTGGCACTGGAGTCCTCTTCCCCTCCTCCATGATGACATCACAGAGCTGGTGGATGTTGGAGACCTTGCGCTGTCACAGTACATGTTGGCATTCATGGTTCCCTCAATGATCTGTAGCCCCCCAGTGCCGGCAGCACTCATGCAGCCCCAGACCATGACACTCCCACCACCATGCTTGACTGTAGACAAGACACACTTGTCTTTGTCCTCCTCACCTGGTTGCCCCCACACACGCCTGACACCATCTGACACCAAATACCTTTATCTTGGTCTCATCAGACCACAGGACACGGTTCCAGTAATCCATGTCCTTAGTCTGCTTGTCTTCAGCAAACTGTTTGCGGACTTTCTTGTGCATCATCTTTAGAAGAGGCTTCCTTCTGGGAGGACAGCCACGCAGACCAATTTGATGCAGTGTGCGGCGTATGGTCTGAGCACTGACAGGCTGACCCCCCACCCCCCCAACCTCTGCAGCAATGCTGGCAGCACTCATACGTCTATTTCCCAAAGACAACCTCTGGATATGACGCTGAGCACGTGACCTCAACTTCTTTGATCGACCATGGCGAGGCCTGTTCCGAGTGAAACCTGTCCTGTTAAAGTACTGTATGGTTTTGGCCACCGTGCTGCAGCTCAGTTTCAGGGTCTTGGCAATCTTCTTATAGCCTCGGCCATCTTTATGTAGAGCAACAATTCTTTTTTTCAGATCCTCAGAGAGTTCTTTGCCATGAGGTGCCATGTTGAACTTCCAGTGACCAGTATGGGAGGGTGAGTGAAATTTAACACACCTGCTCCCCATTCACACCTGAGACATTAAAAAACACTAACGAGTCACATGACACGGGGAGGGAAAATGGCTAATTGGGCCCAATTTTGACATTTTCACTTAGGGGTGTACTGACTTTTGTTGCCAGCGGTTTAGACATTAATGGCTGTGTGTTGAGTTATTTTGAGGGGACGGCAAATTTACACTGTTATACAAGCTGTACACTCACTACTTTACATTGTAGACAAGTGTCATTTCTTCAGTGTTGTCACATGAAAAGATAGAAGAAAATAGTTACAAAAATGTGAGGGGTGTACTCACTTTTGTGAGATACTGTACCTTCCTATCTATCTATTCCTATCTATTTACTAATGTTAGCAGCTTAAGGAATACAAAATAGTTGCTGAAAGAGTTTAGTTCTGCATTAATGTACTTTTTGTTATGCACTGATTTGTGTGGTCCAACTGCTGTGCTTATTAATGAAACTCTATCTAAAGCATTTATTTAAACGTTATTGGGTAACAATCATCTGTGTGTGGTTGTGGCATTCTTTGCCTTACGCTGAGCACATAGTAAGCACTGGAGGACTGCCGAAGCTTCTAAAAAGAATATAAACAGAATTGTGCTTGGCGCGAATACATCTGTTTCACCTATAGGATTTTGCTGTTGTTTGCTAATGGTATAAACATTTGTATCCAATATAGGTGGGGGTAGGGCAGGAGCATGGCCTGTAATAGTTCCCCTGGTTGGCCACTAGATGCTCCCATAGTTTGAGAGTTAGGTTAGGCCTAGGGGACTGTGGATGTAGGGCAGGGCAGGAGCATGGCCTGTAATAGTTCCCCTGGTTGGCCACTAGATGCTCCCATAGTTTGAAAGTTAGGTTAGGCCTAGGGGACTGTGGATGTAGGGCAGGGCAGGAGCATGGCCTGTATTAGTTCCCCTGGTTGGCCACTAGGTGCCCCATAGCTTGAAAGTTAGGTTAGGCCTAGGGGACTGTGGATGTAGGTTAGGGCAAGAGCGTGGCCTGTAATAGTTCCCCTGGTTGGCCACTAGGTGCCCCATAGCTTGAGAGTTAGGTTAGGCCTAGGGGACTGTGGATGTAGGGCAGGGCAGGAGCATGGCCTGTATTAGTTCCCCTGGTTGGTCACTAGATGCCCTCAAAGCTTGACAGTTAGATTAGGCTTAGGCGTCAGTGGATGTAGGGTAGTTCCCCTGACTGGCCACTCAATTCCCCCATAACTTGAGCCTTAGATTAGGCTTAAGAGTTGCTTGGGTTAAAGTGACACTATATCATACTTATTCTTATTCTTCAAAAATCCTCTAAACTACTTAAAGTGGTTGTAAAGTCCATTTTGTTTTCCCTAAAATAATAAACATGTTTTACGTACCTGCTCTGTAATGGTATTGCACAGAGCCACCCCTTACCTCCTCTTCTGAGGTCCCCTCGCCAGCGATCTTGGCTCCTCCTATTCTGTGTTTGAATCTATAGACCAGGGATATGCAGTTAGCGGACCTCCAGCTGTTGCAGAACTACAACTCCCATGAGGCATAGCAAGACTCTGACAGCCACAAGCATGACACTTAGAGGCATGATGGGACTTGTAGTTTTGCAACAGCTGGAGGTCCGCTTATTGCATATCCCTGCTATAGACACACAGTGCAGCCTCACACTCTCTGCTCACAGCATTTGACTGACAGCAGGTGAAGCCAATGGCTCCTTCTGTTCTCAGAAAAGCCTGTGATACCTGGAAGAGACAGGAGAGAAGACCTGCAGCTGGTCATATCGGTGGATCGATACCGGAGTCCGGAAAGTGGGGGAACAGATAGTGGATGATTTTTTTTTACCTTACCTTGGTGACATCACCATGCTACGTCGGCACTTCGTTCGGTCTTGCACTCCACAGACTTTCTGACAGCCTGCGACCCGGAAGAGAGTGGCCGGTGCTCCTTCCCCATCTGTGAGATTAAAACCTAGCCCATTGTGGATGTCCCGGCGATACTGAGCAGATGCCCACCGGATTAATGGTATGCTACTTACATGTGAGTAGCCCCTTTATAGCTTTTAATCAATTATTTTGTCTATTATACTTAGAGGCGCTCTCCCTTTCTTGTTTTTGTATGTTCTTCAAAGCATAGCCCAGAGAAGGCAGCATTGGCATTACTTACCTGCATACAACAAGAATTGATATTGGAGTCATCTACACCGCGGTTCCATTGGCCCTTATGAAGTCACAGTCAGGGGTCAGGCTCGGAGACCAATAGCTATAGCAGTAGAGAGGCTCCCACCAACCAGCAGGATAAGTATACAAGTAGGTCACCCTGGCCGAGGATGCGGGTTCACCCAAGGTGAGGGGTCTAAGCATTAACCAGTATTAACCAGAGCTCCTGATGGAGGGGAGCAAGCCGGGGTCCAGTAGCAGATACAGCAGGCAGGGGTCAAGTTCAGTAACAAATGGTTGCAGGTTTGAATCAAGCAGAAGCGTAGTCGAGGATCCAGCCAAAGTTCGGTAATGAACAGCAGCAAAGATCCAGACGGCAGCAGGAGTGACAAGAGCGAGATATTGGCAGGACAGAGCACAATAATCTTGCAAACAGGAAGTGCAAAGGCATGGCTTCATTTAGGAAGTGGAGGAGGAGCAAAGAGTTCAAGGTTCACAAGAAACAAGACAGAAGGCAAAGTTGTCTAAGCAATCAGGCAGAGAGCTGTCCAGCATCTTAGGTAGCTCAGCAAGAAGCGTTACTCCCAGACACAGCAGAGGTCTTGGGTTCAGGTCCAAGCCCTGACAGTAGCGCTATGGTGTCATTTGCAAGTTTATTTGTGTTTGGAACTCAATAGGGTCAGTTTGAGAGCACAGCCGGTAGCAGGTTGGAATAGGGCACTGGCTTGGATTGCCGTTAGGGTGTCTCCGCTTGTCAGGTGGGGCCCCAAGCTAGGGAACTATGGTGTGCTACATGGATCTCCTGGTCTGGCCTCAATGAGCTAAAGAGCAGACCTGCACTGTTCTACTAC
Organism: Lithobates sylvaticus; assembly: GCA_028564925.1. Taxonomy (NCBI): domain Eukaryota; kingdom Metazoa; phylum Chordata; class Amphibia; order Anura; family Ranidae; genus Lithobates; species Lithobates sylvaticus. The sequence goes on along the minus strand of CM053036.1, from coordinate 10,806,766 downwards.
ATGCATCTACACTATGACCACAATGCTGTCTGTTGTGCAAAGCATATATATATTCATTTTATTCATTTATGTAGCATGAAAAAAACTGAGCAGTGCTTTGCAGAGTACATAGATCTTCCCGATCATTCCTTGTCCCCAGAGGGATCTACAATGTAAGATTTGAACCAAGTCACCAGGACAAATGTGGGTGGCGACTAATTATCCTATCAGTCCAGGTTTGGGGTATATGACAGAACTGGGGCACCCACAGGAAATCTGCACACATATAGCGTCCCCAGTAAATAGCAAGAATACATGTGTCGCCTGGAATACCTGAATCTTCTTCAATCGAGGAGCTTTACTGAAGATGTCACCATGAAGATTTGCAATGTTTCGGGGACACAGTGGCCCCTCTTTATCAAGGCAACAGCGAGAACCCCTGGAGTGCAGTTGGAACACAATGAGGGGGGGGGGTAATTCAATAAAGGATTGACAACACTTCTCTGCTGTTACGGACATATTAGAAAGGCCAAATCTGGTTGGTTTATTATTTCATATTCAGGTAGTTCTTACATTCTTTTGCCATGGCTGTGAATTTTTTTTTGGACGTATGTAGTACGCCCAGAGCATGAAGGTTAAAGCACAGGCTCATGGCTGCAGTAGTAGTGTAAGCTTGTGCTTGTTTTGCTCAACCGGCTCTCAGCTGTAATGTAAGGGTGATCGAGCTGCCGTTCACCTTTATAGTGTGGGTGGTGTGGTTTACCCCCCCCCCCTCCACATGGTTCATGGGCTCTCCTGCTCTTCTTGGGATCCCAGGACTACAGTACTCTCAGGATAGTGAGCAGGAGGAGACCGAGGAACGTCGTCCCTCAAATCTCCTTTGCAGTGAATGAAGCTGGAAGCGTTCAACCCTGATGCTGATGCAGGATTAGCTGCTGAGAAGGGCAAGGAAGACAATGGGGGTCTAATAGACCTCTGATGTCTCTGTAAAAAGAACCTGTCTCCTGCAGCTGTCCTTATCTCCACTACCACTCGTTACCGACCTTTGGTTTGCTCCTCGACCACGCTTCTGCTTGATCCCAACCTGCAAACACTTGTTACTGACCTTTTGGCTTTGTCCTCGACCACGCTTTTTTTGTTCCCAACCTGCAAGCACTTGTTACTGACCTTTGGATTGCTCCTCGACCATGCTTCTGCTTGATCCCAACCTGCAAACACTTGTTACTGACCTTTTGGCTTTCTCTTCAACCACGCTTTTTTTGTTCCCAACCTGCAAACACTTGTTACTGACCTTTGGCTTGCTCTTCAACTGCGCTTCTGCTTGATCCCAACCTGCAACCACTTGTTGCAAACCTTTGGCTTGTTTACTGACTACGCTTCTGCCTGATCCCTACCTGCTATTTCTGCTACTGGACCCCGGCCTGCTCACTTCCTGGCAAGGCGATCCTGAGGGCCGAGGCCTGTTACTGAGGCCTGATTCACACATATGCATTTTAAGTGCTTTTTGCATTTTGCAGATTTGTACTACAGAACGTGTAGGAAACCATGGTGAATTGACTGCAGTGCGAATCTGCAAAATGCAAAAAGCACTAAAAATGCATAGGTGTGAATCAGGCCTAACACACAGTAAAACCCATCTCCACCATCAGCAGTTCTGGTGAACACCTCTTAGTGGTTAGACCCCACACCTCACGTAAGCCCGTGTCTTATGCCAGGGTGACCTGCTTGTATACTTATGCTTGTCGGTGGGAGCCTCTCTACTGCTATTGCTACTGGTCTCTGAGCCTGACCGTGACGCGCTTAAACAATTCCAGGGAGCATTTCTTTATGGAACCAAACCCAGAACCAGTGCTGAAAAGTAACATTTCTAACTGTTTTCCCACTCTCCTGCCCATCACACCCCGGGAAATTATCTGTTTGAAACTGTAAATCCATTTCCACAAACTGTCGGTACAATAAAACCTTAAAGTGGAAGTAAACCCTCCTATCGTTTTCAGCCAAGGAAGCTGCCATCTTGGCCTCTGTTCAATCTTCAACTGCCATGATGCTGCACATGTGATCAGTTATGACACCAGCCATTGGATGGTTTGACAGTTTGGTTGAAAGCATAGTCAATGTGACAGGTAGCATTTCCGGCATGCCATTTTTTTTTTAACTATTTAAATCAAAGGGTTTACTTCCGCTTTAATTTTTTTAGTAGTGTCAGTACATAGAGAATATAAACTCATTAACTTTCGACTTTAGCAACCAAACCCCTTACAGTATACTTTATTTGTTGCATGCTAAGCAATTTTCTGAAGTAATGAGACAAGAGCAATTTCCCCTTTTATCGAAATGTCCCCCAATTACACTTCAATGCTGGTTTAAGGGGAGGTCCTTAGGACCCATCTAGAGTTATAAGCTCAGTGACTTGACATTAAATCCTGATTTAAAGAGGATACTTAAAACTACTCGAGAAGAATTGCTTGAAAATGATGTCAATTATTCTCCAAGTCCTAGTAGACGATGAAGGCTAATGAAGAGCTCAGATGATGAGGCCCACGTTGCTATTACAGTCTAATCTTTCTGCCATGATCACTTCAGTGGAGGATGGCTCAGGGCCAAGATCAGGGGGAACATTCTGTCTCTTCTTCTTTATTAGCTCTGTAATAGAAAAAAAAAAAATCTTCAAATACTTTACAGAAGAATATCCATTATAGATAATACATGCAATACAGCCAAACAAAACATACACTGCCCGGGGACCTGGAGAGTATTCTGATTTATGGTACACATACAACTCCAACCAAAACATTACAGTTTTTATTTTTTTTGGGCTGCGGAAATTAACGATTAATTGCTCGATTAATCGTTAATTTCTTTGATCGATCAAAATGATTTTGATCGAGGACGATCCACGGATTGAGCTCCGCAGTCTCGCCCATAGGAAAGCCCGCGGCTTCGGCCTAGCTCCGGAGTGGCGGCCATCTTGGTCCACCCGGCTGCGGCTTAGTAGCGGTGCGCTGACGTCATCATTGCCTGCTTGTGCCGTCTACTCTGCGGACAGGTCTGCCTGCTGTCTATTCCGGACAGAGCGGACAATCTGAGATGTGGACATTACGGTATGGGGGGAGATGGGGGCAGATGTGGACATTACAGTATGGGGTCAGATGTGTACATTACAATATGGGGGGCAGATGTGGACATTACAATATGGGGGGCAGATGTGGACATTACAATATGGGGGGCAGATGTGTACATTACAATATGGGGGGCAGATGTGGACATTACAATATGGGGGGCAGATGTGGACATTACAATATGGGGGGCAGATGTGGACATTACAATATGGGGGGCAGATGTGGACATTACAATATGGGGGCAGATGTGGACATTACAATATGGGGGGAGATGTGGACATTACAGTATGGGGGCAGATGTGGATATTACAGTATGGGGGCAGATGTGGATATTACAGTATGGGGGGCAGATGTGGACATTACAGTATGGGGGCAGATGTGGACATTACAGTATGGGGGGCAGATGTGGACATTACAGTATGGGGGGCAGATGTGGACATTACAGTATGGGGGGCAGATGTGGACATTACAGTATGGGGGGCAGATGTGGACATTACAGTATTGGGGGGGGGCAGATGTGGACATTACAGTATTGGGGGGGGGGCAGATGTGGATAATATAATATGGTGGCAGATGTGGACATTACAGTATGGGGGGCAGATGGACATTACAGTATGGGGGGGGGGCAGATGTGGATAATATAATATGGGGGCAGATGTGGACATTACACTATGGGGGGGCAGATGTGGACATTACACTATGGGGGGGCAGATGTGGACATTACACTATGGGGGGGCAGATGTGGACATTACACTATGGGGGGCAGATGTGGACATTACAATATGGGGGGCAGATGTGGACATTACAATATGGGGGGCAGATGTGGACATTACAATATGGGGGGCAGATGTGGACATTACAATATGGGGGCAGATGTGGACATTACAATATGGGGGCAGATGTGGACATTACAATATGGGGGGAGATGTGGACATTGCAGTATGGGGGCAGATGTGGATATTACAGTATGGGGGGCAGATGTGGACATTACAGTATGGGGGCAGATGTGGACATTACAGTATGGGGGTCAGATGTGGACATTACAGTATGGGGGTCAGATGTGGACATTACAGTATGGGGGCAGATGTGGACATTACAGTATGGGGGGCAGATGTGGACATTACAGTATGGGGGGCAGATGTGGACATTACAGTATGGGGGCAGATGTGGACATTACAGTATGGGGGGCAGATGTGGACATTACAGTATTGGGGGGGGGCAGATGTGGACATTACAGTATTGGGGGGGGCAGATGTGGATAATATAATATGGTGGCAGATGTGGACATTACAGTATGGGGGCAGATGGACATTACAGTATGGGGGGGGGGCAGATGTGGATAATATAATATGGGGGCAGATGTGGACATTTTCTTAAAGTTTAATAAAAAAATTGTAAAAACTGTATGTGCGTTATAATTAAATCGAAATTAGTCGATTAAAATATATAAAAAAAAAAACGATTAATCGAACACGAAAATTTTAATCAGTAACGGCCCTATTTTTTTTAGTTGGGAAGAATTGGCAGATTCGGGAGATCCGGGTCCTGAGCGTTGGAGGTCTCGGTGTTGGGAGTACGCTGTGTGGCGTGTTCCCAGCACAAGGGGAGATACGCATATATACAGCGGGGGAAAATAATTATTTGATCCCCTGCAGATCTTATAAGTTTGCCCAATTACAAAGAAATGAAGGGTCTATAATTTTTATCATAGGTGTATTTTAAATGATCGAGAAATAATATCAACCAAAAATCCAGAAAAAAAACACATACCGTATATACTCGAGTATAAGCCGACCCGAATATAAGCCGAGGCACCTAATTTTATCACAAAAAACTGGGAAAACGTATTGACTCGAGTATAAGCCTAGGGTGAGAAATGCGCAGCTACTGTAAGTGGAAAAGAGGGTCAACAATGCCCATTTTCAGCCTCACTGTGCCCATTTGCAGCCATAGGTCCCCCGAACTTCAATAAGTATTTGATCCCCAAGCAAAACATGACTTGGTAATTGGTGGAGAAACCCTTGTTGGCAAGCACAGAGGTCAGACGTTCCTTGTAGGTGGTGACCAGGTTTCCACACATCTCAGGAGGGATTTTGCTCCACTCTTCTTTACAGATCTTCTCTAAATCCTTAAGGTTTCTTGGCTGTCTCTTGGCAACTCGAAGTTTCAGCTCCCTCCATAAATGTTCTATAGGATTAAGGTCTGGAGACTGGATAGGTCACTCCATGACCTTAATATGCTTCTTCTTGGGCCACTCCTTTGTTGCCTTGGCAGGACGTTTTGGGTCGTTGTTATGCTGGAAGACCCATCCATGTGTTCTGGCTGAGGGAAGAAGGTTCTCATCCAAGATCTTACAATATATGGCCCCGTCCATTGGGCCCTCAACACAACGAAGTCGGCCTGTACCTTTAGCAGAGAAACAGCCCCAAAGCATCATGTTTCCACCTCCGTGCTTGACTGTAGGGATGGTGTTCTTAGGGTCATAGTCAGCCACGTGACATGAAATCTTGAGCCTGCAGCCCCTCAGGAGGTGTTAAGGGATTTGTTTTAGCAATTTCTGAAGGTTTCTCTGTCAGTGTTGGGGGGAAGGTCACCTCCTGGAGGTGCGTGTCTTTTCCCCAGTTGTCAGGGAAGTGGGGTAAGCGGACATCCCCTGGTGGGGGGGGGTGGGTTACAGAGAATACCAGCTAGCGACTAGAAGACACTAGCAAAGGTCCCTTACCAGGGTCCAAATGGTAAGGACAGCCGATAGCCCACAGAGAACTAAGTGGGTCGGTGGGACCAGTTGGTACAACCAAGGATATGTGAAAACAAGTGAAAAAGACTTCCGATGGTATTTTTCCCTTTTTTTTACATATCCTTGGTTGTACCAACTGGTCCCACCGACCCACTTAGTTCTCTGTGGGCTATCGGAAGTCCTTACCATTTGGACCCTGGTAAGAGACCTTTGCTATCCATGCCTGTGTGACCCGGCATTGTGGACATCCAGTTCCATTGGTTCTGAGACCTTCTGGCCGTCCACAATCCCTAGGACCATCGCTGCTGAGCCACTGATTGGGATATCGCTATCCGTGCCTGACTGACCCGGTGTCACTGACATCCAGGTCCATTGGTTCTGGTAAGAGTAACCATTCCTGTCCCTCTTTGGATGCCACTGCTCTATGGATGTCACATTTTTCACATTGTCTACTCTACTTACCTATGAACCACTATCCAGTTTGGATTCACCATCCATTTGGGACTGACACATTTGGGATTCACCCATTGTTCCTACATTGTTTTTGTCGGGACTCATTCCTACACATTTCATATGTTATTTTATTGTATTTTCACAGCTTGAATTTCAGGTTCTTTGATTGTTGTCAGCGCTACATTCTCACCCACTGCTTATTTAGAATTTTTGTCACATTCTTATGTAGCTGCTTTATATGTTTTTTTCACAAGGTAGCGCAATATTCTTTTTACACTTACATATACATTTATTAAAGCTTAAAAAATTCACTTACTGGAAGTAAGGAATAAAATATCATGGTTTAAAAGCTGGCCGGCTTGCAAACACCCCTCCACTCAGATTAGCACTCCACTCCTCCCAACGCGCGTTTCGTCATACACTGATGTCGTCCTAGGGCTATGTGCGTTTTAAAGTTCAGCTTAAAAAGAATAAATAAGCAACTTTTACGTGAGACAGTCCTACAAAGCGATTCTCCCTGCAGCTGCACAATGCATCATCAGAGAGTAACACTGGCGCCATAATAGATGTAAAATTACATTTGTTTCGGCTTTTTTTTTACTCGATCTTCCATAATTCATTTAATGGATGCCGGTGATGGTTTGTACTAATTCTCATCTCTTTGATATTCATCAAGACGTTTGTATTACATTTATATTCCTTTGTGTAAATATCATAAATATGGCCATCACTACAGTAATTAAGGTCTGGTGATTTCCCAGAGGGGTCCCCTCCCTTGGAACCTGCTTGTGTCAGGCGGTTCTCTTTAATAGAATGCGCTGCGGAGACTCCTTTATGTAAATACCGATCTGTACGGCAGAGGGAAATTCATCAAGGCAAAGACAGAATTAGGCACCTAATCAGGGATTTGTATGATGCGACTCATTAATCTGCAGGTCTGGAGCGTGTGTTCTTTTATTAATGAAAATGTGGGTTTCATAGATTTTTGTGTAAATATTATCGGGTGCAGAAAATTGGGATCTTTATCTTTATATTCTAGGCATAAACAATTTTTGCACCTTTAGCCATCCTTGCATCCAAAACCACCGGTGTATAGCACAAATATCACCTTAATGTTACACAGCAAGTATAACCACTTGAAGACAAGGCCTATTCAGACACTTTTTGTTCACATGTAAAAATCTGTATTTTTTTTGCTAGAAAATTATACGTAGCGGTCACACTTTGCTAAGTGTGCGCTATCAGTGTAAATTTAGTTTTTCTCAGAACTGTAACGGAGTTCTGGGGGTTAATTGTACAGGATTTACTCTGGCATCAGTCTGGCTGGGCTGTGCTAAGGTTCCGCCTGGTCATAGGTGCAGTAAGGCACCCATGACAGGCCGAGAACCAGGCCTGGTTGGACGTCTTAGGTACCAATCTTTCCTGGAGCCAATCGGTGGGCGCGTCTGGCCCTGCTGCATAGTCTGGGAGGGGGTATTTGGGGTGCTGGGGTCATGTGCTCGGGGTTCGGCTGCGACGTTGATTCCTGGTTCTGGTCCCGGGCCTAGGAGCGTTTGCCGTCCCACAAGCATGGTCAATCCGACCAGCCCCAGAGGCCCTCATGGTCTGGGGTGGGGATCCATCTGTTCCCGAGCCTCGGAACTGGCTAGTCCGAGGCCCAGTAACTGAAGGAGGATTCGGAGGCGTCCCGGTGTGCTCTCGGTATTGGAGGGACACGGCAACTCGTACAAGTGACCGGGGGAGGACTCTTCGGAGGAGGGCCAACAAGCTGGCTGCTCAGTAAGAGCCTGGAGTTGTATGGACACTAAAGAATCCACACTTCTCACAGTATCGCTTAGGCCCCTTTCACACTGGGGCGGGGAGCCGCGGTGACGGTAAAGCAGCGCTATATTTAGCGCTGCTTTACCGTCATTTTAGCCGCGGTATTCGGCCACTCGTGGTGCGGTTTTACCCCCCGCGAGCGGCATAAAGAGGGTTAAAATCCGTAGCAGCGCTTTGCGGCGGTATTGCCGCGGTGTCCCATTGAAATCAATGGGAAGGAGCGGTATAGGAGCGGTGAACACACGGCTCCTATACCGCTCCAAAGATGCTGCTAGCAGGACTTTTTTTTACCGTCCTGCTAGCGCACCGCTCCAGTGTGAAAGCCCGTCGGCTTTCACACTGGAGTGAATGGGGCCGGTTTTTTCAGGCGGTGTACAGGCGCTATTTTTAGCGCTGTATCGCCTGAAAACCGCCCCAGTGTGAAAGGGGCCTAAGAAGACTGAAAGATTCAGGTACTGTGGGAAAGGTTCCTACTTATCTTCAGTTACAATCTAGTCTGGGGCAGAGACTTTGCAAAGTTTCCAGATCACATGTTGGATGCTAGGTCTCTGGCTAGAGGTTTATCCGGCAGTGAAGCGCCCAGCTGCGAGTGGCTACTCTCTGGGTTGATTAGAGACATTCAGTGGATGTCAGCAGTTCAAAATGCCTGAGTTGTATCACCTGTGCCCTCTATTCCCATCAGAGACTGTGTTATGTTGGATGTTACCCCCTGCAAAATAAAAACCTTGAAAAGGAATTTTATGTGTCGGCATCTGAAGTCGCTGGGTACTAACCCTGGGAAACCCTAGACAACAACCGACAAGCCACGAGGAGGTAACCGGTAGGCCCAGAAATTCAAGGCCGCCCCTCAGGGTTGTGGCTGCTACATATATAAAACATTAGATATTTTTTTTATTTTTAGCCAAGGCCCTTGAGAATAAAATGGCGATCGTTGCAATTTTTTATGTCAAATGGCATTTGCGCGGCAGTTTTTCAAACTCAATCTTTTGGGAAAAAATACACTGATACATTTTAATGCAAAAAAAATAAAAAAACACAATATATAACCCATTTTTTTTCTTGGTACGATACAGTGCCTTGAGAAAGTATTCATACCCCTTAAAATCCCCTACATGTCATGTTACAACCAAAAACGTAAATGTATTTTATTGGGATTTTATGTGATAGACCAACACAAAGATTTGTTGCCTTCAGCAGTGCAAGATATGGCTTTACTGGATCCATGGTGTAGGGCAGGCTTTCTCAACCTTTTTACCCTAATCAGGGGTGTCAATCTTAATATCATCGTGGGCCGCATCAGCATTATGATTGTCCTCAAAAGGGCCGGTTGTATCTGTAAGTTTAGATGTCCAGCGCATCCCCTCCCCTTACATTGGATGTCAAGAGCCATCAGAAGTTGAGTCCCTTACTCTCCCTAACATCACAGTGCACCCCCCTTTCATTATGCTGCTGCTGGGAAGAAGCTGGATGCATTGCTTGAAAGCAGAAAGTAGAGGTCTGGAGGAGAGGTGTGAGGGCCACATGAAATGGCCTGGAGGGCCGGATTTGGCCCGCGGGCCTTGTGTTTGACACCTGTGCCCTAGAGGAACCCCAAAAATAATCATGTCTCGAGGAACCCTTACTAAAACCAAATCATCAGGGATCAATAGGAACAATGCTCCTTATATTAGTGGTCAATAGGAAGAATGCCACCCTTAACCACTTGACCACTGGGCAGTTAAACCCCCTTCCTAACTAGACCAATTTTCAGCATTCGGTGCTCTCACACTTTGAATGACAATTACTCAGTCATGCAACACTGTACCCAAATAAATTTTGTGTCCTTTTTTTCACACAAATAGAGCTTTTTTTTGGTGGTATTTAATCACCGCTGGGTTTTTTGCGTTATAAATCAAAAAAATACAGAAAATTCGGTAAAAAAATAAAATAAAAAATTCTTTGTTTCTATTAAAAATTATTGCAGAGTATTGGCAGAGCATTGCACAGTGGTGGCAGAGCATTGCACAGTGGTGGCAGTGCATTGCACAGTGGTGGCAGAGCATTGCACAGTGGTGGCAGAGCATTGCACAGTGGTGGCAGAGCATTGCACAGTGGTGGCAGTGTATTGCACAGTGGTGGCAGTGTATTGCACAGTGGTGGCAGTGTATTGCACAGTGGTGGCAGTGTATTGCACAGTGGTGGCAGAGCATTGCACAGTGGTGGCAGTGTATTGCACAGTGGTGGCAGTGTATTGCACAGTGGTGGCAGAGCATTGCACAGTGGTGGCAGAGCATTGCACAGTGGTGGCAGTGTATTGCACAGTGGTGGCAGTGTATTGACCAGCGCTGTGGGCACTACACATCCAGCCCACAGCGCTGGTCCCGTCTCTCACCCTCTCCGCACCGATCGGTACAGAGAGGGGAGGGAGGAACCGGCGTCATGACGTGACGCCGGTTTGTGTACATGTGATCGCTCTTTTAATTTGACGGAGCGATCACGTGGTAAACGGCCGCTATCAGCGGCTGTTTACCATGATCCGTGATGCGCCGGGTCCTCGGGACCCGGCGGTCACGGATGTTCCCGAGTGCGCGCCCCAGGGGGCGCGCGGGAGCAAGTTTCTGGGAGGACGTCCGCGCTGTGGCCGTCTTTCGACTATAGCGCGGTCGGCATGTGGTTAAAGACAGCTAAAAAAATATTTGGTGTCATGCTGCTAGCTTTGCTAAGTGGTGCTTAAGCCTTGAACTCTGTAGGCACCATCAAATAGGTGGTTCATCAGCCACAGCTCAAGGAACCCCTAGCAACCTTTGGAGGAACCCCAGGATTCCACAGAACCCTGGTTGAGAATGGCTGGTGTAGGGGAACAGTACAACCATTGTGGGTCATGGTGGGGCGGTACAATAGTAACCAAAAAAGAAAAAAAAGGGGAAGTGACGTGATGATTTCCACCCTGTCCAATCAGAGAACGCCTCGCATTCATTGAAAAATAAAAATACAAGGAGTTTTATGAACGGTGGAGATGTCGAGCCAATGTAGCTATGCAATAAAAATTTTAACTGAAGTTTGGCTTTAACAAAAACAGGACACTGGTACCAGGATTTGTAGTCCAGTGTTTTCTCAGCCTAGTTTAGCCCTGGACTAGCGTCATCAGTTGGAATGGTGTGGCTGGGCCAGCCACCAGCATCATAACAAGCAATGATGCTCTAGGGCCATGTTGAACAGCGTCATTCGTTGTGATGGTTTTGGGGGGACAGTCTGCCTGCACCAAGCCCATGCATGTCACTGCATGCCAGCGGAGGTGGCATACAGGACTGTCCCAAGCATTCAGGAGAGGATGGAAGTCCGCTTCCTTAAAAGCTGCTCCATCTCCTGCCCTCCATGCTGCTGGAATCAGAGGGGACTGTGTGATGGGGGGGGGGGGGCTCTGTGATGGGACACTGTATGATTAGGGGCTCAGTGATGGGGGAACTGTGGCATTGTGGGGGCTGTGGTTTGGGGGTGGTCTGTTTGATTTGGGGCTCTGAGGAAGAGGGGGGGGGGGGGGCTTTGTGATTGCGGGGTCTGTAGTTGTGGGAGGGCCTATGTGATTTGGGGCTCTATGAGGGGGGCATGTCATTGGGGGGCCTCTGTGATGGTGGGACTCTGATGTAATGAGAGGACTCTGTGATGGGGGTTCTGTGGTGAGTGAGGGACTCTGATGGGTAGACTCTGTAGTGATGGGAGGGGGATTCTAATGTGATTGGTGGACTCTGTCATGGGGTACTTTCATTTTATTGGACTCTCAAGTATAGGGGGGCTCTCATGTATAGGAGGGCTCTGATGTGATGGGGGGGGGAGCCTCCTCTGAAAATTATGAAGGTGGGGGACTCTGAGGTGATATGGGGAACTGTGACAGGGGAACTCTGATGTGATGAAGGGACCTCTGATGTAAAGGTGGGCTCTGATGTGATGGGGGGTCTCTGGTGTGATTGGAGGGCCTCTGATAATGTGATGAAGGGACCTCTGATGTGATGGGAGGAGCTCTAAAATGATGGGGGCTTCTGATGTGATGGGAGGCCTCTAAAGTGAAGAGGGGCTTCTGATGTGATGGGGGGCCTCTGATAATGATGTGATGGGGGGGTCTCTGGTATGGTGAAGGAACCTCTGATGTGATGGGGGACCTCTTATGTGATGGGGGGGGTGGGGTCTGGTGTGATGGGAGGAGCTCTAAAGTGACGGGAGGCGCTCTGATGTAATTGGGGGTACTGATGTGATGAAGAGACCTCAGATGTAAATGGGGAGGTCTCTGATGTAAAGGGGGACCCTGATGCAATGGGGTCTCTGAAAAAGAAACTAGAACTAAGGGTTGGGACTTTATATGAGGCAATAAATATATATATATACCTCCATCCCCGATATATTGGAAACAGAGAATGGACAGTGGGACTTTATATGAAGCACATTGCTGAATTGAATGAGCCAATCAGTATAAACATTGTTTATTATTGCAGAAGGTATACATACATATATATAAAAATAATAACCAGGTACAATCATATAGCGATATGCTAGAAGGTAGAGTTTAAATAATTAATGATATTAGCGAATATCCCAACATAATATACATTGTAGTGGACCTTCGGTATGTAGACCAAATTTGCAGTAGTAACATGATAACAATGATAGATTGATTCATTAAAATAGACTAAAATACAATATGAGTATTGAATATAGATACTGTGACGTAGCATCATAGGGAAGCTCTACGCGTTTCGTGGTTTGAATACCAATCATCAGGAGCAGATGCGTAGTTTAGGGGTATCTATAATAAAATAAAAATGCCAAAATAATATAATGGTAAAGGAAAAATATATAGAAACATATAAGAGAGAAAGGGACCGTATAGGGTTCCAAACGTTCTCACCTAGTTGTAGTATCTGAATACGACTGTTGATAGTATCAATGGTGGAAGGCACTATAGAAAACGTTATCACCCGGAATATACCTCGCTATATGATTGTACCTGGTTATTATTTTTTTATATATGTATGTATACCTTCTGCAATAATAAACAATGTTTATACTGATTGGCTCATTCAATTCAGCAATGTGCTTCATATAAAGTCCCACTGTCCATTCTCTGTTTCCAGTAATGGGGTCTCTGATGCAAAGGGGGGCCCTGATGTGATGGGGCCTCAGATGTAAATGGGGAGGTCTCTGATGTGAATGGGGGGCTTCTGATGTGATGAAGGGACCACTGAAGTGAAGAGGGGCTCTGATAATGTGATGACGGGACCTCTGATGTGATGGAGGCTCTGTGACAGGAAGAGCTCTGATGTGATGGGAGGAGCTCTAAAATGATGGGGGGCTCTGATGTGATTGGGGGAGGGAGGGCGGCTCTGAGGTGATAAAGGAAGGGGAGCTCTGATGTGATGGGGGGTCTCTGATATGATTGGGGGAGGGAGGAAGCTCCAATGTGATGGGGGGGTCGGCTCTGATGTGATAGGGGACCTCTGATATGATTGGGGGAGGGAGGGGGCTCCAATGTGATGGGGGGGTCGGCTCTGATGTGATGGGGGACCTCTGATATAAAGGTTGTGTGCATCTTCTCAGGCTCAGGTTTCCCATTAATAACATTCAATGTTTTCACATTTTAGACTGGGGGGCCTCCAGACTTTGCACGCTTTCAAAAAGGTTCTGTGCCCG